>JAETXT010000012.1:1584426-2184426 GCA_019188255.1 Verticillium longisporum
TGGTTAACCGCATCAGAATTCAGAAACTGTTTGTAAGCTTCGAGCTGCCTGTCTGTCATCTTGCAGAACAGGACCCGTTCTGTTTTGGAGGGAAGGTCGGCGGCGACGTCAATTTTGAGCCGCTGCAGGAGGTATTGGCTGATGGCTTCTTTGAGAGTCTCGGCACATTTCTCAGCTGTCAGGATTTGCAGATTCGTAGCACCAGCATAACCGCCCTGCTTGATGGGCACCTCAAACTGGGTGCGGAACGTAACGAGAGTGCCCAGTCGCATAGGGTAGATGAAATCGAAAAGCGACCAGAGTTCGGAAAGATTATTTTGCACAGGTGTGCCAGAGAGGATGATTCGGTTGGGGGTCCGCAGCTCCTTGCACAGGACTGTGATCTCGGCGTTGGGATTGCGGATCTTGTGGCCTTCATCAAGCACTGCATAATCCCACTCCACATGGAGCAGCTCGTCTTGGTATGTCTGGAGACCGTTGTAGGTAGTCACTAGCACGTGTCCATGCTTGACCACTCTGTCAACAATTTTGCGGACAGACTTGTCACGCCTCCCGCTGTGTGTTTCCTCGTCTGTGTCATCCTCGCGCAGGTTTATCATGCCGCTTCCTGACGAGTGTAGGATGGAAACACGTAGAGCCGGCCACCAGCGGTGGAATTCGTTCACCCATTGACGCAAGACTGTGGCGGGAGCAACAATGATGACGGGCTTGGTAAGCTTCTTGCTATAATGTAAGGCCGCAATGAAGGCAATGGCTTGTACTTTTTGACCTGTCAGCATGGGTCGACTTGAGACTTCAGAATCGGTTTACCTGTTTTGCCAAGTCCCATCTCGTCACCGACGATACCCCCGACGTTTTGCGAATATAATTCGGCCAACCACTGAACACCAGTTTTTTGGTACGAAAAAAGAGAGGGATGTATGTCGCCAGGAAGCCTGAGATCATCATTGATCACGTAGTCCTCCTCATCTGGCGAAGGCTTGAACCATTCCGGGCCGCTGGGTTCCACTGACGTATCGCCAGCTTCTAATCGTCGCTGTTTCCGAGCTTCGCTCCGCCTCTCTGTCCAGTCTGCCAGACGCTCTTGGTATGAACGCTCATTTCCATCGTCAATGCTGCTCAAATCGGCCTTTTCCGTTGTGGCTGCAGTCTTCTTGCCTCTAGCCTTGGTCGTTCGCTTAAGGTTCCGTGAACTGGTATCATCCTCTGACGTGTAGGCTGCAGCGGATTCTGGCGACGGCGCATCCGATGCGGCAGCCGAAGTAGGGTCAAAATCATCGTCAGAATCAGCTTGCTTGACCTTCCTCTTCTTCCGGGGACGTAAACTGAATTCGGTTTCCACGGCGGCAGGTGCGGGTGCGGCATCCGCAAACCCCGGGCGACGCAGAATCTGGTGCGAGGTGGGCTCTTTGTCGTTGGCTGCCAAAGCCTCTTCCTTGGCCTCGTCCTCGGCTTCCAGCAGCGTGTCGGCAAAGTCGCCTTCGAACCCTTCAGGGCGAGGGCCGCCAATGGAGGCAAATGGCGTGATCTTTCCGGTACGCACCGAGTAGTCGCGTCGGCTCTCATTAGCCAGCTTCAGCGACATCCCCTGCGCAACTTTCTGTTCGGCGGCGGCGATCTCTTCCCGGCGGCGCTCCAGACGAGCCTTAAAATCAGCCACGTCACCGTCAATTTGCCTTATCTCCAGCTCGAGCTTGTCGAGGGTCTTCTGGATATTGCGTGACTGGAAGACGTTGTTGCGGTTGGCTTCGAGCTTCTCACGTTCCTTCAGTCGTTGGGCCTCAAGTCTCGTCTTGCTAGCTTCGAGCTTGTCGATTTTGGCCTGGTCGTTCTTATCTTGTTGCTCCTTGATGGCCGCATTGGCCTGAAGTCCGATGTCTCTCTCGAGATCTTCTTGATCTCGAACATCGGCGGTGAGGTTGCGGAGGGCAGCCTCCTCATCCAGTGTGTCGTCGGAAGCCATGGCAGTTGAAATGTGTGTGATGTCAGACCTAAGGAAGTGTGCTCAAGAAATCATGAGAACCGTGAGAGACGCAGGTTTGACGGTGAATGGCGTCAATTCAGACGGGACCCTCCGGGTGAGACTGCTCCTGCGCGGTGTAGGTTGTGCATGGGGGTGATGTGGATGAACCTTCCCTTGCTGGGATTAACGATGAGTGACAGAGAAAAACGTCAGAACGATGGCGCCCCGTCTACAAGCACGGGGATCCTGGGGAAATTATGTCAAGATTCAGAGAGAAGTTGTGTCCTGTCACCCATTCCAGACAGAAGAGACTTCCTGCCAGTTGTATTCGGGAAATCGCAGTCACAAAAAATATCGCCGTCGTGAATTCACAGTGTAGCCTAACTTTTGTAAGCCAGAAAGACGTTAAGACACAGCATGACGCATGACGCATGACAAGTTCGGGGAGCTGCACGGACCATGCTGCTGCCTTGCGACCAATCAAATTTGGAACGTCGACAACAGGCATCAACGGTCGTGGGTGGGATCAATTCGCATTGTTCGGTGTTGACGGCCATTTGATGGAGTAACATGACAAGCAAATATTCGCATGGCTACACAAGGGCTAGATGCAATTATATCATTTGAGATGCCAGGATCGTGTTCACGTTCGTGAGAGGAAACGCCAGCTCAATTCCACCTCAGTTCTGCCGTCACAATAGACAGCGTCTTGGCTTGGTCTTCACTGGCCCAAACAGTCTGATCCATAGATAGGCCGGATCAAGCTGTAGAGAACTAGCCACTCTGCCGATTCGCACAATTTGCTCTACAGCTTATTCTCTGCAGAGGAGGGAGTGAAAAAATGTGGTCGCCTCCAAAAAGCAGCCTTTGGCTTTGCTGAAAAGAGCCAGGGTTACATCCTGAGGCCAGACTATGTTGCCAAACACTCGTAACAGGTAGATAGCTTATGACAACCAACATCGACACGATGCTTGTCAAAACAAGACAAAAGAAGAACGACGAGAGCAGGATTTGAACCTGCGCCACCGAAGTGAATAGATTTCTAGTCTATCGCATTAGACCACTCTGCCATCTCGCCGAATGCTGTGAAGCTGGATGCCAGGTCGAGGCGGCAGCAAGAGAATAAGTAGTGGACAGGGCAGAATATGGCTTGTGGAGTCCCGTCGAGAGGAACAACGGACGAGGGCTCGGATGTGGATGCGCTGTTTTTATCTGATCAAGCGGCGTTCTGGGTCAGGGCACTCCTGGTGCGGTGGATGTTTGTGGATTCGCGTGGATATGAACACGTCGAATCTGAGATGGGTGCGCGGGGTCTCGCCTTTTGAGGACGAGTGCCAGGAAGATGGCCGTATAGTAGCCATTGGCTTCATGTCGGCAACGTCTCCGGCATTTTGCGTTGACAAGACAGATGAAACGCTCCAGGTAGGTAGTTGATTTGATCAAAGTACCACGTATGGCGCGGCAGATCTCAGGCAGATAGACGTACCTAGAGACCGAGGTGTCGGCAAGCCACCTCAGGGCAAGGGACGCCAAGCGCCAACCGTAGCGCCCCGCAGCGCCGGGGTCTGGGGGACCGACACCCCTGAGTACCTGCCTCATCACCAGCTTGGTATGGTTAGCGAGGTACCTACAAGCCGCGCTGCGTTCTGCCGAGGTCTCCCCTCCAGGGCCGAAGGCCGACTGCCGCCTCGTGCGAGCTGCCTGGTGGAAGGACGTTGGGGAAGACGAAGAAGAAGAGGCAGATGGCGGCACTTTCACTCGCTGCATTCGCTGCCGACCCCTTCTCCCCAACATTGAAGATCGTTCTTTGCTCTCCGCCATTAGCCTTCTTCCGCGTAATTGTCGCATCAATGGCCAGCTGCCGGTGAATATCGCATCTCTCTCTTCATCTTGTTGTCATTCATCGTCTATACCCAGCCATACAGAGCTCCCCTAGTCAGCGACCTCAGCAAGGCCATCATACTCCCGAGCCCTCGACGCGAACCCGTTACCTCGATACTGCAGCTCTCCCCGAATATACCGACAGCCCTGGAGCATCAAGACCAACCACGCCATAACCATGACTGAAGCAAACGCCATCACAGACCTGCCCTCTGGCGAGCCCATCGCCCCGCCGACCCCGGCACCAGCCCCCCCCAAGCTGCCCCTCAGCGCCATCCTCGCCGCGACGCCCTCCAACATTGACGCCTTCATTGCCCACCTCCACCGTTGCATGCAAACCCCTTCAGGCATCGACACGGTACTCCTCTTCGTCGGCTACACGGCCCGCCTCTCTTCAAACCTTCTCGACGCCGCCAGCCGCTCGGCGCTCCACCGCTCCGCCCACAAGCTCATCACCCTCGCCTTTTCCCTCCCCGAGAGCACGACCCTGCTCCTCTCCGCCGCGCCCCAGGCCTCTCCGGTCGCGACCCTCGCCCTGCGCCTCGCCACGAGGCTGCGCGCCCTGTCCCTGCTGCTGAGCGAGAGCCGCGTCTTCCTGCGCTCCTGGGGCCTGCTGGGCATCTACTTTGCCGGCCGCCGCCTCGTGCTGCCCCTTCTCGAGAAGAAGAAGCCCCAGACCGTCGACGAGAAGACGGGCGCCAAGCCCGACACGAGCGCCGAGACGCTCGACAAGACGATTGCCTGGGCGCAGTTCATCACGCTCGTGCTGTTCCAATCGCTCGAGAACGCCTACTTCCTCAGCGGCAAGGGTGTCTTCGGCCTGACGCCGGCGCAGCAGGTCAAGGCCGCGCGCTGGAGCACGAGGTCGTGGTCGGCCTACGTCGGGCTTGAGATTGGAAGGCTGCTCATCGAGAGGCAGCGCCGCAAGAGCGGCGACGTGACGAGCGCGGAGCACAAGGAGTGGAAGGCCGCGTGGCAGAGGAGCTTCGTGAGGAACGTGGCGTGGGCGCCATTGACGGTGCACTGGAGCACGGCCGACGGGATCCTCAACGACACGGTCGTCTGGGCCATCGGCTGTGTGCCCGGCATTGTCCAGATGAGGCAGCTCTGGAAGGACACGGCCTGAGGATGCTAGACTATCGTAAATGATAAACGGGTGCGACATGATGGGTATCGTTGTAGAACACGGTCATGGTTCCTCGGCAGGACAAAGAACCACTCCGCTGGTGCCAAACAGCCTCTCAGAATGAGCAGTGGGCTTTTACGAAAATATTAGGTCATTTGAATTATGCTTCTCAATACCAAACACGATTCTCTTCAATTCGTTTCCCCGAATAACACCTGCAACGCCATGCCAACCCATCCATCGTGTCCATGCAAAAGTGGCCCCGTCAGCTCCAGCGAAACGCCAGCGCAATGCCATTTATATCATGAACCCCTTCATGTCAGCAAGCGTCCAGTACCTGCGCATATTCTCCGCGCCGAGCGTCTTGACCTCCTGATCCAGATGCGTCCACAGCACATCGCCCCAGCTGTCGAGCTTCTCCAGCAGCACGCTCATCTGTAGCTTCACCATGCCGGCTCGGCATGCGCGCAGGTTCGTCTGCAAGCCCTCCATGCCCTTGTGGATCTCGCGGTGCTGCCGCAGCAGCTCGGCCTTGCCGCCGCGGAACTCGGGCATCTTGCGCGCGAGCTGCGGGAAGAAGTAGTTCTCCTCGATAGAGTGGTGCGCCTCGAGGTGCTGGATGAACGAGAGCCCCTCGCTGAGAAACTGCCGGATTGACATGCCTTGCGGCCGCTTGTTGCTCGTCGCCGCCGTGTGGAGCATGGTCCACGTTTTGCGAAAGTGGTTGTGCTGAGCGGTGTGTTAGTAAGGACTGCGTCACAGAAATAGGAAACGAAGGGGGGTCAGACGAAGTAGTCCATCTTCACGGCGAGGGCATTGAAAGTGCGAAAGTCGGTGGCTGAGAGGGGTGGCAGCTGGGCCTCTGCGGGGGCCTCTGGCGTTGATGAGGTTTATGTGCTTGATGGCTCGCGCGCAGCCGGCTGCTCGTGGAGTGAAGCCATGCTGGATCTGGAGCTTGTGGAAGACAGCTGCGAGAAGTTTCGTCTCGATGTATGCGTGTTGGCCGGGCGCAGAAGATCACGGGCCGTGATAGTGCTGAGTCGTCTAGTTTGCGGCGTGGCTCTCAGCCTTGCAATGCTGTGCTTTATTGGGACGGTCGAGAGTTTAGACAGCGAGTTCATTGGCAAAACAGGCGAGGTCGACCATGACGACCGAAAGACAGGCATGGGGTTTTGTATGTTTCTATGGTTTCTCCTTCGGCCACCCAGACCTACAAAATAATTGAAAGAACGTCCAATCACACATTTGATGTTGTCATTCGAAGGCGCCGATTCCACTCGGTGGTCATGCCGGCCTATTTGTTAAGTCTGAGTAAGCTTCCTGCCGTGGACGGCCTTTTCTCCTTTTTTCGTCTCATGCCTACTCCACAGGTCCGGCGCCAATTTTCACCCGCGCGGGTCAAACGCAAGTAGCCCGCGCGCGTCGTTTTGTGGCATCACGTGCATCTTGGTGGCGAGCGGCCGGCTCTCTGGGTGCATGTTGATGCTCCGGGCTTTTCCCGCGTGGGATCCTACCAAGACTTGACGACACAAGGAACCATATCTCTCCATCGATCATCCAAATTCTGAGGCATACCCTTTCTTTTCCCGGCAACTGATGTAAATGTGCATTTTCAAGTAGATCCTGATTCTTGTTTTCATGTTTTCAAATTTCTACTCCAGCAAAACTTGCCACATGCGAACTTTTTTGATATACATACGTCTTGCCAAATCAACGATCACCGTCATCCTTGCGGCTTCATCAACGTAACGGGAGAAAATGCATTCTATAGCCTCTATTCCGCGAAGCTACACGTCATACCTAACGTAGGGGCTGACCCCTGTCCTCTGACCGACCCCCCCTGCGCGCCTGATTGTTTTTTTGACCAAGCGACCATACCCTGATGCCAGAACCGCAGATATTAGCAAGCAAACAGAAAAGCCCACCAACGGCCACGCTTAACCCCGCACAGCGGCGCCCAGCGCACCGCCGGTGAACTGCGTGCCACCCGCCTGGCGTTGCGCGTGGCCACCGCCGCCGCGGCCGCCGCCACCGCCTCCCCTGCCGCCACGGCCGCGACCTCCGCCGCGTCCGCGACCGCCCTGCCTCTCGAAGGCGTTGGCTGAGCCCTGCGTGCGCTGCTCCAGTGTCCGCTCGTTCGTCTCGATGAGCGAGCTCGCGCGGTCCCACATGGCGATCGCCAAGCTCTGCAGGCGGCTGAGCTCGACGCCCTTGCGGAAGATGACGGTCGACGTGACCTGGTCGAGCGAAGCCGCCAGCTCCTCGTGGCTGATCATCTTGCTGATCACAGCCAGCACCTTGCTCGTCTCCATCTCGAACATGGCGCTGAGCGTCTCCGACGCCAGCGTGTCGTAGAAGGGCGCGTACGTGAAGAGGTACGTGCGCAGACCCTCCTCTTGGATCTGCTTGGCGAGCATCGTCTTGATGTCGTCCGTGTTCGGCATGAGCTCCCAGATCTTGATGCTGTGGATGAAGTGGATCGACTTCTTCCAGTCGCCCGCCGCGAGCGCCTTGGACGCCTGCATGACGTGGTCACGCGTGTTCTCTGGGGGCCGGTGAAGATCTGACGCTCGTGGTACTCGAGCATGCGCCTGTACGTCTTGCTGATGTTGCGCTTCTTGATGTCCGGTGATGAGCCGGTCTGGGCGAGAACGGGGATCTCGAGCAGCATGCTGCAGGTGAGGTACACGCACTCGAGGAGCTCGAGGTTAATGTGCATGTGGAAGGGCAGCTGGCGCTGCTTCTCGAGCCTCTCCTGCTCGGGCGACACCTGGTTGTACCTTTGGATCATGACGCCCTGCGCCAACAGCTCCTTCTGGCGACCGCTGCCGCAAATTTCTTGCAGAGTGTTCTGTGCATCGTAGACGAGACCCTTGCGGAAGGCGCAGAGACCGACCTGGACCAGCGTACGGTTGTAGAGAATCTGAGAAAGAACGTCGAACTGGGGAATGTTCTCCTGCAGATGGGACATGAGCATCATGTCACGAGCGTTGTAGTACTCGTTGTGCAGGGCGAGGAAGTAGACACGGCACAGCATGGCGCGAGCACGGAGGATACCCTCGGCGTTGCTGAAGAGGTAGTTGCAGAGGACGTCGACGAGGTTGCTGGCATCGGCGTCTTCAGAGCGAGGCGTGATGTCCGACTCGGCCTTGGCAGAGGCAGTCTTCCAGGCGTTCTCCTCAAGAATCTTGATGACTTGGGCAGGCTGAACCAATAGTTAGCAATAGATCGTTGGTTGAAAGTAAAGACAGTGGGCTCACCTTGAAGTAGACGTGCTCGAGCCTCCTCGTGACAACACGGTTGATGCTTTCCTGAGTAATATCGAGCGCAGCATCCTTGCGGAGGTACTCGTAGTACAGCTGGCCGCGGAAGATGATGTTGTACAGGGCGCCCTCATCAGTCAGACGCTCAATGTACTCCGAGGTGTGAGGGTCGATGTTCTGGAGCGAGCGGGTGAGCTCATCATCCAGACGCTCGATGAATGAGACGATGCTGCCAGGGACCTTGATGTACTTCTCGCCCTCCTCAAGCGCAGGAGGCTTCTCGTCGTCCTCCCACTCCTCGGCGTTCTCGACAACCACGTAATCGGGGTTGGCCTCGAGGACCTCAAACAGGGTGGCAAGCTCCTTTTCGGCGGCCTTCCAGTGCTCGACGGGCATCGAAGTGGCACCGCTGGAGCTGAGGTCGAAACGCGTGGAGACGAGGGCAAGGAGGACGCGGATCTTCTGGTAGGGCGTGCTAGCGATTTCGCTGAGCTTCTCCATAGTCTTGATCTGCTCGGTGCGGTCGGTGTTCTTCTTGCCGCGAGACTCGATGATGCCACGGAGATGCTTGAAGATGCTCTCGGGGGTGAACTGGAGGGTGCGACCGCCCTTGCCGACCGTGGCAAAGCCATCATCCTCGCCGAGGGGCTCGGCAACATCCTCAGCCTCGGCGATGCGAACAGTCTTCTTGGGCTTGGGAACCTTCTCCTCTTCCTCCTCGGAATCCATGAAGGCATCGTTGTCGGCACGGTAGGCCTCGATCTGCGACTGGTAGTCCTTGTTGACCTTCTTGATCTTCTGCTTGACAGCGTTCAGGCCACGGGCAGCGATGGCGTTCATCTTCTTCGGCGTGACCTTCTGCTTGGCAACGGCCTCGTTCATGTAGTCCTCGAGTTCGGCAATGGTCTTGATGTAAGACTTGGGCGTCTTCCTCGACTCTTGGATCTTGGCGACCAGGCGGTTGAGCGTGTCGAATTCTGGTAACGCGGGGTCAGCATCAGTGCTCTTGCCTTCTCGCTTCCCCGAAAGCATGCGAGTCAATCCTTACCACTCGAAATAGAGGCCCAGTCGCCATTCTTCTCGCCGTTCTCAATCAACTTGATGGTCGCCTCGAGTTCCTCGTGGCGCTTGTCCTTTGCGCTCCTAACCTTGAGCCCCTGCTCGTCGTCGCTGTCCTCGCTCTCAGAGCTGGCATCTTTGAGGAAACGGTTCAGGCCGGTCGCCTTTCCTCCATCGTCGTCGCTTGAGTCGTCATCCGAGTCATCTTCGTCATTATCATCGTCAGAGTCGTCATCGGAATCGTCGTCGTCGCGGACCTTCTTCTCTTCCTCCTCCTCCTCCTCGGAGTAGAGCTCCTCCTCGTCGGAAGAGCTCTCGGAGGAGCTGTCGTCACCACCACGGCGTGAGAACCTGGACATTTAGGGAGTTGCTTTGCTGGCGCTCAAAAGGGGATGCCCGGACGGTCTCAAGGTGAGGGGGGAGGGAGGGGGGTGGTAGTGGGTGAAGAGTGAGGCAGACTGGTGGAGGGGAAAATCAGTAATTTTCTGTGCGTGCAAGGCAGCGAGTGACTCAGTGATGGTGGTTGGCTCGTTGCGACCCAAAGAACCCCACGTTGCTAAAAGCAGCGACGGCCCTGGCCTTACCCGAACGAGACTAGCGCAATTTGCATCTGCCTGGAGTTCCAGTCAGGAAAAACTCGAGGTGACCGAGACGAGTCGTCTTCATCATCAATCTCGTAACGATACCTATCGTTGCGACAGTCATCGCCGCCCGAATCGCGTGACTGATCGTTCACCACATTCATTCATTTCAAAGCGATTTTTCTGTTCCCGAATACCCTGCCGCATCGCCCGGACTCCACGTCGTTTAACGCGTCTCGGGAGTCGCGCCAGCGACAGTCGTCGAGCTCAGACGAACTCCCTCCCGCCCTCGCTCGCATCATCACAATCGCCGATTCATCCAACATGTCCTCACAACCACCACCCCCTCCTCCGGGATGGGGCCCTCCGCCGCCGCCGCCTCCTCCACCTTCCTCATCGCTGCCTCCTCCTCCATCCGCCCCCGCGCCGCCACCACCTGGATACCGTCCTCCGACCGACCCTCAAATCGCAAAGTTTGCCCAGAAGAAGAAGGAATGGCTTCGGGATCAACGCGCCCGCTTTGGCGAGAAGCGGAAGAGCGGGTTTGTCGAGACGCAGAAAGCTGACATGCCACCGGAGCATCTACGCAAGATCGTCAAAGACATTGGTGATGTGTCGCAGAAGAAGTACACCAGCGACAAGCGAAGCTATCTTGGAGCTCTTAAGTTCATGCCGCACGCCGTCCTGAAGCTGCTGGAGAACATGCCCATGCCCTGGGAGTCAGCGCGCGAGGTCAAGGTTCTGTATCACGTCAACGGGTGCCTGACCCTCGTCAACGAGATCCCTCGCGTCATCGAGCCTGTCTTCTTCGCGCAGTGGGCCATGATGTGGACGTTCATGCGAAAGGAGAAGGCCGACCGAAGGCTGTTCAAGCGTATGCGCTTCCCACCATTTGATGACGAAGAGCCCCCGCTGTCGTGGTCTGAGAACCTCGAAGACGTTGAGCCTGCGGAGCCTATCCAGATGGAGCTGAACGAGGACGAAGACGCAGCAGTTTACGAATGGTTCTACGATCACAGGCCGCTCCTTGATACACCACATGTCAATGGCGACAGCTACAAGTCTTGGAACCTTACTCTTCCTCAGATGGCCACGCTCTTCCGACTGAGTCGACCCCTCATTTCAGACGTTGTCGACAAGAACTACTTCTACCTCTTCGACCGCAAGAGTTTCCTGACTGGAAAGGCGCTCAACGTCGCACTACCAGGCGGACCGCGCTTCGAGCCCCTCTACAAGGACATCGATCCCAACGATGAGGACTTTGGAGAGTTTAACGCCATCGACCGAATCATCTTCCGTAATCCTGTCAGGACAGAGTTCCGCGTGGCGTATCCCTATCTCTACAACTCCCTTCCCCGAAGTGTTCATCTCGCTTGGCATTCATACCCTCAGATCGTCTTCAAGCGTTCCGACAACCCGGACCTGCCAGCTTTCCACTTCGATCACAGGATCAATCCCATCTCGTCCCGCGCCGTAGCACCGAAGAACCTCACCATCAGCCACGAGGACGAGCTCTTTGGCGTCGGCAACAACGAGGAGGACGAGGATGTGTTTGAGCTGCCAGCCGACGTCGAGCCATTCTTGAATGAAGAGGAACTCTTCAATGACGACACGGCTGCTGCCATTGAGCTGTGGTGGGCGCCGTTTCCCTTTGATCGTCGCTCCGGGCGCATGGTTCGCGCCCAGGATGTGCCTCTCATCAAGCAATGGTACCTCGAGCACGCGCCAACGGACAAGCCTCCCGTCAAGGTTCGCGTGTCGTACCAAAAGCTCTTGAAGAACTTCGTTCTGAACGAGGTCCACAAGAAGAAGCCAAAGTCACAGCAGCAACAGAACCTGATGCGGAGTCTCAGGCAGACCAAGTTCTTCCAGCAGACCACCATCGACTGGGTCGAAGCCGGTTTGCAGGTCTGCCGACAAGGTTTCAACATGCTTAATCTCTTGATCCACCGCAAGAACCTTACCTACCTTCATCTCGACTACAACTTCAACCTGAAGCCTGTCAAGACCCTCACAACCAAGGAGCGAAAGAAGTCGCGTTTCGGCAACGCTTTCCACCTGATGCGTGAGATCCTGCGTTTGACCAAGCTGATCGTCGATGCCCAGGTTCAATACCGCCTCGGCAACATCGACCCTTTCCAGCTGGCTGACGGCATCCTCTATGCTTTCAACCATGTGGGTCAGCTAACGGGCATGTACCGTTACAAGTACAAGCTGATGCACCAGATTCGTTCCTGCAAGGATCTGAAGCATCTGATTTACTATCGCTTCAACTCTGCTCCCGTCGGCAAGGGCCCCGGCTGCGGTTTCTGGGCTCCCGCCTGGCGAGTCTGGCTCTTCTTCATGAGGGGTATCATTCCACTCTTGGAGCGATGGCTTGGCAACCTTCTGTCTCGTCAGTTTGAGGGCCGCCACAGCAAGGGTGTTGCCAAAACCGTCACGAAGCAGCGTGTCGAGTCTCACTTTGACCTTGAGCTTCGCGCTTCGGTCATGGCGGACTTGATGGACATGATGCCAGAAGGCATCAAGCAGAACAAGGTCAACACTGTGCTCCAGCATCTTTCCGAAGCGTGGAGGTGCTGGAAGAGCAACATTCCTTGGAAGGTGCCTGGCTTGCCAGCGCCCATTGAAAACATCATTCTGCGTTACGTCAAAGCCAAGGCGGATTGGTGGATCTCAGTTGCTCACTACAACCGAGAGCGTATTCGACGCGGTGCGACGGTCGACAAGACTGTGGCTAAAAAGAACGTCGGTCGTTTGACTCGTCTCTGGCTTAAGGCTGAGCAGGAGCGCCAGCACAACCACATGAAGGACGGTCCTTACGTCTCTTCTGAGGAGGCCGTGGCTATCTACACCACCACCGTGCACTGGCTCGAGTCGCGAAAGTTTTCTCCCATTCCCTTCCCCAGCGTGTCCTACAAGCATGACACCAAGATTCTCATCCTCGCCCTAGAGCGCCTCCGTGAGGCCTACTCTGTCAAGGGTCGTCTGAACCAGAGCCAGCGTGAGGAGTTGGCCCTGATCGAGCAGGCTTACGACAGCCCCGGCACAACTCTCGAACGCATCAAGCGCTTCCTCCTGACACAGCGTGCCTTCAAGGAGGTAGGCATCGACATGAACGACAACTACAGCACAATCAATCCTGTCTATGATATCGAGCCCATTGAGAAGATCAGTGATGCCTACCTTGACCAGTATCTCTGGTACCAGGCTGATCAACGCCACCTGTTCCCTGCGTGGATAAAACCTTCAGATTCGGAAGTGCCTCCCCTTCTGGTGTACAAGTGGGCACAGGGCATCAATAACTTGGACAAGGTTTGGGAAACCGAAAACGGAGAGTGCAACGTCATGATCGAGACGGAGTTGTCCAAGGTGTACGACAAAATGGAACTTACTCTGCTCAACTCACTGTTGAGGCTGATCATGGACCACAACCTGGCAGACTATATCACTGCCAAGAACAACGTTCAGCTGACCTACAAGGACATGAACCATGTCAACAGCTACGGTATGATCCGTGGCTTGCAGTTCTCGGCCTTCGTTTTCCAGTACTACGGTCTCGTCCTGGACCTGCTGCTTCTTGGCCCCCAAAGAGCGAGCGAGATTGCGGGTCCCCCTCAAAGCCCCAATGACTTCCTGCAGTTCCGCGACAAGGAGACGGAAACCCGTCACCCGATTCGTCTCTACACCCGTTATGTCGACAAGATCTGGGTGTTCCTGCGTTTCACTGCGGAAGATTCGCGTGACCTGATCCAACGTTTCCTCACGGAACAACCCGACCCCAACTTTGAGAATGTTATCGGCTTTAAGAGCAAGAAGTGCTGGCCAAGAGATTCTCGCATGCGGCTGATGAGGCACGATGTCAACCTAGGAAGGGCTGTCTTCTGGGACCTCAAGAACCGCCTCCCGCGATCCATCACCACCATTGAGTGGGATGACAGCTTCACGAGCGTCTACAGTCGGGATAACCCCAACCTCCTCTTCTCTATGTGCGGCTTCGAAGTTCGCATTCTCCCCAAGATTCGGAATCAGAACGATGAGTTCCCTGTCAAGGACAGCGTGTGGTCGCTTGTTGACAATACCACGAAGGAGCGAACAGCGCACGCCTTCCTCCAGGTGACTGAAGATGATATCCAGAAGTTCAACAACCGCATTCGTCAGATTCTCATGTCTTCTGGTTCCACTACATTCACCAAGATCGCCAACAAGTGGAACACGGCCTTGATCGCTCTTTTCACCTACTACCGCGAGGCTGCAGTCTCCACCATTGAGCTACTAGACACCATTGTCAAGTGTGAGACGAAGATTCAGACCCGTGTCAAGATTGGCCTGAATTCTAAGATGCCGTCTCGATTCCCGCCTGCGGTGTTCTACACCCCTAAGGAACTGGGTGGTCTGGGTATGATCTCTGGTTCTCACATTCTCATTCCCGCGAGTGACAAGCGGTGGTCCAAGCAAACGGACACAGGAGTTACGCACTACCGTTCTGGTATGACCCATGACGAAGAGACTCTCATTCCCAACATTTTCCGATATATCATTCCTTGGGAAGCCGAGTTCATCGACTCGCAGCGCGTCTGGACCGAATACTCGCAGAAGCGCATGGAAGCCAACCAACAGAACCGTCGCCTGACGCTCGAGGACCTCGAGGACAGCTGGGACCGCGGTCTGCCTCGCATCAACACGCTCTTCCAGAAGGATCGCAGCACGCTTAGCTTTGACAAGGGCTTCCGCGCTCGTGCCGAGTTCAAGATCTACCAGCTCATGAAGAACAACCCGTTCTGGTGGACGAGTCAGCGTCACGACGGCAAGCTCTGGAACCTCAACGCCTACCGCACTGACGTTATCCAAGCACTTGGTGGTGTTGAGACCATTCTCGAGCACACGCTTTTCAAGGCCACGGGATTCCCGTCCTGGGAAGGCCTCTTCTGGGAGAAAGCGTGCTTGGCCAAGGGAACAATGCTTCTGCGATACGACAGCACCAAGGTTGCGGTTGAAGACGTCAAAGAGGGCGACTTGCTGCTGGGACCTGACGGCGGCCCGCGACGTGCCTTTAACATCGTCAGCGGAAACGATCGTCTTTACCGCATCGAAGTTGGCGGCAGCAAGGAGGATCTTGTCGTAACGCCAAATCACATCCTTGTCCTTCATCGAGAAAGCCTGAAGGGCAATGTCCAGGGTTCGGCCACAGAGCGCTATGATACAGTTGAAATGACCGCTACAGAGTTCGCATCTCTTGATCCCACCGAACAAGGCAAACATCGACTGTTCAGATCCCCTGGGTTCGAGCTGCCCGAGCGAAAAGTACCCGTCGATCCATACTTCCTGGGCCTCTGGCTCGGCGATGGAAACCGATCTAGCGACACGTCCTACTCCAACCAGGAGGCGGAAGTACGCCAATTCCTTGTTCGTCATGCCAGTGATCTCGATCTTCACCTTGTGTGGCATGATCAACTTGGCCACACTACTGTGAGCAGAACCCGACCAGCAGAGCCAACGCTTCCTCAGGTGAACAAAGCGGCACAGCCTGATCGACCTCTCAAGCGCCTCGCCAGGCAGACTATTATGAAGCAACGACTGACTGCGGGCTGGACTGTTCAACCTCATCGTGCTCCCGGCGAGGCTAGAGTTTGGACCGCGCCCCAAGCTGCTCTGTGCGTTGGCAACGACCGAAAGCACGCATTGGACCCTGTTTCTGGCAGCGAATTGGACGACGTCGAATTGGACCTACTTGAGATCGACGATGAAGCACCCTCTGGACAAAACTCAGACAGACAAAACTCGGGGCGCAAGTGCATCCGCCTTCGCATGGGTCGTGCTTCTTACGGCGACATCCAAGAAGAGGAACAGAACCAGCTACTTGATGATATCGTGGATAGACCCCCAGGCAAGTCTGGTATTAACACGCTTCGTCATGCTCTCAACGAGCTTGGGCTACTCTCACGCGGCGAAACTGGACCCCAGGCTGATCGCAAGCGAATTCCCTCCGAATACATGCAAAATTCGCGAGCGGTTCGCCTAGCTGTTCTTGCAGGCCTTCTTGATACAGATGGCTGGTACGTTTGCTCGGAGAACGTGTTCGGCTTCGCTCAGAGCAAGCGCCAGCACTCTACTTTGTTCTGGGATGCTGTCGCCCTGGCTCGCTCTCTTGGCTTTGGTGTATGGACTAAGGAACGCATGGTGTGGAATCCGGAACGCACTGCTCAGTTCCCTCAGTTCTTTGCTCAGATCTCTGGAAACCTGACTGAGATTCCCTGCCTGCTCCTGCGCAAGCAAACCTGCGAGCGCTTCATCCCGCAGACCCATAGCTTCGCCATCAAGTCAATCTCTCTGGAAGCCGAGGATACGGAGTGGGCAGGGTTCAGAGTCGATCAAGATCAGCTCTACTTGCGGCACGATTACTTCGTTCTCCACAACAGTGGTTTTGAAGAGTCCATGAAGTTCAAGAAGCTCACGAACGCGCAGCGTTCCGGTTTGAACCAGATCCCGAATCGTCGCTTCACTCTTTGGTGGTCACCCACGATAAACCGCGCCAATGTGTACGTGGGTTTCCAGGTCCAACTTGATCTGACTGGTATCTTCTTGCACGGCAAGATTCCTACTCTCAAGATCTCGCTGATTCAGATCTTCCGTGCCCATCTGTGGCAAAAGATCCACGAATCTGTGGTCATGGATTTGTGTCAAGTCTTTGACCAGGAACTCGAGTCCCTTGGTATCAGCATGGTGCAAAAAGAGACGATCCATCCTCGTAAATCGTACAAGATGAACAGCTCTTGCGCTGACATCCTTCTCTTCGCCAACCACAAGTGGAATGTCACCAGGCCGTCAATGCTGTTTGACACCAAGGACGTCATCGAGCCAACAAGTACAAACAAGTTTTGGGTCGACGTTCAACTTCGCTATGGCGACTACGACTCACACGACATTGAACGTTACACACGTGCGAAATACCTCGACTACACGACCGATAGCGCGAGTATTTACCCGTCTGCCACCGGTCTAATGATTGGTATTGATCTCGCATATAACCTGTACTCCGCTTATGGCATGTACTTCCCCGGTCTCAAGGTACTTATTCAGCAGGCCATGGCCAAGGTCATGAAGGCCAACCCTGCCTTGTATGTTCTTCGCGAGCGTATTAGAAAGGGTCTGCAGCTCTACGCTTCGGAGAACACCCAGGAGTTCCTGAATTCGCAGAACTACTCTGAACTCTTCAGCAACCAGACTCAGCTGTTCATTGACGATACCAACGTCTACCGTGTTACAATTCACAAGACATTTGAAGGCAACCTGACGACAAAACCAATCAACGGAGCCATCTTCATCTTCAACCCTCGCACCGGTCAACTCTTCCTCAAGATCATTCACACAAGTGTCTGGGCAGGCCAGAAGCGTCTCGGTCAGCTCGCAAAGTGGAAGACTGCCGAAGAAGTTGCAGCCCTGATCCGCTCCCTGCCCGTGGAAGAACAGCCGAAGCAGCTGATTGTCACCCGCAAGGGTCTCCTTGACCCTCTCGAGGTCCATCTCCTCGACTTCCCCAACATCTCCATTCGCGCCTCCGAGCTGCAACTTCCGTTCCAGGCTGCGATGAAGGTTGAGAAGCTGGGTGACATGATTCTTCGCGCTACCGAGCCGCAGATGGTTTTGTTCAACCTTTATGACGAGTGGCTCAAGTCTCTTTCGTCATACACCGCATTCTCGCGTCTGATTCTCATTCTTCGAGCTCTGCACGTCAATACAGACAAGACCAAGCTCATCCTTCGACCCGACAAGACGGTCATCACACAAGACCACCATATTTGGCCCACACTGTCGGACGAAGACTGGGTCAAGGTCGAAGTGCAGCTTCGCGATCTCATCCTGAATGACTACGGAAAGAAGAACAATGTCAACGTGTCGAGTCTGACCAGCAGCGAAGTTCGCGACATTATTCTCGGCATGGAGATCTCGGCGCCCTCGATGCAGAGGCAGCAGGCTGCGGAGATTGAGAAGCAGCAGCAGGAACAGCAGCAGCTGACCGCTGTAACGACCAAGACACAGAACGTGCACGGCGAGGAGCTCGTCGTGACCACGACGTCTCAGTTCGAGCAGCAGACTTTCGCCTCCAAGACAGAATGGAGAACTCGCGCGATTGCCACGTCCAACCTACGCACCAAGTCGAACAATATCTACGTCTCCTCCGTGGACAATGACTCGGATGATATTACCTACGTAATGCCCAACAACATTCTCAAACGGTTCATCACCATTGCCGATCTTCGCGTTCAGGTCGCCGGCTACCTTTACGGAACATCTGTTCCCGACAACGACCAAGTCAAGGAGATCAAGTGCATCGTTATGATCCCCCAGATCGGCGGTCTCCGCAACGTGCAGCTCCCACAACAGCTGCCGCAGCACGAGTACCTCGAGAACATGGAGCCCCTCGGCGTCATCCACACCATGTCCGGCTCGGAGCTGCCGTACATGTCGGCCATGGACGTTACCGAGCACGCCAAGCTGCTCGACACGCACTCGACCTGGGACAAGAACGACACCATCACTGTCGCCGTCGCCTTCACGCCCGGCTCCGTCTCGCTCTCGGCCTGGGGTCTCACGCCGCAGGGCTACAAGTGGGGCGCCGAGAACAAGGACCTCGGAAGCGACCAGCCGCAGGGCTTCACGACGAGTATGGGCACCAAGCGCAAGCTGCTCCTCAGTCCCCGTTTCCGCGGCTTCTTCCTCGTGCCGGAGACGGGCAAGTGGAACTACAGCTTTATGGGCAGCGCCTTTGCGGGCATGGAAAAGAAGCCCGTGCACGTCAAGCTCGACACGCCGCTGCCGTTCTACAGCGACCTGCATCGTCCCATCCACTTCCACAGCTTCGCCGAGCTGGAGGACATTTGGGTGGACCGACAGGACAACTTTGCGTAAAGCACGCAACGAGAGCAAAGCACATCACACACAGAGGGAGACATGCAGAAGAAGGAGGGCGAAGGAGACAGGGAGGGGTGGTGGAATCGAAAGATTGTGAATGCGGTTGAGGCTTGCTGGGACACGGTAGGCTCGAACGTGGGATTTTCCGGGCTTTGTATGATGTGCCCAGCGGCACCTAGGGATGCCGGGCGAGGGGCCAGCGAGGAGGTCAGAGAGGCAGACACGTTGGAGAGGAGGGCCGTCTTTGGAATCTGGTGATTTGCGGTGATTGGCGTTTTGCGATGGACCTCGGACCGCGATGTACGTGTACAAGTAATGGCAAATGTAACTACCAAGAATGATGCATTCGGTTTTGACTACATGTATGATCAACTCTGGGTATGTTCCGTGTGGAACCCAAACTTCGGTTCGCTCGACCGAAAAGAAACATTTGTCATGGTCGGAAGATCAAGGAAGGGCGGCCTTGGGAGAAAGCCACGGCAGGATCGCCGTGATCTCCTGAGGAGTCTCCATCGCATTAAACCTTCAAGGGGGTAAGGCAGAGAGGGGGGTTAGGTAACAGGATCGATCGAATGGCTGGTTTACGAGAAATCAAAGTCGCACCAGGGTCAGAATCGGGGCGTACCAGCCCGCGCGGCTATGTTCGATGCGTTCGCCGTCTAGGTTTTTTGCCTCGTAGAGTTACGGTGATTTCGGCGTCTTTTCGATGTGTCGGTGAATTCTTTTTTTTGGTCGCGGTTTGATACCCGATGTGACGTCTGTCTTGGGCCGAAAACCCCGATACTGTTGCGCAACCCCAGAACGAAAGGGGATCCCATGCCTAGCTCATGTGTCCTTTGTTCTTTTATCATGGCGCGTGCCGAATATACAAACTCTGTCCCAGATGCACGATGTCTGCCTGAAATGTGTCAAGCTATCGAAGTCTACCTCGATACAAATGTGCCGAGTATTGAACCCCTGCAATATCGGCCAGCACCAGCCATCACCATTCTCTCGTGACACGATCAGGGTAGCATAGAGCTGCTCAAGCAATGGCCAGCATCGGCACCAAGCGGCAAAGTCTCCAGCGAAACGGCGATGAGGTATGTATGTACAATCTAAAACGGATGCAGAGATGAAAACAAAGGCGGTTGTGTTTAGCCTTTGGCCTTAGCAAGTGCTGATTCAGCTCACCATGTTTAACGCAGGGGCGTATCAAAATTGGCGCCGTTCATGCGTTGATGCGTCTACGTCTTCGTCCTGGGGACGTGCTCCAGATACCACATCTCGGCAGCCGATCTCGGCAGCTGTGCCCTATTTTCGACGGGGAAGTATGGCTGGGGAAATGTCGTTCCCGCCGGAGTTTTTTCTTCTTTTTTTTTTTTTCTTGCCACTGAGGAAACAGTGCGTGATGCAAGGGTGTCGCATTCCGGGCTGTTGATCTTATGAAGGGGCCTGTCATGAGCTGCCAACAAAGACGCTCCTTGTAGCTGAAACCCCCGGCGAGCGCCACGCCATGCAAGTAATGGAGAAGGATCAAGAACATGGGCTCATGTCGATGACAGGACGGATGTCACCGCGGGAGGACAATTGATGGACGGCTCAGCCTGTTCTTTGGGAAATAGTGGAGATCACTAGAGCTGCAGGTACGCGCAAGGCGCAGCTTAAAATAACCGTTGACCTTGTCGCATAGACGATCCGAATTGATGATGTCCAGGGCTATCGAACGCCGCATCGAGCATGCAGCTTGGGCTGGGTGACAGGAGGGCTTCAGAGCCTGAAGGGTCCGAGTCACTATTGAATTGAACTTTGGAGGGTGGGGGAGCGCGGAATTGGCTGCCTCATCAGAGGTCGCCGATTGTGAACAGCTTCGCACAGGCCGAAATATTGCAGCGACGAGGCTGGTCATGGGAGGGTACTTGGGGTGGCGTCATGGTGACGGCGGCAGGACAGGTTGGCGGTGCCTCACTCATAGATGACCAAGCATGGCAGGATCCACCTGCTGCTGGGAAGGTGTTCGTTTTGCGTCGCATTGCACAGGGCACACAAAGTTGGTTGGGGAGATCAAACACCGTAGTGGGAAGCCTCCGAAGAGCCCTGGCGAGGGGCAGAGGCGGGGCTGCTCAGAGTGGCTTGGAGACACTGGTTTCCGCCAGGGTCACGAGGTGCCCTTTCCACGATCATGCCGAGAGTCTTGGACGCGACGAGAAGAGGACGATGTCAGCAGTTCCTGAGGTGACCAGGCGACAGGGCCGTTGATCTTCGTAGCCGGTGTCCTGAATCGTAGTGTCTGACCTCGCTTGTCGTTCAACTGTCGCAAGGCGGGAAACTAGACAGCCGCCTGGGTGGGGGACTCGACCCCAGTGGGGTTGACAAACGCCTTAGCGGACCTCTGTCGGATCCCCGGTCGTCCCAGTCCACCATGGCGGTTCCAGAGAGCAAGCCGGCTCTTGAACACATGTGGGAACTTGTTGGTCACGGGAGACCCTTCAAGCGACGAGTGGTCTAGGTACTGGTAGCAGACGACGTCAGTCTCGGAACCTCGCCGCTGAACACTACGTATTTTCTCGGCGTGGGTGAAGTGAGCCTCCTCGAGCTTGTGCTCCTCGAGCTTGTGGCGTTTATGGCCAAGCCGGGAGCGGTCCTGCTGTCAAGGGCGCAGACCGAGCGCAAGACTGAGTTCCAAGCTCAAGGGCCTAGGCCAGAGCTGGTCCAGGTGCAGCCCTTTCTGATGAGATGGAGGGAGCATGCAGGTGCTCTGAGACAATGGGCAAGGAAGCCCAAGGCTCGCTGGGTTCGCCCTGCGTACGCAAAGGCTGACGGATGGGATCGGGGACAGCTGGGTGCTCTGTGCTCTGTGCTCTGTGCTCTGTGCTCTCAACGGCGCGCTGGTCGGATCTGTTCGGCTGGTGAGCTCTGACAATAGGTTCTCGGGCCGCAGGACGGTTTGCAAACTATTGGCAACACTAGCTTCGCCATTGGACGGGGGCCCAAAGTGAACGAGACCGAGCATTTGGCAGGTTCTTCGGGCCCACTTGCTTGTCAGGCACATGGCACAACAAGGGCAGGAGATACCACAACTCCTCCCTCACCCTCACCAGTCACCAGATAGGGGTGTACCGTATCGTCCGTCATACATGGTACCAGAATAGGTTCTCAAGCAATACCTGAGCACAGGTTCTGGAAAGACCTGAGCACAGGTTCTGGAGAGGGGATATGCGTGCCTCCAGGTAGGTGCGCCTCATGCCGCGAGCAGTTGCCGAGTCCAAGTTACCATGCGCAAGCCACCTCAAATCTCCTCCTGCATAGGTAGGTGCCTCTAGGCAGATCCTACCTCGATATCGAACTCCTGCGTCTGCCTTCTGCCTTCTGCACACCTACTTGCAGGCAGGCAGGCAGGCAGGCAGGTGCTTGGGGAGGCACCCTCGCACTGGCAAGAACTTGGCTCCTTGTCCGTCATCAAAGGCAGAGCAGGAACACGATGCGCGACACACATTCTCCCAAGATTCGCAATCTCTCAACTGCATCTCATCCGTCTCACTCTCGGCCATTTCGACCTCGTCGTCCAACCGCATGCCCCTGATGGCATCGCGTGCCTTGCCCGCCCCCCCCCGCAACGGCAATCGCCGACCTTCTCAATGCCAATGCGTCAGCCGTTGCCCGTCGTAGACGGCGATCAGACGCTAGAACGACCCTTCTACCTTCTAGAAGTCCCCCAGCCTGGGCCAAGGGGTCGCATAACGTAGCAATTAATTGCCAGGTCCCAGGCTGCATACACATTTCGACCATGTGTCATGCGCATCCTGGTATCCCGGTCCCCATTCCGACCATCTGTCTGCCTCTGCCTCGTCTCTGACGCCGCTGAAGAAACGCGGGATTGATTCACGTCGGTTGACAAACGAACCGCGCGACCCTCGAATCTCACGACGACGCCGTCAGGGCGCATCGCGTCGAGGCGCATCGCATCGACCCCTTGATGGCCAGCGCGCGACAGCCGTGTGTCGTCTGATCATCGCGTCAGCAAAGCCCGACTCCGCGAAAGACAACAGAATTGACGGGGGGACACGTACCACGACCTGCATGCCGGTCCACGGCTGTCAAAACGTCCCGTCACTACAGCCCACGTTTCTTCCCCGCAAGTCGCCCAATCACTCGTCCTCTCTTGTCGTTGCATTGCATTGCCGAATCGCTGGCATACATCCTGCAGCACTTTGGCTCGAGCACCTCTCCCCTTTCACATTCCAATCTACCACGTCGCGTTACATGCGTTCCCTAACGCCTGACGTACCGTCAACCTGGACGTCTTGCTGCCGCCGCGGGAAAAGCTCGAAGCTGTCTCCCATCCACACACCCCCTCCCCTGATTCTCTGCTCTGTGTGTCATTCAGGGTCTCAATACCCCGTGTCTGCTCGCGCTTCCATCGATCCGGTCACGGATGCAGCTCACGTCTGAGCGCAACGCCCGAATCGTCACGCACAGCCCGGACAAGGACCTGGCAACGAACAGGCAAGATGAATTTGTCTTCTATTGCCGCTCAATATTCTCTTTGGACCCCCAGGTGTCCCTTCCTCGGCAATCTCGACACTAGCCTGCTTGCCCTATCGCGTGGCTCCACTGCCTCTTCCCACGGTTCTGTTATACCCTCCCCAGCTCGAATATAACCCCTCCACCACGACAGGTGCACACCAAGTTTTTGCTTCGGGGTTTCTTTCCCAAGCCTTGGAATGTACCTACACGCTGGCCACAGAGCCGGCCCTTGGCCCTTCATGTGCTGCCAGCGGAATGCGAGAGGCCAATTCGCAGCACTCTGGAGCTTCCCCTCCCTCCCCCAGTTGCTTGAAGCTGTTCCCTCCCGTAGGTACCTTTAGCTCCCATCTCCTCCCACTGCCTGTGCATTGTAAGGCTCGTTTCATCTCTTCCCAGTCCAGCAGCCCCCCAATCGAATGTCTGGTCCACGTACGTGCCAGGATGCGTCTGCTCGACCAAGGCTTGTTCAAAGACGGCCTGCCCACCCCACCCCTTCCTTTCAGTCGGCTCCCCTTCCACCATATTGCGTTGCGTCCAGGGTCTTGCGCCGCTGTGTCTCCAGCAATCGCCAAATTGTCCGGTCTTTCGATGGCCCCCCCCCCCCTGCCCTGCCGTGCCATGCTCACTCGCCGTACACCCCTCCCTCCACCTTTGCACCTTGGCCATCTGACAGGGGTACGCCTGTTTCCACATTTGGAGCGCCGTCCATGGCATAAGATCCCCAAATTATGCCACCGTCATCGCTCGACAAGGTTGCCCAGCACCGCAAGACAACCTGCTCCGGACAGACCGCGTCTCGCACGCGCGAAAGCTCTCCTGGTCTCCAACCCAGCTTCGTCCCCCCGGACAGGGAAGCGCAGGGCACGACAAGGCAGGGTTTGACAAGGGAACCTGTGGCGGCTATCCTTCCACTCCACACATGCCTGCACTTGGAGACATTGGACGATATAACACACTGGCCGGGCCCACGACTAGTTGTTCCGTCCTCTGGTCTTCCGTCACCGAGCATTACGTCGGGAGCTAAGTTTCTATAACGAGAATATAGGGACGGACCCTCCAGATTCAATAGCTGCCGTGGCAAGCTACTTTTCGTTGAGGATAGCATGGTTTACTCGGTCTTCACGCCGTCTTATTAATAATTCCTCACCCCGGCAAATACCATTCGCCAACATCTGTCTGCTGGTTCCTGCCAACGGCTCCCCCACCAACTTTTTTCTTACCCAAAACGTCAGACCAGACACCCCACCGCAGACACCCAACCCACGCCTACTCCTGCCACCTCACGATCAAGTTCGACAGCCTTTTAGAATTCCGGTATTGCAAAGACGAATGGTAGCTACGCTCACACCATCGGGCCGAGCACAAAAGCCTTTCGCCGTCCTATCATCACGGCCTCGGCCGCCCCGGCTGGCCGTACGTCTACGCAACGTCTCACCAACAGGAACAGCAGCAAACCCCCAACGCCCGTCCAACGCAGCCCGAGAGGGCCTCCGCTCAGCCAATTCTTTCTCTTCAGGTTCCGGCGACCGTCCAGAGCGGTTCGCTCTGGCGGGACCCATGCATTGGAGGCACGCTGGCGGGCCATTACCGGGTAGGGGACTACAATGTCGATTACTCGGCACAAGACTCGCATCAAGTCGAGCAGAGTCACCAGCAACACAACTTTGATCCCTCTCCCCATCAGCACCCACGAACCTCCCTCCATCATGGCGGTGGTACATCCCATGGCCTGCCCGAGCCGCAGCAGGGCCACCACCAACATCACCACCACCACCACACCGCCATGGCCCAGCACCATAGCCATAACCCTCACCAGGTGCTGATGGATCCATCGCACATGGGGCACCCGCGACACATGGGCTCTTCGCATTTTGCTGCTCCAGGTTCAGTTGTTGCACCGCTCTATCCTGCCATGGCAACGCCGCCCCAGGTCCACGGCCAACATCCCTCCATCAAGCGACCTCGACCCGAGGACCTCGACCTGTCCGTGGCGCCGATCGGAGACCTGGACCACAGTGAACTTGACAGCATGCAAACACCTTTAGGCGCAACCTATGCCGAAGCTTCTGGTTCTATGCAGCCGCCGATGCATCATCATCACAGGATGCCGGACTCGGGCCCCCCTTCGAAGCTGATGAGGAGGGATGGAGAATCGCTGGGCGGCGGAGGGGCTCCCAGTGTAGTGGGACAAGCCGGGATGCCTGCACCAGCGATGAGGCCGCGAGGGCCGAAGCTCAAATTTACCCCAGAAGACGATCAGCTTCTGATTGAGCTGAAAGAGAATAAAAGTCTAACATGGAAACAAATCGCCGACTTCTTTCCCGGCCGCTCCTCAGGCACCCTGCAAGTTCGATACTGCACCAAGCTCAAGGCGAAGACCACGCAGTGGACTGACGAAACGGTATGTTGCCCCTCGATCTGACCAGAGCCAACCCTCCCTGCATGTTCCGCAGATGGCTGATAGACACCCATAGGACCAGAAACTACAATCAGCCCTGCAAGACTACGAAAGCGAGAAGTGGCGCATTGTTGCCAACAAGGTCGGGACTGGCTTCACGCCAGCCGCGTGCCGAGAGCGCGCACAAGAACTTCTTGAGGGTCCTTTATAGCAATCAGTGTCCCCTCCCGGAGCTCACGCACCTGAGGTTGGGGACACCACCTACACGCAGCATCTCCAGTGATGAAGAGGAGTATGCCATCAGCGACAATCTTTATTACGCAGCTTGACCTTGGAAAGAGGAGGAAGATCTCGGTCTTACCTGCGCCTGATTCGCCACCTACCAATACCTCCACCCGTACAGGGCGAAGACGAGTGTTATTCCTTGTGTTGCAGCCTTTTAGCCAAAACACGACTCCCTTCGAATATCGAGTTTTAATCTCCGACGATACCCAACCTTCACAGCTTTTTTCTTTTGTCCCAGTCATCACCCCATTCCCATGAAACCACGACATAGACAAGGGCTAGCAACCAGTACCCTCTGATGACCGCTGTATTTTATTTTCCTTTCGCCATTTCATCTCGCCATTATCTCTCACGACGCGCAACCGACCAAGTGCTCCCTCCCTCCGACAGCACCATTCGTGTCAAGGCCCAGGTCACACGCAAGGGTCCCAGGAAAAAGCCCACTACGTTTCCGCTCACGCATAGCACCCACACCCCAAATTTCCTTTCCTGTCTTTAAACGCCTTGTAATATTAGAGGGCATCAGCGCGGTTCGGAGTACACAGCCTGGGAATCGGATCTGGCCAGTAGCCGCGAGAACGGCTGTGCCATGATGCCGGCCTGGCGGGCGCATCCACGAGATCACTCTCGTCTGAAAACGGGAAACGGCCCGCATACACAGAGGGAAAAGGCATTGTCACAGACGCATATATGATTCTTTTGTCTATTACTCGCCGCATTGCTGATTCGATAAATCATTTCTTTTACTCGATGTCCCTTCACCGATCTAGTACTATCAAGTCGCGTATTTCTGTCTGTTCAGACATGCATTCTCACCGCTCCAGCGATGATAGATTAAGGTAGCCCAACAGAGCCGGTGCCTGTAGTGGCATTTGTCAGCGCTGCATGTACCTTCGCACAGCGAGCAGAACGGCATGATCCGAAAACAGGACCAACTCCCTGGTTTCTGAAAGAATTTGGCCAGTAATGGGACCTGGGAACACCCCCTGGAAGTCCTGGAAATGGAATGCATCTAGGGGGGGGGGCTGCTGCTGCTTTGGGAGGGGGTGAGCTCTGGGTCTGTTCATTCGCCCTGCCGACATCCGCAGATCACCACAATCTCGGAGAGATGACGGTTAGCATAAGACAGTGAGGGACAACCTTCTTTCCTTGGTTGAGACGACCCAGCCGCCTTGTATGCTATATGGCGAGTGGGTCCTGATATAACCCTCTTTCACCCGTACCCAGTATGCCGCCCCCCGCCAGCGTACTATTACATGTACGCGCGACCGTCGACCGACCAAACAGGAAGCTCGAGCCTCCACAGCGCATGCAACCCAAACGAAACGGGCGCGCCACTTTGCTGGAAATGGTGAAGCTTCGCCTGACCGGTGGCGATGGGGGGACGAAAGGCGAGGATCGCCGAAAGAGAAGCCTGTAGGACAGGGCAAACACGAGAAAAGAAGGGCATTTGTGCCCTGGTTTTTGGAATGCGCCATGTTCCATGAATATCCGCGATGGTAAGCATGCGCGGCGATGTAAGGTTATGACGGTACCCTTGTCTTGTTTGCTTCCTTTCAAGGCTCAAGTGTACCATTGCCTGTGGAGGCTCTGTGAACCACCCCTCCCCCTCCCTTCCTTGCGGGGGCCCCTCCTAGTTGGTATGTACCTTCGCATAAAAATACCCGACAAGAGCCTAGCTGCCTGGGTCTTGGGAGGCGCATATGCATGGAGCAGCCGAGGGACATGCGCGGCGTTGCATGCATGCATGTCAACCAAATCATTGTGGCCTCTGCTTTGATTTGGTCCATGGAACGGTCATGCGCTGACAGAAACGTGAGCCGTTGCTTGCCGCTGTTGGCCTGATGGCTGCTGACAGCATGATGATGACCTTGGCGGAGGAGGAGGGGCTTGAAACCAAAACTGGGGCAGCACACCAGAGAAGTACCAAGCAGCTGGAGGGGGCGTGTGGCAGAGGAGTAAGGGGAAGGAGGGCGATCGAACGGGTGAACTGCCGGGGTTGTCGGGGATTTGCGGTGCCGGGGCATGGCTGGTCCTGGCTGGTTTGATCGCCTGGGCCGGGGACGTAGGTGGGCAACCTTAAGGGGTTGGACCCCTTGAAAGATTTATAGGGCATCATGCGATAGGTTCGTGACTGAGATGTTCTTGAAACGGACCTTCTCTTACCTGGTATAAGCGATCGTCTCCTTCAAGAAGGAGTTTGAGTATGCTGCTCGTGTTGAGTGCTTGGGTTGGATTTTGATGTCTGACAACTTTGAGCTTGGCATCGCACGCACTCGCGATACTCGATCAGTCTCTGCATGAATGATTGAGTGAATGAGGCGAGATGTCCGAGCTTTTTGTTCTTTATTTGTAGATATGTGTGTGTGTGTTGGCTTTATGGCTAGGACTATAGTCTGGCTGCTTCATGCTCGTCTAATACCATGCGGCGCTGCCCCGGGTGTTTCTTATGCACTTCGCTCTCGCATGTTCTCATGTCACCATGGAAACAGTAAGCGAGGTGGCGGTGACGAGATCTCTGCCATCAGAACGAAGAATACATTGTCCCTCCACTATGCCGACGAATCGCGAGCATCATTAAATGCAAGTCCTTATGATTGTCAGGGGCCGAACTTGTCATGTGTATGGGGTGGCGGGAGGATCGCAAGGGCAACCCTTAGAATATCTGTTAACGCAGAATCGCAACGCGGGCGGAAGATCAGATCAAGATTGCATCGCCAGAACTCTGCGGTGTTGCCGTGGACTGAATCGTGGCGTAAAACAAATCTTGGCGTCGTAGCATGGCAGCAAGGCGAGATGGGGGATAGCTGTCGGGGGCACGATGTGCAACCCATCCCTGACAAACAGACCTGCGTTGTCGAGCCCTCCGCAGATGACCCGCGCACAAACGCACGAAAAACAAAACCAGCAAAGGCCTCGAGCCGCGACGAGACTGTCAAGAGCCCCCCTTGCCTTCTCAGGCCACATTGCCCAGTGAAGACGCAGACTCTTGTACTGTCTGTCTTTCTCGTCGGCCTCCCCCACGGAAAGAACCGAAGAACGTGCCAGACGTGTCGGCCGGAGCAAGGATCTCTCCCGACTGACGTGACAGACTGGCGTCCTACCAACGCAAACACTAAATCGTGATAACTGGCAGCTAGCTGGTGATGTGCCGGAGCCCCCCTTCCCCCTCCTCCGCTGCGCGTCCTTGTCGCTCGAGTCCCTGTTCTCTGCAATAGGCGCAGGTGTTATGGGGGTATATAGTCTGCATTATTGGGCGATATAAGACCTATACTAACGGGGGTAGGTACATCAAGAAAGCTCCAAGATGGTATCCACAAAGTGGAAGCTAGGCGTCCGAATAGAAACGAAGATGTTTGTGCAGAGGGGGACGGGGGCTCTCCAGAGGTGGTGTGTACCGAAAGGCGTGAGGAGCCGGATCGTGATGGCGTGGGTATGTTCGAGCTCGCTAGCTTGTGACCTGGCGGAGATGTACAAATCGTATTATCAAAGGTGACTTTGAGGCGGCTTCCGATATAGCACGACGGACAGGGGCGTGGTTAGATGCGTGACGCGGTACAGGTGGTGGCTTTGAATGGATGAACGCGGGAGAGGGATTTCTGATGGCGCCAGCTAACCTGCCCCGCAGAGAAGCAAGATTGCGTCGCAGCCGAATGCCTGCTAGCATCTCTCATTCGTGACCAGAACTCGTTGGAGTTCGGAATCTCGGGGATGGGAGCCAGGCTGGGCTGGCAGCCCTTTGGAATTGGGTATGCCAGACTGTGCATGGAAGGTAGGCAGGGTGTCACCAGCCTTAATCTGCTAGACAGGTACCACGCAGCGCCAGGCATAGACTGTGAGGAATATGAGCGTAGAAAGGCGCTCTAGGCCTCTGGATAAGCTGTCAAAAAACAGCTCCCGTTACCTCCGGATGAGCATACACCTGATGAAGGATCTGGTATCTGTTCTCCATCTACCATGGCTACTGCGATCCTGTTCGAGTAATGTGAGTGTACGGATATTTTGGGAAGTCTCCTGGCATCTTTGGTACTCCGGCACTCAAAACGAGTCCTTGCCGTCGGGGAGGTCCCCATGGTGATGCTCATCTTGTGGAGACACAGACGGAGCGGGAGTGGCGCTGGCTCCTCCTTAGCTACCATGTAGACAGATCATAGCTGACCTTTTATGACATTCCGGGATGCAAGTGCCGATGAATGGGGTGCGACTTGTCGATTCTCCTTTGTCTACAGTCTAGATAAACTCTCTGTCCTATACTTGACCGCTAAGAACTGGAAAGTGACTCTCGATCGACGTTTCATCGACGTCGACACCGTTCTCGACTAGCTCTATGAGCAGTTCGTGGTTCGATGTGTCCAAGCCTGGATCAAGAAAAGCAGCCACGTCAACGAGCCAACCGTTGAAATCTTGGATCTCCGTCTGGCGGCCGGCACGGACGTCCTGTAACATGGAGCTAGTGTTGTCACGAACCTTGTGACCCACAACCAGCAGCATCTGTTTAAGTCGTGTTTGGCTGAAGCGCTCAAGGAGCATCTGACGATCAATGACCGATGTTGTATTTCGCGCATCATCCAAGATAGTATCGGTGCTAGGATGTTGGATAACGTGTTGCAAGACAGCGCTTGCCTCGGCCAGTAGAACGTCGATAAGTCGCATCAGGGGACCTTCGGTTTTTTCGAAGAGATAGCCATTCTTGCAACGCAAAAGAGCGGTCAGAGGATTGATGATGCAGTTGACAACGAGCTTCTCGAGCTGCAGAGTCCACAGGTCTGCGCGCAACACCTGTTGACCGTGGAGGAAGGGCGCTCGCGCCAGCTGCTCCGCGAGGTATGTCGACGATGCGCCACCTTGCGGACCGGACAGCACGGAACCAATTTTGAGGTCTGCCACCGAGGCATGCTCGCTCGTGTAGCGGCCCCTCGAGGTAACACCGTGCGTTGTCACGCAGGCGAGCCAGCTCGGCGGCGGGCGCGACGCGTAGCGGTGAGAATTATACGCATGCCCGTGCGGGGGCCAGAGCTTGCACATGCCATTCTGTGCAAATGCGACGACTGAATTTTCGTCAAGGTAGCGGCGGAGGCGGTCAATCTCGGGCAGCGCTGCGGATGCTTTGGTGGTGACGAGGAGGTTGGGGATGGCGCCGCCGTCAGCGACGTGTTTGACCACACCGTGGTCCGGTTTCTGGTCAGTCCACCACTCAATATCAAAGCCGGTCATGCGCTCTGACACGCCATTGCGGGAGATTTTGAGGCTGGGATCCGATGCCCACTGCTCGAGGAGTTCCTTTCTGTGGACGACAAGGGTGATGGGCGGGCGCGGCGCAAGTTTTGCCAGCGACGTGGCGAAGAGGACGCCTAGGTTGCCGACCCCGAGGACAAAGATGCGACGAGTCTTCTCGGAAGCTGTTGGAACCAGGCTTCCAGAGGCTCGAGTCTGAGACTGGGCCTGGGTTCGTGAGCTAACGTTGGCAGGCGTCCAGGCGAATAGCTTCGGTGCCGCCGCACAGTCATCGAATACTGATTGAAGCCACTGCGGATTCGGGCTGGCCATTCTCCGGGCTGAGGCCATAGACATTGACCTCCTTGCAATCGCCAGGGGCTTCAGTACACGATGTGGCCTCCAGGCCATTGTGGAATATGTTGGCTTCACAACGTCACGCGCGTGTAGGTCGCTACATGTCATCAATTGTCGTTGAGACCAAGAGCCGTGAACAAAAGAGGCCCACTCCGATCTGAGACAATGGCCGGCTGCTGTAGGGGTCATGTACGACTAAGTTTTGAACGATTTTCCAACAGGCGAGGTGGCAGAGTGGTCTAATGCGATAGACTAGAAATCTATTCACTTCGGTGGCGCAGGTTCGAATCCTGCCCTCGTCGATCTTTTTTTTGCTGATTATACCTGACCATGTTTTGGTTATTAGACCAGCTTCATGGTACACTCTTCATCATCTAGTTCTTGAAATTACCAGTCGGTAGACACCTTATTTCATACAAAGGCATTGGGGACTAATCACAGAATATGGTACCTTACCTAGTCTAGGTATGATGGTCTGCCCTTCATTTATCGACCACTTGTACTGACTCCATGAAAGCGACAATCTTGGTAAATATGCCCATGTTTTTCAGCATTTATAGTACGTCTTCCGTTTATCTCAATCGTGAACACGGTGTTCACGGCATGCGAATGATGCTCACCCAACGCCAGCAAAATACTCATGAATTTCCCGAGCGCATACCAGTTACCAGGCTGATTCTCTGCAAGTCAACCATTGTTCTCTCCTCCAAGAACACCGCCTCAGTGGCAAGGCGAAGGTGGATTCGAGCGAGTGTGGTCAGAGCTGCCAGCACTCGCGCGAGGAGTAGCCAGCTCTTCAGAGCATCCACGTCTGTGTGTAGCTCTCCGTTGCTCAGCGGTTAGAGGAGATAGTGACATCCCTCCAAATTGTTGTGAAAGCAGCGTCTGAGACCGGAGACTCTTATCACTCTTCGAAGCTTCGCGCTATGGGCTTCGAGGAGACGAAAGGCCTGGATCGGGAAAATAGTCCTCGTCGTCGTGGAATCCATCCTCGTCTACATAACCGCCGCCACACAACGCGGCCATTCGAATTATGTCGTACTGAAGAAGGCATATATCGTAATTCGGAAGGTCTTCTTTGCGCGCTGCCCGCATATTGATGATCTTACCATCGAATATGGGCGTCCTCTTTACAAGTTGTACTGCTGCGATGGCACCATCTAAAGTGAGAGGCTGCGCATCAATGACCGTTCTGGGCGTGCTGAAGAAATGCTCCGCAATGTGCTGATCCTGGTTGAATTTGACGTTCTCCATCCAGCAAAACCTCAGTTTCATACGCCAACCATCACCTTCTGGCTGGGCCGGCTCTGGGTAAAAGGCAAAATGGGCTTTGCGCCACATCTTGTGGAGGTCGTGCGAAAGACAGATGACGTTTTGGAGGCTGTCGATAACACAACCATTCCCCCGGCAAACCAGAGATTGTATATGCTTGAGTCGGTCGCCCCAGATTAGGGTTAGGGACTGAAAGACTGTTGGCGTTTCGGTTGTGTTGAGTGAAGAGTGCGGATAGATGTGGCAAACTTGTGGATATGCACTGCCAGTGACGACGCAATGAGATTGATCCCGCTCCAGACACTTGGGAGAATATCAGTACTCAACGCATCCGTAAAACGTAACGGACACAGCTTACCTGTTTCACTACGTTTCGATCTCTATTGACATGCATGTTTAGTGGGACTTGTTTATTCATGGATGACATTGCGAAGACTGAGAAAAACATGAGTTAGCTGTGTAAAGGTGAGGAGGAGCCGCGACATACAAGTGTTTAGCATCCGCTCAATTTGGTTGACGTCTACCTGCAGGCGGTAGAGCCGCGTAAGGAGCTGCGATCCATCGGGGGAGCTGCTATTGCGGAGGAAAATCTCGATATCGACTAGTTGCTGGAGGGAAATCGTGAAGAGGAAAGCCCAGAAGGCTGCAATTTGTACACTATTCCAAATTTCCGTAGCCAGTCCTGAATCCGTACCCGAGACGTAGTCATGAATGGACTTGATGATTTCTAGTCGTCTTTCGCAATCAGAGTAGAGTAAGTCGACTTCGGCTCGAGTGCGCGTTGGAATCATGCACGATGCAACAAAGGATAGGTCCTTTGAGTTGGGCTTCGATGCATTATCTTGATCTTGTACAGCATCGTAGAAGTTACTTGCAATTTGCATGAAGTTCTCCTTTTCCATGGTGTCGTATCGTTATGAGATCGGAAGCTCACGCGGGGAAGTATTGCTGTGATGCTAAGTTGGTAAACTATTCGTGAACGCAATCGAAGGTGCTGGGGAGGTTTGCGTGGAGTGAAGTTGCTAGCTGGGATACCTAAGGTGAGGTGGGTATTGGGGGTTTAAGGCAGTAGTGATAAATGTGGAAGGCACTTACTGAGTTCTCTGAGTCATCTGTAGAGTAAAAGCTTGTCAGAGGCTGTTTCTTGACCTTGGAGGTCACTTGACCTTGGAGGTCACAACCTTTTCAACACCAGTCTGGTACCCGTAAGGGTAGCCAAGCCCCTGTTGCCCTGGGACTCGGTGCGCTATTTGGGCACCTGAGGTAGGGACCTTGGAGTAGCACCTGAGGTCTTACCTTGGAGAACAAATGGCATAGGGCTGATGACCCACTTCCCAGCCCCTACCAGGCGCCGGTAGTTGCTAGCCTCTACCCTCTGCGTCCCGCCAGCCGTGGTGCGGCCGTGCTTGCAAGGTACCTACTGCGGTGTGGACAAGTGCCGCGTAGAATGCTGCCCTTGACAATTGTATAGTTCTCATCCTCTGGTCCTCTGGACAACTTACCTCAACCCAGGTGACCTCAATCAAGGTGGACCGACCATCTTATCCTCAGGCAAGGTCGCTGGCAGGCAGCGATGACCCAATCTGAGGCAGGAGCTGAGCTCGATGCTGGGGCTGGTGAATGCAGGCACACCATTGGTTGAATGGCCGTGGTGTCTCTCATCCTCGTCCCTTTCAGTCGCAGTCGCAGTCCCAGCCCGCCCGCCTCCGTCACCCCGCCTGGCAGCCTAAACAGAGCGATACAACCTCATCCATCTCAAGTGCCTTGCCTTACCTTTTTCCTTCATAACGCTGTGAAATCATGCCTCTATGAGAAGACATTCTCCTACCACACCTCACACACGGTCGCGTATACGAGACGCATCGCATCCGCGCGCACCAAGCACGTGCAGTATCACCTTTCACCTACTACCATAACGTAGGATCCCCAACGAGGCCGTCTTTGTTGAGCGGGCAGAGTGGGATCCCGCATCATCCGACCACGTACCTTCACAAACATCGTTTCTAGAACCTCATCGCTTTGCCTGGGCCAGCCTGCTCACGACCACCTACACGGTGCCTCGAATGACACGTTACCACGTGTGAGCTGCCTTTCGACGTGCAAGCCGCCCAGACGCCAGAGCGATTGATAGTGTACCATCTCTGACATGAGCGCGAGCATCACACCGGCATGCAACTGACTGACGCAATCTCAACAACGCGAACAACCACGATTTCCAGATCAGGTGCCAGAGAACAAGAACGCGTGGCCCGCAATGTCCGCCTCGAGGCTATCCAAGGCCGTGAGGCGTGGAGTCGAAACCCCTCCAGTCCTCTCCCTCCTGGCCACAGCGGAGCTGCTCAAGATGAGGAGCAAGTGGATCACCGCCCTCGTCCTCACCAACATCGCTTCAAAGGTCGCTTCTTCGCCTCATATGGAAGGCCTCGTCGCATTGGCCCTCGGGCACTGTTTCCGCAACCAGACCCCTTCTGAATGGAGTTCGGCCATCGCGCATCTCCGCATCGCCCACGAGTGTTTCGCCTCTCTCCCGAAATCCCGCGATCGAGAGCCCTATCTCATGCGGGCCGTCTTGCTTCTCGGCGACTCTCTTGTCCGAAGAAACGAGATTGGCGACTTGGCTGAAGCTGAAGAAATCGCCTTGACTGCCGAAGCTATGTTGGAGGAAGCGAGAACACAAACGAAGTCGTGGCGAGTCAGCTGGGCCTCCCTCACGCAGCGCTGTCTCGACTTCAATACCCTTTCCATGCGAGAACTCGGCGAGATCTACTACTACACGCACTCGTGGCCTGAAGGTGAGAAGTTGCTTCGCAGCCTGGTTCCTACTCTGGTACGGAAGCGGGGCACACATCATCCGATGACCATCGAAGCCCAACGAGACCTAGCCAGCATGCTTGTGAACCAAGACAAGTACGAGGAAGCCGAGGCTGCATACCGAATAGCGCGCGAGTGGAACGAGTTTAGGCCTGCCTTTGGGCCGGAAGAAAAGGCAGCCATTGACTACAATATCGTCATGTGCTTGTCCGAACGCTGCTTGCACGAGGAAGCTGGCGCCGAGTTGGATCAGATGGATCTGGCAGCAGATCTTCTGCATTACGCCAATGGCGAATGGACACTGAAGCTTGCCCGCTTGACATATATGCGCCTCGGGCAGTATGCCAAGGTTGTCCGCATGTGCCGCAGATTTCAACCCATCCTGGACGGGCACAGGGTCAAATACGGACCCTGCAGTGCTGCCAGCCTGAGGAACATGAACGACCACGCCAATGCCCTGCAGTCTTTATGTAGGTGGGACGAGGCCGTTGAAGTCTTGCGTGAGATGTGCTCCCGGGAATCAAACGACCGAAGGCCGCCAGAGACAACGCTGGACTCTCGTATGGAGCTCGCTCACAGCCTGCTGTGTTCCAAACAGCTGCACGAGGCCTCGTACGAATATCGAAAGTGCCTTGAGATTGCCCGCGACGCCGTGGCTGATCTACGCAACGATTCGACATCCTCCGAGAATGACAGGCGCATACGCAACATCCTTCGCCATCTCGCGCACATTTACGAGTTGACCACCAACAAGACGGGGGCCTTGACAGCTTACGCACAGCTGCAGCACGAGTTCTTGGCTCGCCCAGGTCGTCCGCAAAACATTTGGACTTACCAGTGGCTGCGTGGGAAGATGTTCTTGCTCCAAGAGCGGTGGGATTACGCTATTCGAGTGCTGGTCAGCGCACCAAGCTCGAGGCTCGGGCCGGAGGCCGCCAAGATGGCCGAACGACCCGTGACCGATGAGACGAAGAAAAGTCTTCGGGCGATATTGGAGCGACCAGATCTTGACGAGAGGACGGCCACGACCGATCTGCCACTGGAAATCCATACACACCATGAAGCGGTCTCTGTCACCGCAACAAAGACGAGTGAGCCGGCAGCCAAGGGGGTAGTCATCATGACTAAGGTCAAAGAGACAAGCGAAACCAAGGATACCCATGGCGCGGATGATGGAGCGAATACGGGATCAGGGGGAAATCTGGTGCAGACGACCCCAGAGATCGCCGAAACCTACGCAGTGGCCCAAGTTGTCAAGGATGCCGTGTTTGCCGCACTGGAGAAGGAAGTATTCCAGAAGCACGCCGAGATTGTCGATACGGCCGAGATAGACGACGAGGGATCTATATCTGACGAGGATCACGATTTCGAGACGGTCGACGGCGTGTTGCGCGCCAAATACTCGTTCCCGCTCGTTCCGCAGGACACTGAGTGGGAGCAGCTGCAGTATCCGCGGCTGCCAAACACGTACCAGAAATGGGTGCAGCAGAAACGAGAGGCCGAGAGGAACAGGCGTATCTGGATGTGATTTTGGAACCTCTACTTTTGTAAGGATCAAGGCGTTTTGTGGGGAGGGGGGTATAATGGGCCATGATAATGGACTACCTGGTCACAGGACGATATGATGATGATGATTCCGGCATGTTTGACGATTACCTGGTTGCCTCGAGATGAATGAAGAATAAATACCCAAGCACTTTAAGGAAATAGTACATCGGGGCCAGTCGCCATATGATTTGAGAGAGATAGCTCGCAAGCCTGTGACGTTCATAGCACGGGCGACGTGCATGTTCGGTGCGAGTGACGTTCCGTGTTTTTTTTCCTGAGGGCTATCTTCCATGTTACTCTTTGGTGCTCACAACCCATAAAGCGCCGAGACATCTCAAAACAAGTCAGACAGACCATCGCATTTCCTTGCAAAGAAGCACCCGGCGCCTCGTAACTTCCATGCTCAGTGATGCGTGCTCAACAACCTAGACCCAACCGTCATTGACAACTAATCCCCAAACCACCACCTGCGCGCGCACCAGCGACTCCCGAAACCAGGAAAAAGTCCAACCCGTCGCCACTGAAGAGTTGCGAGGCCAGCAAAAGGTAAATCTCTGGTCAGTATGAGGGTCGAACTCATGACCTTGGCATTATTAGTACCACGCTCTAACCAACTGAGCTAACCGACCAGCTGATTGGTGCCGGGCTGGCCGCGCAGGACGGTTCAAGATCCCCACAGGCGGAGAGGGCATCCAGAAAAGTGGTACTGGGGTGAAATCGAGACAAGCAAAAGAGTGAGGCAGACCGTGAGGAAGAGGGTCAAAAGGTTAATCGCTGGTCAGTATGAGGGTCGAACTCATGACCTTGGCATTATTAGTACCACGCTCTAACCAACTGAGCTAACCGACCTCGCTGATGACGGCAATTCGAGGTCGCGCGGTTTGTGACTGGGACGGCGGGATGGGGTGTGAGGGATTTGCAGCTGAATCAATTCAGGTGGGCGTTGTGTGGGTTTGAAGTTTTGGGTGGAGTTTGGTCGTGATGGGTGCCTGAGTCCCATGGCATGGCTATGGGGTGGGGTTGGGTACGGAGTTCAGATGCCAATGGCAAGTACGTATCTGAGAATCAGGGGAGGGCTGTCCAGACAGCCCGCTGAAGTGCCGTCCTGGCCATGGAGAAGTGTGATTTGTACATCGAACCGGGAAGGACAGCACCAGGGAAGGAAAGCCGTGATACAGTGAGGACAGACAAAGGTTTGAAAGCGAAGACATAATAAGAGGGTGAATACAAGATGAACGCCCGCTCCTCGTCTCGTTGAGACGCATTTTGTTTGTTACTGAGTCCGAAACCGCAAACTCCGAGGCATTGAGTGAAACCATCCGTGTAGGTCGTACAGGCCATAATGAAATCAAATATTCGTTGCAGTGACGTCAAAAATATCATTGCGCCATCCGCCTTGGTCGTACTCGTAGACCCTCTCTTGGGCCAGACTCGCCTCTTCGTTCCACAACTTGACCAAACTGCCAGGCGCATACACTCCTTTGAAGACGCCCTTGCCTGGCTGGGCCACACCCACGCGCGTGTAAAGGTCGGGATCTTCTTCCGGGACAAGTCTGGACATGACGGCCTTGATGAATGTCCAGAGATCCTGTGGCTCGGCGATACGAGTGGCGCGGAGCCTCTCACGGGCGAAGAGGAATTCACGGTTGGCGAAGTGAATTGCCTCGGCAATTGATCGCGCGATCTGAACTTCAAGGGCGGCGCGAACTATGGGGCGGATGAACGGCTTCAGAACCCAAGCGAAGAAGGAGAATTTGCTCTTTGACAGCTCGTAGTCTAGGTGGTGGATGCGAACGCGGACAGCACGAAGCGCTAGGACCTTTTCCAGACGCTCCTTACCAATCTCGACATCAATAGCAACGTCGATGCCACGCTCATCAAGGCGGAAACCCGCAATACCTGCGTCGGCCAGACGCAGAATACCCGAGCGAAGACGAAGCCAGTATCCGAGCTGTTCGGCGGCAATGGACAGGCCTGAAATAGTGATTCTCATAACAGTCGAGACGGAAGATGTGGTGGGGCAGCGACCCTTTCGGAAATCGCCGTCGTACCTGGTCGAAATGGTGAGCTTAAAGGGCAAGAACGATGACGAGTTGATTGTTCGTCCTGGCGCGAGAATGAGATTCTCAATCAGAAGATCGACGGCTGGCGTGGAGACCTCAAGACGGGGAATAGGAACGTATTGGATGGCCTGGACGAGTAGCGGGATAAAGACATTGATCGAGTCGGTAACGAGCTCTCCGTTTGTGTATTGGTGTGCGGGAGAGAGGATCTTGATGATACGTTGGGACGTGTGAACAAGTTTCTTTATGTCGGCATCCTCAAAGACCGAGTGCAAAGCTCGGTGCAAGCGATCGAGGAATGCGTCGAGTGCATCACGAATGGATGACTCAGACGTCAGCTGGCTGGATTTGGCTCGCAGTTCCTTGAACCTCTCCTCTGCATGGTCGAAGAAGTCAGGGTCCGTCAGCAAATCTTGGATAAGGTTGCCAATCTGGCGAACCAGCTGGTCAAACTCAGGATCGCTCCGACCATGCTCAACAACCTCGTTGAATGTGTGCTCCACTTCGTCCCATTCTTTTCGGTCACCGAGAGACGACAGGAAAAGCCAAAAGTTGTGTAAGGCCTTGTCTGCTTCGGGATTCTTGTCCATGTCTTCCTCCGCAGCATGTGCCACATCGGCAACAGCATGCGAGTAGACGAGGAGGTAGCGACGGACGAGCAGAGATATGGTCGAAACGGAATCCGAGTAGTCTCTGGTCTTTTGGAGTTTCAGAACCGATTTCTTCAGGCGGTTCACTAGAGTTTCCTGTTCCTCGCCGGTGATGTGCTCTGTGAGGCTCTGTCCTGCTTCACTCGCGACCTTGGCAGCACCATCTGCGACAACTGAAGATACCTCGGCAGCTTCGTGCTGGATCTCATCTTTCGATGGCGGTTTGTGAGAATCGCCATTTGGGTGCTTGAGGGCTTCTTCGTCCTCTTTTGATGGTGCCACCTGCTTGCCGACCTGTTTAGAAACATCGGCTAGCGTAAAGGCAGTACCGCGAAAGCCCTCGCGGCCGACAGTGCCCAGATCGGAGAGAAAGATGCGGAAATCAGAGTTCGTGAGGAGAAGAGAGCCAACCGTCTGAAGGCTTTTGTAGGCTGTGGGGACGCAAGTCAGCGAGATCACAGCTTGCGGGTAGTCAAAGAGCTCTTACCAGCAGTGGCATCCGCCTTGACCTTGATGCGGGAGGCACGCTCGCTGATGTCGTACGTGTCGACGGACAGACGAGATTTACTCAGGTACCAGATAAAGTCCTGAATTTGATCGTGATCATTCTTGTGTATCAGCACCTCGATGAACTGCTTCAGCCATAGACGGATGTGGATGACCAAGGCGCGGCCAGAGTCACTGAGGTCTGGAGTCTCGGGGTTAAGAATGTCGGCAGACAGCAAGGTGCGAAGGTTCGTAATGAGCTGTTCGTTGGACGGCATGTAACCCTTGGACATGGCTCGTAGCATCTGATATGAATGGAGCTTCTCGTGTAGACGCGCCTGCAGAGCCGTATCATCGTTGTAGCGAGGAAGCAGAGGCTCGCGTTCGCGCTCCTCACGCGACTTGCGGCCGATGCCGAGCCAGGACACCATCTTGATCACGTCGTCGAGAGAATTGTCTGTGGGTCTGAGGTCGATTCAGTGCTGTCCTGATGCTGTCGGACCGCAAGAGATGTTGTAGACTGGGGGCTTCTCAGATCATCACGGCTGGCGTTGGTCGTTATTGGCAAGCAACGGGAAGGTACCTAGGTAGGTAATGATGAATGATGACGGCTCGGGGCGTGTTGCCCGCCCTGGGCTGTCGCGCGACACGATGACGTCGTTGGCTGGCTGCGCTTAGGCGCACGATCTCGATGGGGCCGCGCTTAGGACAAGACTTGCGCTCTCAGCTTTAATACATCACCAGTATTACACAATATGATTCACCCCGAACAAGAGACAAAGTGGCATTGACACCATTCATCTCGGAACTACTCGATGCCGGGCCTTCGGCCAATGGTCACGACACACCACAGGGCTTCTGTTTCCCAGGTGCTTAGAGCTCCAGAGAGCGATGGTGGTCTGTGCTGAAGCTCTCCTTTTGGTGGTTATTGCTTCAGTAAGCTGCCCCCAAGCACGTGAAGCCGAGCAGCTCACAATACGAAGACACTGCGGCAACTAAATGCATACAGGTGCAAAAGCCAGATGCTTTGAAGAAGATCCCCTTTTTTTATTAGAAAGCTAAGAACGTGACTGATTTGCAATGTACAGTAACTGGGAAAAGGTGGAATGGACAGACGATGAGGCGGAGTACGGAGCCGTGTGGATCATAAGACATCTGAGAAACACCTCTGTCAGCCAGCTTCGATCGTCTAGTTGGTTAGGATGATGCATTGTGGTTCTTGCTACAATACTGCATTGACGGCAGTTCGAATCCGCCTCGGAGCATTTTTTTGGTAGTTTTCACCACGCCAGGCGGCCAACAATCAATCTTCCTCTTCGGTTTCAGCTCCTCCAAAGGCACGCGCCCTTGTACCTATCATTGCGCTGGCATAGCATGCCAACCTTTCCTTCGTTGTGCGTGTGCATTTATTGGAGTGGCCGGGTGCACCCCAGGCCGGGCTTTTGCAAAGAAAATTTGGTCAGGCATGTTGCCCAAGGCTTGCTTGCATAGATGCCGAGATGCAAGAAGAATCACCGAAAGAAAAGTATGAAATGGGTGTACAACTTCAATAGCTAGCCTGATCTCACTAACCATAAACAAAGGTGTCGCGTGCCTACGATGACGCCTTGCCAGCACAGCCCCAAAGACGCATGGTGTTTGTTGGTTGTTCGTAGGCCCTCCCTCCAGGCTGCTTCAGACCGGAGTTTGGGGGCGATGCATGCATGCATGTACAGGGCTAGGCGCTGTACTTGTAGAGGGCCTGACCTGTCACCTCAGCATGCATTCACCATTGAAAACCAGTCAGTCGTCCCCTCTCTTGCCTCCTTCTCTCTTCAGATGACATGGTTGTTGAGAGAATGTTTTTCCTCCACCGTTCTTGCCGATGGCCGTATTAACCCGCGAGAGGCACGATCTCTATGCCCTTCGCACCTCATCCCCGCCACCTCTCGACCTGTCGGTTCTATTAGGGCAGCCAGGCCGCGAACCTTTATCTGACTGGTACATTGGACAACCACAGCCAAGGTCCGTTCATCATCAAGACCTTGTCCCTCCTCGTTTTGTGAGACCATCTTGTGGTCAAGAGCTAACTTTGGGGCACTTCAACACAGAAGGGCGAACCCTGCTCAAGATGGGTTCGAGAGTGCGGTAGTAATCCTCCGGAAGGAGCTCACCCACGATGAACAGAAGCTTCTTCAACTGCAAGGCAAGACATCTATGCAAGATGTCCAGCAAGCGGTCAAAGACGCAATGGATGAATATGAGGCGAAAATAAAATATTCCAAGCTGAGGGGCTGGCTTGCGAGTTGCTCATCCAGGATCCTGTACTACGGGAGTAAGTTCCGTTGCATTCACCAGCTAACCACGATAAAGTGCTCACTCAGGTGCCTCTCCTCAGCTGTGTTTGATGTATTCGCCCAGCATCACCCTGAATACGTTTCCCTGGCCTGGGGCACGATGAAGTTTCTATTCATTGTAGGGGACGCAGCATAGACTTGTTGAACAACAGGACTGCCGTGTTCTAGGCCGTTCTTAATCATGAGGAGCTTCTCACGGAGATTTCCAAAGCAGTGAGCAAGATTGCGGACGTCTTGCCCCGGACAGAGTTGCATTCCGTCTTATACCCGACGCAGCGCATGCAAGATTCCGTCGCCATGGTATATGCCAAAATCTTAGAGTTCTTCGTCATGGCTGTCCGGTGGTACAAGAAGGGCAAGTTGATGCATTCGCTTTCGTCCATTACTAAACCATTCAGCCTGAGCTTCAAACCCGTCATTGAAGAAATTACAGAAAGATCAAGAAGGGTGGATGAACTAGCCAGCGCAGCATCCAAAGCCGAGATAAGGGCCCTTCACATCCGGATTCATCGTTTGGATAAGACACTCGTGCAGGTGACTGAAATGATGGCTGGTGAGTTCGTGCTCATCCGGTGACTATGACACCTACGTCTTGGCTGAACAATCAATAGTGCAACAGCAGCAACACGTCCTATACAACGAATCGTTGCTCGGGGTTCAATATGAATACAAGCAGCTCTTTCGAAAAGGCCAGGTCGAAGACATTCGCAACTACCTTCTCTTGGAGGATACTCCAGAGTCGGACGAGAGCCTGGCCTACCGTAGATCCATGCGGAACCGGAGGAGACGAACAATGCCGACCCAGATACCAGTCTCAGCGCTTGAGACACTTGTGTCCTGGGTGTCTGATCCCTCGTCTTCCCTTCTCTTGGCTCAAGGCCAAGGCATTCGTTCAAGCTCGCTCGACTTTGCTGCTGATTTCCTCGATGCAGTCCTGGACAAAGATTATCCTGTCTTGTGGGCCCTTCCGTCTGCATCAGAAGAAGAAGCCTTGAAGCCGTCGATATCTGGCATCCTGCGATCGCTCATATCCCAAGCCCTAGCTCTGGACCCCAGCATTGTCAGCGAGGGGGTGAATCCTGTCAGCATGAAACACTTCAAGACGTGCAAAGGGGTCCAGCAGTGGTTCGCAATCTTCGAACGATGTATTACAAGGCTTCCGCGCTTGTTCCTCGTGGTTGACATGGGCCTGATCGAGTTGGCCACGAGCCACGAAGAAGAAGAGCACGAGTTCTTCAAGGTTGACCACTTCGTCGAGTTCCTCGCGGAAATGATAAGCCGTCGAGCGAAAGAGGGGCTGAAGATTGCCGTTTTATCCTGGAGATTCGCCGTATCGACTTCGCTCGATGCGGATGAAGTGTTTGATCAAAGACGCATATTTACGGATCAAGGGCGCCGAGCTGAAAGAATGATGAGGAAGCCAAAATATCGTGCCATGTTCAAGAAGAGGAATCGGGGATTCTTTGAAAGATTTAGCTCCTCTGTCACCATTTCTAGTCAATGATGAATGCATTTTAGCAGCTACGAATATCAAGAAATACTTGATGCCACCGTGACACGCCAGATGCTAATCCGTCCAACAACACTCAAAAGTCCCAAATTTCACAACACCCAGCCCAGCCAAGCGACAACGTCATGCTTATACCTAGACACAGCACAAAATGGGACAACTGCATATTTGACTGGTTCGCTGGCCTTTGTCAGCGCACGCTGGACCATGGCAGTGTCAGGCTCTGGGATTCAAGGAGGCCTCTGTCAGCCACATAGAAACCTAGCCTTAGTCAAGCTGCATAGCAAATTTGTCCCAGTATTACCCCTCAGCCTGATTGTGTCTCGAATGAGACATTAAGTCTGGTCGCAGCATTCAGCTCCTGCATGACTTCTTGCACGCTGTTCACTCCACGCGATCAGCAATCCCAGTACATCTTACGGCTACTCAGATGGATTCCCATAAAAACAGTTTAAAGAATGATGCCAGCACCTTGGTTCATACACAAAGTCCCACCGCCGACGTTGTGGACGACAGCGACTCGGGCGATTCTCGAAGCACCGCTAGCCGTAGATCTAGCGATAGTGACGGGCAAAACACTCTTTTTATCAGCTCTACCATCTCTAGATATGACACCCTCAGCGAGTCATATAAGAAGCAAGATATGTTATCCAAGATAGGCAGCAGGTTTGAGAAAGAAGACGGTGGGCTATCATTGAGGGCTTGTACATTGCTTGCTTAACCTTCGATCTATACTCGTTCCTGACTGACTTAAACGGTAGCTCTCAAAAACCCAAGCAAATCCGATGAACATCGTCTAAGCGTACCTAAAGCGCCCTCTAAGACGAGCGCGGCTTCTCTTAGACAATCTGTGCCGCCGCCTTCAGGCCAGGGACCACTTTCACGTCCCGATCCCTATTCCTTCCAGCCTGTACGACCTTTTCAAAGGCCTGGTGCCGCGCGTCCGAAGGTGTGGAACAACGCCAATTGGCGCCAGATTCTGATGAAGAAGCGAGGGCTACTGCCTGGAGCCAATTCGGCATCTGCGTCATCTCAATCTCTCACTCGAAACGGGGGCGAAGATGGTGATGAGTCTAAGGCAAAAAGTGTATCGACAGCCAGCACAGCACCTGAGACGAGTACGTCAAAGGGAGAAGCATCGGATACCCTTGGGCTGGCGGAATCCCTGACTGAAGTCATGGAAAAACACCTTGATCTCGATGTTATGGACCAGTCCCGGGAGACATCTCGTTTCATCGCGTATCTTCTAGATACCATTCAGCTACTACAAACCAAACTGAGCTACGCCCGAGCTCCAGAGCCGGATGACACCCTAGATCGAAGCGATCTTCTTGATGACACGATTACTCAACCGTCGCCTCGGCCTCGAGCTCAAGTCCTGCACCAGATTCATTGCTCAAATTTTAGGCACTCTCACAGCGGCTTCATTTTCGAGGATGAGCCTAAGACTTTGACCGACGTGAATACCGGTATCATGCTTTCTGGCAAGGCCAAGATCGCCAATCTTGAATCCTACCTGGTTAAACGCCCAGACATCTGCCTCGTCGTCTTCAAGAGGCACGACTGCATATCTTCCGAGAAGACACTCAAGACTGACAAGGCAAGCAAGTTGAATGAGAGAGACGAATGGCTCAAGGTGACGTCACCCATGTTGGTGAAAGCCCTAAAGCAAGTGGCAGAGTTTCAATGTTTGAAAGGCCAAAAGCCTACTCAGGGGAGGTCGATGAATGTATGTAGGCGCCCTACTTGTTCGTCTTCCATCACCGTGAGAAGTTGGAAAAGTTGGCACAGTCCAGTGAAGCCTATCAATCAGTAATTTCCCCTCTATTAAGCTTTATTCAGGGAGATTACGGCCAGGACTATGAAGAGGCGGACGAACTCCTCACGCACGGATACATCACGGCCAAACATATCACAAAGCTCTACAAGCCTAACCACATGGTTCTCAGCCGACAAGCTCGCGGTGCTCTGGAGGCTTACGTCCTGGGAAAGTTTCCCGAGATTGATAAAGATGCGATGGCTTTCCAAGGCTGGTCTTGGCAGTACGACGGCACTGAGCTTTCAAGAAAGGAGTGGTCGGACACTATGAACAGAGTCGCAGAGGAAGAGCGTATAGCTATAGCGGATCTTTCAATTCACCCTATCGAGTTTGCGAGAGGCTCTGATATCGAGACGCTGGACACCAGGGGTCGACAGTTTTGGGACCTGAGGAAACAGGTTTACAAGTGCTACACGGGCTGGGATAAGTCGCGGAGCAACAACTATGTAAGTTGTTCCCCTTGATCACTCAGTCACTTAGATTGCTAAAATGTGTTCATCCCATGCAGGTCGATGCTCGATTCATGGTTGATGTATCATCGTACCAGCTGATGCATCGCGCAGGCACCAGTCACCCTCGGTACGACCGGGATCTATCGCCTTTTGATAAGTGGCCCACCCGAATCGACCGCAGCGAGGAGAACCTCCCGCCAAGCACTATCATGCTACTGCCCGCTACTATTTATGGCTTCAGTTTTCAGGAAAAGAAATGGGGTATTTATCTTTTGTTTCACAGCACAGAGCGCCACTAACGTGATTGTTTCTGCAGTGAACTTGAATGTTGAGAATTTCTTCCCGGTCAACTGGAATAAGAAAGCATTTGAGCGCCTGGTTCTCGATCCCAAGACCAAAGAGATGATCTACGCGCTGGTTGATGTTCAAAGCTCAGCTGAGAAAATGGACGATATCATCAAGGGAAAGGGCAATGGTCTCATTGTCTTACTCCACGGCAGCCCGGGAACAGGGAAAACACTGACGACGGAAAGGTGAGTACTTCGTCCTTGTTTTGATCCTTTTGCAGGAAGTTTGGTTTAACTCGGGCACCTCGTAGCGTGGCCGAGATCGCAGAGAAGCCCCTTTATCGGGTTACCTGTGGAGATATCGGAACCGACGCCAAGGAAGTCGAGGACTATCTACAAACTGTGTTGCACTTGGGCAAGATCTGGGACTGTGGTGAGTTCCGTTCTTAATTTTCTCTAAAGAAATCAATGTACACGGTTAACGGAGAGCCAGTGCTGCTGCTGGACGAGGCAGATGTGTTCTTGGAGGAGAGAACAATGGCTGACCTGCAGAGAAACAGTCTTGTGACTGGTGAGTGCTCCGGGAGACACATTCAGCCACGCACTCTCCGTTCTCTGCCAAAACTAACGCGAAGTTAGTGTTTCTCCGCGTTCTTGAGTATTATGAAGGCATCCTCATGCTGACTTCCAACCGTGTCGGAACCTTCGATGAAGCGTTCAAGTCGCGCATCCAAGTTGCCATTCACTACGACAACCTGTCGAAAAAGGCACGAAAGGCCATCTGGCGCAACTTTTTCGATATGATTGAAGACTCGCCCCATGAAGATGTCAATATGCCCGAGCTCGAGCGACGGCTAGACGAGCTTGCGGCCGAGGAGATGAATGGGCGGCAGATTCGCAATGCACTGCGAACCGCGCGTCAGCTCGCCAAGCACAGGAATGAGAGGCTGGACTGGCCGCACCTGAGCCAGGTCATCAAGACATCGGGGGCCTTTAACAAGTATCTCAAGGCTGTGAGGGGCCACAGTGATGACCAGTGGGCTCGGGAAGAGATGATCAGGTAGTGGGGAATATATCAATGTCCCATCTATAGCTATCACTCAAGCTGAACATATGTGTCAGGAGGCGTCTGTGGAACACTTTGGAACATGAGGCTCAAGGGGCCATTTCAGAGTACAAGACCATGGATGCATACACATAGGGCTATAAGCGGACATGTTAGCATCCAGGGGGGGGATTTCATATGTTATTCTATCATATAGATAACATTCTACTACAGACTCAATACGCAAAAAACCTCTGCACTCTGCTTCTTGGCTCGCTCTGATTATATGCTGGGAGACGTAAGCTTTGATGTTGCGGACCATATTGTGGTCAAAGATTTGGTTGTACGCGCCAATATACCCAGCCACGTCACCCACAGCCAGTTGGACTGTAGGCAGTGAGGCACTCAAACAATGGATTAAAGCAGGATGAGGCCCGATTTCCGCAATCCCAACATTGCGGATGAGACGTCCGGTCGTCCTCGTCATCAATCCCACCACAACCCCAACGACCGGGGTCATCGAACGACAGTCTGCATGCCGACCTTCCTAGTCGAGCAAGGTCTCGGGGTGGCGGGCGCGGGGCAACCACATATGCCGGTCCGGCCAAGACCCTCCAACGGTGCCGATCTTTTGACTTTGACGGCTGGCGATTCGGCAACGCGATGGCGTTACCTCTGCAAAAGATGCAGCACGTCTTCTTATCTAGGCTCGACTGAGAAGGAGGGGTCGACCAGAGGAGAGTGGTGATCTCACAGGGGTGTTCTGGTCTCCGAAGTCGCTGGACGGACGGAGGGGGCGAAGCTCAAGGATGTGACCCAGTACAAGTAAAGGTCTGCAGCCGTTCAAAGGTCGGTGCTCGTAAGGGACGACTTTTGCAGCATCGCATCTCCAACTCTTGTCTGCCGCCATGAAAGTCCTTTCCCTCCTGGCACCCGCGGCCCTCGCCGCGGCGGCGAGTCTCCACGCCAACGATACCACCCCCGCGTTCCCACCGCCCCTCGCTGCCAATGCAGACATCTACACGTCCTGCGCCAACGCTAATTGGCCCCCGTCTACTGCTGTCGGCTCCGTCCTCGAGCCGCAAGAGCCAGATGCTGAGCTCCAGGCCGCCCTCGCTGAGGTCTCCGCCGCGCGTATCAAGGCAACCATTGCGAAACTCATCTCGTTCGGCACCCGGCACACGCTTTCGTCGCAGACGGACCCGAAGCGAGGTATCGGTGCTGCCCGTGACTGGATCGCCGCTGAACTGTCTCGGTACTCCAATGCTTCGGCCGGGAGGATGAAGGTTGAGGCACCCGGATATGTGCAGCAGCCGGGAGGTCGTGTGCCCTTCCCTGTGCTGATCAGCAACGTGCAAGCCACTCTCCAGGGTAGCGAGGAGCCTGGGCGAGTGTATGTAACGCTTGGCCACTACGACACGAGGGTGTCGGACGTGATGAACTACGAGGCTGAGCAGCCCGGGGCAAACGACGACGCAAGCGGTGTTGCAGGTATGTAGTCGTCTCTGTCAATTCGGTTGAGCATAGCTGACTGGGTTGCTATTTAGTTGCTCTGGAGCTGGCCCGGGTTCTGGCGAAGAGAAAACCCGCCGCTACCATTGTGTTTGCTGCCGTGGCGGGCGAGGAACAGGGGCTCCTGGGCGCCCAATTCATGGCACAAACTTTCAAAAATGCAAGTGTCAACGTTGAAGGCATGCTCAACGTCGACCTCGTCGGTAGCTCCGTTGGGTCTCGCGGCGAGGAGGAGCCCAACACTGTTCGCCTGTTCTGCCAGGGTCCTCCCTTGACCGAGACTCCCGCGCAAGCGTCCCAGCGCCTGAGCATTGGCGGCGAGAACGACTCTCCGGCACGCCAGCTGGGGCGGTTCATCACCGAGGTAGCAGCCAACAAGTTCACCGACATGAGGGTCGCCATGATCTACCGACTTGATCGATTCCTGCGCGGAGGCGACCACCGACCGTTCCTCGAGGCAGGATACGCGGCTGTGCGTTTCACCGAGCCCAACGAGAACTTCGACCATCAGCACCAAGATACGCGGGTGGAAGACGGCGTACAGTACGGCGACTTGCCCGAGTTTCTCGACTATGAGTATATTGCGCGCGTGGCCAAGGTTGACCTGGCGGCCATGTGGTCTTTGGCAAACGCACCCGCCAAGGTGAACAATGTCAGGGTGAATGGAACGTGGCTCTCCAACGACAGCCAGCTGTTCTGGGATCCGGTCAATTCGACAAACCTCGCGGGCTACGAGGTTGTGTGGCGACCGACGGATGCGCCGTTGTGGACGCATGTCCTTTTTGTTGGCGACGTCCGCACAGCAACGGTCGAGCTGTCAAAGGACAATGTCATCTTCGGAGTGCGGTCGGTGGGCAAGAATGGGTACAAGAGTCCTGTCACGATTCCCTTCCCGACGTGATGGCTGTTACCAAGGGATGGATGGAAGCCCAGGCATCATGGGATGGTAAACGCAGTTAGCACAGGTGGAGTCCACAAACAATCTGGTATTTGGACAAGTACGGCAGAAAGTCGTCGCTAGCTGGGTGATGACGGCAGACCCCCATGCCGATGCTATTTGTGTGATACGAGAGAGGGGACGCGATGCTGCATAGTCGAGATGAAAAGCGGCGCTGACTGATGACCTGCAGCAGACCCACGCACGCCTCCAGCCGAGACCAGACAAGCGCCCACGCAACGCAAAAAGTCGACGCAGATGCAAGACATCAAGCACGCATCGTTTGTCGTAGGGCTATTGGGATTCATGTTGTAGGAGGCGTCATGTTTGGCAGTCGTGGTTGGCAGACAGCAAGATGTCTGGAGAAGCTCGGGAGCATCTTGAAAGACCAGTCGCTGGCCCGTGAGGCAGTTGGTGATGGAATGTGCATGGGCATGTCGTCTCAACAGAGTCCACGTGTGACGGGATGTTCCCTGGTCTGAGATGGATACATGGGTTGATGGATGTCGACAATCGGATTGTCTAGGAAATCCAGGATTATCTTGATCAGACGGTCAGACAGGACCAAGGTTGGGAGGAGCTCTGGCAGGCGCTCACAGGAGCGGAAGGCAGTGGGCAGATGTGGATGAAACGGAACCCGGCCACGACGTTTGATTGGCGGGGGAGCAGCGCGGGGTAGCTCCCGCTGAAACAGACGCCCCGGGCAGCAGTTCTAGCGTGTCATTCTAGTGGCTCATCCACTGGAAATCCTGCCGTCAGCGCTGGCCCGCCCGCCGATCAACTGGCTCTCGCCGTTGCCCTGGCGACGCTGCCTCCGGGACGCGAAGGCCCCCAGCACTAGCCAAAACATGTCGAACCCCAGCAATCAACGTGCTCCTCCTCCATCTGGCGATCTCACATTCCAGTCACCTTCGCTTTCACACTTTCCCTTACCATCGACCACGACACATCCACCGCGACGCGGCCGCACTCTCAGACATTACTCTCGAACCCTCCAAATCGTTTTCTTTCCGACCTTGGCCTTGCTGTCGCAGGACATGCACACCACGCAACTGACGTCCCGGTGACCATCATCAGATTGCTGCATGGGAGTGAACCGCTCGGCCAGCGCATCTCGGGGCATCCCGTGAACAGCAGACGCTACGACTCTACCGTGCTGCGACAGACCTTGTCAACACCTTCCAAACCACGACTCCATCACCTCGCCCAACAACAACAGCGTCATGGACACCAGCTACCTCGCCCAGCAGGTGGGCACCATTATCGGCCAACTCCACGGCCTCTTTGACGAGATTGGTGTCCCCAATCATGACCGTGAAACACGCGAGTCAGAGGTAGACACAATAACCGAGTCCTTCTACCAGCTTCTTGGCTAATCACACATGTAGCTCTTCGAGGCTCTGTCGAAAGCCCTCCATGACCAGGTCCGGCTGGTCACTGCCGAGAAGGAGGATATGATGGATGAGGCCCAGCGGATGATCACGACCATCCGCCAGATGGAAGCTTCCCTCGACGACACTCGACGCCGCGATCACGACGACGAAGACTTGCAAATTACCTACCCGCTGACTCGCTGCCTGCAGCACCTCAAGGAGAGACACGTCCAGATCGGCAGGCTGCACAAGGAGCGGTTCGAGCAAGTCAAGAGTGCGTTATCCTCGATAAAGCACCATCAACGAGCTTTGCTAACCTAGCACAGAACTTGTTCAGGCCCTCGAATCCTACTCTTCCCACCTCGAACCCACCTTTGTCAAGATCGCTCTGCCGCCCACAGCGCCGAACCAATCGGTCCCTCCGTCCTTTGATCTCTCTCCTACGTACGTCGACAAGCTCGACAATGAATTCACCCGCGTCTACGAGGAATATACGCGTCGGGTAGCCAACATCAAGTCTCTCTGCGAACACATTATCCAACTATGGGCCGAGCTCGGCACGCCCCAGGCGCAGACCGACGGCGCCATTGTCAAGTACTACCGCGACTCGCCCGAGCAGCTGGGTCTGCACGAAGAGGACGTCAACCGGCTGCGCCAGAAGCGTGACAAGCTTGCCGACGAGAAGAAGAACCGCGAGAAGCACCTCGTCAGCCTGAGGGCAGCGGTCGAGGCGCTCTGGGAGAAGCTTGGCGTCGACAATGGCGAGCGCAAGTCCTTCCTCAACGCGAACCGCGGTTGCGGCCTGCGCCAGATCAACGAGTTTGAGGATGAGCTCGCACGGCTGAACGAGCTCAAGCGGCAGAATCTGCATCTCTTCGTTGAGGACGCGCGGTACAAGCTGCAGGAGCTGTGGGACGCTCTCTACCTCTCCGAGGACGAGATGCTCGAGTTCACGCCCGCCTTTTCCGATGTGTACAGCGATGCGCTGCTCGAGGCCCACGAACGGGAGATTTCACGTCTCGAAGCTGTCCGCGAGCAGCGGGCGCCGATCCTGGCCCTCGTGGACAAGCACAGGACCCTGACACATGATCGCGACGAGCTGGCGGCCTCCAGCCAGGACGCCTCGCGTCTCATGATGCGTGGACAAAAGGGCGAGAGGCGTGACCCCGGAAAGCTGTTGCGCGAGGAGAAGCTTCGCAAGAGGATCACCAAGGAGCTGCCCAAGATTGCGGCGGATCTGAGGAAGCAGCTGGAGAGGTGGGAAGACGAGTACGGCCGGGACTTTTTGGTGCACGGCGAGAGATATCTCGACATGATCGACGCCGACGAAGCCAAGTCTGGGCCGGCACCAGGTCCACGATCAAAGACGCCTGCGGGGCCACCAGCTTCGGCATCCAAGGTGGCTCGACCGGGCACCATCAGCCGGGCGAACAGTGCCGCTAAATCGATAGCCGGCGGAGGCAGCCGAGCGGGCGCGAAGACGCCGACGGCAGCACCGGCCGCAGCAACAACGACGAAGCGCGCGGCACCGACAAATCCCAAGGGCAGCCCTTCGAGAATCCCGGCGCGCGCGCCCCTTTCGAACCTCAAGAACGGTAACAACTCGCCCGAGCGGCCACGACCGGAGACGCGGGCTGAAGGCCGACCCACGGGGGCAGGAGGCACAATGCGCAACGGCGCGCCGATGCGTGCGCCGCCACCCAAGATGCGCGAGCTCGTGCATGTGCCGGAGCTCCAGACGCCGGTCAACCCGTACAAGTCGGCGGGCCTCGGCTCTAGCATCATCCGCCAGGCCGAGCTCGAAGATGTGTACGAGGACCCGCAGCCGGCGGCCGAGAGGATAACGCGGTCCAACTCGACGCTCTCGCACCAGTCTCACCAGTCGCACCACTCCCATCAGTCTCATTCACAATACGAATACGGCGCGATGCGGGGGGCGCCCGCCGTCATGGCGTACCCGCAGGCACCACCGCCGCGGCAGATGTCCAACTCGTCCAACGGGTCGAGCAACGTGACGGGGTCGGAGAACTGGGAGACGTACGACGACAACAGCGAGCCCGAGGCGGACGCGTCGGACACGTACTACGCCAAGGTGCGCGCGGCACGAGGCAAGCGCATGGAGCCCGAGGCGGCGGGCTACCGGCCCAACGCCAGCCAGACGAAGCGGCTGCGGGCGATCCCGGCGCAGCATGCGGGACATGCCTACATGGACGAGGGAGGCGAGCGCATCGTGTCCAACGCCAGCGGGTGGACGGACGAAGAGGCGTACTGAGAGGCATGGATGGGACGATGTGTCTGCTACGATGAGGCATCTCGGCGCCTGGCACGCGAGCTTCTGCTTCTTCTGCTTCCTCTTCCTTCTTCTTCGGTCCATAGTACGTACACGGGGTGACCCCGACCTGGAGGGCAGCTACACTGCCCTATTTTTTCTTGCTTCTCGTTATTCTGTTCAGTCCATTGTAATTACGGGGGAAAGGAGGGGGATGGTCCAGCGATGGAGAGTGGGGGGGTTGGTGGGCTTGTTTGTTTTGGTACGGCGTTTGGGCCGACGGCGTTGGGGCCGACGGCGTTGGGGCCGACGGCGTTGTAGGGGCAAGGAAAGGAAAGCAGGCTTACGCCGACGGACGCACGTCTTTTATGTTCAATCCATCTGATGACTGTTCCCGGGTGTGCTGTGAGTGAAGCTTCTACTGCTTAGGTGTCTACCTTGGGTGCCTACCCAGGCACTGACAGAAAAAATGGCCCACCACAAGGCTCTACAGCAGGCTTACCACGTGACAGCGAGGCATGGGTCGGCGCTGATCTACTAGGACATTAGGGGGCTCTCTCATTTGGTGGGACATTTTTTTGTCGACCACTTGCTACGGTAGGTGCCTTAGGTAGGTACCTGGAGGTGACTACGGCTGCTAGTACGTACCTAACGCAGAGCGAGATCTCGTGTCGAGGCGCTCTAGGGCGTCATGTCTACCTACCTTACCTAGGATAGGCGCTAGGTCCCTAGGTAGGTAGTTGGTAGGTACCTACCTAGGCACTTAGGTACCTACCTAAGTGCCTAGGTAGGTAAGGTAGGTAGGTACCTACCTTACCTAGGCACCTACGTACGTAGGTAAGTACCTAGGTAGGGCGAAGAGCCCCACCTTTTGTGTCATTCTGCGACGGCTCCAAGGCTGAGCAGAAGCAGCTGTAGACATCGTCCTCCTCTTGGCCATCTCCCACCTCCACCAACATCCAAGGTCCCCTGCAACCCAAACACGACGCCGGATCCTCGGGACCTTGCAGCCACTTGCTTCGCCCCCATCGCCCCCATCTCCGCCAGCCTCCACCCTCTCCTCGACAGCATGTCCCCTTCTGTTGATACCGACTTGATGCAGCGATATCTGTTTTAGCCTGCATTGACCTCACCTAGATCGATCCGTCGACCTGAATTCGACCTACCTTGGCTGCCTCCATCACGGCATACTCGCTGCCACCATCAAGGCATACTCGCTGCCTCCATCAAGGCATACTCGCTGCCTCCATCAAGGCATACTCGCTGCCTCCATCACGGCATACTCGCTGCCTCCACGGCATACTCGCTGCCTCCACGGCATACTCGCTGCCTCCACGGCATACTCGCTGCCTCCACGGCATACTCGCTGCCTCACACCCAACACCCATACCACACACGTTCGCGCCGCTGTCAGCACCGTCCTCGCCACGAGCATCGACAGCATGACCTGCCCATCTGTCCTCCCACGCCCACGCCCACGCCGCTGAACTCAGTCTCACCTCCCATACGACGCCCGCCATCATGGCCCACCAGCCTTCCGCGCGGCCTGCTGTGCCGCCTCCATCCCAGGCAGCCTCGAACGCCGCCGCCGCCCTCCAAGGCGCCAACCTCGCCTTCGCCCGAACCACGGCCCCGAGACCCATGCCACCCGTCAAACGAGTCCCCAACGGCGCCCTCTATGCCGCGGCGACTGCCTCGACCCGCGACAGAAGCCGCAGCCGCAGCCCAGCCCCGTCCCAGAGCCGACAGACGACCGGCGGCACCGACGGCACCACCGAGCACGCCCGCTGGCCTCGACTCGCCTCGAGCCCGCCGCCTGCCGCCCGCCTGTCTCCGCCATCGGCCGCCAAGCCCACGAGCTACGACACGAAGAGCCCCTCGTACATCGCCGCCACCCTCGCCGCCTCGCGATCTGCCTCGCCAAGCCCCAATGCCAACACCCCCGTGCCGGGCCTGCCGGTCGCCCGCCGCAAGGCCAGTGTCAACAGCCTCAGCGGCGGGAGCAGCCTCGACCTGCCGGACACGAGCTCCATCGCGCCGACGACGAACCTGATCTCCATGTTCGAGATGCGAGACGACAACGGCGACGGCGACGACGACGACGTGGAGCCCACGAAAAAGAAGACGCCCGTCAGACGACCCACCGCCATGCGGCGTGTGCCCCAGCTGAGGGCCATGACGCCCGAGCGAGAGAGCAGTCCCAAGGGCAGGCGCACGCCGCCGGTGCGCGACCCTGGCTCGCCCGTGACGGAAGAGACGACACCAACAGCGAGGCCGAAACCCAGGGTGAAGCCAAAGCTGAGGCCCATGACGCCCGAAAGGAAGATGAGCCCCGACAGGAGGGAGCCCGGGTCCCCTCTGCGTAGCGAAATCACGCCACCGTCCAAACCGAAACCCCGCGTGAAGGCCAGGCCGAGGCCAGCAGAGACAGAGGCCAGGTCGAGGCCAGCAGAGACAGAGGCCAAGCCGAGGCCAGCAGAGACACAGGCTGAGGAAGAGGCAGCGGCGGAGCCCAGGGCTCCGTCGCCGCCGAAACCGATGCGCGCCGTCATGGCACCGCTGCGCCTGACGCAACGGCACGCGCCTGAGACTCGATCACCTCAACCTCAGAAAGGGCAGCCCGTTCCAGACGTCTCGTTGAGACCGAGCGCTCCAGAGAGCACGAGCAAGACGGATCGCTCCGACGGACAGGCGCTGGCCGCCAAGTCGAAGCCTCCACCCTCCCCGATACCTACTCCCGCGTCACCCAAACCCGTTGTCGTGCCCAAGACGCTTAAACATCGACCCGAGTCCGTCGAGATGCCGCCTCCGAGGATCATCAGCCGCTCCGAAACGGCAGTCCTCTCGCCTGTACCGACGAGACCGGCCTCCCAAGCCAAGCTGCGACCACCCACCCCTCCTCAACCCCGCGGCGCTAGTTCGACCGCAAAGCCTGCAGCTCCTCCTCCTCGAGCCACGGCACCGTTGCCTGTGAACGACGCCAATCTCGCTGCTCTCAGCAACGGACGTCGGGTAAGCACGACTGCAAGGCCGACAACATCGGGGACCAGCTCGTCCAACGAGACGTTCGTCTCGGCATCCTCGACCCAGACACCGCGGCCAGCATCGCCCGTGCCTCGTCGGGAGCTGCCGCCGCGGCCCTCGTCCACGATCAGCATGCCTGTCGGCTCGCCAACAAGACCCTATACGCCTTCGTTACCTCGCCGCCACCCGGCGGCCGTGTCAACGAGCAGCCTCCCGCTGCACTCGCTCTCCAACGCCATCATGGCCGGCTCCCTCGCCGCCGCCCGGCTGACGCCCAGCAACACGGGCGCCAGCGGCCACAGCCCGGCGCCGCCTCTGCCGCGCCGCCACCACGCCAAGTCACCGCGCCTGCGCCAGACGCTCCGGCAGCCGGCGGCGCAGTCGGACGACGAGGAGACGCGCCGCAAGAAGAAGCATCACGGTTCGCATTCGAACAAGAAGCACTTTCACCACGAGGGCGCGCGCCGCCGCTGGCGCGAGGAGATGACGCCGCGCGAGCGCAAGCGCTACGAGGCCCTCTGGGCCAGCAACCGCGGCCTGCTGCACGAGACGATGCTCCCCGGCCCCCGCGCGGTCGGCGCCGCCGACCTCGTCCTGAACGTCGTCGTGCGCGAGATTTGGCGCCGGTCGCGGCTGCCGGACGACGAGCTCGGCGAGGTCTGGGATCTCGTCGTCGGCCAGAGCGCCGGCGCGCTGCCGCCGGGCATGCTGGGGAAGCAGGAGTTTGTCGTCGGCACGTGGGTCGTCGACCAGCGGCTCAAGGGCCGGAAGATCCCGGCCAAGGTCGGTGCCAGCGTGTGGGACAGCGCCAAGGGGGTCCGCGTCTGGACGCCCAAGGCGAAGGAGGCGCGGAGGAAGTAGAGTACATAGCCGTACGTCGGGATCGGCCTGGCATGCGGCACCAGATGCGAATCAATGATACCCTTGTTTGGATTACGGATGGTTGAACATGATGTACGCAGTCAAGGTTCGTTCCCATGGTGGTTTGCTGGATGGCTGCGGACCGCTTCGACGTAGACCCGAGGGCAAGCATGTCATCTACTACATGGGGGAGTAAAGAAACAACTACAAAGTCGAAAGGCTATCCGGCCCTTCTCATGCGCCATGTGTTTTGACACGGGAATGGTATCAAGGAGGATCTATAGTATTGCACATCCATGTTTCGTGACCTCGAGCTGGGCTTGTACGTATGCTATCCATCTTGTGCTACGTCCAAGGCCAAGTATCCAGCGTCTGGCCGGAGCAGTTCCCCTGACGAGGAGCCAGATCTAAGCAACCAACCAAAGACAGATGAGTATCGCCTCCACGCCGGTTAGCAACATCAAGTACATGAAAAGGTTCACAGCGGCGTAGACTGAAAACCGGAGACCGCTATGTAGGCTCCATCCTGAGACGCTTCGGTTGAGGCATGGATTTCTGATACGCATCTGCCGGCCGCTTGCTTCCCGTCGTGGAGGGTCTATCGGCGGTATCGCAGTCCTTGCTAGCATCGTCGCCGACTGGGACCGAGTGACTAGTGGTGACTTTTGCTGTGGACTTGTGAATGGCGAACGGCTTGGTAGAACCGCAAGAGACGTGGACGAAGGATCCTGGCGTGTTCGCAAAAAAGACAAGGGCAAAATAGTCTACTCGAAGGTCCAACTTTCCAAAAGTCACGCCCGTCCGGGGTTCTGAAACCACCAAGCGTCTACAGGACCCAGCATTTCCAATACAACGCGGATGGCGGACTAGAGGGTTTTTTTCTTTAGCCAGAGCTCAGAGCAGAGGCCACACCAGGACTTACCTTCTGCAGCACAAAAGATGTTGCGTTTATCACCGCAAGTTGCCATGCGGTGAAGATGGATTTCAGCAGAGGCGCCTTGGGGCAGCTCCTTGAGGAAGTGGCTGCGAACCACCACGCCTCGAGAGACCGCAGGCTCCGGGAACACGCGCGTCGAACCGAACACGGTTGCGTCGTCGATCCGCTGGTCAGCTAGCAGCCCGAGCTGGCAGACCTTCCACTGCCTCGTCTTTCCACCAAGTCTAAGCTTGTGGGTCGGCAGAGTCTGCAGCATGCGCTTGAAAAGCAGTCTTGCGATTCTGCCGACATCTCGCAGGTTGTCCTTGTCGAGTCGCGTCCCCAGTTCTGTGCCGAGGATGTCATGCGACAACCATTTGACGTGTACCTTGAGCTGTGCAGCCGGGCCCGAACGGTACGTAGTGTCAAGCTTAAGTTCGCCAGCGTCAACAATGAGCAGGGTAATGCGATGCATGCATTCGTGGCAGTCGTGCATACATGCTTTGATGATGCGATAAAGCTCCTGAGCAAAATATGTTTGAGGCAGGTCTTTTGGGCCCAAGGCCTTGGCTTTGCCGAACCGTATGGCCTCTTCATCACAGACTTCGCGTACAAGCCCCTGCTTGTGCAGCAGTTTCCAGTACGTATTGGGGAGGTACATTCCTCGCAATCCAAGGCCTTGGATTGTTAGTTCGAGTTCAGGATACTACGAAGAGTCAGGGTCGTTCTTCTCCAGAGAAGGAAGAGCAATGATAGTCTTACCTCCGTTCTCTGCTCGTTGTCAAAGAACCACCGGTTGGGATACTTCTCCACGAGGGCCGCCTTCAAACGGGTTGCAACATGAAAACTCGTGTTCCTATCCGCCATGTTAACGTCGGCGTACTCTGAATTCTCTGACAGCAGCATGTTGCTGAGGTTTTCAATCATCTCCGGTCGCTTTTCGATACCTTGTGCCCAGATACTAGCGATGGTTGCTGCTTCCTCTGTCGCAGTAGCCACATGCAGGCGATCTCGGTTCGTGCTGCCGTCTGCAAAGTCATAGCCGTACCTCATCTGCTTGCCACTGATGCTGGCGGAGTTTTGGGCAGAATGGCTCAGAAGTAAGCCTTTGAGGTACAGCTTGCCATGATATTTGGGCTCCAACAAGAGTTTGCCACGGGACGTCGTGATTGTCATTTGCGGATTTGGCTCCTGCAGAAAGAGCGCCGTGGACGTCCAGCTCTCGAACACGCCTTTCGTGATAGGGACATGCTGGGTGTTCTGCTTCGTTTGATCGTCGTTTTTGCTCCTGGCCCCAAGCAGGAACTGCACATCTTCATGGGGCGCAGCTACACATGTAGAAGGAATTTGCTTTAGACGCCTAGCAGGTGGTATGCTCTGCTGAAGACTGCTTTTGGGTATCCGCTCGACCTTCACACACAGTTTGAAGAGACTGTTCAAGTAGAAAGTCCACGTGCAACCTCCAGAGACGCATTCCACACTGTGGTTGTTGTCTGGTCTCAGCATGGACAGGGCCGCGAGCTTCATTCCCTCTCCGTGGGTGCCTGCTTGGTTCGTGGCGTGTCTCTTGCTGGTGCCACCCATCTCCAGATGCTCAAGTTGGAGGGTGCTCTTGCGGTTCGTGAGTTCAACTGTGCCTTGTCCGTTTTCCCCTTTGTACCGAATAAAACCAAAAACCTCCGGTGCGCCTCGTGAGCATTGCGCAGGTTTGGTGGCCTTGTATAAGATCTCGACTTTCGAATCATTCGTCGTTATCTCGCGGGTGACAGAGTTCATGAACTGCTGCGGGCTGAGGCCACTGGCCCTGATCACCTCGTCTCGCCTAGCGTCTGCATTTAGCTCAAGCTTCTCTGCCAGCGGTAGCCATGATTACCAGTTCTGAACCAGCTCTCTGAACGCTTCTTGACCGTTGAATTGCGTATAGGTTGACCGAATGTTGAGATCAAAAGTTTTCGAGCGCTTAACATTGTCTAGAGTCAATGCGACCTCCTTGCGGGGTTTGGATTTGGGTGCCATGGCCGATGATTGTTTGAGGGGTCAGTGCCGCTGGGACGCGATATTGTGGACTTGCTTCAAATGACATTCAAAGTGTCGACGGATGAAAGCCAGCGTACGGTTTCTGTGCCCGACAATGATGATCGTGAGGCGGGTCCAACGTGATATGAGTAGGGGTCCTTTCCATCAAGAAAACGGGAAGGGGAACGGCCAGAATGGCTGTGAGCAGATGAGCATGTGATATACATGCTGACCATCAGGCAAAAACAAGCATGGAATGGACAACATGATGCTAGAAGCTAGCCCAAGTGCCGCGAGGCAGAGGCGGTTCAGCGGACGTCTTTCTGGATTCCTTTGTAGCTCGATATCTGCCTTTCACGTCTTGCCCTGAAAGGTGCCACCGCAGTCAGCGTTCGGCCGCCAGAGAATCCGGTCGAGAGTCATCCAGTTGGTGGCTATTGTGACATAGAGGACCAGAGACACGATGTCAAAGCAGCTCAAGACATGGACGCGCTAGAATGAGCAGGCTTTCTCCAAATCACCCTTCGTGAATGGTTGAAGCCTGGTCTTTCCATACAATGTACTTTGTCAAGTACGAAGACCGGCAGGTGAGACAGAATGGCTTACCTGCCCTGGCGGATCCCCTGGAGCCAGGGGCAGCTTCGGGTGAAAGTGATCCAATTCATTGCTATTGTCAACGAGAACTTGCATGACTGTCTTCAAGTCGAGAGCGAGGAGATAAAAATGAGGGTTAAGCCTGGCTTGCCGCTGAATCAACGTTCGTGGGCAGCCTGCGAATGTTGGAGGAACATTTTCCGTGTAACTGTAGGCTGAAGACCGGCGGAAAGACAGAAGACGAGAAAGCAAGAGCGGAAAGACGACCCCTTATGGGCTTGGGAGTTTCGGACAGACTACAGGAAGCGACCATGTACAATAGCGAATAGTGCCTTATTGGCTCTAGGCCACCAGGCGTAATAAACTTGTGTGTGTGTGTGTAGGCTGAAGGAGTATTGGGTCTGCTTACCTAAGCAGGCGCCGCCCAAGCTTGAAGCTCGTTGATCTGCTGGGAGAGGACGATGAACGCGGCCTCGAACAATCACCTTCTCGCCAAGTATGTTGCCTGGCGTATCTACATTTCTGGGCAAAGTGCTCAAAGCAAAACGTTTTATCGTCCCCTCTGAGGTCTCTTCCAGGTCAAAAGACACCTTGCGCCCACCACCAACTCTGCCTTGCGCCTGTTTCGTCGTACTCAACCTGACCAGGCCTGAGCCCACCGCCAGCAAAGATCCAGGACTGCGTGTGAACCTTGCGGGTCTGCAATTTGGCCGAGGTCCTGCGAAATTGCCATATCCTGAAAACGTGTTTTGGTCCGGGCCCGATTACCCAATGGGTTGCTCGGCTCGAACAACGTTGTAGCACATCAACCGCGTCTCATCATGGGGTGCATGAGGCGATCACCCAGGCGCGCCAGCATCCCAACGTCGATCCAAAACATCCATTCAAAGATTATCAACGTCTCAGAAAGTCGACTTCTGGAAATGGTGTGTCACAAGCGCGGTGATGGTTGCTTCACGGGATCTCGGTTATCATCATGCCCTCGACGATAGTCAAGGTGATTTCGCTATCATGACTGCCAAGATCCAAATGTGCATACAGGATTGGTTCCCCGAAAGAGCTTGTCCTTCTCGCCTGATACCCCCGTCAATTAACCCAGTTAGGCCGTGAACGCGATAGCGCGCTTGTTGTTCTTCTTGCCAAAGAGGCCAGCAATACCAGCGCCGTTGTTCTTCTTCTTCTTCCCACCGCCGGTGGCGGCATTGGTGCCGGCATTGTTGGTTCCCTTCCCGCGATGGTGGCGGGCCTCGAGCACGGCGTAATCGACGACATCAACCTCCTCGCGCTTGTTGTTCTTCTTGCCAAAAAGGCCAGCAATACCAGCGCCGTTGTTATTCTTCTTCTTCTTCCCACCGCCGGTGGCAGCATTAGTGCCGGCATTGGTGCCGGCATTGTTGGTTCCCTTCCCGCGGTGATGGCGGGCCTCCAGGGCAACTGGCTCTTCGGCCTGGAAAGCTAGTCAGTCCGAGTCCAGAGTGTATTCGACTTGGAACTCACCTCGCGCTCCTCGACAGCCGTGGCCATGGCAATAGCTGGCATGGCCAGGGCAACAACGGGGGCCTGTGTAATATAACTGTCAGCAACGGCTACACTTCTCACATGTTCGACACGGGACGACGAACCATGCGCCTGGCAAGCTGGTTTCCTGGCGCACCAGTGCTGAAGGACTGGACACCAGTGGCGGCAAGAACAGCGGCCACCAAGACATGGCTGAAAGTGGGAGCGTGCATGATGATGAATTGGGCTTAGCTGGCCGGCAGCGAATGACAAACTGTAGAAAATAAACGACAAGGAGGGAATGGAAGAAGATCGCGTCGAGCGAGTGTGAGATGGAGAGCCCAATTGTGAATTTGGTGAGAAGTTTTGAGAGGGTTTATATTGCGGCCTGGCCGTGCTCCAAAGGACGGGCGTGGCAGGGAGCCCGTCGTTCTCCAGGCCTGTCTCTTGCGAATGTCTTCGCTTGGGCTCTGTACCTGGACAACTTGGGACGAAGTTCCCAACCCCTCGTGTCAGAAATGTTCCTTTCCCAGTCTAACACTGGGCCCAGAGATGCCCCAGTGTGCCGAAAAGCCTCCAGGCCAGCCGCATTCCCGTTCGCAGGCGTCATACGAAGGGCATCAGGTTGCTCAGAATGTCCAACGTTGCGATCTCGGTCGACATGGGTCATGCTTCATGGGGCACGTCAGTCGAAGCTTCACGGATCAGACGGCGCACACTTTTACACCAGGAAGCGCTGTCGAGGTTTCGAGGCGATCAGTCGCAAGGCTCATCTTGCGGATCAGTTGCCAAGACTTGACGATGGCCCGCGAGGGTGGTACGGGGAAGGTTTCGACGGTCGAAGAGACAAGAACACGTGAACCCTGCATCGCAGATCACCACTGGGATACTGGATCGCCGGCAAAGGCGCATCTATTGTTGATCTCCCATGCTTCCCCTTGCGAACTTTCATGTGGGGGGATCAGACCGAACTTGAACACTGAGACACGACACCACTGCGTCAGGATCTATGCTGAAACTCCAAAACGTATTCTCGACAGCCTGGAACGGAAGCGTCGCCCACGAAGCATTACTATCGGATTGCTGGCGATTGGACAAGCAGGTTTCTCTGGCTCGCTTGGATGCCTCTTTTGGAGACTGTCTCGCCTCGAATTGCCCTGCTCTGTCGTAATGCGCCGTCAGCAGTCGATCAAACTCCTGGGGGGCACACGCGAGAAACTACAACCTGTCGAATGGTAGGCCTGGGCCTTGAGGGCGACCACTATTTCCGGCGAGTCGGTCGTGTCTAGTGTCTGCTCGCGGTCGCATGGCAATGTCGTGGTGGTAGCCTTGCTGTGCACGGCACCAAACTAGACTGGGGGTTTACAGCACTCGTCTCATCTGTGCTGGTTCTGAGCGAATGTGTCTAGAGCGAGCCGCGCCTAGCGAGGCTTTTCAACTTTCCTCCGTTTCGACCGCTTGTCGACTTTCCCAAGCCTTTCTCTATTCTCCCGCCACTTCACTTCTTTTCAGCACCGGGCGTGCCATTATTTCCAAGCGTCTTTGCCCTTATTTCGAAGTCAATCAGCATGTCGAGCAAGACCTACGAATCGAGAATCCCAGAGGAGGACGAAGAGAGCCTTACAGAGACTCTAACAGAGAGCGTGTCCGATGAAAAGCGGGAATGGAAGCGCATGAGCTTGTATGAAGAGCGGCCACGAAGCTGGTTCAAGTCCGTGAAACAGAATTGGCAGTGGCTGGCCCACGGCGTACTCTTGTCCATGTCGCTGGTGTCGCTGGTGCAGGCGTACCGAATTCGCCATGCCGATCAAGATGTCTTTTTCACGAAGAAGTATTCTTCCTATTGTGAGTCGTACAAGAGATTCATCGGACCTGCGCCTTTGCTGACCACTCGAAGCTCCTGTCGCGGAAGTCGTCAACTACCACACGGAGAGGTACAACCTCACACCCATCATGGACTGGTCTCCCTATGTCGGATACGGCAAAGAGGTCGACCGGGCGTGGGATCACATCACCAACAATGGTATGCAACCTCAATCCTCTTTGGAGTCGAGCTTTGTTGCTGACAGATCGCAGTTGGCGACCAGATGATCTCGCAGGCTGAGCTAGAACGTCTGGGTCTCGATCCATCGTCCATCAAGTGGAAACACCCCACTACTGGCGAGGAGGGCTACCGTGTCGGCATCGAGGTCTTCCACCAGCTACACTGCCTGAATCTTCTTCGTATGGCTACATGGAGCGAATACTACTCACAGGAGGAGGTCGGTGGTGATGTTGCCACTGATCCGGAGGACCTCCGTGGGCACATTGGTATGTCCAACGTCCACGTTATCACAGCGAAAAGCGGCCGAGGCTGACTTGACATAGACCACTGTCTCGAGGCGTTGAGGCTAAATTTGATGTGTCAAAGTGACATTGGTATCTTCACCTTCAAGAACTATCCGGATTTGCCAGTGGAAGGCCACTGGCCTGACTTCAGCACGTTGCATGTCTGCCGCAACTTTGACGACATCAGGAATTGGGCCATGGTCAACTCGGTAACGTTTGAAGATGAGGAATAGATAGAAGCTAGAAGTAATATGCCGACCGCATATAGTAACGTGATGATGAGCCTCGCATTCGACGAAACGGTTTCATCTCGTGAAGGTTTGGCTCATATTTCAGGAAGGCAAGGTACCTGAAGTCAAAAAGAGTCAGAAGAAAGAGCTCCTATCGCGAGGTTGCACTGAATGTCGAGATGTCAGGCGCCAGGCAGATCTTCCTTCCAGCCCCTCGTCTCGTTGAAGCCGTGCCGCCTTGCAACTATCCGGTACCTTAATAGACCATCCTCAGGCCAATAGAATTGATTAAAGTGCCTTCTCTGCCGTGTTCGCATGCGTCTTTTCAGTCTCTGACCCGAGGGTTGAAATTCCAAGCACCTTGTCTGACATGGATGATTTACCCGAACCAAGGCTCTCGATTCTCTGTCGCATGTTTCCTTCGGCGTTCAAGTCCTCGCCACTGTCACCCACGCAGTGAGCAGAGATCGTTGGCCTGTATCCGCTGTGGCTGCCCAAAAGATACCACGCGTACACGCTCGTCGAAATCGACACGGCCAGGAAAGCAAAAATCGTCCAGTTTCCCATGCTGTACATTGGAGCTGACCAGGCGGGGAACAGAAATGGCGCTGAGATGCCGGCGCAGTTCGAAATGGCGACCATGCCACCTGTCGCAACTGCGGTTGCCGTAGAGCCCTTGACAGTAGCCGTTCGATGCTGGGGTACTCGTCAGTAATCTGAGGGCCTGAAGCAAATAAGGAAGCATGCTTACCGCAATGAATGGCAGGACAGCAGCGTTAGTACAGGCGATGATACACACAGCCGCATACCGTATGGCCCAGTTCTCGACTGACGCCAGTACCAAGTATCCAGTAGCCACAAACACCAGGGCACACACTATATGTCTGGACCGCTCTTGGGTTCTGTCGCTGTGAACGCAAGCTCCGACAACCACCAAGAGCGCGAACAGGTTGGGAGGCACGGTCATGAGCTGGCCTGCACTCCCAGAGAACCCCAGATTCGCCACGATCGATGGAGCAAAGTACCCAAAGGCGTTGAGCGCGTTCGTCATGAGAAAGTACTGTATAGAGTAGAGCCAGAACACAGGATCGATCAAAGTTTGTTTGACCGTCTCGCGGTCCCAGGTGGTGTCGCCCATTGTAGGTGCGCATGGACCGAGACGCTGAACGGCGAACGTCCTCTCCTCGGGCGTCAGCCATGACGCTGTCTGGGGATAATCTGGCAACAAGAACCAGGCTGCCAGCCCGACGAGAACGCCGGGTGTTCCTTCCAGAATGAAGAGCCACTGCCAGCCGGACAAGCCGCCGAAGCCATTCAGGAAAGAAATGCCAGAAGCGATGAGTCCTCCGAAAGCGCAGGCTAGGGCCACGCTCGATGCAAAGATGGCCATTCGGGTCGCCCGTTCTTCCGGCTTGTACCAGAAGCAAAGATGCATCATGACTGCAGAAGAGAAGCCCGCTTCCGCGGCCCCCGAGAAGAACCGGGCCAGCAGGAGCGTCGAAAAGTTGGAGACGGCCGATGTGCTCATGGCTACCAGTCCGACTGAGATGACGATTCGAGCGATCCACTTGCTCGGCGAGAAGTGCTTCATCAGCAGAGTGCCTGGGAACTCGAAAATGACATAGGGCACGAAGAAAACAGCAATCACGATGCTGTACCGCGATCCTGAAAGGTCCAGCTGTTTGAGAATGTTGTCCTCCGGTTGGTTGTCATTCAGAGTCCGAGCATTTCCCAGGCTGATACGGTTGAGGTAGCCTGGTACCATTAGCAGGGGCTTCAACCAACGCTCACCCGGAACAAGACTGACAGAGGAGATACGTTATACACATCCACGGGAGCAGATGCATGTCTTGTTTCATGATGACTCGTTTCTCCATCTCCCTGTCATTCAGATCAACGTTATCGACATCTGTCATCTCGAGTGCTGGCTGCGCCGAAAGACACGGAGCGATCTGTGCCCAAAGACCCATGACGGCAGGTCTGGCAGAATATTCAACCAATTCAAAGGCCGGCAAATGGATATTATCAGTGGCGACAGGGCATCGACTTGTTTGTTGTCTGGAGGTCTTGGAGCTTCGACATAAAAATATGGGACAGCCAGATGGCCCGATTACAGACTCAAAGTCTGCAGAAACCATAACAATATATATATGGTGTTTACGAGGATCGGGACATACAGGTACCTCTGGGTTGCTCGTGATGAGCCATGCGAATCTGGCATGGGAGCACTACCTGCCATCAGCAGCCACCTGCATGGCGTGTTGAAGGTTCCACGGCACAGATCTGACAGTTATGTGACATCTGTGTTGATGTCGTTCTTGACATGGTGTGTTCTGCCCTTCGTGACCATGCTGGGGCGATGCAGCAACAGAGTTTTGAGTCGTTCATGCTCTTAATCTATGACAGTCTCGGAACCATCAGAAACGACTCGTAACAGATTGAGGAATCGTGTGCGTCGCGATGCATTTTTCGAACGGTCAAAAGGTGAGAGCTGAGCAGAGGCCCTGGTGAACTTCTCTGCCGCGTGGTGGCTTGAGGCTTCCATGAGGGTCCTTGAGATAGACTTCATGGCACAATTTCTCCACAATCAGCCATCGCTAGCCCTCAATGGCCATCTGGGGTATAGAAGCTTTGTCGAGTGGGATCATATGTTCCTCGCTTGCACCATACACATGATTTAAATGAGCCATCATCACATGGAGACAGTCTGTCTTGGATAGTCGTCAAGTCTCATGTCATCGAGTCTATAACATCGCCATGCTGCCTACGAACCACGATTGATGTCGTGATTACCACCTTGTTGTGAAGTATCCGAACCGCTAGCGTAATGTTTGTTCTCACTAGTTCGACATGAGGCTTTGAGGAGTCGTTCAATTGGCCGCTTGTATCTGAACAACAACAACATCAACAGGAGAATTCACCTCCGACGGACCAGACTCAACGTGGAAACTCCGATCGCAACTAGCGAGCTTGTCACTAGTATCTTAGATGTGGGCGCAGCACGGCTGAGGGTTACGAGATTTACCTGGCCTCCAATTTCGGTGGGAAGAGGCGGACGGAAGGGGGTTCCACCACTGTGCTGGTCTGTTTGTGACCTGCATGGACTTTAGTGTCGCTGTTTGTTGACTTTTCAATCCGTCAATCAATATGTAGTAGTAGTAGAGAATGGCGGGTGGAAGTAGCAAATATCATGGTGAGCCTAGCGAAGATATCGTAGGCTGTCAGAGCTCCCGCCAAAAAAGGGACGGTTGACGCCTCGAATAGGAGGTAGCGAGAGCTGAGGAGGAGACATCTTTGGTGTTGGACGTTTGATCTCGGTTTGAGGACACCATGACAACCTTGTTCATCAACAAACAACGGTAACGGCCACTTGTCACAATCATGATGGTAAAGAAGCGGTTGAATTCCTGGGCAACTTCGCGTCAAGCCTGCTGCAGGTTTGCATTGTTGGACAACCGACAAAGGTGCAACGCTGGTGTCTTTGCAGCTTCTTAGTTGTCTCTGAAAAGAAAGATTTTGAATTCAGTAAGAAGAGCAATCATATTTTTTATTCACTCCAAGAAGCATCCGACACAAGCCTTGTACACCAGCTTCATTGAAGCACCTCGGTGCGTCTATAAGAGAGAAGGCCGTCGTAGGATCCCATTCCAAAGTGGCATTTCCCAGGATAACCACAACCCAACTAGTACTTGCACCACAAACGACCTGACTCTAAAGATCACCGATTGACATGAGCGCCATGGCAACCACCGAGTCCAGCACCACTCCCCCATCGACTCCCCCCACCATTGCTCCTGGCCTGGAGCACACCTACTTCTTCTACGGCTCTCTCATGGACCCTGTCATTCTTGGAATTGTCACGGGCACCAATCGCCCTATCATCCTTCACGATGCCACCCTACGGGGCTACACTGCAAAGCTGTGGAGCATGTACCCGGCAATCGTTCCGGACCCCAACGGGCTCGTCCAGGGCAAGGTCTGGATCGACGAGGCGGCGAACCCCGGTACGGTGGCGCGGCTGCAGGCCTATGAGACGAAGAACTACGAGGCGCGGGACTGCACCTTTTCGAGCCCCGACGAGGACAAGATTGGCAAAAGTGGACGGGTTTTCGTCTTTGTCGGGAACCAGGAACAGCTGCGGGACGGAAAGTTTGATCTGGAGGCGTTCCAGAAGAGTTACGAGCTTGAGGACTGAGATTCCGGTAAACGGAGAAATGAGGCACTCGAATGCTGTGCGGAATAGAATACGCTCCGTTGCTGCTGATTTAGGTCACCCTGTCGTGGCAATGAGTGGCGCCAGCACCTCTCGATGAATTTCAAATAAGTAATTCACAGCTGAAAATATTCAAGGTGAAGCCTAGGAAACTAGGCAGTCTTCGGATTTAACGTGCAAGACAGCCCCAATGTCTATGAAGATGGCCGAACATGCAGAGTTTGTTGAACCCACCACTTTAATTAAGCTGGTGCCTGGAAATCAACACATTAACAGAAACCCCCCGTGAAGGGATACGACTAGGGGCTGCCAAGGCCACGGTTACGCCTCCAAGCGCCGCGCCCCCTTCTCCGCCAGCGGAGGTGACGAACATGCCGCATGCTCTGCTTCGTATTGCGCAGCAGTTGATGACCGAGAAAGTGAGATGTTTCAAAGCTTCGCGTCCCGCGCAGGAGTACGTCCTGGCCGTCCTGTGCCGCTCGTTTGTCCGTGCCATCAGCCCAAACCATCATGGGCGATCTATTTGGCGCCGATGCTAGCGCTCACGGCTCGGGGCCTGCCGGGGCAATTGGCGACAAGCTATCAACGACATGCCCAACCGCATCTACTCCACGACTCCGAGAGCCGCAGGAACCACACACGAATCCTGGGGACAGCGCTAGCGGCAACCTACCACGGCAACTCACAGACTTTACTTCTCAGGCCACTGACTCGAGCCTCGAGACGCCATCCTTTCCATTTCACGTGTTCCTCTACGGCCCCCTGATGGACACAGATGTGCTGCAAGCTGTTGTCGGCGTCGCGCGCAGGCCAACGCTCCACCCCGGGTACATTCAAGGATGGCGGGTACGGATGTACGGTACGCACCCTGCAATCGTACCGCAGACGACGCTTGGACAAGGAGGGGGCGTTGTGGTGGCTGGCGTGGTGTGGGAGTGCCGTTCGCCGAAACACCTCGCGCGGCTGCAGGAGTACGAGACGGAAGCTTACACATTGTGTTCCTGCGAGGTAATTTTGGAAGGCGAAGGGACGGCACTGAAGAACAGCAAAGTGTTCTGCTGGGCCGGCCATGCGGACAGTGAGGAGTTGACGGATGGGTGGTTCGACCTGGGTTGGTATAGGGAGCACATGAAGCCTGCGTTTGTGTGCGATTAGACACATGCGACATGTCGAACACACGTGACCGAGCCATGGATGTGCCAGTCCGTGGATGGCATCTTGACCGATGTGATATCCGGGAGACAAGTAATGCAATCAGGTCTCGATGCGATGCGGATCTCCTACTCTTCGAGACCGTAACGGCGTCACAGTCATAGCTGTATTGGTAGTGACGCTAAAACTGGTTCCATGTGAAAACCGACATTGAAATGAATGACTGCGAGAGTCCAACAAAAGAAAATAGCTGGAAACATCGCGGCTGCATTGATCCATCGAGGACAGCAGTTGGCTAAGGCAGATGACCATTCTGGACAGGAGCTACTTCACAGCTCAGAATTCAGTGAAGACTGGTGTTGGAAGAGGCGCGTCTAGGCAGCGAGCTCCATTATCGATAACGATAAGCCATACGTCCGGACCCACTTCGTGGGCCTGCCGTGGTGGGGTAGCGACCATGGAGCTCAACGCAGCTTCAACTTCGCCTCCTCCCATCTCGGGTGAAGCAGCAGACGAACGCCTTGCGTCTGCACACAACGCGCCAGAAGTCAAGATGGCGTCCAAAGCAACGCCGCCCCTGGCGTGCTGGGGTATGTATCTCGGCCTCTCTCCCGAACCTCCTGCTGCCCTACATACACCATGGTGACCAAGCTGACTCTCCATAGAGCTCGACAACAATATTGAACTCGTCGACCCCAAGCGAGATGCCCTTTATGCATTTGACGAAGCTGCAAACAAGGAGGCCATGTCTGCCCGCGCTTGGGCGCAGAATCCACAACATTTCAAGCGCGTCCGCATCAGCGCGACCGCCCTCATCAAGATGGTCATGCATGCCCGCTCCGGCGGCTCCCTCGAGATCATGGGCCTCATGCAGGGCTACATCAACGGCGACGCCTTTATCGTCACAGACGCTTTCCGACTGCCCGTAGAAGGCACCGAGACCCGTGTCAATGCCCACGCAGATGCTGACGAATACATGGTCGAGTACACCGACGCCTGCCGCCGACAGGGCCGGATGGGGTACGTAGTCGGCTGGTATCACTCGCTCCCAGGCGACGGCTGGTGGCTGTCAGGCATCGACGTCATGACCCAGACAACGCACCAGCAATTCCAGGACCCCTTCTTGGCCGTCGTTATTGACCCTGACCGCACCATCAGCGCCGGCAAGGTCGAGATAGGCGCCTTCCGCACCTTCCCGCACCCGCCTCCTGGTATGGCGCCCGGCAAGGAATCCACCGACGACAACGGTGGCAGCGGCGCCACGACCTCTGACGGTTTCCAAGCCGTTCCGCTCGCCAAAGCCGCCGAATTTGGCGCCCATGCGAGCAAGTACTACAGCCTTGAAATTTCCCACTACAAGAGCACTCTCGACACGCATCTCCTCGAGCTGCTGTGGCACAAGTACTGGGTGCAGACGCTCAGCCAAAGCCCCCTCTTCACGAACCGCGACTACGGAAACAAGCAAATGCTCGACCTGGCCTCCAAGATTGGCGAGGCGACGACGCAGCTCTCGCGCCAGAGCCGCGTCGCGCAGGGCGGCGCGGCGACGATGAACCTAGGTGGCACACCGGGGTCGAGCAAGCGTGTCGATGTCGCGATGGAGAAGCTCGTCAGGGACTGCAGCTCGGTATCTTCGCAGGAACGGACGGGGCTCATGGCGGGCGAGGTTAAAGAGAAGCTGTTCAACGGACTCGGCACATCGTCGTCGGCCGGTGCCGATGCCGGTGCTACTGGTGTCGACTCCCATTGAGCACAATGTGGGGCCTGCTTTGCTTGTGATGAAGACCAGGGTTTTGCGCTAGAACAAGACGCATGGTTTGGCGTTGGGGGAATCACACGGAATGAATGACGAGACTTAGATAAAAAATCCGCATGCTATTGCTGTTCCTGCGTCTATTCTTGGTGCTACTGAAGCGGGCTGGGCAGATAATTCTGCCCAGGGATGTCTTCGCCAGGCCTCGACCTCGAACTACGTGCCGAAAAGCCGCACGGCAGTAGCAAAAACCCCAGGACTGCGTTGAGATCAGTGTCGTGAGTCTATTGACATGCAGCAGTGTTACTTAGGTCTATCAATCTCTAGTCGATGGTCCTCAGCCGCTCCGTTAGGCACAGTCTCCAGAGATTCCAACGGTCGGTCCAACAACAACGGCGCGACATCGAACTGTTCAGTTGGCTAACGTCAGGCACTGCTCAGCTCGATACCTTTACCTTGCCTGCCTGGGGATGGTCGTGCGGTTGGGCCCATTCGCGCCAGGAAACACACGAACCAGCCTCGCCACGGTCTGGACCTGAGTCCGACCCCGCGGACGTCATAGTCTGCCGACCAGCATGGAAGGCCCCATGAACAACATTCTGGATGCGTCTATCGCACAAGACATCGTGGGTGCCCATACTGAATCATGACCACGAGCGGATGCACTGCGTCAAAAGTGCATGGGATCTTGAACATCACGTCGGAAGCATGGCATGACGACAGTGCGCATGAGTTGCTGTTCCCAGTCCTCACGATGGTCGTCAGCGCTGGTGCCAATGCTGGAGGAAGGCCCCTCTCCATGGGAATGGGAGTCTTTCGCAGAATCCACACACACCTGGTACCCCGCAAAATCAAACCCACCCCTCCACACCTGAAATCGCAAGCTTGGGAAGGAGACTAAAGTGAGTGGATGACGCAGTTGGGGGGGAACGACGTCGTACACCCAGGGCAGCCAGGCGACGAGCGAATCAGGGAAAGTGGATAAGAGGTTGCGAAAAGAGGGCACCTGCATCAAAGAGGGTGGGATGGACAAAGATACACTCTCTACGCAAGACAGCACTTTGTTGGCCGGCTGGCGAAGCGGTGTTCAATCCGAGTGAGGCCAAGAGTGCCATCTTGAAATCGGCGAATGAGGAAGTGCTCATCACCAGGCAAAATGGGGGTACTACAATGTTTATTTACAGTTGTTGAGAACATGAGACGGGCAGTTCACGAGGCAGACGAACGATGGTCCGACCTGATCGGGGGTGACATCGAGATCCCATCAGTGGTGCCGCGAGCTTGGATTTGTTTCGACGCTGAATGACGGAGGGTGTGCAGGACTGATTGCCCTTTACTGGAAACGGGCTGGGCGCCCGTGTCGTTCGTGTGCCCTGACTGGTAGACTGAGGGTGACATTGGAGTTGTGGCCCTGACCATGCTTGCCAGATTGCTAGCCAACTATTCTTGGGCGTTTGAGAGGCAGGCCCTAGATTCCACTGTCAATCAACTGACGCCTGCTAATGATCTTGGCCCTCTTCATTGCCTGCGGGGTGTTGCCCCATCAAATACGTTGGCTTCGATTCGGCAGCAGGAGAAGGGTTGGTGGTGTGGTCAGTGGATGATTCAGGTCGGCCAAGGCGGCCATGGGCAGCCTCTGAGAGAAGAATGGTTGGCAGGATAAAATGAGTTCCTTATTCTCAGCCCCAGGTACCGTTGGCGGCGGCGTTGGAAAGGCGGATGAGGTACTTCCCTTGCGTGCCTCTTGACTGTCCAAATACAAGCAGGTGCAATTCCTTCTCCTTCTTGTTCGGCCGCTTTTGTGACAGCGACCAAGCGTTATTTGGGTTTGGACCTTGTGCTCGTCGCTTCAGCTTGGCGTTGGGAGGGTCCGAAATCGCCCTCCCCCACCCCACGATGCCCATCTACTGCTCAGCGTGAGACATGACTAGTAGCCCCCACACGGACGAACAGGACCACACAACAAGCAAGCAACAGAAGTAGGCTTGACAGGCAGCGAGATCCATAAATTTTGATGGGGTGGTCTGGAAGCCAAGAGCCTTCAACAGTCGCAGCTGGGGTCACGCGGGGGGGCGCTGCGCTGGGCGTTCCGTCCGCTAGTTTCGGGCGACTGACATGCTGCGCATCTGCCTCACTCCCAACCTTTTCGTGGCTGCCCGTCTGGATCGCTCATTGGCGACGTTTCTGGCGTGAAGGGATGCTGAGCTGAGCCGAGCTGACGCAGGGTTGCGTGGCAAAGGTTGATGTTTGGCCGCTGATAAGGGGCATCTCACGCCACCCAGGGGCCTGATCTGTGAGCGTGAGACGTGTAGGCAGCACAGCAGGAGATGCCCGAGGGGGCCGATGGCCGTCCCCCCGTGGTCGTGTCGTGTGCATGCCCTTCTGTGTTTGATGCCGGAGCCGACAGACTGACCACTATGTCCAGGGACCAGTGCATGAGCACTGGAAACGGCCAAAACATTAGGAGGGGGGGGGGCTGTGACCAGCCAGTCAGAGGGCACTTCCCAAACTGAAGATAAGAATTGGCTTTCTAGTGCTGTGGGTAGCACGTGTGCTAGGAAGTGTCTAGCAAGTACGGTTGGCTGGGGCCTTCGACCTCGCAAATGCTTATCAGTGCTGTTCATTGGAGCAGACACCACATTGGGCAGGTATGACGGGTTTCTATCCTTCCATTTTTGTCGACATCCCGCGACTGCCGTCCGGAGATGGGCTGGCAAAGCAGGCAGGCACAGAGGGGGGGTGGTATTTCCCCAGGTTGCAGTGGGCTGGCTGTCCGCTTTGCCTGGAAGGAGTCCTCAGAGCACAGCAGCTTCCCGTCGTTTCCCTTATCTTGAACGCTCAACTGAGTCGGGCCCTGCCCTGTCTTGTTCCGATACGAGATTGGTGCTTCCGAGTCGACGAGATAAACCGCCCGCCCTGAGACGAGATATACCTGAAGACGCTGCCACACCAAAGCACCGCTTTCGTCCGTCTCTTCTTTTTGTCCTTCTTCGCTCCCTGCCCTTCTCTAGTCGGCCATCGCAAAGTCACCACACCAGGCATCAAAGCAATCCTGCCTGGCACATAGGCCTCGTGACCATAGTTTCCGACCATCTATCGAGCCACCCCCCACCACGCTCACTGGGCTGACCGGTACATGACACCCGACCCCCCCAGCGATCAGATCCCAGCCCGCGTCGTGCCAGTTTGACCGCCGTGGCATGCATTGCTTAGGGGTCCAATTGTACAAGGTGCGTCCCTGGCCCGCGTCGCAAATGCATCAACGTCCAAACCTGCCACCCAACCACTCCCTTCCCTTTGATCTGCCAATCTCCTTCTGCCACTTTGCACCTCGCTGATCGAATCCCTTCTATTCAGAACCCACCAAGCGGCAGCTTCGAGAAGCCCCGTTCTGCTTCGGAAAAAAATTGCAGTGCTCGACGACCTGCGCTTCATCTCCCAACAACGGTCACACTACAACTTTCTGCTTCCGTCGAGCTCCTGAACCTTCATTGACGAGCACCACCAGCGGCCCTGCGTCATAGTCATTAGCAGAGCTGCTGTTTTCCCGTCTGGTCCTGTAGGAACAATCGTGGGATCAGCGGCTGCACAAACCGGTTCATTTCGGGCGACCCTGATTTGCTGCCTTTGAACAGTCGTTACGTTACGGAAACCCCCCTCCCTAGACCCAAACGCCCCTGGGCCCAAGTGTCGCGCTGCATCAGCGGTATACGAGCCCCGGAACATCCAGAGCCAGAAGAGAAGGTCCCCTATTTGGCGCAAACGCGTCCCGCTCTGCCTTAGCCTTAGGCCCTGTCCCATCCTTGTCCGGCATGCCCCCGCCCTTCCGCCCGGGGCCAGGGTTATCGAGTCAGTCAGCATGATGTCCCCGAGGAGTTTCCTTTACTCCAAGCAACACCCACAGCCACTTCATACACCCACCAAACGCCTACAACACAACCTCCCCTCGCCCCCGATTTCTCCCTCCCCAGCTTCGAGCCCTCCTGCCATCATTCTTTCCCACCGCAAACCACACAACTCCGACATTTTCTTTCCCAGCTCGCCTGCAGCCTCCTCTTCTTCGCAGCAGAGAAAGTATGCTCAGGACGTTACCGTTACCGTCGAGCCCATCCCTGCTACTGAACACAGCGCCCCACACGTCATGTCGAAACGCAAGTCTACCCACGAGACAACGAGGCTCTCGCCTTCGAGCCCGCCCCGGACAACCACCAGCCTGAGCACGAGGCCCACGACGCCTACCAGTCCCGTTCAGATCCCTGCCTCAAAGACCAAGGGTTTATCTTCCCGGAACCACCGTCATCATGGTCAGAGAAAGGCGACACGTCCGCGGGACGTCCACGACCCTGACTCTATCCCCGCCGCCATGGCCGCTCTGCTGGCTGTAACCGATATCCCTCGTCCTCGGCAGCGGAGGTCAAGGCGAATCTCGAAGGATCAGTCTCTGACACTCGAGGCCATTATCGAACGTCAGCAGGTCTCCGAGAAGGAGCTCAGCCTGACTCTTGACCGGAGCCCCATGGATCTCCTCTTGTCTCCTCCCGAGGATATGTGCGACGACGAAAACATGTCGATTCTCAGTGGCAGCGGCGTCGGCTCTGCCTTCTCGACCAGGACAATCTCGATGGACTCGATCCCTTCTCTAGGCGACTCTTTTGCGACCGACGGAGTCTCGTCCATCGAGACCCCTTTCACTCCACAATGCGCGTGCGCAGGAAACGTTCGCAGCAACCCAGGCGATCTCTCGAGCCTGTTTCCTCGCCGTGTGGCTTGGGCGAGGATCACCCTCTATCCATGTCCGACGAGGACTCGTCAGACTCCCTGGACTATGACGAGCTCGCAGAGCCACAGGATAGTGAGGACTGCCGGTCTGAGCTGTCCTTCTCGGACTTTGCCTTTCCTCTACGTCCCCTCAAGTCGGCTTTTAAGTCCAACCTCACTGCCTCCCTTCGTGCCTTGAAATCGGCGGCCAGGTCTATCTCGGCCCTTAACCTATCGTCCATTCCTCCGGATGACTTCCTCACCCGCTCAATCCTGACCATCGATCCTAAGGTTCCTTATACCGATGAGCGCCGCCCTCCAGTCCTGGAGGAGGAGCCATCGGCTGCTCTCCGTCGTTATCTCAACCCCACGACGAGCGCCCGGCTCGAAACGCATCCCGCCACTCTCTCGCCTACGAGGACCTATACTGCATCCATCCAGATGCAAACGTACAAGGTCCAGCGATCTCGCAGCGCGGCGCCCTCGTCGACTCGCATCGTTTACCCCATTACTTCGCCCTCTTCGTCACAGGCAGCCCCGTACCAACCCCCGGCGCAATCGCCCCAGCAGACGGCATTTTCCTACCCTCCCGGGGGTATGCGACAGCGCGAGACACGTGAGAACTCCAATTTCATCCGCATTGCTGTCATGGAAATGGCGATGCGCAAAGCCGGTAAACTCGATGATCAACGGCCAGGCCGAGCGCGTTGGATGTTGCCACCTCGCAAGGCGGTTGCGCGGGCCTACGCAGTAGGTGCAGATGGTGTGCCAGCGCGCTGGGTGTCGTTCTCACAGTGAGCGGCACACGAGTCAGGTCGCAGCGAAATTACATCACACAGAACAGCACCTGGTGGCCCGCCAAGTGATGGCCACGCGACAGATGCAAGCATGCCAGCCACTGCACCACGCAACGACGACAGGAAAGTGTCGCGCACCGATTTCGCCGAGTCGCTAGGCTTGGCTACGAAGCTCGCATTCGAAAGCAGGAAGCGAGCGCAGTTCGGTCACCGAAGGCAGCAGATTGGGGGTGCCAGCCATTGAAGCGGGGCTCTCTGACGATGCGGTGCAATCGGAGGTCGCCGAGGAGAAATCAGGAAAGCAATCTCTGGGCGGCGTGGTGGGGACAGTATTGCCGCCGCGCAGACGACTCCCGACGCCGTCGTCATTCGACAAGGCTCTCCAGATTGGCAGTACCAGAAACCCTCTCACTCCCAGCTACGGCGAGTACGCAGTGGAGCCGAGCAGCAGTTCTCCTGCCTTTTCCGATGTCGCCGAAAGGGCATGACTGGAGGCCATTGGCCAACACACAGCACGGGTCCGATTCCCCCCCGAGGACTGTCGACGAGGGCACCCCGGTTCGCCTCCATTCTGGAGGGAACGGATCAGCGGACCCTGCGGATTGGCTGTTACTTCAGACTTTGGTAATGGCATCCGTCAACGCCTTGAGGGCATTCGGCGACGGCCTCGGACAGCGAGGCACAAAACAAAGCACAAAGCACCAACCAGACAAGATTTTCTTTCGCCGGGCGCCGGGCGGAGCAATCCACAAGGCCGGCGGCCGCATGGCCCTACGAATGGACCATTCATGGCAGGGCAGTACCAAAACAAAACGGTGCAACATGAACGACACCAAAAAGCACGCGCTACACACACATACGACGATTTCATTTTTTTTTTTTCATGGCCGGACCCCCTTTGTCATTCCCGGTGTTCATTGGACCACGACACAGTATGCGCATATGTCACCGCCCGCGAGGGCTAAATCTTTTTTCTTTTAGTTTCGCATTTCGGCATATGCATAGCGACGGATCAGGCATGGCATTTTGATGTAGGATACCAATGGGAATTGACCAAGTCATCAGTACGTTTACCGACTGTTGGGGCGTGACTAGTACGTGTGAGTGTGCGCGCGGCGTCTGTGTGCGTGTGTGTGTGATGCGCGTGTTCCATTGTGCCTGGTCGGGCTCCCATGCCGATGCCCCGTCGGCAGGGGTCCCGTTCGTGGTGACCTGTGAACGGCGTTTTTTTGCGGGGATGTCAGGAACGCGTCCTTGGGATCTTTTTTTTTGTCGCATGCGCGGACGGACGAATGAGGAGAGTCATTACACGGCTATACGGCTTGGCTGGAGTGGCCAGTACTATTTGCACTAGATTATTTTATTGGGGGGGTTTTCCTTGCTACGATGCGCGCCATGTGATCTGGTGGTGTGCGGTGAGAACAAGATTGCGGTGAGTGCAGGCTTCTTGGCCTTGAGAGAAAAACCTCTCGTGGGGGTTAGAGGGGAGACGGCGGGCCCGAGGGCAAGCAAGTTGAGTCACTCGCTCTGCTCGCGACGCCGTCCAACATGTTCTGTTTTGGCCAAGCTCGGTGTTCGTCGGCCGCTGCTGGGAGGTTGGTGGTTCGACTGGTAATCGCGCAGCAAGCAAGCAAGCAAGCAAGCAAGCAGCAAAGCAGCACGATCCAGGAACCTGCTACCTCCCAATCAAGAAAGTGTGCACCAATGGCAGGGACCGGATTGCCTAGTCACGGACCAAGACGTCCGGCAGTCTGGGACACGAACACAGGATTTTACGGGCGACATCTCATTCGGTCCGGATGGGGTGGTCCACGTCCACATGTCTGGAGGAGGCAGGGAGAGAGAGACCTCCTACCTGGGGAGGCTTGGGAGGGGAGGGGCCGGCGGGAGCCGACTGTCCGTCCGGCAGTAGGGGGAGATGGGAAAATTTTTGCCACTCTGTCTTTACCCTTTTTGGTGCGAAGGGGAAAGGCAAGGAAGGGTTAGGGTACGTACGGCACTGTGTGTGTGTGCTGTGTGGGTACGGAGCAAGTGCCAACAGGGATGGAGGGGAGGAGATCGTCAGGGACCTACCTTCCTGAGATTTCTCCTGCTCTACAAGTACCTTCCTTCTTCTCTCTGGGGACGGGGCACGAGGAAGAAATGAGCAGGGCCAGGGCAGGGCAGGGCAAGGCAGGGCAGGAGTGATGAGACGAGGACATTGTCAAAGAAGGAGAGGAGCGGAGCGGGGGATTGCGTCTCCCTCCTGCCTCATGCAGCGGTGCCCAACATTTTTCTTTCCTTTGAGGGGGACCGTCAAGGACCGCGTTTCGCGCTTCAGGGCTTCACGGCCTCCGCTCGCCAGGGAAGACATGGTCCGGGTGCATGTGGTATGGGCTCCCAGGGTAGGTTGGAAGAAACAGATTGCTGAGCCAGGGGTAGGGTTCGGAGGAAGATGGAATATTCGACGCAGGCTTCTGGCGCCGGGTAAGAGAGGGCTCGCTCTGCCCCTCGCCCACTTTACGGCACCCTTGGGAGAGTACAGCAGGCTACAGCAGGGCCCAGATAGGCAGGTAGGGCTGGCCCAGCCGTGAAATTGCGGTGCCCTGTTCACGATCCGTGCTGCACGATCCCAGAGTTTTGCGTCGTCATGTTCGGGTTTTTGGATCGTGTCTTCTTCTTCTTCTTTTTTCTGGGTCAACTATCCACTTTGCCCCTCCCTCTGCCGTGTGCCGTGAGCCGGTCGCCTTTTCTCTTTGCGTAACGTGGCAGAATCACATGCCTTTTCGAGCGACGCGAGCCGCGCGATGTGGCGGCCGGGATGACATGCGAGATAACGCATGGTGAAGTCGGTGGCTGCGGGGGAGGGGAAGAAGTGCAGATCGAAGATTTCGTTTTTTCTCTCTCTTCCATTCTTGGACACGAAATGTCGGCGATAGGACGCGGCCGGCGCCGTTGCCTGCCAGTCAGCCAGGTCGATCGGGGATCCATCCCGTCCGTCTGTCTAGTTCTTCTACGCTACGGCGACGGATCCGTCTGGCTTCTTCTCGTCTGCAGTGAGCACTCGTTCGGGCAGGTCTCGAAGGCTCGGTGTGTTTTCGGGTTTGGGGATTTGCCCAAGAAGAACTCCTCCCTTGCCGCCTCCCATTTCCGGCCGGCGAACAACGAGCGGACGGGTTACGGCTCCACAAGATGGTGGCGACGACGATGACTACGACGAGTGGATCGTCAGCGTGTTCGGTGACTTGTGAGTTTGTTCCTCGGGCAGATCTGGCCTCTACGGAGCATCCTTGTGTTCTAGAACCTAGACCCCTAGACCTGAGCATCCCTAGAATGAATAGAGACCCTGAAAACCAGCACTCCATAGCCTCTGCCGATCACCATCTACCCCGTTCACGACATGGACCACGGCGAACTGCGCCTTCGGTCAATGCCCGTGGATCGCCAGACCCTTGCCGTGATCTCCCGGCGCCAGCTCTGCACCCCAGCTTGCCCGCCCGTTTCCGTACTCAGCTTCCCAACATGGACACTTGTCCCGGCCATGTCTCCAACAAGAACTCAACAAAGTAAAAAAGTATCCATTCGCTGAGTCCAGCTGTTCTATGCAAACACCCTCCAAACGCCGGGGCATCACGCCCCTCCGCCTCCGTCTCCGCCGCCTCTCCCGTTCCCAATGGATCCGATCCATGTATGCGTGCGCGCGCATGTATGTATGTGTACTGCAATATGCCTCCTCCGATGGCCCATGCTTTATGCTCCATGCCCCCTCCTCCTTCTCCGTATGTACGCCTCTCCCAATTACAGGCATGGCGGTCCCCCCCTCCTCCACCTTTTCACCTTCCTCTGCTCCTTCGCCTCACCCCGTCTTGGTCCGCCCCGGTGCCCAGCTGAGCCGCTTGCCGGTCCTGCCGAACGCCTCGGGCGTCCCGTTGCCGTTGCCGCTGCCGCTGCCCTCGTCCGCGACCTCCTCCTCCCGCTGGCTGCTGCTGCTCCCCTCTCGCATGCGGTGCGTCAGCGCGTTGAGCTTGTCCCGCAGGAAGCCGCCTCCGCCGGCCGTCCTGCGCCTGTCCACATCCGACCGACCGCCCGTGCTGACCGTGCTGCCCCGCGTCGCCGGCCTCCGCGTCTGATCGCTGCGCCCCCTGCCCGGCGAGTCGTACGGCGAGAGACTCCCGCTGGTCATCGGCCGCAGCGAGTCGATGCGCACCGGGTCAGACGGGTCCATCGTGTCCTGGGGTGTGGGCGGTGTCATCATGAGGAAGCTCGGCAATGGCAGGCCTCCCGTGCCGTTGTTGTTATTGGTACCGTTGCCGCTGCTGCCGCCGCTCGTGTTGCGATACGAGCGCGCCGAAGCGACACTCGAGCTGCGGCTCGCCGATCGCGGTCCCGGGATGCTGCTGTGCGAGCTGCCGTGCAGAGAGCGAGGTGGCGACCGCGAAAAGTCCACGGGCGACGTGCCGTAGATGCTCGACGAGTCGTCACTGTTCATGCTTTCGGCGTAGTGCTGCGACGAGCCCGACGGCGCGATGAGGCTCGAGTTGTTGACCAGCTCCCGCAGCTTGCTCGTCTGCGCCGTGTTCGGCCGCAGCTTGAATTTGTTGCCGATGATGGCACCCGTGTGCGAGATGAGCGCCTTGATGACGGCCTTCTTCAGCGCCAGCGCGAGGTCGAGGTTCGACCACGTCTTGTTGCGCCACTCAATCGCCGGCATGCGGAACACAAAGTCGTGCACGTCCTCAAAGTTGCGGCTGTCTTTGCCCTTGTAACTGAGGCAGAGCACCACCGAGGGCATCTTGATGAACGCAAACGTCATGTAGCTACTGGCGCGCGTCATCATCTTGGTGAGGTCGTCCGACTGCTTTTCGTCCTTGTCGTCCTTGTCGCCACGTAGCAGGCCGAACCGTGACTTCTTCTCGTTTGCGCCACCGATGCCGCCGTCTCTAAACGACGTTCCCGTAGACGAGCGCCCAATATTGCCAGGCCGGGGCGCGTTTGATGATCGAAGTGAGTCGTATGATGCTTTCTTATTGATTGTCTTGCCCGTGCCCATTGAGCGGAACAGTCGGAAAGAGTGACCTTCGTTACCGTTATGGACTGACAAGGCCTTCTTGGAAGATCCTGCCGTCTTGGCCGGCGCGTCAGATGTCAGTGTTGGGTGCAGGCGCAGCTCGAGCGAGCCGGGCCTCGTGTTGAAGTTGTCCTTCTCTGGCGGCGTCAGTCGACTTGTTGTCGAGTTTGACAGAGACTCCTCGTCGCCGCTCTCGTCCTGCATGTAGTTGTGTTTGACCATGAACGGCGAGTCGTTTCTGCCGCCAGGCGTCTTGTCTCCGTCCATGCCCGGGAAGATGTATTCGAATAGGCGCTTGCCGAGCTCTCGTTCGAGCTGAATCTTGAGCGGGAACAAGTTGACCTCAAAATGATCCATGACGGGGATGCCGGCGATCGAATCTAGCATGTTCCAATACACCCGCACCATCTCGTCGTTCTTGATGTCATTCATCGACGTGCGTTCGCCATCGACGTAGGGCGCGATCATCTCCGGGTAGATGGCGTCGGGGAGAAGGTTGAGGCCCGCTACCTTGCCGACACGGATGAGGTTAATGTGTGAGCCGTCTGAGTGGTCCGTCCGGTCATACTCCACGTCCTTCAGCTGCAGCTCCACGAGCGGCTCGTTGGTGTCGCGCAGCATCTGCCACACAATATCTCTGGCTGTGATGCTCCAGCGAAGCAATGCGTTGCTCTGTGCCGTCGTGTCAAATTTTCTCTGCGATGTCGTGATGGCCTTCATCATGAAAAACAGCTCATCCTCACAAGCGGCCAGATCTCGCTCCAGGAGCAATCTGTCCTCCCAGCCCTGCTGATCCAGGTACTTGGAGTAGATCTGGAAGTGCGACTTGATGTCCTCGAGTTGCCTGATGCGCTCTTGCAGCTTCTGCACTGTCTCAGGCGTGCCGCTGAGGTCGCTGAAATCGGACGCCAGCATGATCTTCTCGAGCCTCTCGCTTCTTGTCTTTTCCAGGGGCTCACTGTACATTAACAGATCCAATACAATGACGTACAAGGCGTAGTATTGCGACGAGTTGCAGAGCGCTCTGGCCTGTGGGAACTCGACCCATAGGTTGTCGACGCGGCTCTCAGTGCTGGGTTGCGAGGAGGGGTTTGAACCTTCGGCTGTGTTGACCTCGTCGTTGTACTTCAGACGCAGCGTGTTGTACTTGTCATATCGCAGCATAGCCGACGTCTTCTGCACAGCGCGCTTGAAGCCGAATGGGTCGGTCTGGAAATCAAACATGACCTCCATCGGCACCCATGGCGGCCAGGAAGTCGATACTGGCGTGCCGTACTGGCTGCCAGCGTACATTGATACGAGATGGGTCGAGAACCACTTCTGGTGGGTGACGAAGAATTGTGTGCTGTCCATGGAGACCAAAATACGCCGTTGCACTAGACCGCTGACCGCGTCAGACAGCCTTTCCTTGTCCATGATTTCGACAACCTTGAGTTCCATGCCCTTGGCCGTCAGCAGCACAACATTCTTCTTGTTCTTGTCACTCTGCAACTGGATTTGAGGCGCAATGACCCGGACATGGTAGTTGCTCTGGGCTCGGAAGTCTTCCGAGATGCCTCCGGTCAAATCTTCCATGGCAACATTTGTGCTCGTATCGGTGGCGTCGGTCTGATCAGCATTTACAAACTTGCGTCCGTCTTGGAGAATACGCTTGATACGCTCCTCGATGTCTTCTTGCGTCTCGCGATCCATGAAGCTAGGGTCTGTCGAGTTGTCATCCGTGGCGGCCTTGCCATTGGCAGTCTTGGTGCCGAATTTGGCCTTGTACTGCTCCTCAACAATGTCGATGATGAACTTGACGGCCGGGCGCGAGAGATAGTAGATGAAGCCTCGTCGCTGGCTCACCTGGTGTGTGTAGCGGAGAACGATGTTCCGGAGTAAGTTGTTCCACTTGAAGTGCAGGTTGTGGATGACGAAGCGGTTTTGTGCGTCGCTCTCGAACTCGGCCCCTGAAGGGATCTTCATGGACTCGCGGTCGACCTCAATCGATGCTTCAGAAGCGGCATCGCCTTTGAACTTGGGCATCTTGCCATGCGTTGGGGACTTGCTGGTCAGTTGTTGCACCATGTTTTCGAGGAACGCCTTCTTGTCCCTAAGCACGCTACTGTGCCTTCGGAGTGCCTCAAAATCCGCCGCGAAAATCGGGTTATTGCTATCATCGCGCACCATCTTCAGCTCGGCTTCACCGAGAGTGCGTCCATGGTTCTCAATCTGCACTTCCAGCTGATCTAGGCGTTCCTGGATGAGATGCGCCTGCACACGCCGCGGGTCATCGTCGCGACTCATGATGCAGAAGTGGGTCGGCTCGTCGCCGAAAGGACTCGTTCGATCAGGATCGCCTGCGATGGAGCCACCGATATCTGTTTGTCGGAAATAAGTAAGGCGAGGCGCGAAGGCCAGAGGCAAAATCTTCGTGTCGGGATTTGGCTCTGTAGGCAAGATCCAGTCGAGTTCCACAAAGTCGTCCATGTCGATCCAAGTCAGGTCGTTGTCGGGGATCGTGAAGCGTGATACATCAGCGGTCTCGACTTGGTCGATCGAGAGGTTCGCCAACGTTCCCTTCTTGATGGCCTCGGTCGTTGTGCCTCGTATGCTAGCCGAGACGGCACGAACGTCTGCATTGGCCAGGTCAAGCTGTGCGGCGTGGATTTTGATGCCGCTCGTTCTGCTCTGCGTCTTGCGGCCGTGATCCCTCGTATTGAACTCTTCTCGCCGCTGGTGCAAATCGAGCATGAAGCTGTCGAATCGTACCTTCAGGCCAGTTGCAGATACCGCACTTTCGGAGTAGTCTTCCACATCCTTATGCTTGTAGATATGACTGAGAAATAGGGGCGCCAGCAGGAGATTGTACTTGATGGTCGCGAGGTGCTTGCCAAATTTCTTGCTTGTCCTCTCACGTCCCGGCCAGAGCGGTCCTTGGCGAATCGGCAGCGACATGGGACCCCCAAAGAGCGACCACCAGGCGAAAAAGTGTGTGAAGAAGCGAGGAGTACAGTGTACGGCATTGTAACTGCGTGACGGTGCAGGATTGGTCGCCAACCAATCCCTGTCGCCCGGTGCTCGAACAGCAATGGAGAGATGAATGTGGCTGCTCCTGAAGCCGCGGAAGGCATCGTAGGGAAGGCCATCTTCTCCCTGCGCGTGCTGAGGCGCTCGCAGTACCACGTCGTAGTGCGGCTTGAAGTCAAAACTCCGCTTACCTTCTTGGATGGCTTGCTCGAACACTAGGCCAGTCATCCACTGCACCTTGCCGGATAACTTCATGACCACCTTTTTGAAAGTGATGCCATTCTTGTAGCTGTCATCAATCAGGTTACTGTCCTCGTCCCCTGTACGGCGATTAGAGTCTCTGACTTGGTGGCTGTAGTCAGGAATGGCCAAGACGTATTCTCCAGAGTCAACCGTCATGAATCGTTTGGGGTCGTCATCAGCATTGACATTCCATCGAATGTTGTTGCGCCAACACATGATGAAACCTGCACCGTTGCCTGTGACACAGTACGGATCGCGCGTTCCCTTGAGAGCGAGGTGCAAGTCTCCGTCGCCTCTCCAAGCAATGTGTATCCTGGAATGAAAGTTGAGTCGAATTTTATCCCAGAAACCAACTCGTTCTGACGGGTCCACCTGCGGTTTGGTGAAGGACTCAATGACCATCATCATGTCTTGGATTGCCGGCTGATAGCAAGGCCCTCCCCAAGTAATTCTCGTCGGCAGCGCCGTGTTGATGTCGATCCGCATGTCTGAGAATGACTTGATGGGTCCGATCGTACGACGGACGTCAATGGCAAAGCCCCTTCCTGGCCGGCATCTGACTCGAGCGTCCGCGGAGGAATAATGTTGACCTTGATGTGGCGCGTCGATTTCTTGCCGCGATACTCTTCGGCGATGACAAAGTTCGTCCTGAGCGACATGGCAGATTGTCTTGCTGGTTGGCCAGGCTTGAGGCCCGGGATGTGGATCAGGGGTAACGGGTAGTCACGAAGAGTGACTCTGGCCTCGCCGATGTCTATGCTCACATGCATGGGGACCAACAGACCATACTTCATGTCCTTCGGCATGCCCTTGCCTACCGAGTGAATGAAATCAGGCAGATCCTTCATGGGAAAGGTAGGCTTGTCGATGAGGAGGTGCAGGTCGGTGATGATGGCAGCCATGAGCGCAGGGCGCTGGGGCACCTCAAGAATCCTCTCGGCTTCTTCCAAGTCGTCGGGAAGATGATCGGGGCCCCAGAAGAGCCCGCGCAGTTCTCGCATGCTGTTCTTACCCTGTGCGTAGTGACGATCGATGCGCTTCTTCCAGCTCGTGGCGTTGTAGGCGTCGAGCTTCTGACGAGCCTCCTGCTCAGCAATCTTACTGCGACCTGTGATACCAAGCGACCCACCCTCGGGGTCATATCTCAGCTTTCTGCCCCTGTCGGGCTCGTCACTCGCACGGCGTCGACCGTCAACGCTTCGGCTCCTGGGCTCAGAAGCGCCGTTCTTGCCACGCCCTTTATGGAACAGGGAGCGAGCGCGGTGTTTGTTATGCGAGTCTCTGCGCGACTCTTCCTCGCGGATTTTCTTCCGCTTGAGCTCGAAGGCCTCCTCCTGGGCGAGCCTTTGCATCTGCTCTACACGACCTGCGCGGTAGATCATACCGAGATTCCATTCGAAGGCGCCATCCTCAAGCTCGAATAAGAAGGTCTTGGTACGAATTGAGACTTTGGGGACGTTTTTGGGGGCCTCAGGCTGCTTGTCCAATATGTACTCGTTCGTACCTGTCTTGAAGCGGTGGTGTAGTTGTAGCACTGACTTGTACACATTGGTGATATTGTCAGAGATCTTGCTGACAATGACTTCATGTGGAACAGCGAAACGAGTTGCGTCTGCAGCAATATCGAACATTCGTTCCTCTTGGAAAGCACCCGATGATGTTTTGCGCCTCGATATTCGGTGATCGATCCGACCTCCTTTGATGCACAGCAGCCTGGCCCAGACGCCTCGAATGCGCGGTAGCTGGACACACAAGCGAATCTGATTATAAATTAAGAATGGTGCAGACCACCTGTGGCGGCCAGCCTCGACTCCGTAAATCTGAAGCAACAGCCTCGGGTCGTGGGGCATATCTGCCTTGACCTGAATCATGGCTGCCTTGAAGTCGACTGTAACGAGCTCTTGCGTGATGGTCGACATGTCACTAAAGTCCATTGGCATCTCGGGAGAACCGGGCGGAACAAGAAGGTCGCCAGAGAGACTGGCTCTGGAGCCTGGCGGTGATCTCAGGGGAGCAGTGTCCGATCTCGTCTTTACAAATGCTTTGCGCAGAACCATTCCGGCAACGGCAACCGAATAATGACGGTACAGAGAGTATTGCAGCAGGATCGTGCGAACACTTGCATGAATGTGGAAAATGGGGCCTTGCTGATCGCTTGACGTTGAAAAGGCAACCTCAAACCGAGGCATGTTGACAAACGGCTCAGCTTCGACGCGATCCGCGGCCTCCACAATGTATGCCTCAAGGCCTCGAACGTGCAAGGCGACACGCCTTCCATCGCCCGCATTTTGCTGTTTCTTGCGTGGTGAAAGGGGCGCCTTCAGGAGATCTGCATCAGGCGCAACGGTACGGCTATTAGCTCGCCGACGAGAAGGGCGCCGCTGCAGCCCGTCCAGTCGTTGTGCTCTATACTCGGACGTGAACGAGTCTAGTTGGAGCGACACACCGCGGGTGTCTTCTGATATTTCCTCATCAATGCCGGCGACTTCGAGGCTCACGTCGGTAGCCTGCATCTGGAACTGCAAGAGCCAGTCTGGCATGCCGCGGAGAAAATTTTGATTGCGAAGCGTCTTGGAGACGACGCGCTTCTTCGGCTCAACATTAAGTCGGAGTTGTCGGAAGATTTGCCTTAGACCGTCGGTGATTTCAGGACGCACCATCTTGATAGCAAACGTGTCAATGCTGCCTGAAGCCACAACGTGGACATCTGGCGCGGCACTGAGCTGTACCTTTAGATCAAAGCTCTCCGTATCGACAAGGTCGAAGCGCTCTCCGTTGGAGGTTTGATAGTACAGGTGATGAGATTGCAGTCGCATGGAGGACGCAAGGGAATAGTGAAGCTCCTGTAAAGCTGAGTGAGAGGATTCCATATCCATGGATATGGACGAGATGTGGGAGATGATGAGGTCAAAGTCGTCGTCTGCGGCAGCCTTGTCCACAGGTGGTAGCGCTATCCTGACAACCGGCTCGTGCATCGTGAACTTGATGTTCGCCTTTGGTAGGAGCCTCGAAATCAGCACATGGCCTGGCTGCTGCCCCATCCTATGGGTCTTGGGCCTCTTTGGTGTTTGAGGCTGAAGAATGGCAATCAGCAGCGGCAAATGTCGAGGGTCAATGTCGACAGATGGTGATGTGATGACGGAGTTTGCGAAAAGAATATTCGCGTTTTTGTCTTGCGCCGTGTCATCCCGGGCCAGCTCGACCGTTTTGGATGGTAAAGTCGTTTTGACTGTCGTTGTCGTCATGGGAATGTAAATCAGGCGTTCCGGCTTTCCATGGCCATCGTCGAGTCCGATTGATATGGACAGAGCCGCCGCCAGGGCTTCATGTGCAATATCCTTGGATGGAAAGTACATTCTGTGGGCTGGTGATTTCGGATCCAGCCGATGAAGATCTACACCGACCTCCTTCATGGAAGCATTGAGCAAAACTGGCGCAGCATTTGGCTTGACAGTGTCGACCTTTTTGTCAGTCCAACAAAACTAACGGCGAACTGAACTTCCTTGACGCCTCTGAGAATCGAGCTGACAAATTCCTTCGAGTCGGACACCGTCTGCATGATATCTTCCTCTGTGAGACCCGGGTCGGTGGGTTCGCGCTCGGCCTTCCCAGCAAAGAGGTCAGGCGACTCATTCAGACCAAAAGAAGGCGATCTCTGGGTTCTGCAGCGCTCAAAACGCTGGACGCAAAGGTGAACGTCGTCGTAGGGAATGTGAATGCGGTTCAGCTTGAGGGCAATGGATGCGTCTCTCAGACCGTCCAGAGCCTCGTACAGGAAGCCGTGAATGTTGAGCGTAGCGTAATCTAGGAACTCCAGGGAGTCGTATCCCTCCGCTGTGGAGAGTACGCTCCTGAGAGTCATGAACCAATCAGCCTGCCGTTGCTTCGTTTGCCGGTCGGTACTGAACTGGAAGAAGAGTCGAGCGCGGTCCACCATCTTCCTGCGGGTGTCCACGGCGATGGTGATGCTGCCGCATTGGATATTGCCCACATCCACAATGTTGATCGTCGAATTGGTGGCCACGACATCTACCATGCGCAGCCATTTCACCTGACGATGGATGCGCTTGACGCGGTCCTTCAATTTCATCAAGTGTTTCCACGTCTGGCTCCTCGTGCTCGACGCACCGTTCCGTCGTAGCTTGGGAAGGTTGAGCAGAGGCTTCGACGGAGAGTCGTCCGATTGAGCGTCGGTCTCGTCGGCTGAGCTCTCCTCGGCCCGTTTTCCCTCGAGTTCTCTGACGTCAATGGTCACAGACAGCTCGCTGATGACGATGCTCAGCCATGTTGGTTGGGAAAATGTAGGTCGGTGGATGGTCAGGCCCAGACCTCGGATCTCGACCTTGAAGCCATCCTTAAAGGTGTAGGCGAGTCGTCGGAGGGAGAAGTAGCCGATTCGCTGTATCGAGACGCCGGTGATGATTCGGATGACGGCGAAGAGAATGAAGGAGGACAGGTAGAGAAGAACGACGACGCCAAAGATGAAGGTCGGATTAAGGAGCGCCATGTCGGCCGGCAGCAGAGGCCAAGAGGGGTCCTAGCCTGGGGCGTGAGCCAGCTGTTGTTCGAGGGGAGATCGTAGGGCTGAGTCGGTAGGCGTAGGTTTGTGAGGTCACGAAAGTACCACGTCCGACGTATTATGTTGGCCTCTGGACCGCATCGTGTACCATGTTCGAAAGTCTAGGTCGGCTGTACTCGATATCAATGAGGTTCGTCGTTATGAGGTCGTGAGCTTTGGGTGGAAGCTTGTAGTGGCGTCGCAGAAGGGACGGGAAGCGAGGTGGGATCTAATCATCTGGGGTTAGTTAGCTGGCCAAGGAGCGAGGATCAGGGCAGACGCATGTCTACGCATGCGCGCAGATAAAATGCGCTAGGAAGGATAGGGCGGCATGCGTAGCCGAGGAGAGAACGAACGCACCAAAGGATTGCGACGGCAGCACGGGACGATGGAATGGACAAGAAGGGCTGCGATAGCAAAGCATACAGAGAAATGAAATTCGGGATACGCGGATGGTAGATGGCGTACGCGCGATCAGAGGTAGGCCAGACCTCAACAGGGAGATGAAGATCTGGATTGACATTGGCCTGGCCCATCGACTGGCACCAACACTGGCCTCATTGGCTGCAAGCTTGACAGTGACAATAGCGGGGCACGTGGGTGGGATGGGACGTACCACACGCGGGGAGGACCCCAAGTGCCCCAAGCTTCCGCCCCCCCCCTCACCCCTCTGGATGTCCCAAACAACATAGCATGGCTGAAGCTCAGAGTCATGTCATGGGGTTTAGGTTTCACCAGGGAGGCCAGTCGAGACCTTACTTTATCGGCCGAGTCACTGTGGCTCAGAAGCTGTGAAGTTTGGCTGCAAAGGGAAGAGCATTATCCGCGATGAGCAAGTGAGTGCGTGCCCCCGGAAACAAAATGGCACAGAAGTCATTCGTGCAGCGGACTTCCTGCACGTCGCCCACTCAGTCACGCACTGCACCTCAACGTCGTCGGTCAGGTTACATCTGCAGATAGTGTTGATCCATCGTTGAGCTGACACTTTGTTCCAGAAGACGATCGACAGGCGATCTCACGAAGATTGTTAGCAGTTGGCGGTCCAGACATGAAGCCCAACGCGCGCTCCCTTGGACCACTTTCTCACGGTAGTACCCCCACGTCCGGATTGATGCTTCACAATCGCATGGTAGACCCGATTCAAGTCTGATTGACAACTCCCATGTACCTACCTAATTCGGAAACCATGGTGGCCACAAGCACACGATACTCGTCAATGCACATCCGTCCGCCTCAGAGCTATGCGTATCGATCCCCTCTAAACCCTTAAATTAAATGTCGTTCCGTTGCTTCTTTTGATCCTGTCGATCATGCTCTTTGCAAAATTGCGATGTCGTTCGCTCCTTTAAGCATAGGTATGGTACAGATGGTGTGATATACAGTACAGCGAAATTGTCTGGCCTGCTGCGGCCAATCATCCTCGTCGCGCCCAATGGCAGATTGCCCACAAGTTTGGGCCCGTCTTTCTCTCTGCCTGTCCTGCTGTAGATGATGGGGTTGAGACCAATCCATTGAACAGCATCCCATATCGAGAGTGTATTCCCCCCTGATTCCTTCAAGCGGCTTTCGGGCTCGCATCGTCAACTGGTGGCGGCAATGGTTCGTTCCCTGCCTCTTGATGGGAGGCCCAGAGCTCAGCAATCTTGTCATCAATGAGGGCGATTTCCGTATCAATGCGTAGAACTTTCTCGTCCATGAGGTGTCGGTACTCATCGTCGGTGAGCTTCTTGAGAGGACTCCATTTTGACTGGAGGATACTCTTGCTGTTGGGGTTGGCGGGCGCGTTCACAACGCTGTTGGTGAAAAGCTGGCCTATACCACCGGCGAGTGAAAATATGATGAAGCCAGGCAAGATATTCCTTGGACCGCCTAAGACGCCATATCAGCACGAGTGTCTTGGCTGCACCATGCGCCGGGTTGCACTACTTACGGATGAGACCGCCAACGGCGCCGGCGGTGCCGCCAGCCAGTGCACTCGCTTTGGTCCTGTCAGTCTTGTTGATGACTGCTTCACCTCCCCACGCCTTGACGGCGACTGTCCTGGACACTGACTGTGGTCAGCAAGGCTTGCCCATGAAGGCAGGTGACGTCCGACATACACCAAAATGTTGATCCAAGGGTGAACCACTGTATGCCGGACGCGATGCCGAACAACGCCGGTGAGGCATCGCGTATGATGCCCGCCGTAATGCCAGTGAATACACCAGCCGCACCTTTGGACAGAGTCAGTATTGTTTGAGCGCGGAACTTCATATAGGTACCTGTCAATCCGCCAACTTTGATTGAAGGCACAACGACATCGATCAGCTCTGGAGGCAGCAGACCTCGTCGAGCCTTGGTCCGGGCCTGCGACGTGCTGTCATTCTCAGCCATGCTGCAGCAAATATGGGAGTCGAGGCAGCGATGATGCCTCCTCACTGAGCTGTCATGGCTCGCTCAACGGGCATGCAGTCGGTACTAGTCGAGGTACCTTAGGTAGGTGAGCCTGGAGTGTGCATTCGTCAAAGGCGAGGGCGGTACTGCACTGGCTTGGCGTGGTCCAAGCATGGAGCAAATCACGGGTTTTCCCGGGGACCGAGCCGTGGGGCCCGCGCGTTGGAGGAAGGCGGACCTCGAGCGACGCTAATCCCGACCAGGCTAGCTCCGCCCACCTTCGAATTTTGAATCCCTCACACAGCCTGGATCGCCCTCTGGCTGGGAAAAGTTTCCTTCGCCTTTGCCTTTGCCTTTGCCTTTCGCTTCCTGAGGACCAGACCCAGACCCAGCGCCTACAACCTCCTGGGCTGCCATCCTCGCACCACGACTTTGATATCGTCACCAACGCGACTTTTCCGGCGACTCGAGCACCCCTCCTCCCCCCGCCGCCGAATCTCCCGACTTCAGTGACCTCCAACGGACGTCAAATCCCTCGGTCGTCCTGTCAGCGCCTGCCTAACGCGCATCGATCCATCTCGTTGCGCGTCGCCCTCTAACCGCAATCATGGGTGCGTTTTTACCCCCCTCTTCATCATCATCATCAACCTCGATGCCACGACAACCTTGGCTTGCGATCGCTACCCTCGCCCAACATGTTGCCGACACTAACCTTCGAATAGCTCCTAAGAAGAAGGAAGCCCAGAAGATGTCGCTTGGCGACTTCCTCCACGATGAAAGTCAGTTGCATCCAGCGATTGTGATTGTGGTCCCCCCCTCCCATCTCAATAATACGGCAATCTCGACCTTCGGTACTTCGGTTGCTTCTTGAGATGGCGTGCTCCTTTGGACCGCAACTCGAGACCAAATGACTGACCAACACAAAACAGCTCTTGGAGGATCCTGGGCCGACGAGGTTGAAGACACCTATGGTGAGTGGGCGTGCTTTCTTTCTACTCATCTCCCGCAGCCTCGCTAACCACCACATAGCTGGTGCGTTACTTTGCGCCCGCTGGCCCTTCCCATACTGTCCCACGCATGCTAACCACCTCACAGTTGTCGGCACCCAAGCTCTCCCTGCCGCCGAGCGCCGTACCGGCTACGGCGCCGGCTCCAGCACTGGCTGGGGCAGCAACGAGCGCAGTTCGTTGCCCCTCTTTCGTCCCGCTCCTGTTTGCTGTTTGCACATGATTAACCCCTTCCTAGGCTATGCCCCGCGCGAGAACTTCGGTGGCCCCCAAGCTTCCCGAGAAGCCCCCTACACCGCTCACCTCGGCAACCTTTCGTACGACGCCACCAACGACACCGTCAACGAATTCTTCGCCGGCTGCGAGATCATCAGCGTCCGCATCATTGAGGACCGTGAGCAGATGCGCCCCAAGGGTTTTGCCTATGCCGAGTTCGCTACTATCGACGGTCTGAAGAAGGCCCTTGAGCTCGACGGCGAGAACTTTCAGGGCCGTACCATCCGCGTCAAGATTGCGGATCCCCGTGAGTCGCTCCGCCTGCCCCACCTGTAGCATATCATGACTGACTCCTTTCAGCTCGCAACGATGGACGTGGCGGCGATTCCAACCGTGACTTGAGCGACTGGTCGCGCAAGGGTCCCCTGGCCGACCTTCCCGGCCGTGGTGGAAACGATCGTGGTGGTGACTTCGGAGAGCGCCGTGGTCCCCGCGAGCCTCGTGAACCTCGCGAGTTCGCCCCTGACGATGGCAAGGTTCGCGACTTTGGCAACTGGGAGCGCAAGGGCCCCCTGGCTCCTGCACCACAGCCGGAGCGCTCTGGCCCCCGCGAGGGAAGCCACTCTGGAGAGGCTGGTCTCGGAGCCCGTTCCGAATCCTACCGCGGTGGTGACCGCCGACAGTCTCCTGCCACTTGGGGTGAGGGCCAGAACCTCCCTCCCCGTCAGGAGGGTCAGCGTGCCCCTCGCCACGACAGCGTCGACCGCCCGGAGCGCGAGCCCCGCGAACCCACCGCTGCCGAGAAGGATAACCAGTGGCGCGCCGGCATGCGCCCTGACGCCTCCAAGGAGCAGTCTCGCGACGGCAGCGAGGCCCCCAGCTCCCCCTCGGCTGCCCCTGCTGCGGCCGTCGCCCCCGCTGGCCGTCCGAAGCTCAACCTTGCCAAGAGGACTGTCTCTGAGGCTCCCGAAGTCCTTTCCCCTTCCGCCACCTCCGACGCCAAGGCCAGCCCCTTCGGTGCCGCACGACCTATCGACACTGCTCAGCGCGAGCGCCTGATCGAGGAGAAGAGGCTTCAGCAACTCCAGGAGAAGCGCGAGGCCGACGAGAAGGCCAAGGAGGACAAGCGCCTCGCGAAGGAGGCTGCTGCCAAGGAGGCCGCCGAGAAGGCTGAGGAGGAGGCTGCCAAGGCCAATGATGCGCAGGCCGCCCCTGAAGAGGCAGAGGAGGCCCCGAAGGAGGGTGAGCAGGCCGACGCCGCTGCTGCCCCCTCTGATGAGAAGATCCCCATCCGATCCAAGGGACCCCGCGAGGGTGCGCCGCCCATCAAGACCCGCCCCTCCGATGGCGGTAACTGGAGGTCGGCCTCCAGCGATCTCAAGTCGCCTCGCGGACCTCCAACCGGACCTCGCCGTGGAGGCGGTGCCCCTGCTCGTGGCGCTCGCAACGAGGGCCCCCGCCCTCCACGAGCCAACGGCTCTCCCTCGAACCGTGGTCCTGCAAGCCCCGACGCTGCTGAGGCTCCCGCTGTCGATGCCGACGGCTGGACCACTGTTGCGCCTGTCAGCAAGGGTCGTCGTGGCGGACGTGCCTAGGTGGCATGGTGTAGATAATACCCCTACCCGGCCCGATACCCGAAATGCCTTTTCCCACCCCTCTCACGACGCGAGGCTTCTCAGTCCCCTACCCTCAAAATGTGCTTTGTCAAAAGCGTTCGCTGGATGCTGGTCCGCCCCAACAGAGCGGATCGGATTTCGGGCGAAAGAATGTCTGTCTGCCCTTGGCAGTTTGATCTTCACTCGAATATCGACTGTGCCAAAGCTGCAGACGCCTTACGGCCTTCTACGGAGTTATGACGACGGAAAAGGTTGCCCGCATCCTCGGACGCGCTTTTCCCCTCCCTTATCACGGCCCTTGTTGCTTTTTGATTCGACTGCTCGCTCTTTTCTTTCTTGGCCCCTCCCGCTTGCACCTGACGAAAAAGAACCTCTCTCCAACTCATGATGCGCGACATTAGACGGTGGAATGTTATGGGAGGGTTTGGCACTGGCTTTTTCTGATCTTGTTTCCTCCCCCGCGCCGCACTGGTCTGATCATGTTCCCTTTTTGTCCGGTAGGCCGACTGGTGTTGCCCGTGGACGAAGAGAAAAAGAGGAGGGCATGTTCCTTCTGCTTGATTCCTGTTTGTTTTTTCCTTTCCTCTCTCGGGGTTTCTCAGCGGCGTCACAGGCCGATGGTTATTAGCATGGCGAGGGGGGTCGGAGGCAGGAAACACGGGAGGCGTCGTTTGGGCGAGGAATCTAGTGTGCGCGGGGCCTTTGGGAGGCTCATCGATAGACACGGACCTACCCGCGAGACAAATGATGACAGTTGAACTTCACATGTTTGTATGGTGACACTGATGACTACAGTGTTGAAACGGATATCCTTGCATTCCTTTTTTCCCCCTTAGTCTGACTATCGAAAGAGCATTTCACTACCTCTTCAGGGTCTTCTGCTTCTGCGCATCGGTCGCCACGTTGCGACCCTCGACGAGGAGGCCCTTCTTCTTGCGGATCGCGTCCATGTACCTCTTGGCCACGTTCTCCTTGTCGCCAAACTCGCCCAGGTCTTCGAGATCGTCTTCCGTAAAGGGCACCCAGAAGGGGTCCTCGTCCAGAATCTCAAACCCGGCAAAGATGAGCTGCGGCTGAGCGGCGCCCGAGGTCCTCTTGCGCATCTCGTCCGCGAACCCAAAGGACTCGGCGACGGGCAGCACAGACGCAATGGTGAAGAAGGGGTGCCCTCCTTCATGGCCTCGGAGAGGACGCGGCCGCGGCGGCGCGTGAGGACGTCGTACACGCGGCCGAGCACCTCTGTCGAGGCCTGGATCTCGACCGTGTAGATGGCGAGCAGCAGGCGCGGCGACCAGTCGAGCATGCCGCTGTGGATGGCGTTGGACGTCGTCTTGAGGACTTCGCCTGTGAGGCGGGCGGACGACGTGGGCGCCTCCTCGGTCTCGTGGATCGTGACCTCTTCGATCGTGACGGCGATGCCTTGGACGGGTTCGTGGCAGAGAGGGCCCTGGGCCACGGCGAGCTGGAAGGCGTACGTGAGCTTGTCGGCCAGATGGGCAGGGCGTAGGGACTCGTCGGCAGTGGTTGCGGCGACATCGCGGTCCATGGCATCGGATGCGAAGAGATGTTGGAGAATGCCGTCCGAGGTCCCATCAATGAGAAGGTTGGGGCCTGTCCGGCGCGGGCCGAACGCGGCGATCCTTTCAACCGTGTTCTTCCAGGCCTCGCGGCCCTTGCCAGACTCGAGTTGGGCCTGGAGCTGCTCCTTGAATTCGTCTTGCGACAGGGTCTTTCCGGCGGCCACGTCGGTGTCAATGTCGGCCTCTTCAGCTTGCGTCTCCTCGCTGGCGCCATTTTCGACCTTGCGGTCGGTGTACAAGCGCTTGATGCATTCGCTGTTTTTCGAGAGGAAGTCGGTCACCTTGGCAGGCAGGGGTCGAACACGGAGCTTGACGGACACCTGCTTGGACGATGTCACACCGACCACGACACCACGGCCGAGGTCCTTGTTCGCAGGCGGACGCATCTCCTCCGCCTTGACAATGGTCTCGCGGTACGGCACGATGGGGGCGCCAGCCTGGATTTCGCAGTGGGCAAATCGATCCTGGAGATCCGTGATACATCTCTCAAGATGAAGTTCGCCTGCCGTCAGGAGAACGTGCTCTCCGCTGCTGAACTGCTCGTACTCGGCGCATGGGTCGCTCTGCACAAGCAATCGCAGGCCATGGATCATCTTGTCGAGATCAGCAGGGTTGACAGGCTCAAGAGCAACGCGAACAATGGGCTTGCCTAGCGTGTTGACGCCAGCAAGGTTGACAGCGCCTTCCAGTCGACTACACAAGGTTCCGGACTTGAGAATGTGGCCCTCCAGTCCTCCAATACCAAACACAACGCCCGCCGGTACAGAGTCGAGAGCCTCCAGACTCCTGCCCATCAGCATGTATAAGGCGGTTACCGTGATCTTGTGCGGCTCAGGGGAGTGTGGATTCGCAGGCGACCACTTGGGAGGTATGACATAAAGCTCATCGCCGACAGAGAGCGTGCCGGAATACATGCGCGCAAAGCCAATCAGATGCTCTGGGTCCTCTTCCTTCTCTTCTTGCTTCGGAGCGTAGTTGTCAAGGTCGACTTCCTCGAGTGCGGTACCAAGGTCGTTGACGGCATTGTCGCCACCGACTGCAGCTTGAGCCCGAGCCGCTTCGGCACGCTTCTTCCTCGCGAGTTCTCGTGCTTCTTCTGGGCTAAGCTGTCCCGCACGTCGCTTGTTCTGCGGAAGTTCGCTTTCTGGGATGGAGACCATTTTACTGACGTAGGCGACGATAGGGTCTGACTTTTCCGTCTTGAAGGACACCATTGCATCCTTGACATCGTCGCTGACATGATCGCCACCAGGGGATTCTTGAATCATCTCGGGAAGTCTTGCAGCTTGGGCGACTGGCGGTGCGGGCAGTGACTCAATGACAGAGACAAGCAGGGCTGTAGACAAAGGCAGCCATGCGGCGAATACGGCGCTCTGCACCAACCTTGGGTCTCTGCTTCGCATGATGTGAGGGGGCAAAGTCAGGTTGAGGGACTTGGTGATCTTTTCCAGCAGCGCTGGGTCTCCCTTTCCATGATCTCCGCCTGTCGTGGCCTGGTAGACGGCCCAAATGGGCTCAAGAACAAGCTGCACGAACATGGCCTTGAGGTTGCGACCCTTGAGATGCTTTGGGCCGAGAATCTTTTTTGTCTTCGGATCCAGGTAGAAAGAGCCCCAGAGGACCTTTTCCATGATACCGCGCTTGATACCCAGCTTCTTCTCGTACAAACTGGCAAATTGACGAACGGTAAATGCCCAGCCGTCTACGGCGCTGCCAAAAATGACGTTGTTGCGTTCTGGAGCGAAATAGAGGTCCTCGTCGTCGCGCTCCTCAAACTGAAGCTCGCCGGCGTCATTGATCCGTTCTGCGATGCCAGACTCTTTCTCAGCAGCAGCCTTAACCCTCTCGTCCATCCTCTCGCGCCAGTTGAGATCCTCTTCCATTCTCTCGCCTTGGAAGAAGCTTCCCAGCACAGCGTTGACCTGTTCCAGGAGTTTGCTGAGATGGACATATGCCTCGTTTGGCGTCATCTTGAGTTCGGTGATGAGTCGGTCAATTTTGTTGAAGACGAGTAATGGCTTCAACTTTTCGATCCAGGTCTGGCGTAGTACTGTGACTGTTTGACTGCAGACACCCTCGACAACATCGACCAAAACGACAGCGCCGTCACACAGTCGAGATGCTGTGGAGACTTCACTGCTGAAGTCAATGTGGCCAGGTGAGTCGATGAGGTTGATGAGGTACTCCTTGGCTTCCGGTGCCGCATCTGGGGCGTTTCTCCTGAGCATAGAGAAGTAGAGTGAGATGGCGGAGGACTCCATGGTGATACCGCGAAGTTGTTCATCAGGCCTGGAGTCTAAGTAGCGGATCTTACCCGCGAGCTTTGGTGAAATGATGCCATTTGTGGCGAGGAGAGCGTCTGTGAGCGATGTCTTTCCGTGATCAACATGTGCCAGGATGCAAATCTATGGCTGTCAGTTGGAGCCTCGACGGACGAGGGAAAAACTGGCATACATTTCGGACATCGCTGGAATGTCTTTGCAAGCTGGCCAGCTTTTCTGATGAGACGACCGGCATTGTGAGGGGGTGCCCTGAGGACAAGTCGAAGAGCTTGCTCGCTGGGATGGTGCAAGGGGGGGTATCAAATGAGCCTCGGGCGTAGGTAGCACTGAGCTGGAGAGGATATTGATAAGTGATTTGCCGATATATAAGCTCCTTTGCCGAGAGATGAATTGTGTAAGTAAGAAGTAAGATCAAGGTTATCGATGGATCTTGTCGTGACTAATTCACCGAATGCATGTCATGCGCCTGATGGCAGCCCAATAAGATGCGTTGGTCAACAGCCCTTTCAAGCACAGAAGAGTCCCCAAAGACTAACAAGTTGACAAAAATGAGCCCTGCAGTGTGGTCCGTTCTGATCCAAGAAATAGTGGTAAGGCCGGATGGCGAAAATAGTCGCGTTTCTCATGATAAAATGCACAGGATGAGCCAGAGTGACGACAGCAACCGACCCCGCCATTTACCCCTCTATCCGCGTTAAAATCTTCTTCTGCATAGGTGCATGCCCGGCAGGTGCAATCCCTGCTGAGGGGCACTGTGGCTGACGCGGATGTCCCGCTCTCTATTGGCTCCAGCCACTCGCTAGCAAATTTCTGGGCAACGGTAGAAACCAGCCTATGGCGCCTGAACCCTAATACCGCTCAAAACTTCGCACGCCAGATTCGCACGTATCGCCGCCCGTCGCCAGATACCCCCCTCTTCCTCCGATCCGACTCCCGACGACTCCCCCCCCTCCCCGCAAACCCAGCCAGATCCCATCGAACGAAACGCAGGCTTCTTCGACAAGATGAGCGGCCCCCAGAACGGGGAGCGCCGCAGCGTGGGCGGGGACAGCGATGTTGAGGAGGAGGCCCTTGTCGCCGACTACAAGGAGCAGGTCCAATATGAGGATGGTGCTGAGCTGGAGCAGGTCAACTCGATGACCATGGCCCAGCAGACCGACGATATTCAGTCGCGCCTCGCCGCTGCTGCTCAGCCCCTCGACTTCTCTGCTCCTCTCGAAGTCAAGTTCCAGAGCTACGACGCCTACTGCAGCCTGTTCCACTTCATCCTGAACAGCGAGGGACCCGTCGACCTCGAGCCGCCCTCGGTAGGTTTTCTCTTGTCTGGAAAGGGGCAGAAATAGTATTGGTGTCGGACTGCATGGCTGACTCTTTTCTTAGTACTACTGGGCGTGGGACGTCATCGATGAATTCATCTACCAGTTCAACTCTTTCTGCTCATACCGCATGCGTCTCGCGAGGCAGAACAACAACGAGGAGGAGCTCCAGGTTCTTAAGGAGAATCCCAACACGTGGGGATGCTACAGCGTGCTCAACGTTCTGTACTCGCTCATCCAGCGGTCCCAGATCACCGAGCAGCTCGGCGCCATGAAGCGGAACGAGGACCCCATGGCCGTGGCCGGCGAGTACGGATCCAAGAACCTGTACCGCATGCTGGGATACTTCTCCATCATCGGTCTCCTGCGGGTGCACTGCCTCCTCGGCGACTTTAGCCTCGCCCTCAAGACGCTCGACGACATTGAGCTCAACAAGAAGGCCATGTTCGCGCGCGTCATGGCGGCCCACTTCACCACGTACTACTACGTGGGCTTCTCCTACATGATGATGCACCGCTACTCGGATGCCATCCGCATGTTCAGCCACATCCTCGTCTACGTCTCGAGGACCAAGAACTTCCAGAAGAGCGCGCAGTACGACTCGATCACCAAGAAGAACGAGCAGATGTACGCCCTCATCGCCATCTGCGTGGCCTTCCAGCCCACGCGTCTCGACGACACGATCCACACGGCCCTGCGCGAGAAGTACGGCGACCAGCTCCTGAAGCTGCAGCGCGGCGGGCCCGAGTCGCTCCCCATCTTCGAGGAGCTCTTCCGCACGGCGTGCCCCAAGTTCATCTCGCCCACGCCCCCGACTTTGAGAACCCCGAGGCCAACATTGACCCGGTCGAGCACCACCTCTCCATCTTCATGGACGAGGTCAAGACCAATATGTGGAGCCCCACCATCAAGTCGTACCTCCGCCTGTACACGACCATGGACCTCAACAAGCTGTCCGGCTTCCTCGACGTCAAGCCCGACGAGCTCCGCGCCTGGCTCCTCGTCAGCAAGCAGCGCACCAAGCAGCTGCGCTGGTCCGAGAACAGCCTGCTCGACGGCGACCTCGTCAACGTCAGCGACCTCGACTACGCCATGCAGAACGTGAGTCAAGCCCGTTTCGAAGACGGCACTACTGGAAGAACGAGAGCTAACAAATGACAGGACCTCATCCACATTTCCGAGGCCAAGGTCGGACGCAAGCTGGTGGACTGGTACCTCCGCAACCTGTCGCGCACCTACACTTAAATCAGTGCCGTCATGGAATACTCGGCACGAATTTTACGGTCTAGATCTGGCGTGGGAGAGAAGAGGGGACCTGCGAAAGAAAGGTTTGCCGAAAAGAAAAGGGCTGGCACGCGCGCGCGGAGGGGCTCTCATCGGAGCCCACAGGTGTGAAGTGGAGGGATTGCTCGCATTGTCAGGCGTTCAGGCGTCACAGTCACCCCAGGACAGGAAAATGGGGAAGGGGAATTACAGGCCGGCACGGGGGGCTACCCAAAAAAAACTAAATTGGCGGCCCTTGAAACAGAGAAAGAGAGAGAGCTGATGTTTATGTCAAGAGTAACGCAGAGAATGGATTTCACGGCCCCCCTCCTCATGTCCGGGGTGGCTTTGTCTCAGAAGACGGCCTGCTGCCGTGCTTCGTTTGGCTTGTGGCATACGTGTGCCTCTGGGACGGTGCCAAGTCGCCAAGCCTACCCACCCCGTTCGATTGAGCCAGATGGGTTTTGAAAAGAGCGGCCAGATCGACGGGGGACATGCGGCGACGCGCTGGTGATGTTCTATCCAGAGGCACTTGACGAGGCGTGGAAATCTCGAACCCCCGACAGCTTGGCGGCTTGGCGTTTGCGTGTCGCCCAGGTGGCGAGCAGTGCTTGGCGATGCTTTGATCTACGACGACTCAGATGCCGTGATGAATGGACAACACATTATAACACATTTCTCGGGATACAATTTCGACTTGATGTGATGGTGGTCGATCGTGCGGGCGAACTTCGGTGCTCCATGCGCAGACCGCGCCATGGCTTGACACCCAGGCAAGACAGAAGCAGATGGATGGATGGATGAAAAGAGGTACGTCGAGTCAGAGACGGTACGTCGGGAGGGCGGGCCAGTCCATTCGGCCAGTCCATTCGGCCAGCCCATTCCCCCTCCCCCAGTGGCTTGCTTGCCTTATCACTCGGGCAGACAGGTTTGTTCAGCCCTCGGGCCAAGGCCGTCACTGGTGCAGGCTCCCTTGCATGATCCATGAGATAGAGGTGCAGAAGCGCGGCTGGGGAAGCTGCTTCTTTTTCCGAACAAGAAGAGTCTGTCTGCTCACCGCCCTGGTCTGACGGAGGGGGAACCATACCCTGCTGGCCAAGGGATTTCACGTGCGGGCGGGCGTGGTGCCGTCGTTGGTAGGAACCCTCCGCGGCGAGACAAACTTCCAGTCCATGTCGGCAGCCAGGAAAGTGACATGGATGGCTGGCGACAGGGTCATTGTGCAACGTAGGGTTCAGCTGGGGGCGGCGACCTGGGCCCTTTGAGGGGCTGATCGTAGCGTCTTCTGTCTCGTGCATGTTTCCTTTTTCTTGGAGACTGTTCTGGGGGGCCGTCACATCAACAGGGCGAGATATCTTGCGGTTGGGGAGGGGGGCGATTCGTTGTAGGGGCTTCCGAGAAATCGAAAAGGTTGTTATCGGGAGGGGGGCCCTGACGACACGACTTTGGGTTTTTCATGACGGGACACGTCGGCGGCGGTGAGGCTGACTGCAAGCACTGTACAATGTCACACGGCAGGCAGTTTAAGCATCTCGGACGTGGCGTAGTGACGGCGGGGATGGCGTTGTGAGGTTGTCTCGGGGTCTACGGCATCTGAGGCATCTGGTGAGATTGCTGCAGCCTTCCGGGGTGGGCAAGATCATCGGAACGTTCGATCAATAAGCTGCGGGATGTCATGACGATAGCAGGCGTGAACACGGGAGGCCATCGAGATGGTAGATGATGTAGCAGTCATGTGTATGCAGGCCGGCGAGGATGGCCAGGATGGCGCTTGACAGATGAATCGTACCAGGCTTGGCGTTAGCTGGACTGTTTGGATGTTGCCGGTTCGTGTTGCGGACTTGGGTCCCACGACTAGGCAACTTCTCTGAGCATGCCACAACGGCGGCCAGCCCAGTTCCCCGGACCCGAACGAATGGGCCGCTGTTTGAGAGGCCAGCAGAGACATGGCTCCCCTCCCTCTCCCCTCGAAGCAGACGAGATGAGCAATGCGGACAGAAGGGTTTCGCTTGGCTGTTTTGGGCACCATTGCCATTTCTGTTTGGCTCCCAACTAGGGGTCAGGGTCACCGTCCGGTCCGGGCCCCCGCCGTCGAGCAGCGGTTTGGCCCCAGGCTGCTTCGACGAGCAGACAGGGAGGGCGGCCAAAATTGTCACCGGCGGCCAGGCGGACGGTCCCGAGCAGGGGTGGCCTGGACACTGGTGCAGATTTCCGCCTGTTGCGCGTCCATCTTTCTGGTCCGTGGTCTCTCTCGTGTCTCTGGGCGGTACACGGTTGAGATGAGCAGCGACGATGATCGTGGGCCGTCTGTGAAGTCTTAACTGGGCTCATGGGCCCGAGTTGGTTGGGATGGGATTTCCCTCTTCTCCTGCCTCTTCTTTGCTCTGCTGCATCGTGATCGTCATCCACCACTCTCTCACTTTCGTTCCTATGAGCCTTTGGCGTAGCACTGTTGCCAAGCTTTGCCCAGCCCAAACCCCCGCCTTGGCTCGCCCTTGCTCTCTCTGCCTCTGACTTGTCTCGACTCGATTGATCAAAGGGTCTGCGCCGGCACGTCAGCTCAGGTCGGACAACAGACGGCGGCGGCGATTCAGATGCTCAAAGAAGTGGGATCTACGACGGGGAGGAAAGATGCAGGCAAACGGCCTGGCGACGGCTCGAGGGCTCCGAGAAGCCAACAAGGCCTTGGCCAAGGCCCAAGGCAAGGCCAAAGGCAAGGCCAAGGTCGACCGACCCACGGCTCTCGCACCCTGGCCCTGCAGCGGCGACCTAGCTCGCCGCCTCCCGTACCGAATGCATACCGTGGCAGACCAAAGGCACCCGAAAAGCAGAGAAGGAGCTGGGCTTCATCCACTTTCGTCCCTCCTCTTCTCCGTTCTTCTTCCTTTCTCATAACCACCAGACCCCCCGCACCATTGTCACGGCAGACGCCCTTCTCGCGAGCACGCGCACCGCCAGACACAGCACAGCCAGCACAGCCAGCACAGCCAGCACAGCCAGCACAACCAGCACAGCCAGCACAGCCAGCACAAGCACAAGCACAAGCGCAAGCACAAGCGCAAGCACCACCGCCAGGCCTCCGTCGAACCGCCACCACTGGCTCGCCCGCAGCCGCCACGCTCCCCTCGGCCGGCCTCTGCGCGAGGACGCTCCATCGCTGGCGCCGCGTGCACCAGTATCTACAGCTGAAGTACGCCCTCGAACCTCGCAACGTCCGGTCCTTGACCTTTACCGTGCCGACGCAGACGCCGACGCCGACCTCGACACCGACCCTGAATCCCGACATGTCGGAGCCTCTGCCCGCGCAGCAGAGCGCTGACGTCAAGAGCCCCGACTCTGGCATTTCGCCACGCACAGTGATTCAGGGCTCGTCGGCTGCGCCCGACTACTTTCCTCCCCCGAATGCAGCAGTCCCAGAGGCATCCCTCACGAGCTTGGCGACTACCGCCGACACGCAGGATGCACAAGCTCCAGCAGACGCCGCTGGCGACACCGAGACACACGCCCAAGCACCAGCACCAGCGCAAAAGCCCGAGCGGCCACGCATCCAGATCAAGGGCCAGGACGCGGCGCTGCGACCGGACCTCACGCTGCAGAGCCCCTCGAGCGCCAGCATCGACTCGGGCACGACGGTCAGGCCGAGCGAGACGGGGCGCGAACGAAAGGCGTCCATCTCGTCGCTGAGCTTTGCGCCGCTGCACAACCCCGCGCTGCCCCAGGGCACGCACAAGAAGACGGACAAGACGAGGATCCGCGCGAGCTCGCCGCCGCCCAACCGGTACGTCTCCTTTCAGTCTGTCTACCACAGTACTCTCCCTGTGATTTTCCCTGTCATTTGTCCATTTGCCCCCCTCTCTCTGCTTCTTCTCTTCTGTACTGCCTCCCCATCCCCCTCCCTCGTCCCCGAGATTCGGTACGGTGGGGTCGAGACGAGGTCGGCGGAGCTACGCAAGCTTTCTCTGCCATGGCAGTGATTGTCAGGTCTCTGCCATGGCAGGCCTCCCATCAAGCTGGCCCCTCCCTCCCTTCATTACCTACCCGATCACTTCGCCTTCAGGCTACTTCACGTGCCTTGCTTTGACGGCACCTCTTAGAGAGGGCCGGGCTCATCAGCGGCTGCGCCCCCCATACGATGGGCCTGCAGCTGAAGAGGGCCCAGCGCCGTCAAGCGATGCCTGTCTAGGTACCTTCTTAGGGACCTTCCCAGGTACCTTCTTAGGGACCTTCCCAGGTACCTTCTTAGGGACCTTCCCAGGTACCTTCTTAGGGACCTTCCCAGGGACCTCGAGGCAGAGGTACCCCGCCATTCATTCCCACGACACCGGTTCTGGCTTAGACCACCACGACCGAAGCGTCCAACAGTCACAGCAAGCATCATCAGACCACACAGCCCCCTTCCCTTCCTCTGGCTTGCCTTGTCTTGGCCTTGCCTTTCTTCCCCTCGATCCCCTCTGGCGAATGGCCGCAAACGATCGTCGGCTGCTTCCTCCATTTTTTTTTACAGTTCTTCCTCTTGAACTCTTTTTCTTTTCGCAACCCCAATCGCATCCATGCTTTCGTCACCTATCAGCGCCGGCACAATCAGCGCCGGCACAATCAGCGCCGGCACACCCCCGACCAGTACCATGGAGCTGACCGACAACCCCGCGCACAGATTCCAATCACATGTCGCCTTTGACAACCTACCCCTCGGCGAAGCGACCAAGAGCAACACACCGTCCCTGACGCTCAATGTCCGCCACCGCGGCTACCAGGCCAAGCGCCGCTCGCGCACCTTCATGGTCGGCGTCGACGAGCACGCCTACTCCGACTATGCGCTGCAGTGGCTGCTCGACGAGCTGGTCGACGACGGCGACGAGGTCGTCTGCGTGCGCGTCGTCGACAAGGACATGCGCAGCATCGGCGCCTCGTACCAGGACGACGCCCAGGCCATGATGGACGCCATTCTCGAGAAGAACGGCGCCAATCGCGCCATCAGCGTCGTGCTCGAATACGCCTGCGGCAAGCTGCACTCGACATTTCAGAAGCTTGTACGATGCATGCGCACTTTTGTCTCTCTTGGTGTCCCCTCTTTGCTGACCACGCTTGCATCAGATTCAGATATACCAGCCCGCCATGCTCATCGTCGGCACGCGCGGCCGCTCCCTCGGCGGTCTGCAGGGCCTCGTCAACACGCGAAACTCCTTCTCCAAGTACTGCCTCCAGTATTCGCCGATCCCCGTCGTCGTTGTGCGGCCGACGGAGAAGCGCGAGAAGAAGAAGAGCAAGCGACTCAACGACACGGAGCGGCGCACCTACGTGCGCATGCTGTCGGCGACGGGCGGCAAGCACGAGGCGGACAGCGAGAAGAGCAGCCTGTACGAGGTCGAGGTCAAGTACTCGGCGGACGAGGAGGCGCACCAGGTGGCCAAGGTGCTCGGCCTGCCGGCGTCGTTTGATCCCACGGTCAAGCCGCTGAACCCGAGCGCGCTGCTGCGCAACCGGTACGCGGAGCCCTCGCCGCTGGGGTCGCAGACGCACACGCCACCGACCGAGGCGGCGGACGGCGTGGGCGGCGTGGGCGGCGTGCCCAAGGCGCCGGCGCCGGCGAGCACGACGGGCGGCCACAGCGACAGCGACAGCGACGACGACGAGTTTGAGGTCATGCCGGGCGAGCAGGCGCTGGATCTCGACCAGCAGGAGAAGCTGCACGACATGGAGGTCGGCGAGGCGGCGGCGCTGCTGAAGCAGAACCGCCGACTGAGCGCCGAGTCGGGGAATGCGGATGACGACGACGAGGGGCGACACTCGCGGAAGAGCAGCGTCAGCTAAGGCGCGGCAGGCCGCATGTGGCTCTGGAGATGCATATGGCTCTGGAGGCGCAGGTGGGATGAGGGGGGATCAGCTTTGTATGTTGGCGGTCAAGCGTTTCGGATGCAGGCGGATTGCTGTTTTTTAGTCTTTATTTTTTTTGATGGACGAGAAAGGTCTTCTTCGTGCTTCGTCTGTCTTTGTACGTTGCCGCCTGTCATCAGATGGCCTTTTTGGGTGTTTGGGAAAGCGATACACCTTACATATGGTACATGAAAGTCACGTATGGATACTGTCCCTGGCTGATGGTGTTTCGTCTGAGACCGGCGTGGCAGACAGCTTGGCGGTCTTTGGATGTCTTGGGATGTCTTGGGATGTCTTTGGCCATGCTGGTCTATTTGCTGTAGTGAACACTGTTTGCAAAACTCTGCATCATCTGCATCGTCTGCATCATCTGCATCGTCTGCATCCATGATACTTCATCCATGTCCGTCAAGCTGATGGTAGAAGAGGTGCTGGACTCTCTTACTAAGCAAGCAGCAACGCGCATGCGGCTCGGACACGCGGCTGAACATGGGCCTGACGACTGACGACTGACGATGGACGCTTGACGACACGCCAACTTCATCCCTGCACACACTGCATCTGCACCCTGCATCCGCATCCTGCCACCTTTCCTCGACCTCATCTCCCTTCACAACGATGACGGTCGGACGATAACAAACGGTCCCAGCATCCGCTCCTCGACGCCCACGATCTGTACCTCAGACAGCCCCCACGACAACACACCACATGCCTTCCCGACCCGTCCACCCCCCAAGCCGACGACGCAAATGCTCTGGTTCGGCTCCTCGTGCAACGACGCGGCGTGCGCCCCGTAGACCCCGCGGCCCCTCGACCCTGCGCCTCTCCGTGTCGCTGTCGCCCCTCGTCGCGACCTTTGTCCTCGTCGCCCTCGCCGCCCACCGACACCTCTTCCCGCGCCTGACCCGCGGCCACGACGTCCGCGACGGCGCCGACAATGTCCTCCCCGCCCACGCGCCGCCCTCGCTGCGCCAGGCCCACGCCGAGCACGGCCGCAAGAGCCTGCGCCGCCGCGTAGCCGCCGCCGCCTTTTGCTCGACCATTGCCCTCGCCGCCGTCCTCGTCGAGCTCATCCTCGCCGAGGTCGCCGACCTCATGCCGCCGCGCGCCCGCGCCGTCGGCCTCGCCTTTGTCGTGCCCACGCTCCTCGTGCTGCTCGTCGCCGTCATACCCTTTCTCGAGATCCAGAGCGTCGTCGCCGGCCTCGGCTGGCGCTTCCAGCCCACCGCCAAGGGCCGCCTGCCGCGGGTCGCCTGGACCATCCAGGGCCTCGTCTTTGCCGCCTGGCTCTTCGTCTTCTGGAGCCTCGGCGCCCTGGTGCCCGTCGCCGCCAAGGTCGACACGGCCGGCGCGCGCATGCGCGATGCCGACGAGGCGGGCGGCCTCACGCGCGCCTGCGTCGAGAGGATCGGCGTCATTGGCATCTCGCTCATGGCCATGCTCAGTGGCTTTGCCGCCGCCTCGAGCCCCTGGCACACCTTCGGCGCCCTGTCCGACAGGAAGAGACGGAGACCCGTCACGGACGCAGACCTCGCGCGCAAAGAGGGCGGTCTCGAGGCGGCCAACGAGATGCTCCTCACGAAACGACACCGGCTGCAGGCGCTCGAGCGCAAAGCGTCGACGGCCCAGACCTCTGGCGGCAGTGGCAGCGGCAGCGGCAGCGGCAGCGGCGGTTTCGTCGGCAAGATGCTCGGCACCATCCGCGGCGGCGGCGCCGGCGGCGACGAGAGCGAGATGCGCGGCCTGCGCCTCGAGATTGCCGGCCTCGAGACCATGCAGGCCAACCTCGCGTCGAACCTGGGCCCCATGCGGTCGCGCCGGGCGGCGCCGGCGCGCGCCGCGACGCCGCTCGGCCGCCTCCTCGCCGTGCCGCAGCACCTCTTCAGCTGCTACTGCGTCTACCGCATCCTCGCGACGACGGTGACGACGCTGCGCCGCGCCCACGCGCCGGCCGCCGCCTTCAGCGCCTCGGACCCCATCAACCGCGTCCTCGGCCTGCTGGCGCGCCACTGGGACCCCAAGCTCGACCAGCTCGCCTGGGCCCGCACCATCAGCTTCCTCCTGAGCGGCGTCATGCTCGCCGCCAGCGCCGGCTCCGCCACCCAGACCTTCCACCTCTTTGCCCGCTGGACCCCGGTCTGCTGCGCCAGGCCCAGGCCAACCTCGCCCTGCTGACCGGCCAGATTGCCGCCGTCTACGTCGTCAGCGCCGCCCTGCTGCTGCGCTCCAACCTCCCGCGGGACGTCGGCCCCGCCGCCGGCGACGCCCCCAAGAGCGCCCTCGACCCGGCCTTTGTCGACCGCTGGTTCGAGGGCTGGTTCCTCGTCAGCAGCGCCGCCACGGGTGTGGGCATCTGGGTCGGCCGGAAGATCGCCGGCGACGGCGAGGACTGGATCGACGATTATGCCGGCGAGGAGGTCGGCCAGAAGCGGTCGTGACGTTTTGCATGTGTTGGTATGACGTCTGCTGTTGCGTATGTTATTATGATGATAGACGTCTGCTGTTGAGTATGTTCACATGATGGAGTTAATATGATGATGGACGTCTGCTGTCGAGTATGTTCACATGATGGAGTTGTTCGCTGTTTAGTGCGTTGATTTCATGATGGGAACCTCCGCTGTTTAGTGTGTGAATACGATGACGCAAGTTGCAGGGTGCGTTGCTGTGCTATGAGATACTCTTCACATTCGGCTTCACTGCCGAATGCCTGGTTTGCAAGTCATGTCTGCTGTTCAAGACAATGCAGAGTGAGATGACAGAAGCCTGGCTACCCTTGCAGGGACCAGAACTGACGCGAGGGCCGGTGTGAAGGTCAGAACCCCTTGAGCCAAAACCCTTCGACGAAAGATGATCAAATCATGATGTGTAGTTGTGTATATCGACTCAGAAACAGCAACCAGTAAAGATGTACTACATTATGATATGAACTGAATGGTACGCAGAACACGCATTGGTACTACGCCCTTGGCCTCCGTATCTACCAGCTCTCTGACGTCGTCAATCGTTTTATACAGGGACCTTACGATGGCATGCTCTGGAGTTAGTACCACCTCTCCTATTTCGAGGGCCTGCCGGAAGAAGGCCTCTGCCTCCTGCCGCTTCCCTGCTGCCATTCGCAAACCCCCGAGCCCATGCAAGGCTATAATTTTGGCATAATTCTTATAACCCACGCCCCTCTCTGGTCGTTCAATCAGGTCTTGAAGTAGGGCCTCTGCTTCTTGAAATCTGTCTTGCAAACCCAATGTTAGCCCGAGGCTGCAAAACAACTTGAAAAGTTGCGGCTCCTCTCGTGGGCCGAATGTGTCTCGGTGCTGCACAGCTTTCCGGAGGACAACCTCCGCTTCCTGGTGCTTGCCCAGTAAATTCAAGACCAGCGACAGCATTCCCAAGGTTTGAAGTGTATGTTTCTGCCGGGAGTACTTGTCCAGGTCAACTCCGGGTGCATTTCGAATTACTTCTTCCGCTTCTCCGAGCTTCTGTCCTGCACACAATCCAGCAGCAAATTCAGAACGGACACTCGTGATCGCATATTCGTTCGGTTCTGGCCTCCCTTCGAGGAATGCAAGCACTCGGCGGTAGTTTTCTTCGGCCTCTTTGTACCTGCCCCGGGCTTGAAGCGACGCATTGAGACTTAGGAAGCACAATATGATAGCTTCGTCATCCAGGTCCTGAGCCTTACTTAGCCACTCCAGTGCAAAGCGTAGATTCTTCTCTGACTCTTCGGGCTGATTATCGAAAAGCAGAGATCCGCCCAGAAGATAAATACTTGTGACTGTCAAGCTGTGGGTTGGACCCAGAACCCTGTTCCGTATCTCAACAGCCTTTCGTAACATCATCACTGCTCTCTGGCGTACACCCATTTGGACTTGGTATTGGCCCGCTTTGCTGAGGACATTTGCCATGCTTTTTTCTAGAACGGCATCCCCTGTATGTTGCTCGTTCTCGAATGGACCCAGGTGCTGGTCTAGCATCTCGCACACCTGCCAATTCTCCATTCGGGCGTCGGGATACTTGCTAGACATGGTGTCGAAGAATAAACGCTGCGTTGGCAGCTTCCTGTCTTTTGACTTGAGCCACTCTTGAGTGCAGAACTGGACCATCGGGTGCATGTCAAGCGCGTCGTTGTTCACATCCACCCCGACCAGCGAGTATCCCGTGAGACAGGTCAAATCGTCTTCGAAAACGGGGGAGGCTTCTGAGGAGGAACTGCTGCTGGCTGTCGCTGGAGACTGCTCTTCTTGAGGCTGCTCTGGCACGTAGTGCTGTAGAATCCAGATCGGAATGTTCTGCGCACTGAAGAAGCTCATGAACGCAAGAAGATATGCCGCCGACCTTTGCTCCTCCCAGATGAACTCAAAGGTGATCTGCCACGTCTCGATGATGGAATTATGGGCGGTATAGTCCCTTCGCATGTCCTTGACACCTTTCTTGAGCAGCTTTGCCTTCTGCTTTCTGTCGAGCCGAAGCTTATCCAGATATTTGGTCGGCGACATGAGAGCTTGGCGGGCGATGTACGCAGCGGCCTGTGTAATCGCGAGCGGTACCCGTCCGAGTTCCTTGACCAGCTCAACCAATGTGGCAGGCTCGTCCTTGTCGCCGATCTTCCGGCGGACCAACTGGAGCGCTAGCGCTTCGTCCATGACAGGGACATCGAAGATATTTTTGTTGTCACCCGTCAGCTCGAACGCGACATCTCGACTGCGGGATGTGATGACGAAGGAGCCGTTGCTGCTCCTAGGGAGGAACGCAGAGAGTGGTTCTCTATCGTCGTTTTGTCTGGTGGACAAGACTCGCGCATCATCGACGTTGTCGAGGATCATGAGCCACTTTCCATGGCTTTCATCGCACAGCCAGCTATGCACCAGTTGCAGCACGTCTGCGTTCGGTTCATTATGACCTGGTATTCTGAATTCCGCCGCTATCTTCCGGTATGCGCTCTTGAATCGCTCGACGGTGCTGGCAAATACCCAAAGGACGTGGGTGTCGCTCGATGATTTGATTTGACAAGCATGGTGTATGGCAAGCTGTGATTTACTGTTGGGGTCAGTCTAATGGTCTCGTCTAGACGAGGAAGCATACTGACCCAATACCGCCGAGGCCGATAAGCGCAGCACGGTACGGCGGCGCAACGAGGCGCTCCGCCAGCCAGCTGGAGATTGTCGGTCTTTCAACAAAGTCTGCGTCTGGATGGAATGGAACCATCCTGACTGGTGTAGTACGCTGAGGGACTGTCGCAAAGTTATTGAAATGGACATCGAGGCTGCCAGCCACTGACGTGCCAGCAAATACATTACGTCCGGATATCGGACCGCCAAACGAGGACCCAACAACAGATCCAAAACCAGTCTCCATTGCTGATGATATCAAGTGCAGAGAACGAGGCCGTTGACTTTGAAGGAGACTACTTGATGATCCGACACGTAGCAAGGCAAGAGATTAACATAGAAGAGCGAAGAAGCGGGGTAAGGCTGGCAAAGAATCATATTGTAATTTCGGCGTGGCAGCACCTTGGGATCAGGAAACTTGATTGGGCAAGCGAGGAGAGGTATCTATATAAGGTGGATGGATGTGCAATAAACTGTGCACCAGGCTCTCCCTCGTTCTTGACAACTTCACGAACATTTCCGTTTCTCCATCAAAATGCCAGATCTTGACCCCTATGATTTCACCGTGGCTTGGATCGCCCCCCTCGCGATCGAGGCCGAGGCGGCAATTCATATGCTCGACGGTCTGCATCCCGGGCGATTCGCGCTCAAGCGGGGAGATGACTATGTCTATATAGCAGGCCATCTTCAGGGCCACAACATCATCATCGCCACGCTGCCTACCGGCCAAGAATACGGCACAGGATCCGCGGCCGCCATTGCCAGCCAGGTCAAGTCGTTCTTCCCTAACATCTGGTTTGGACTTCTCGTCGGGGTGGCGGCGGGTCTCCCGAATCTCGCTCGAGCCCCGCCGCGAGACATTCGTCTTGGCGATGTGCTCGTTGCGGTTGCCAATGGCGAAAAGCCGGGGCTCGTCGCTTACGACCTGGGCAAAGACACTGGTGGAGACCTGGAGCTGTTGCACTCCGGACGCGTGCTCGCTAATACGGAGAGCGTCGTGCTGTCAGCAATCACGAGCATCAACCATCACATGCCATACGATAGCCAGATCTTCCTCCAACACTTTGTTTCTTTGCAAAAGAAGGTGGAAGCAAAGCGCACATTCGTCGACCCCGGCCAGGACAAAGACAAGCTCTACGACACTGACGATAAAGGCAAGACGATCGAAGTGCAACGCTAACCGAGACCAGAGGCAGAGCGCACCCGCGTCTGGTACGGGTCGATCGGCTCGGGGGACAAGCTGATGAAGAATGCCCGCAACAGAAATCGCCTCCGCGACACGTTCGACCTCATCGGGCTCGAGATGGAGGCGGCCGGCACCATGAACCGGATCCCCGTCGGCGTGATTCGCGGCGTGTGCGACTACGCCGACGAGCACAAGAATAAAGACTGGCAGCCGTACGCGGCGGCCATGGCAGCGGCGTACGCAAAGGCCGTCTTGGTGGAGATCACTCCCAAGCGGGCCACGCCTAAGCAGACCTCCGCCGAGGGTGGGTCTGGATCGGCGACGGGCCGACCCGGCGGCCCCTTTTTTCACGGCCCAATCTCTGGCCGTAATGTCGTGGCTGGCATGTCGACATCGGGGAACACGAATCAGACATTCAGTTAGGGGTGTGGTACGAACAATGTTATCAGTTTTCATTTGAGAGGCGGACAACTGATGGATAATACTTGTGATGGGTGCTGTGCGGCCGCGTCAGCCTCGGTCAAAACAAAGTTTGGCAGCCGTTGGGAGTCTATCTATCCAGGATGTGAGAACGAGTCATCTGCTCCCCTCACTCCGGGGTCGACTGCAGCGGCCTCTTCATCCCGGCCTCAGCACGACCGTCGCAGGATGCAGCGATCTCGGCATGCATGACTCGTCCCTTTTGGTGTTCATCTCTGTTTATTTGAGCTCATTGTTTATCAAGACAGCAACAATGTTTCCTAGTCTATCTTGCAGTGCATGATACCATGGCTCGTGACCCTACAATATGGGAAATCCAAAAATCCAACGCTTGTAGACCAGACTCCCAGCGCCCGGGTAATTTCCAAATCCATGACCAACCTTGGGTCGTCTTTTACAGTGCCGACTCGCGAACCCTGGCTCCCTTTTCCCTACCGTCAACGTCCTGCCTCACAGCGAGTTCAAACTCGGTCCTGACCACGATGCCATCCCCACTTGACAAGCTGATATCGTCCTTGTGCATCCTCTCAACGCTGCTGACGGGACCGTTGATGTTCTCCTGACTGTCAAGCGCTGTGTGTGTGTTCCTAAGCGAACGTAGCTTTGTGTCACGCTGACCTCTAGAACCGCCTCCACTGTTGCCACTCTCGTTTTGATAGTAAGCACGGTCGGTCGATCCGCTGATGTCCTTGCGCAGGATGAAGCGATCAAAGACAGGCTTGATGCCGGGAATGGAGAGCGCGATGAGGGTGGCGCCGATCTCTGCAACCTCAACAATGAGCATCGGGTTGTAGGCCCACGACATGTCGGGCTCCCACTGGCCTTGGATGACAAGGGCGAGACGGGCACTGGAAATGGCGATGACACTGGGAACTGTCAGTCGACGATGCCGAGGCTTGAGATATTCTTGCCAATAGGGGAAAGGGCTCGCGACTTACAGAATACCAGGCAGCAAGATACAGGCCAGCTGGATCTTCTGCTTGCGTTGCATGCGCAACATCCTGAGCATGGCAATGGGGATGCCAAACAACAGAAAGTCGCAAAACAGCGAGATGACCGAGTTGACACTGTACACGATGCCCCAGGCAAGACATGAATATTTTCGACGCCCGGCTGCCAGTCGTAGGGCCACAGGGCCGTCACGGGCAGGCAGTGGAAGATGATGAGGCACATCTGGGGCAGGTAGCCCGCGACAAGAACGCCGGCGGTGACGCGAATGGCGATCATAAACCTGTTGTGCTGGCTGCAAAGACGGTGGTAGAATGCCAGGCCTGAAATGCGACAGACTAGTAGGGACGTTGTGTAGATGAGATGGGCAACGAAGTCGAGAACCTCGGACTGCTCGACAACGGGCATGGTCATGACATGCTGGATATATTCGTAGTGCCGTCCGGAGCCGATCTGGATGAGCTTGATGCAGAGACCGACAAAAGGGGCGTATAGTAGGAGAGATAAAGCAGCCAGGGCATCGTCGAAGCCTAAGAGTTTGACCATGAAGCCTCTCGATAGGAGACGGATGATGACAATGATGGAAGAGGCAGCGAAGATGAAGGCGATGGCGGCAATGGCAGAACCGTCACGGCTTTCATTGAGGAAGTCCTTGGTGATGCCCTCTGGCACGCGGCCATCGCGGAAGGCTTGATCGACTAGGGGGTCGCCCATGTTGGCGGGCCGAGGGCGATCCTCGCGTCACGACGGAAGATATGGGTGGATTTTTCTTCTCCTTTGCAATCAAGTGTAGGTAGAGAGGAGGGACAGCAGGAGGAGGGGTGTGGATGTGTCTGTGGGACCAAAGAAGGGCGGATCAATCCGGAGCCAAGAGATTCCAACGGTCGTCTTATAAGATGATATAGCAAGATCGATCAGACGGCGCAATCGAGGGGCGTCAGATACGCCGGGTGGCTTGCCGTTTTCATATTGAGTTTACTGGGGGTTTGTCTGAAAGTGAAGTCTGGAATACTGCGCCAGGCTGATGAAAAGAGAGAACAATTCGGGGGCAGAGGGCAACAGAGGGCAGGAACAAAGGAGACGTGGGCCTCGAGGAAAGGGGCCCAGTCTAGGCTTGAGGCAGGCGTGGAGGACAAGACCAGACAAGAGACAGAGACAAGATGGGGGCAAGGATGTGATGTGAAACAGGGCTGTGGCTAAACGGGCAAGAAGGCCAGACTTTTTTGCGAACCTGCAAACCGCGACGCCATATCGCGGAACATCAGTCGACCGTTGACGAATGCGGTGGGTTGTGGCGTTCTGTTAGGAGCCCCCAGGCTGAGGCTAGAGACGTAACCACGAACCTTGCGGCGAACTCGGCCCGTGATCGAGTGGGGCCACCAAAAAAAAAGGGCAGCACCTGCAGGGCAAGGACGGCAGAGGAGGGCAAGGACAGACGGAAGCGGCCGGAGCAGATGCCGTTCGGTTGGTGCTGGCGGTTGCCCAGCGAGCTGATTTAGCACGTCTCTTTGCAGGTGGTGGCTTGGAGCGCTGCCAGGGACGGCCCTGGAGGCGCTCGAGGTACTTTGCCTAAACTGGCAGGCTTTACCCTTCTCAAAGGCACTGACACTGGGCTTGGCTTGACCTAGCGGTACTGTACTCGGCACCCAGGCATCGAGTTCGCTGCAGGGCATCGATCTGTGAGGTAAAGCAGGTACTTACAGCGGACGGCCGGTGGGGGTGTGCCAGGGTAAGCGAGCGACGGCGAATGGGGCCGCGCGGAACATTTGCGATCCCATCCGGCTGGTGGGTCCTCCTAGCATCAAGAAGGTAAGGCCCATTGATGTCGTGGATGGCCTGCTGCAGGTGCAAGTGCAACCGTGATGGCCAGGTAGGTACCATCCCTTTGAACACGAGAACGACCTCAGGTACAACGGTACGTACTGGGTGCTCCAGATATAATGGCAGAATTGGCTTCTGGGCCAGTTATGTAATATCGCTTGATAGCACTATATGAGATAAGATCCTTTAAGTAGGCGGTCGAGCCGGCGGCTCTTGGCTTCAAGTACCTGAGACCGTTCTCGTGTTCAAAGGGATGTAGGGAGGTTGGTAGCCAAGGTAGGTGTACGTTCATGTGAGGTAAAGTAGGTGCAGGCGCTATCGCGAGCTAAATACCACCACCAACGCCTGCTTCGTCTCCCTAGTCGTACCTGGCTTCTGCTTCCTTTCTGCTACCGGGCGGCGCGCCTTCCTCGCTCGCAGTACCGTACCATACCTTCCTTGAGTAACCTGAGGCTAGCTAGGTAGGCAGGTACGCCAGGTCGGTAGTTTCCTTGGTGGCCACCACCACAACCAACAACATGGTCCCACGGCCTCCCGCTGCCGTCGCGTCCCTTGCATCGAAGCGGAATATCGGATGGTCATGACGAGACGAAGACCCCCCCGTCCTCAATCTCCCGAAATCATCCAAAATATTGGAGCCCCTCATCTACTTTACAGTTAGCTACATCTGCCTTCAGTTATACGAACAACCGGCCTGTCTTCCCACTCACAGTATAAGGACTAACACCACCTCCGCTGGTACCCGGCCTCCCCCTCGCTGTCCCGTCCCGTCCCGCCCTTCTCTGTCCCGTCCCCCCCTCTCCACTCCCCTCCCTCTCCCTCTCCCTCTCCTCCTGACCACTCTGCCCCCATCTCCTCGACTTTTTTTTCACACGAGACGAAACGAGCGCGCGACACGCGACCCGAGATGCATCACCATCACCTGGCCCTCGCCGTGGCGTGTGCTGCGGGCGCCCACGTAGCTCACGCGCAGTTTGGCACGGGCATCTCGCCACTCCTCTTCCCTCTCCTCGAGAATGTCGACTCCAACGACCTCTTCCCCGTGGACACCTGTGGCGATGGCTTCCAGCTCGAGGAGGCAACCATTGACGACATGCAGCGGGCCATGGAGGCCGGCGCACTGACCTCCCACCAGCTTGTCCTCTGCTACCTCCAACGTACCTATCAGACCCAAGAGTACACCAAGTCTCTGCTGCAGTTCAACCCCGACGCCTTTGCCATTGCCGCCGAGCGCGACGCCGAACGCGCCGCTGGTAAGGTTCGCGGACCTCCCCACGGCTTCGCCTGCCCCGCCAAGGATAACATCTCCACCAAGGTCAGCCCCGAGACCTCGGCCGGTAGCTTCGCCCTTCAAGGCAGTATCGTGCCCCGTGATGCTCACCTCGTCGCCCTCCTGAGGGAGGCCGGCGCCGTCCTCTTCGGCAAGGCTGCTCTCTCTGAGTGGGCCGACATGCGCAGCAACAACTACTCCGAGGGCTATTCAGCTCGCGGTGGCCAGGTTCGCAGCGCCTACAACCTGACTGTCAACCCCGGCGGCAGCAGCTCGGGCAGCGCCGTGGGCGTTGGCTCGAACGCCATCGCCTTCTCTCTTGGCACTGAGACCGATGGCAGTGGTGAGTACTTTTTCCTCCGGGTCATGTCTTGGAATCAGAGACGCATCCGGCCTCCAGCTGGAATGAGACGCAAGCTGACGACAGATCGACCAGTCATCAACCCCGCCATGCGCAACTCTCTCGTTGGCTTCAAGCCCACTGTCGGACTCACCTCTAGGGCTGGGTATGTTCGCTTCTTGATTCGCGCCGTTCGCTGCTAAACAGGGTCTAGCGTCATTCCTGAGAGCGAGCACCAGGACTCCGTCGGCACCTTCGGGCGCACCGTTCGTGATGCCGTCTATGCCTTTGATGCCATCTGGGGCATTGACCCTCGTGACGAGTACAGTCTCGCTCAGGAGGGCCACACGCCCGAGGGTGGCTACACTCAGTTCCTGACGACCAAGGAGAGTCTCAAGGGCGCCGTCTTTGGCATTCCCTGGAAGAGCTTCTGGGTCTATGCGGACGACGCCCAGAAACGCGTCCTCAACAGCTTGATATGCAGCCTCAAGCATGCCGGCGCCAAAATCGTCAACAACACGGAGATTCTCGACTACGAGACCATTGTCAGCCCGCATGGCTGGGACTGGGACTACGGTTCCTTCCGCGGTTTCCCCAATGAGTCCGAGTACACCGTCGTCAAGGTCGACTTTTACAACAACATTAAGACGTATTTGTCTGAACTCGAGAACACGAATATTCGCTCCCTCGAGGATATTGTCCAGTACAACTATGATAACGACGGGTCTGAGGGTGGGAATCCCTGGCCCCTCGGTAACCCGGGCTTCTACTCTGGCCAGGACGGCTTCCTTGCCTCACTCGAGACCAAGGGCATCAAGGACGAGACGTACCTCCAGGCCGTTGAGTTCACGGGCCGCTCTACTCGTGACGGCATCAACCACGCCTTGAGCCTCGGTCCCAAGGGGACAAAGCTGAACGGTCTTCTTGTGCCTCCTGATGTCGGCCAGAGCTATCAGATCGCCGCCCAGGCCGGTTATCCCGTTGTCACGCTTCCCGTGAGCGTGCATGAGAGCACAGGCATGCCCTACGGCCTTGCCATCATGCAGACGGCCTACGGCGAGGCTGAGCTGGTCAAGTGGGCCAGCGCCATCGAGGACCTGCAGCTTACTTCCGGCACGCCTCTGAAGAGGTCGCTGCCCAAGTGGTACGGCTACCTCGAGAGGAACATTCCCATCAACAACGTTTGAGGAGGTTCTCGTTGTTGGATGTGTACATAACTGATCTCACACTTATATACCTTGTCCACATAGTAATCCCCCTTATCAAAGGGTGTTAATTGGTTCGCGCTATGACCGTTCTTGTGCATCGAGTGGAAGACGCTGACGCTGAATGGGAGCAGGCCGACATGCTTACTGTCGCCTCGCTAGAACTGGTGGCTTGAGGGTAAGGCAAGTTGGTCCATGACCCCTACAAGGGAGGCGAGGCCTCCTACTGCTCAACTATTCCCGAGTTCACGCTGCCCTCGGTTTGTTCTTGCGAACCTGTCCCTTTGACATGGGGCCAGGCCTAGATGCATATAAGGCCCAAGAAGCGAGATGCGACGGCCTACTACACTCGAGGTGCCAGCGCTGAAGCATGCGTCTGCCATTTATGAGAGATAAGAGGCCCTCGTCCTGATCAGGACGTGCTCTTCGTCACGAACTCTATCCTGCCCATGACCCTCCCAAGCTTAGCGCTCACCTCTAGCGATGACCCTGCTCGTATCTCAGGACAAAGCAATGCGGTGACGATCACGGGCGAGACCACCATGGACTTGTCGATCTCTGCCACTTTTTGTGCGGTCGCTGGCCAGCATCGGCACTCGAAATTTCGGGACGATCGCGATCGGAAGTTGAGCGACGCGGGAACGAGCGGGTCTAGCGTTGATGGCGGCGGACGGCGCCTTCGGCCGTGGAAGGCAGTCTATTGGATCGTGCATCAGTTCCATTCCGGGGGTTACACGGGCCCGCATTTCTTCTCTGACTCCGCAATGACTTACTTGTTCGTAGCGGCGCGTCCGCTTTTCAAAGTGCGTCGGGAGGTGTGCGTCCGGGGGAACAGGATAATCATGGTCACATTGCGGTGCTATGGCTTTGACTTGGCACGGCGAGGTGGAGGTGAGAGTCGAGAGCGAGATTACGGGCGTGTGAGATTCTGACGCGCATGTTGTAGCTCCTTTCTAGCAGCAGCTCAGAGAAGTTTAGTATGTGGGGATGCGAAGCCAAACATTTAGCTGACAGGCTTGTGCAAGTACGTGGCTTATAGGGAACGGCACATCGTCAGATTGATCGTTCACAAAGAGTGAGTTGGAGGTCATCCCGATGTATATGCGCGCGGACAGGAACAGAGACTAGCCTGCGGTATAGTTCTCGTTAGCAAGTGGAGATTTTATCATGGGCACGGCGTGCTGGGAAGTTGTTTAGGTCCATCTTCGGAAACGCAGCGTTCTTACTACTGACGAAAACCGAGAGCCAAGGTGATCGGGCAATTCGGGGCGCACCAGTCTGATGATCACCTGTAAAGAAAGCAGCGAACCACGAGACGTAGATAACTGTCGATAGACTCCTCACACTTTCAGTCAGTAGTTTTCATACAGAAGAAGCGGCCTTCTTCTCAACCTGAATTAAGGCTTCCTGTAAGGCATCTTGCTTGCACGTCCTACGTGATTCGCCATCTGTCAGTGCTTGATTTGGAGCAGAGTGGAGAGGTCTTCCATACGTGGTCCGCAGGCAATAGATAATAGGTATGGGGTCGGGAATACATCTAAATTCTGGCCTTCTGCAGCCAGGGCTGCCGTCAGAACAAACAAATCAAATATAGAGGTTCAATTTGACTGTTTGGTATATTTTAAACAATCGATTTGACTGTTTGACTTATTTGCTAAATATTTGACTATTTAATTAACGTAAGGCTAAGAACTAGAAAGTAATTATAGGGTCTTAGTATATAAGTATAAGATATCTAGACTAAGCTATCTAAGTAAGTAGTTTTAATAATATAAGTTCCTAAATAATATTTTAGGCTATTATAGGTATATAGACTATATATCTATAGATATATAGGTTACATTCCCATAAGTAAGGTAGGTTACGTGCCCGCAGCTAGGTGACGTGCCCCCGCAGCTAGGTCACGTGCCTATAGGTAAGCTATTCTATAGGATTAGGCTTAAATCTATCGGAATAACCTAATATTCCGGAAATATAGATATATTTAGAAGTTTATTAAATAGCTAAATAAATAAGGGTAGTGAATTTGACTATTTGAATATATTTTAAGGGTCTATTTGTTTGATTGTTTGATGGATTTGTTTAATGGATTTGTTCTGGAGGCAGCGCTGTCTGCAGCTTGGAGGGCCCTCCGCGGTCCTTATATATACGCTCTCGTAACCCTTAGCCCCTGACTAGCCCCCTGTGCCGTGGCTCCGCAGGGGTCTCCTGACACCATCCTTGGCTCTATAGTAGACTATGAATCTCTACATCCTGAGGTGTCATTCATAACTATATCTAATATCTTCAGAGTTATTAATCAATGCTTATCGATCTACACTCATGATCTGTGTGCCATGGAGCAACATATCAGCATCAAAACCAGCTCTTCAGAATGCGCTATTACTGGCCTTAGACTTAAGGCCTGGTATGCGTCATCAACATTGTATCGCATCAATGACCATCTGACGACACCTTTTTAGATACTTTGCTTTTAAATATAAATATTATACTTTGGATAGTTTGATGTTAATTTGCAGTATTATATACCTTTGTTTAATAGGAGGTGGCTAGGGACGCTATCGCAGTATAGCGATCGAGCATTAAGACCGATCCAGGGTATTAAGTTTTATGAGACAAGTAGATTTCACTATATACCCGCATAGTACTATAGAAATGCACTAGTATATAGTTTATAATGCTTCTAGGGTTACTATATATTAATAAAAGCCCCTTTTTTGAGTGCGGAATGATACCGGAACTGACGAGGGCAACCCGCCCCTTGTGGCTCTGTAAACAACTCGGTCAAAGAGGAGTCATGTAGCCCTGCATGATCAGAGGCATTTCCAAAGATGAAGGTGTGAACGCATGCAGCTTGTAAACCTGAATTCGAGGCCTGCAATGATGGGAATCTGCGATTACCATTCGACAAAGATGCGCTGTTGCGGGTTGAATGCATGTGCGAGGCGCTGCGCCCTCTGATGTTGGCATCCTTTGATCTCCAACTACCTACATGAGTGGCTGGGGAATAGGCCCGCCCAGTATCTGATCAGCTCGAAACAGTCAAGCGTCGATGCGTCATCTGCAGTCATGCAATATCTCGATGCAGTCATCCACAAGCATGCGGTCATGCTGTGCGTTCTCTGACAGACGATGCCCTCGGCGAATACCCTCTGCTCCTCTGCTCGTCAGGAATCTACTTTCATCGGGCAGGGAACATGTCGCGATGCAGCAAGGGGCTATATATGAGGGGCTCGGCTGTCTCTCTCAAGCAGCGAGACTTCACTTTGCACTTCAACCATTTCGCTTTATCATCATCCTAGACAGGCCATTTCATAATCGAGATATCAAATCTATACCCCTCGATTCACTCCATCATTTCGCTCTCAATTACTCCTCCACTCTCATCATGTCCGCTCGCGCACGTTCGGCCGCCATGCCACCCAAAACCAGCTCCACGCAGGCCGGAGTCAAACGTTCAAAGCCGTCACACATCACTGCCGCTCAAACGCCCACACCGGCCGCGACGGCGCAATCAACCGGTCCCTCGCTGCCTGAGCCTGTGTTCTTCTTCAAGCCTGACGATCCAGAGGCCGGGTTCCTTTCTCAATGGTACTCCAGTCCCTTCTCGGACCCGTCAGACCCCTCCGTTGTCTTCCCGTCAGCCGAACATTACATGATGTACCACAAGGCCCTCCTCTTTGACACGTCCGCTGCCGCCGGTATTCTAGAGGCGATGAACGCGAGTGAGGTCCGCGCCCTGGGCCGCCAGGTGGCTGGCTTTGACGAGTCGGTTTGGAATGAGAACAAGATGCGCATCGTCACGGAGGGGAACCGGCTCAAGTTCTCACAAGGCTCCAAGTCAGAACAGCTTCGCGGGCGGCTACTCGCAACGGCTGATAGGGATCTCGTCGAGGCGAGTCCGACGGACCGCACCTGGGGCATTGGCCTCAGTGCGGAAAAGGCCGCGTCGTCCGACCGGAAGAATTGGGGGAAGAATCTCCTAGGGACTGCGCTGATGACTGTCAGGAAGGAGCTGCTCGCCGAAGAGGACAGGTTAAGAGAGGAGGCGGAGCGTAGATAAGCGGTCTTATTGTTTGAATATCTTTCGAGAACGTAAACAGTACTTTGGCTTCTTCGATCAGGTTTCGTAGCTGCATCTGTTTGGTGTTCAGCTTTACGGTCGGCCTTGCAAATACTATTGTACTCACCCGGAGAGCCGTTGATGACCACCTATTAGGGGCGATGCTTGATCACAAGAGATCTTTATGTCGCAGATTAAAGTGTCGTTTTCGCCGAGTACAGGGGCCAGTTTCAATAGCAAGCAATACAAGTACAGGAGCCTGATAAGGAAGACAAATAAGACGTCTTGGCCTGATAACAAACACCCCCAGGACTCTCGTCGAACCATGTCTCGACGGCTCATCTGGGCTATCTCTGGCTTATCATGCCGGAAGTTGCGATCCGTGATAAGGCTCTAGATTGGCGCCCCAGCTTCATGCTCGACATCTGCCCACCCCTCCCCCCTCGCGATAAGGACTTCCCGTCCCTTCGTGGTCCCCAGGTTCTTTCCCCCAGCCTTTGCGGCTCTCAGATCTGAACGGGGCCATCCGGATCGACGACAGGGTGCAGAGCATATGCAGGCCCGTCCGATCCGATCCCGTGAGGCTCCAAACGGCAGTTGAGGCGGGGGCGTCACACGCGGCTGAACGACCGCCCCGCCAAGTCGACCCTGACATGACAAGACACGATGCGACACGAACAGTCACAGGCAGAGCGGCAAATGAGCAAGAACCTTGGAACAAAACAAAAAAAGACAGCCTCGTGAAAGGAAAAAAAGTGGAATCGCTCTCTATTACAAGTCTATTCCCAAAACAAAACGAATTCTCATGATACATTTTTGTTCCATTCTCCCCGCCCTGGCGATGGGCGCGAGCTCTCTGTCTCGGCTCTCTCACGCCGTGGCGGCCTCACGGCATCCTGCGAATTATATCGCCAAGATACCTTGCACAATGCGCTCGGTCGTGTTCTGCAGCGGCATGTATCCGAACCAGTCGGAGAAGTCGCGCAGGCAGTCGTTCCTCAGCTTGGCGTGGCCCGGCTTGCGGCTAATGCCCGACTTGGGCTCCGTGTTAACGGGCAGGCCCATGCCGTGAACCTCGAGGGGGCCCTCGCAGGACAGCATGGAAGAGACAAAGTTGAGGGCGATATCCTCGCAGCTGAAGTGCTCATCAATGGCAGTGCGCAGGCGGGCCATGAGGGGGTCGGTGGACCAGAAGTCGCGGAGCGCCTCAGTGTGAGCGAAAGCCAGGCGCGGCCGCACAAGGCCGGATTCGGAGCGACCCTTCTCGCGGCAAAGGCTGTACTGGTAGCTTCCGGGCCCGCGAGGGGTGTCGACGCAGCGGGCAAAGGCACCAGTGAGGCGGTGGCGGCCGTACTTGCGCCAGGTCTGGAAGACAAAGTCGAGGTCTGCGGGCGGGTAGTGGACATCGTCGTCGGAAAGAAGGATGGCCTTGGTCTTGTACTCTGGGTCGGGGAACAGCTTCTCGTTCAGGGAGTTGCGGCGGGAGACACGGTAACGAACGCCGACACCGTGGGCGGAGACAAAGTTGGGCGGGGGCGTGGACTCGAGGTCGTTCCACACGATGACGATTTCGTGGAGAGAGGGAATCACGTTGTCTGTGAGGAGGTGGAGTGTCTGGTTCAGTTCATCGGGACGCCGGTACGTCTGAATGGCAATGCTGCAGAAGGGCGCGATGTCAGTGAGTGGACTGGTAAGCGAGGGCGGACGAGGTGAGACATACGTGAACTTGTCATCCATGAGGCCCAAGTATTTGGATTGCGACTCGTCCCACAGGTTGAGCGAGGCCACCTTGTCGCGGCCGGCGCACTGAGGACGCAGGACGCCATTGTCGCTGTTGGAGGAAGAGCTCTTCTGGGCATCGGCGGTGCCGGTGGTGACGTGGGGGAGGTGCACTTCAGGGCCCCACGAGTTGAAGGAAAAGAGAAGAAGGAGACTGGTGGCGAGGGCGACGGCCAAGAGGACGTGCCGGTTGGTGAGCCACTGGGGAGGTTCTTCAGGACCGAGGTCGTCGTGGTGCCATCGGACTTGTACATGGCGGGCATCAAATGTCGGGGATTCTCTGGACGGGCGGGGGTGGGGAGAAAGAGAGTGTGGTCGAGGTGCCCGGCGATGGAGAGGGTGCTCCAACAACGTGTCGCGATGTCGATGTCGATATCGATGTCGCGGGGAAGAGGGTTGAAAGAAGGCAAGTCGACAGTTGAAAGTGAATCCAGCCACTGTCCCTTTTGTCCTGTCCTGCGGCTTGAACCAGGCTTGGTGTCTCGGGGCAAGTGGGTTTGAGATGATGCCAGGGCAGGGGGCGGCAGGTCAGTCAAATAAGGCCTGGCCGTCCAGTCTTGAGAATTGATGGCGATGGGGGGTCGAGGTACTTGGCCACGGGCGGGTCTAGAGCCTGTCTAGGGCGCTTTACCGAGGAAGGGTCTCCGGGTGTAAAGTATCGAGCTGAGAGCAAAAAACAGGCGGTTGCGGACAGGGTGAAATGAAGAGCAGCAGGGGAGAGAATTCTTTTTACCTAACGAGAATCCCACTGAGGAAATGTCGTGCTCATGGTGTGCACACAACCACCCCGAAACGGAAACCTGAGTCGACGATGGGAGGAGCATGACAGGATTCACACCGGGCTGTTCTCAGGGGCAATGGGCTGGATGAGCGGGATTGGCATGAAGGGGCAAGCATGGGGAGCCAACTGTCATTCTTCATTTGACGACGCGCTCCAGACATTTCTGGGGGGGGGGCGCGAATGCGTGGGCTTGCATTCCTTCCCCTGGGAGGGGCGTTGAGGCTTGCTGTGTGAGGCTCACGCTCCCTCCGGTTTTTCTCTCTCTTACGCACACACACTCTCTGGCACACGCGCTCTTGCTTGGCTCAGAAAAAATGTTTGGTAGTCTGCCAAGTGGGCCGAGGGCAGGTCGATCAGAGGGGCGGGCTGCTCCGGGTTTATTGCTGGTCATTTTCTGTCACATTGCATCTGGGTCGAGCGTGACATGCTGGCTAGTCGAAGCTTGTTGACATGATGACTGTTGGGGAATGGGGCTGCTGCTGACTGAACTCGAGGCTTGTCAAGGCTTGGTAGGTACCTATCTGCCTTGATAGGGTACTTACTTTTGTGTACCTGAGGCACCTGTCATTTACGTACCTAAGGTACCCTCGTACTAAGGCATGGGAAGGTACGACTCTACGCGATCGCCCCCGTCGATCGCGGTAGCCGCCATGTTCATGTGGGGAGCGCCTGCTGCCCCAGGCCAGGCTGGGGATTGCTTCCATCGTACGTGTTGACGCCTCGTCTCCTCCTCCCATTCTCCTATTCTCCTTACTTCCCGTCGGCATCCTGATCCCAATTCCCATCACCACAATCCCTTTGCTCCGCCTGCTCGAAGCCGCAGCTGGCTAATGGCCAATGGTCCATCGACCGCCACAGACCACAAGTCAATCTCCTCTTGGGACAGATTCCCACGTTGTCGGACGATTCAGAACTGCTAGTCGCAAAGTAGACTGTGGAAAAGCAAGGCAAAGACAGTCAGTCGCAAAATTGCTATTCAAAACACATTGATGATTGACACAGGCAACCATCAGAATCGAACCAGCGGGCCGCGAACTACCATACACTCATTGCTTACTTGCTACGTCCCATGACAAGGATGGATTGGGAAACGCCCAGACACAGGCCAAGCTTCGACATTGGTACAGGCCAAGCTTTGTCCCGAGCGTCAACCCACCACCCACAACCACGATCACCACATCGCCCAGACAAGGCGTACACACACGCACGCACGCACTCTTTCCTCTCTCATTCTGGCCCCTTCCCACCAGCAAGGCGGCATGGGAAATAGGACGAAATATGAAGACTCGTTCCAGCCGTGCCCCCCTTACGCCCGCCAGCGACCCTTGGCTCTTTTCTTCATCATCCCTCTTCCGAGCAATTAATTCCCCCGTCGAGGCCTTGGCCCTCTCAATACCCTGCCCATCCCGCCGCCGCGCCCCCCCCTGAAGAACTTTGCTCGCTTGGCTTTTTAGTGGCAGTCTAAAGGCGATTGACACTACGACGAAGGCCTTGACTCTTCCGCGCTCACTCTCTCTCTCTCCCTCTCTCCTTTCCCTCCCTGATCGACCCGCCCTAACGTGACCTTACTTGCTGTACCTCCCATTACCTCATACCTTTCCTGGTCCCGTCATCCCAACTCTTTCTCTTTCGACCTCGCAACGACGCCCCTTCTCTCCGTTTGAGAGCGCGTTCGTATAACCCGGCTGAGCCATGCCGTACTGCTCCTAACCTGAACCTTCCTCCGGCCTCTTCCCCTTCCATCCCCCCCCACGCCCCCCATCATGGCATACTCTCCGCTGCCCGTTACGGAGAACGCGGCTCCCCCGCCGGCGCCGGCTCCGGCTGGGTCGACGCTACAGACTGCCATCTACATGGTGTATGTTGCCTCACTTGCCACTATCAAGTGCAATCTCTCAGTGCTAACGACGAACACAGCCTGTGGATCATTTCTTCCAACTTTACCATCTTGTTTAACAAGTATCTCATTGATACAATCGGTTTTGGTATGTACAGGCCCTCATCTGCCCCATCAAGACGCGCTCATGAGCTGACAAGACGCCAGGTTATCGTACGTTGTTCTCACGATTTACACGCTCACCCACTTGCACCTATGAACGCACGTCTAACAGACTCTTTCTCTCTCGCTAGCTATCCTCTTGACCTGCTGGCACCTCGTCTTCGCCGCTGTCGTCACCCAGATTCTCGCCCGCACGACGACCTTGCTCGACAGTCGCCATCAGCTACCGATCAGCGGCCGCTTTTTTATCCGTACCATCCTACCCATCGGCATCGTGTCATCGGGCTCTCTCGTCTGCTCCAATGTTGTCTACCTCTATCTCTCCGTCGCCTTCATCCAGATGCTCAAGGCCGCATCCCCGTCGCCGTCCTCTTCACCTCCTGGGCCATGGGCGTTGCCGACCCCACCATGACCGCCATCGTCAACGTTCTCTGCATTGTCGCCGGTGTCGGCCTCGCCAGCGCCGGTGAGGTCGACATGTCCATGGTCGGCACCGTCATCCAGCTCGCCGGCATCATGTTCGAGGCTTTGCGCGTCGTCCTCATTCAGAAGATGCTCAGCAACGAGGGCCTCAAGATGGATGCCCTCGTGGGTCTGTACTACTACGCACCTGTATGCGCAGTCATGAACCTCGTCGTCGGCGCCGCGCTCGAGATGCCACACTTCAAGTACGAGGATCTCGAGCGAGCAGGGTTTATGATGCTCATACTCAATGCGGCTGTTGCTCTGCTGCTCAACTTCACCAGCATGGTCTTGGTCAGTCTCATGCCGCGCCCCCGTACATTCTGCTGCCCAAGCTGCAACAAGACGCTAACAGGTGCAGATTGGCAAAACTTCTGGCCTCGTGACTACTCTCACGGGTATTTTCAAGAACATTTTGCTCATTGGCTGCTCCGTCCTCTTCTGGCACACCAAGATCTCTACCATCCAAGTTGTCGGCTACAGCGTTAGTCTGGCGGGCCTGATTCACTACTCTTTCGGCACGGAGAAGATTCTCGGAGCCCTCAAGGGAGCCTTGGCTATGGTTACGGGCGCTTTCGGGGCAGCATCGGTCTCGGGCGAAAAGTTCCGCCCGTCGCGGCGCATGCGCATCGGACTGGTCATCGCATTCATCACAGTATTGAGCATATGCATCTTCTTGGCGTACATGCGGCACATTGAGGCGTCGCCTTTGGAATGGGTTTGGTCAACAACAGGAGGGACGGTATAGAGAATGAACTATGATTTTAGTAATGCGAGTGTGTGATTGCACCCGTTTATCGCCAGGCATTTTTTTGGTGTTTCTATCTTTGGCCTTGGTATAGAGATTTCATTTCCGAGCGTGGCACTGGAATGCGGAGGTCGTCGTGGTCGCGAAGCACGCCAATTTAAGATTTCAACTGTCGGCGCGGGTAGCTCCCGCAAGGGTGATATAACGCTCCATCGCGTGTTCGCTTTACGCTACGAGTTCGTGAGTAGCATCGCCTAAGATGCCTAAAACACTCAGTTCAATAGTGTCCATGCCACACGCGATCGAGGCCTCGGCCGCGAGTCTGTCTGCCCTTGCTAACGCGTCTGGCAGCTGGTTGGTGTGGGGTTGGTCCCGCGGAGTTGTCCCACCTCGGGCCTCCCTATCCCTGTCAGGGCACACTACCCCCGCACAACGCCCCTCATCTTTCAACAACCCCTGAGCCCCTGAGCAGCACAGCATACTTGGAATACACAAATAGTTTGCATGTAGTACTGTCGGGCTGTTATGAGCCATTCCCAGAAACGTCATGTCTGTCCCAATCATGGCGGCTCGGGCTGAGAAGATGAGAAGTGTAGACATTTGAGCGATAGATCCACAGGTGGACTCACAAGGGGGAACTGGATCTTCATTGCGGTGTCGTGGCATTTTGATCGAAACAACAAGCTTGAGTTATGAGCGCTTCTGCTAGCCGGTGACGGTCGTCGACTGATTCTGGGAGGGGGGTTAAACTCCGGGGATTGATCACCGACCTGGCAGCAAACGCAGCGGCCGACCGACCGGGGGCTCCTCGACCAAAGAGTAGCGGGGAAGAAAATAGGCGACGCCCAGCGGCTGAACCACTGAGGCAGTGGCTGGCTGACTGGCCGGCGGCGAGGCTTTGCCACGCGCAAATGGGCGCTCGAAGGGAGGACCGTATCCAGCCCTGTCAGCGTCTGATTCTCCGCGTCGGCATTCCCGCCATCTATTGGTTTGGCTTGGCCTCGCTGTGCGCCAGATGCTATGAGATGCACGTGTCGCTCTTCCCTTGCGTCAAGTTCAAGACCATCCCGCCTCGCGAATGGGGTAACCTGGCAAGTGCCTCATGCCTCGATCTGGACTCGGCTAGCAATTATCTGTCTCCTGGCAAGTCGCCTGGCAAACGGACAGACGTCTGGACTCGCCCCAAACATACCAACAATGACGAAGCAAGGAGAGCGCGACGTTGTCTAGGTCTTGTGAAGTATTTGCGGCTTGTAGGATCCTCACGGCGACCTTGGCATCATCTGGTTCCAAGAGCTCTCGCACAGAGGCTGGGTCAGCCATGAGCCGTCCCGTGCTCCCAGAGCAGGTAGAGATGAAGTATTCCCTCCAGATGCCTGCCATGCACTGGTTGCTCGTTCGATTTGTCACTGTCTGGGCCATACCAGAGATTGCCGGAAGTTTGCTGTCTCTTTGTTCAAGTTCTTACCATCAAAGTCTTACACGTAACCGTACCGGTCCCTGATGAACGATTGTTGCTTTACGGAATACGACACATGGAGTCTTTCATCCCATGTAGCTGCCGCGGTATTTCATGCTTCGCTTGCTACAATGCTCTCGCCTAGGCGAGTTCTGCGGCACTCCTACAGAAGCTGGTCGGCATCGAAGTGGGTCATGCATCGTGAGAGCATGCGTTCTTGAGGCATCCAGCCGCGTGTGAAAAACTGGCGCATCTTGGAAGTCTCAAGGTTGAGCAGTGGTGGTCTGACAAAGATGTCACATAGTATCCTGGGCTGTCGCCGCTCGATCCTTTTACTGGAACACCTGATGATCATGTCCCGCTTCTTGTTCCGAGGAAGAAATAGACCCTCTGTCGAATCCTTGGAGGCTGCGGCCGCGATTGTGAGCAAGGACGCAGAGTAGATGAAACCCATCTTGCGCTCTCGAGTGATTCTGTTCACAATCTTGCAAACCAGTCTTGCAAGACGCCAGGTCGTCTTTCGGGTGCCTTGATCTCTCTTGCAACCATGACGATATCAGGTCTTCGGGTGTAGGATTGGCGACCTGTGACTCGTCGAGATAGACCCCGAGGATGGTGTAGATCTTGCCGCATCGATTCTTGATCCCATAACGCCACAAGGGATGCCCTCGTCCTCTCCTTGATCGCTTCGGTAGATGCAACGAAGTATAACGGGCTGTTCGCCTCTCGCTGTCTGATTCAAACGATGGATATGATAGTCTCGAGAAAGTTTGGAGACTGCCATATTGACCTGCTGGAGACCTGGCGAAGAAGCCAACTGTTGCTTAGTACGATTAAAATGCTCCCTTAAGACCTTCCTGAGAAAGAAATTCCATATTCTGGCACCTTTATTCCATAAAGATCGAAGATCGTAGGCTACAATGCATACCGATCGATATTTATCAAAGGCCTCATGAATGACCGTCCCTCTGCTCGGAATTACGCTTTAGAAAGATTAATATAAAAACCGACAGGTCAAGATGCCTTTATCCATGATACTTTCTCACACAGTTGCCCTGCGATCAGCTTCAAGTCGCTCTATACAGGGCTGCAGCCCAACTAAATAAATCAAATTTAGGGTTAAAATGATGGGATTAGAAGGTAATAAGAGCGTAAACTTGACTATTTGATTTGATTTGTAAGTATTTAGCTAATTTAATTATATAAGACTTTTACCGCTAGAGGCCCGATTTTTTAGATAGATTATATAAGCATCTTTATCTAGCCCTTTATCTAAGCTCTATCCTATTAATAATAGGACTAGCTGCTTATATAATCGGATGACTAAGCTATTTAGATAATAGCTTATATAATATAGTAGAATTACTAAGTTACTTATATAATAGAGTATCTAAGCTGGATCTATATTCTTCCGGGCTTCCTGGCATACTTGAAAACCACTAAATAGCCCACTAAATATACCCTATATAATTACTTGTTTGAATGCCTCTAGGGACCTGATTTATTTGATATCTGCTTGTATTTGGTGGATAGATTTGGTCGGGCTGCAGCCCTGGCTCTGTAACAACTCTTCTGACAAAACTACGTCAATGTTTGTCGGGGAGCACTCGACGGAGCAACGCAGTTGCCAAATCCCAACAGTATTGATATACGGAAGCCCAGAAGATATAGAATCTATGACTGAAAGAAAAAGGAGAACTGGAAGTCACTTGAAAGTGGTCAAATGAAGTGGGAGCCAAGCATTCTGTCTGGGCTGGAGAGGGCCGATACCCGTGAGGGTTAGGGTTGACCCGCATTTCAGCAACGTGCTGTGCTGGTCGAACCGCCACCTGCTGCCTGGATCTCTCAACGCATTCAACGTCAGCGGTGCAACAACAAATATCAACCTTTCTCCAAATAAAAATGTCACAGGTATACATTTCTACGCAAATCCAGTCTGCGAATATATAGGCTGATCGTCGCAGTCTGTCAAAACAAAAGCGCTCTACCTCGACAACGACGGCGGCGTCGTCACAGCCTTCGTCGTGTCCTGCACCCCCTTCACGGCAGCTAGCGAGGCGCACAAACCTCTGTTCAAGACGGCCACTGAAAATGACTTTCTCGTCGCGACAGACCAGACGCTCTTTTACGCGCAAGGAGGCGGCCAGCCAGCGGACACTGGCACCATGACTTCGATGATCACGGGAGACGCGGCCAAGTTCCACGTCACAGGCGTGCGGAAAACCACCGAGGGAACCATCCTCCACCTGGGCTCTTTCGAGGACAGCCCCTTTGAGAAGGGCGACCTCGTCACTCAGAATATTGACATGGACAAGCGTCGTCTGCATTCCAAAATTCACGACGCCGGTCATATCATCAGCTCGGCCGTTCGCAAACTCGCAGACGCCATCCCTGACATCACCGAGCTCAAGGCGCAGCACTACCCCGACTCGGCGTTTGTCGAATTCAAAGGCTTCATCGACGGCAAGCACAAAGCCGACATTGAGGCGGCTGCTAACGCCTTGATCGACGAAAACCTGCCGATCAAAGTGTGGTACTGGACGCAGGAGGAGCTCGTACGGGCATGCTGGTCGGTGCCGGAGACTCTCGTCTTGCCTGAGGGAGAGCTCGCCCGCGCCGTCGACATTGAAGGCGCAGGAGCCTATGCCTGTGGAGGCACGCACATGGCGACGACGGGTGAGGTGGGCCATGTCAGGATTCGCAACATCAAGCGCCAAAAGGGCATCTCCAAGATATCATACGAGCTGGCATAGCATCATTTCGTCCATCAGTTCAAAGGAGACAGACAACGCATAAATCATCGCTTCATTTCATCTCATTGACCCTCGCCTCCTCAAAGACTCGAGTACGCGTTAAGGGCCAGCTGGCCTCCCAGATGGGCATACAAAACGTTGCTGCCCTCGGCAAGCTCACCCTTGCGAATAATGTCCATCATACCGGCCAAGCTCTTGCCCTCGTACACGGGATCCGTAATGAAGCCCTCAGTGCTGGCGCCAAACTTCATGGCATCAATTGTCGTCTGGTCGGGGATGCCGTACACGCCAGCGTGATACCTGTCATCCAGGATAATGTCGGCCTCTGTAATGTCGCCCTCCTCGAGACCAATCTTGGCGCCCGTCGCCTTGGCGATGCGCAGCACCTGGTCAAAGGTCTGCTGCACCTTGGCCGAGGCATCAATGCCAATGACCTTGCGCTTGGGCGACCCGTTCTTCTGCGCGAGCTTGAAGCCGGCCACCATGCCGGCCATGGTCGAGCCCGTGACGGCGCAGACAATGACCGTGTCGAAGAAGACGCCGAGCTCCTTCTCCTGCGCCTCGACCTCGTAGGCCCAGCGCGCGAACCCGAGGCCGCCGAGTGGGTGGTCCGACGCGCCGGCGGGGATGTAGTACGGCTTGCGGCCGGCGTCGGCGAGCTCCGCCTTGAGCCGCGCCAGTGTGTCCTTGTGCTCAATGCCAAACGTCGACGGGTCGAGGCGCACGTCGGCGCCCATGAGGCGCGACAGCTGCAGGTTGCCGACCTTTTCGTAGCCCGGGTCCTCCCAGTCGACCCAGTGCTCCTGCACGAGCGCCGCCCGGAGGCCGAGCTTGGTCGCGACGGCCGTCACCTGCCGCGTGTGGTTCGACTGCACGCCGCCAATGCTGACGAGCGTGTCGCAGCCCTGGGCGAGCGCCTCGGAGGCGAGATATCTGCTTTCTGCGTCAGGATGCGGACGAGGACGACCAGGAACGAACGCTCTCTAAGGGGGGGGGGGACGTCTTACTCGAGCTTGCGGGTCTTGTTGCCGCCATACGCGAGACCCGAATTGCAGTCCTCGCGTTTGGCGTAGACGTTGACCTTGCCGCCGAGGGCCTGGGAGATGCGGGGGAGGGCCTGGATCGGGGAGTGCCCGAAGAGGAAGCTCTCCCTCGGGATGCTGGCAAAGGGCTCAGGCAGGGCGACAGACATGACGTGGTAGTATGGATGGACTCGTGGAAGAGCGTTGGTGGGTTTGGCACATTGACACCTTTGTAATCCTCTAACGAGGGCGTATCATCATCTATAAGTCGACTCTCGACTCTTGGCCTCAGAGGAGGCTATGTGCGATCTCGGAGTGGAAGACCGACGTCAGCCGCTGAGGGGGTTATCCATGCCTATCACTGGCATGACTCGACGATGCATTCCCCCCCCGGATCCACCAAACGTAACCAGAAGGCGTGTATAGATAACTCGTGCGCTTCTAGAGGTTCTTGGCTTTGCCGCGACGGCCTCTCATGGGGTGACGCTGTAACGCCTGGGTGGGCCTCGCTGACGGGGTCGGGTTCCACGACTTGGAGACGGCGGGGGCGGGGTCAGGAGATGCGACGGGTGAAGAGGGAGATGGTAGCGGGGTAGATGTAGGTGTAAGAGGCATGGTCAAAGTCGTAAGAGAAAAGATGGTCAGCTCAATCGTGTGTGTTCAACCTCTCGCCTCAGTAGAGAGTCTCATAAAGGGCTACGGAATATACATCACGTCGCAGTTGTTTGTATGATAGGAGGCTGTGACGTGTGTAGCAGTCATAGTCCCGCGGAGTTGATCAATGTTCCGGATCCCCACCTTTGGGCTTCCAGATCAGATACCGACGCCAGCCATGCCATGCGGAGAAGACACAAGATCTGACAGTCTGTAATCAGTAATCTGGCCTATGGCGGGCGGCCCCGATTGCCATTTGAGGAGCGAGGAACGGCATCCGCACAGAGTCCGATCCGGCTGTCGGATGTCGGCCTCGCAAACTTCACTGAGGAGAGCGGCAACTGTGAGACAAATCTCTTCATTCTTGGGTGTATTGGAGGCGGGCTGCTTTTGGCACTGCCCTGCGCCTCGACTAAAATCAAACGCTTCGTTTACATGCATCACGCCTCTTTTTCACTTTCGCCCATCTATTCGGCATCGAGAGGCGCACGCGGCGCCGTGTTGTTCACCTGGATACCGCCTCGCTTCTTCTCGTTGCTGTCATGGAACGGCAGCGCCCATCCGCCCTCGTTCTCCGGCGTTGACAGCCAGAGTCGCAAAAGGTGGCGGCGGGGGTGAGGAGGAGGGTGGTCTACAACTCGTCAGTCTTTGTTCTTCCGCAAGATGTCTGTCACAATGGACTCACCGACGTATGCCGTCCTGGCGTGCAGAATGTGCGTGTTGGTCAGGAACTGAATGTCGCCGACCTCAAGGATCATGTGCAAGGCCAGCGCCTGGCAGGTTTCCTCGAGAATCTTGAGGGCCCTCTCCTGCTCAGGGCTCAGGGCGGGAATGAGGCCCTGGTCGGAGAAGCGTTTCAGAGATCGCACGTAGTAGGGGTCCCACTTGGAGTACAGCCTTCCCTTGCCACCGTTCTCGAGGTAGAATACGGGCTGTCTCGTCCAGCCGTCCTGACCTTCGGAAACCTCGCCCTTGCGGTCGAAGTACCAGATGGGCTTGGTCAGGATCTCGGCCACATCAGGGTGTTCCTGCTGCAGCTTGTTCCAGACGGCGTGGACGCTGACGAGATCGCTCTCGCCACCCTCCTGGGCGCGGTGGACGCACAGCAGACCGACGAGGTCGCCATCGTCGGCGTGGAAGAACTGGCGAGCAGTCGTTCGGTAGATGCGAACTTTGTCAATCTGCGTAGCGTCATCACCGACGTCCTTGACGTGGCCCAGGACATGTCCACGGCCGTTCTGCGAAACAAAGTAGCCGAGGTAGGTGCCGAGACCCATGTACGCGACAGCATTCTTGTGAGGGCCCCATTGCTGGGCAGGGAAGTTCTTGAACAGAATGAAGCCCTTGCCGTCGATGAGGTCGCTGCGCAGATTGACGAGAACCTTGCTGAGGTTGGGCAGCGGGAAATTTTCCTTGATTAGGTCAGACAAGAGTGTGCATCCGGCATGGCAAGACGACATACCTTGGTGATGCCGGTCAGCGCCGTGCCGCTCGCAATGAAGGCGTCGGCAGTGCGGCTGAGCTCTTCCACCTCCTCAGGGGTAAGAGGGTGAGTCCATCGCTCAGGGTTGTTGACGAACTCGTCCTTGTGCCAGACTGTCGGGCCGGTGATCTCCTTGGGGAAATCCTCATAGGGGCGCAGCTTCTCGTAGAGAGGGTTGTGCTGGCCCGACGTTCGGATACCGTCGGGGAAGATCTCCAGCGGCGCTTCGGCGTTGTTGCCCTTCCACTTGGCCGCAGCCGGGGACGGGAGGGTCGTGGCTTCGTTGACGAGGACACCGGGAGCCATGTTGACGTTCTGCAAAGTGAATCACACGTATGTACAATTGTGCTGCAAAATATGCCACTTGCTTTTTCTCACGCTTGAGAGACAATGATGTGCGACCCCCCGCGGGCGAAGTGTCCTCTACTTGAAGGATTTCGGCATTTGAAATGCCCCTCACGGCGACAGTACATCGTGACGTAGAGACATGCGACTGGTGATGAGGACAGCCGTGTACGGCATGGCGTGCTGCAGTGCGATAGGTGAAGATTCGCGAGCTCGCGGGCACAGATGGCGTGCTCAGGGGTCCTATATCGCGAGAATGGTCTCGGATTGCGTGACCGTCAACGGTGCGGAGTCGGGCGATCACTCCCACCGGTGCTGTCGCTCCGGAAGAAAGGCAGAATCAAGTGCCGTGATCGCAACGTGGGACTCGGCAATGATGCTCGGTCGCCGTCCACCGTTGGCTGCTGGACGATGTTGATGGAGCGCAACGACATGAATCTGGCATCGACCCAGTCTGTCGGTTCGCTTGCGTGCTGTCAGGACCCAGCTCTAAAGGAGGTCTGCACCAGTGATTGGAGGCTGCCTCGTGCCTTGATCATAGGCTCCCGTCACTCAAAGAGGAAATGGTGGTTCGAGAATCAACGCAATATCAGTCGACATTCTTCCGAGTCATTGTCCGCCATCCAGGGACGCAACGTGCAGTATCTCTTTCAAGTCGCACCACGCGGTCTTGGGTCAAATCTCGACGTGTCTGGCGTGGAGAATTCGACCCCACGATCTTGTGGCTTGCAGATGTATGGAACGAGATCACGTGCATGTTTTCCCACTCCAAAGCTGGGGGGGAATCTCCACTGATTGAATGAACCCTTGTTGGTAAGCGCGCCCAGTGGTCCTTTCCCAGGCGGCGGAGGGGCATTTCTGCTGACTCATCTTTCCAGGCTTCCTTCCACGAGGGCGTTCCTGGCGCGCGGAAAGGCAGCCAGCGACAAGACAAGTGGAAGAAGTACGTACTGACTGACAGGCAGGAGGGTTCAGTCCAACCCACCATGCCGGACACCGGAAGGCGACCTACTGCACGACCGCCGCAGCCTAACACATCACCGTTACATTTTCCTATCGACCACATTTCGCGATACAACGAAAGCACGCGGCTCCCTGCATCACCCCTTTTCTAACATCATTCGAACGACAGACAGGCCAGAGAGAAACAGAGCACAGGGACCTTCCCACCTTATCCCCGAACTACTTGACCAACCGAACCCCGGAATCTGGAACCCGCAATCTGGGGCGCGCATCTTGACATCGCCCCTCTTCACCATGGCCCTCCTCAGCGCAAAACCCAAAAAGCCACGCATGGTGCACCGCGAACGAGTCGAAGTCGTCACACCCAAGCCCAAGCCGAGACTCCTGCCCCCCGCTGTTGCCGCCTCGGTCCGCTCCCAGTCCTCGTCCTCCTCCCGCGCCTCCCCGAAGCCCAAGCTGCTGCCCCGCCACAAGAGCGCGTCGCCCTACCCGTCCTCCTCCGATGACCGTCGCGCCGAGCGCAAGCGCAAACACGGCAGCGCCGACCCCTTGCAGCCGCACTTTGACAAGGACTCGGACGGCGAGGACGAGGACGACGACGTCTTCCTGAACCTCGAGAGCCGCAAGCGCCGCCGCCCGCTCGATGACCATGTCGACAAGAACAGGACCCTCACCTGTGCCGATGCGTTCGATGTCGAAAAGCCCAGGCGGCTCAACTACATCCACGCGACTGAGATTATGAACTCGACGTCGACCTCCAAGGCCGTCGAGCGCGCGCTGGGGGCCGGACCCGACGACGACATTCGCGTCGAGCTCCAGTACCCCAGCTTGTATGCGCCAGAGAAGTATGCACGCGCGTCCTAATGCCACCTCATTTTGATACGAATGCTGACAACCTCTTTCTTACGATAGATACGAACTCCTCGTGGAGAATGGCAAGATCGATGCGGTTAGGGACATCATTGACGTTGTCTCGCACGTTGCCGACGAATACCTGACGGAAGAACAAGCGGTCGACTTCCGCGAGCCGAAAGCGGGACTCATCCGTCGCCTGAAGCGCGCATCGGGAATGAACGAGCTGAGCAGTTTCAAAGAGGCGCTCAGAGACGCCAACGATAAGATTCTATCTCTGGCTAACGACGGCACATTCCGAAAAAACCTCGACACCAAGAACTGCCTGCCCCGCAAGCTGGTTGAATTCATCCTGACCCAGGTCTACGACCGCACCGTGTCCCCCGACGTCGAAAAGCTGAAGCAGTATACCAACGGTACCGACAATGTGTACGGAGAGCTGAACTACGTGTTCATTTCCAAGATCCTCCAGGAGAAGACGCGCATGACGTCGGACCAGGTCTTCGTCGATCTTGGTTCGGGCGTCGGCAATGTGGTGCTGCAAGCGGCGCTTGAAATCGGCTGCGAGAGCTGGGGCTGCGAGATGATGGACAACCCGTGCGATTTCGCCGAGGCGCAGAAGAAGGAGTTTGCCAAGCGCTGCAGGCTTTGGGGTTGGCCCCTGGCAAGGTGAACCTTGTCAGGGAGACTTCCTTCAGGAAACGTCCGTCCACGACGTCCTCAAACGCGCCGATGTCGTGCTCGTCAACAACCAAGCCTTCACGCCACAGCTCAATGACAAGCTGGTCAGCCTGTTCCTTGACCTCAAGAAGGGCTGCAAGATTGTGTCGCTCAAGTCGTTCCTCTACGACCAGGGCGTGCGCAGCATTAATGATGTTGCCAGCAATATTCTGCAGGTCGAAGACCATACATATCCCGAGGGCCACGTCAGCTGGACAAACGCTGGCGGCACATTTTGCATTTCGACGCGAAAGTAGACATGGGAAGACGATGAGAGCGGGCTGTCCGGGTCCGAAACCAGATTGAGAGCGAGGGTTTGGCTTTGCGTAACGGCCGGTACATTGAAGTGGCATAAGCCATGGGATACAGGGGCGTTCCGGGTGTACTGGTGATCTTGGTGGGAATGTTGCATGCCTGAAGAGCAGCCGGATACCCTTGTGGCGACTCTCGGCGGACACGGCATGGCATTGTATGGCATGGCATGACACAGTGGCGGCGGGCCTCCACCTGTAGTATAAGTATAAGTTTAGGTATGATCAGCTGTCAAGACCATTTCGCTTATGCTTCATCGCTTGTTGTCAAAGTGTGGTTCGTTGGCGAGGTTCATGGCGTCAGCTTCCTGGGCCATTCTCTTCATCCAGCGGTCAATGAGCTCCTTGTTGTCTCTCTTGACCTTGTCACGCTCTTTCTCGGCCATGGCAACCTGAAGGTTCAATGTGATCATCTCGTCTTGGACATCCTAGGACAGTTAGCAATGGACACGATGGGGGGAGGCGCATCGCAGGCACAAACTTCAATCAGTTTTCTTTTTTCCTTAATTTCGTGTTCGCGGTCACGTAAATTGGTGACGAGGGCAGCCTTCTCCGATGTGAGGGCCCTCAACTCGTGGGTATCTGTCTTGGCCTTGTTGCGTAACTCGACAAGCTCGTCCTCGGCCTTTTTCGCCCGAGACTGCAGGGAACCTTTCGATCGCAGGGCTTCGGCGAGGTCGAATCGGAGCTGCGCGGCAACGGGGTCGGCAACATCCACGGGAGCAGCAGCCTTTGCACCGCCTTTTGCCGGCGGCTTTGTCGTCGCTGCGAGCGCTTCCTTCTCAGCCTCGAGTGCCGCGACGCGATCGGTCAGCTGCGAGCCTGCCATGCGCATAACGTGTCAATTATTGTCCGGCTTTGGTCTGCATAGGAAGAGGGCAGCAAGTACATAGTTCGACGAGCTCGAGGTTCACGGGATTATTCCGTTCCTGCTCGCGGAGGGAAGCGAGGTATTCATCGCGCCATCCGGGCATGGCGATGAGAACCCGTTCGCACGGGTCAACGCTGATGAGTTCCTATTGCATCAGCCGTCAGCCGCAGGCGTCGGGCGATATATGTTCGTCGCAACAGGCAGATGCATGTCAGAAGCAGCAACGCGCGCGTGGTCAGTGAAGGCTACCTTACCTTTATCAGAGGTTCCGAGACACAAACGCCCCTCAATGACGTGCCTACCGGTGTTTTGCCGCCCCACTGAAGAGGCACGGCCAGGGTGCCTGGGGAGGTCGTGTGGGCGCGTGGGTGGTCGGAGCTCCAGGCAAGCTCATGTGAGCTCCCGTCACGCCCCGAGTGCTATCCCGTATATACCTGGCGTTCATTCTCCCCCACCCACACTTCCGCCGCGCGAAGCCGAACGATACTCTCTGACCAGTCATGAGGTGATGCGAAATGGACATTGCTCATCCGTCTGTTGGGTGGGAGAGCGTGGGTGATAAGTGGTTCCGCAAGACGCAGCTCTACACCGAGGTGTTTGACCAGGATCTCGACCTCGACAACCACATTGTTGCTGGGGCACCTAACGGTGGTGCTTTAGGTATGCGCAGCTCAACGAGTGCATCTGCAAACGTCGCGATGCATACTGACGTGCCACAGCCATCTATCGTGATGACACAAAAATCCAAGCGTACAGAGCACAGAAGTCTGCCAAGCCGAGCATCGACATTTACAGCTATGCCGGCAAAAAGTTACGCAGCATTGCCTGGGACAAAGGGTCCATCAAGGGCATAGGTTGGTCTGAAGATGAGAGCCTCCTCATCGTGACGGCCGATGGTACCGTCAGGGTGTATGATCTTCAGGGCGAGTTCACTCAATTCTCCCTGGGGAATGGTTCCGATAATTACGGCGTCACTTCATGCAGGTTGGTTGAGGCGCCCCAAGGCACCGAAACAAGGCTCACACTAGCAGGTTCTACGATCATGGCATGGTGGCTCTGCTCACCAACAATGCCCTTATTTCTGTCACATCATATTCGGAGCCACGGCCGAAGCTGCTTGCTTCACCGCCAGAGGGCGAGATCCACGGCTGGGCCATCATGACTCCTGCCCATACACTTTCACGGTCCGTTGAGGTGCTGCTCAGCATTGGCCAGACCCTGTATGTTGCCGACGCCACGGAATGCGAGGACCGTTTTCTCGATATAGGCCCCTTCAGCCACGTCAGTGTATCCCCGGATGGTGGCCTTATCGCTCTCTATACAGAGAGCGGCATCGCCCACGTAATTGCAAGCGACTTCCAGGAAAGACTCGTGGAATATAGCAGCCACTCAAAGATACCACCGAAATATGTCGAGTGGTGCGGCGCCGATGCCCTCATCGCTTGGGAGGACGAAGTGCATTTGATCGGGCCTGACAATGCATCCGCCACCTTCTTCTACGATGGTCGCGTTCATGCCATCTCAGGTAAGTGGTCATCTTCTACCCAAGCATTGGAGCTACGGCAACTGACCCATGTAGAACACGACGGCGCGATCCTCTTCACAAACGACGTTTGTGATTTTGTCGAGCGTGTCCCACGCAGCACAGAGCAAGTCTTTGGCGCGAGAACAGAGTCATCCGCCGCATCGATACTCCTGGATGCTGTCGGCCAGCTGGAGATCCAGTCTCCCAAGGCAGACGACTACATTCAGCTCATCAGACCAAATCTTACAGAGGCAGTCGACACATGCGTGAATGCAGCCGGTCGCGAGTTTAGCGTGCACTGGCAGAAACAGCTGCTCAAGGCTGCATCCTTCGGCAAGTCGGTGCTCGACATTTACAACAGTGATGACTTCGTCGACATGTGCGAGACGCTTCGTGTTCTCAATGCTGTGCGGTTCTTCGAAGTCGGACTTCCCCTCTCTTTTGAGCAGTACCAGCGTCTCACACCAGAGGGTCTCATCAAAAGACTGCTCAGTCGTCACGAGTACCTTCTCGCCTTGAAGATTGCTGGATACCTCCACCTACCCACCGACCGTATCTACGTCCATTGGGCTTCAGCAAAAGTTCGCGCTGGGACCGAAGACGACGACACGATCTGCCGCATGATTGTCGACCGCCTGTCGGGAAAGCCAGGCATTTCTTTTGAAGAAATAGCCCGCGCCGCCTACGATGAGGGTCGCAGCCGCCTCGCGACCGAGCTGCTCAACCACGAACCACGCGGCGGCCGCCAGGTGCCTCTCCTCCTGAGCATGGAAGAGGATGAGCTTGCCCTGGACAAAGCCATTGAGAGTGGCGACTCGGATCTTACGCTGACCGTTCTTCTCGAGATGAAGAAGAAATTGCCCCTGGCCGCCTTCTTCCGCGTCATCAACGCTCGCCCTGCCGCCACATCTCTCGTCGAGGCTTCCGCTGCCCGAGAAGTCGACAACGCCCTCCTCAAGGACCTTTACTACCAGGATGATCGCCGCATCGACGGTGCCGGCGTCTTCGTGCGGGAGTCGCTCCACCAGCCCGATGCCCGCACGGCGGCTGACAAGCTGGCATTGGCTGCGAAACTGCTGTCCGATTCAAAGGAGTCTTCGTTTGAAATCCACGCGTTGAAGGAAGCGACGACACTCCTGAGGTTACAAGAGTCATTTGACCGAGACCTGACGGATTCTTTCACTGGTTTGAGCGTCAATGACACCATGTTTAAGCTGATTCGGCTGGGCTATCACGGTCGCGCGAAGAAGATTCAAAACGAGTTCAAGGTGCCGGACCGGGTCGCGTGGTGGATTCGGTATATACCCCTTTCTCTCCCTTCTCTTGATTTCATTCGCTGACACTTTGGCCAGTCTCCGTGCATTGGTTGCAAAGCGTGACTGGAACGAGATTGAGGAGCTGTCCAAGACGAAGAAGAGTCCTATTGGCTGGGAGGTACGTCGTGTCACCTCGACCTCTGTGCAAGCCGTTTACTGACAAGTCAGCCATTTTTCAATTTAACCCTACAAGCTGGTAATCCAAAGCTGGCCGCGGCCTTCATCCCCAAGTGCACAGGGCTTGAGCCCGGGTCCACGGTGACCATGTATGAGAAGTGCGGCATGCGAGTCAAGGCGGCAGAGGAAGCGGTGCGGCTCAAGGACGCGGAGGCATGGGCGCGGCTGCTCGAGGCGGCAGGGAAGAACACGTCTGAAGGGAGAGAGATTGAGAAGCTTGGACAGGCCGTGTTCAAGCGGTGAGCAGACAGCTAGCTAGCTGCTCGCGCAGCAGGAGGGTTATCACCGGAGCTGAGAGACCAAACCAGGCGAGACATTGTGTTTTCATCAGGCCGCCATCTGTGTGCGATCGGGACCGGCATCTGACTACTGCTTAACGGGGCGAGCACCTCGTGCTTGATGCTCCTTTGTGCCTATCCGTTAACGACCCAACGGCCCGCTGTGGATCCAAGATCGTGAGGTTCAGGGATGCAACAACGGCTCCGTATGACCGGAACCAGGTGCCGACTTCAACGCTTCCCATAAGGACGCCCCCCCCCCCAAAGCAGCTAGGAGGTGAGGTGTGGAGAGTGCTGAGCTGCTCGACGTCACGATCTTCCCTGGTGCAATGTAATGAATTTGTCGCTCTCGAATCGCTAACGGCCGCCGGCCTGCTTGGACGTGATGGTTTTGCAGCATGACATGGCAATCTGAAAGACAGTGGGGCCCATGCCCGCTCTCCTTGGCAAACGGGACATCATCTCCCCATGTTCACGTTGACGTCAGCCATACAAGCAACGAGCAAGGGCGAGCTGACCAGATCTTCAACTCTGCTCTTGAGACACCAGACTACAGATGCGCGCGCCGTTGTGCCTGGCGCGCAAAAGCAAGCCTTAAGCGAGCCCTGCCCTGCGAAACGATACCAACGAGAGACGGTCTCGCTCTCGGTCCCGGAAGGACGAGCAAACGGGCGCAGCAGCTGGCTGAGCGAACGCAGTGCAGGGCGGCACAGCTGGAATGCGGAGCTCCTTCGAGAAGAACTGGTAGAAGGGCTTCCACGCGGTTGGCGGGGAGGCGAGTTGAGTGAGGGAGCTGGTGCGCCGAAACCCGAGCATGCCAGCTTGCGAGGTATGTTTCAGCAGGGCGAGGGTGGCTGCGCTGCAAGCAGATGGGGAGACAGTGTAACACGCGAGAGGCGGGTAGCTAGCTGTTGGGTTCTGTGATCTTGAGCAGCCGTGCTCAAGGGAATGCTAGCCATACAAATCGGGCTTCTACAGAAGGGCCACCGAAGACGGAGAGGACAGGGCGAAGAGAAGCCTCGGTTTGGCGTCTGCCCGCCACTGGTGATCGACATGGAGCTCGGGCGTTATATGATCGAAGCTTCGTACCGTAAGTAATGTAGGTCATGCAGATGAGGGACTTAAGAAAGAACCAAAAAAATCCAATTGGGCCCTAAAGCGGGCAAGCAGAACACGGATTGGGAGCTTTTGGAGACGAAGCTTTGGAAACCTCAGTATGAAAAACCAAAGTTCGTGATGGTTGCCGCCACAGCCGCTGTAGCGGGTGTAGCAGCTCGTTGTCAGCCAAGACGGGGGCAAGCTTTGATCGGGATATGCCGATCTAGATCTGGGATGTACAGTAAGTAGGGTCTGCCATAATAGCAAGCCAAGATGAGTTCCTGGGCACAAGCCAATGTCGAGCTATATCAGTGATCACGCCGTTGGCGCATCCGGTGCGACGAAGCGAGGCTTCAGCAAACGTGGAATGCTGGGGGAGAAATCTGGGGGGCCAGCAGTGGCACCTTGGCCTCACGTTCCTCGCAGAGACTTGCATACAGAGGGATGAGGGGTGGCCCGATGGTTTGGGTCCTGAGGCAGGTTCATGCGACAAAGACGCTCAAAGGAGAGGATTCTAACGACCTGGGAGTTCCCGTGCCTAGCGAAGAGGTAGCGACGATAGGGGTTCATGGAATGCTCTGGGCCCGGCTGTGAACAGGTCTTGACAGATGGGCGCAGCGAGAATTTGGTTCAGTCGAGATCGGGCGGGCCAGGCGTCTGACGAAAGCACGTTGGCGAGCAAATCTGCAGGGTACGTTCCGTGGCCTGGGCATGCAAGGCCAAACACGGGAGGCGATTCAGAAGGGGAGTTAGCGTCGAAAACGGAGTCTTGGGTTCGTCGCTTGTGATGGGGGCACGAGACCGGCCTGTCTCACACCCTTTTATCAGTCTGCGTGCGTGCTGCTTTGGAGACGCCTCGTCGAGCTCTTGGACCGAAGATCTCCTGGACACAGCGGCAGTCGAGGGGCTCAACGCAGGTCAGGCATGATATTGACGTGATGTTGTCGCTTGCCCGGGGACGAAGTTGACGAGAACGGAAGCCAAAGGATTGTCGAGGATGAATGTACAAAGAGAAACGAGAGTCAGACCCTGGCTGGGCGGCATGCATTATCAAGACGCTAATCCCCATGAGGATATTCTGGCACCTCGTCATTGGGGCAACCACGAAAGTCGCCCCTTTACAGCGATCAATAACACTCCCAAGTGACCGTATGAGCCTGCCAAGACCGCCTGAGTCGAGTCAATGCCAGTGGTCGGCCAGCGCGCAGGTGTAGTGGGGAAGGCCCTGAACGACGCTGGTGACACCCCTCCCCTCAGCGCTCTCCCCATCGCCCGCCCCCGGCCAGGCCTCCATCGCCAACTCGTGGGATCACTCAAAGACCCTCAGCACCCCCCCCAGATCCCACCTGCATCTGGACTGCATCTGCTTTGCCTTGGCTGCTCCCTGTTTTTTCTCCATCTTCCTTGAGGATCATCGCAACGCAACAAGCTGCGTGACCTCAGCTGCTCCAACATCTTCCACCTCGGCATTGTCATTACATATACTCTGGTTTTCACGCTCTGCATATTTTGTTGCGTCTGCCTCCACACCAGCGTCTCTCGGGTCTTTGCTTGTCCCAAGTCCGAGCCAACAATTCATCAGACCACGCCCTGCAGCCCGTCGCATCTCTTATGCACACTTAGACCGAAGCCTCCAGTGTCAGACATCATCATCAACACTACTCGAGCAGAGACCTACGCCAATATACCGTCTGCCCTGCATCAGCAACACTGTGAAGTGTAACGTAACCGACTCGACCCGAATCGAACACACACGATCGACATCATCACCGCATCATCCTTGGGCCTCATCCCACAGAGTCCTCCTCCTCTCTCCAAGCTGGGATCCCACTTCTCCAGCTGTGCTGTACCCACGCAGTCGCATCCACACAAGCACGCACACCGCACCTGGCTCTTGTCTCGAAGTCCCACCGCCCTCCGCCCACCGCCCGCAAACCCCCCTCGTGCATTCCAACGTCTTTCCAGCGGAACGTACACAATACGCAAGCCTGCCCTTGTGTGTGAAGGCTCTCTTGAATCCGAGGTCCTTGGCTTATCTGGAAACCCGACCTCTCCAAACCCTGCACCGCGCACTCTCTGGGAGATCCCAGGGCCTTCAAGACTACTGGAGCACCTCAAGCAGCCCCGCCCGTCCCCCTTCCTTGTTCTGCCCGTCCGCTAGGACTGCCAACCTCCCCCCCCAAGAAATCAATCACTACCTTCCCAATGTTTACCCAACCAGTTGCCTCACCACCGCCTTCCATGGGCCCAGGCTCATCCGCGTCGACCAGCAACCCCTCGTCTACAAGCCGCACGAGTCGTCTCCGAGGCCTCAGCTATTTGCGCAATTACACCCACAACCATATTCTCTCTAGGGAACACAGTGCTGCCAACAGTCAACCTGCCTCCCTCTCCTCCACCCCGCCCAGTCAGCAGCCCGCCATCCAGGCTCGTCGAAACACTCTCACGCGCTCTGTCAGCTACTCGTCCGCTCCATCCACACCTGCGGCCATCGATGCAACGTCCAACCCTTTATCGCTCGTTGCCTCGCATCAGGAACCTATAACTTGTCCCAGAACCAAGCCACCGACCCCGCCTCCGGCAACGATCCCCGAGCAGGCAGCTGCAGAGTCTTCCTCAGACGCCCAAGCATCCCCAAGCGCCAACGGCAACGAGGTAGACAGTGAGGAGCCGATGCCCGAGCCCAGGACGACGAGGCTGAGGTCTTCGACGACGGGCGACGTCGCCGCCATGGCGGCTGCTGCTGCCAACGTTGCTGCCGGCACCTCGACTCACGATGCCTTGCCGTCCATCCGCTTCTCTGCCTACTTTGACCCCCGCGCTACGCGGCCCAGCTTGTCGTTCTCACCCGTGGCCCGGACACTGCCTTCTGGAGGCGAGACCATTCGTGTCGGGCGATACTCGGAGCGAGAGAACCAGCCGGCCGTCCCTCACAACGTCCCGTCAGCCGCACCCGTGGGTTTCAAGAGCAAGGTTGTCAGTCGACGTCACTGTGAATTTTGGTACGACCAGGGCAAGTGGTACATCAAAGACGTCAAGTCTTCATCTGGTACCTTTCTCAACCACATCCGCCTGAGTCCCCCGGCACAGAGTCAAAGCCATTCCCTATCAACGACGGCGACATTGTGCAGCTCGGTATCGATTTCAAGGGCGGCGAAGAAATGATCTTTCGCTGCGTCAAGATGCGGTTGGAGTTGAACCGAGGCTGGCAGAACAAGCCCAATGCATTCAAGTGTGTTTGCCGATCCCCGGCGCGAGAAGGAGTCCAAAACTGACAATTACGTAGTGTCCAAAATCACAAGCGTCTGCGCAACTTGACGTCCTCTGCCAACTCGACAAACTCGACGCAAGACTGCTCGATTTGCCTCAACTCCATTGCCGTATGTTTGGTGGATATCCGCCCGTGCTTCAATGACTGACAAACAATACAGCCCTGCCAGAGCCTCTTCGTCGCGCCGTGTTCGCACACATGGCACTACAAGTGCATCCGCGCTCTGCTCAACACTCCGCAGTATCCCACATTTGTCTGTCCAAACTGCCGTATGGCCGCGGATTTGGAAGCCGACATCGAGGATCCAGACGAAGACTGGGACGTCGAGGCTGAGGAGTCGGAGAAGAAAGAAGACGACGGGTCCGGCGTTGACGCCAAGGTGCCCGTCTCGGATCACTCGCAAGATGTGCAGGAGGCGAGACCTGCAGGCCGGGCCAGCAGCGACGGCGACGAGCCTATGGACGTGACCGGACGCCAGGAGGAACGCGCGACCCGCAACACAGCTGCCGACAGAAGCACGTTGATTCCGAGCTCCGTATCGCAGCCCATGACAATACGATCGCCATCAGGGCCTCTACACCTCATAAACGGTTTGTCACGCGATAGGACGCCGTCGCCGCCGGGACAGCCCCACCTGAATGGCCACGAAGGCCCCATCACGCCAAGAAACGACGCGGGGCCATGGGTGTTTGACGGCAGCGCCGCCGGCAGCCGAAACGCGTCAATGTCTGAGGAGGCAGGCGGTATGCGCTCGTTAGACGCTGCCACGGAGCTGGATGTCGACAGATAGCGTCCGTCGACATTGGCCCACGTCGGCGAGCCCGACGTATCGGGAAGTCGCCCGGCTCGTCGCAAACCACAGAAGACGAACAGGCGCGACAGGACAGATCCTAAGCGGAAGCGCTAGAGGAAGATCTGGACGGAAGTCTTGCGACACAATCATATATACTCGAACTCGGAGGACACAACATATTAGCATGGCTATCGGAGCGTAATCATCACTATCGATCCTTGGAAGGCCAGGCGGTCGGCCGGTTAAGCTCACTAGCATCATAGCGGGGACTGGGCAGAGAAGGCATCAGGAGTACGGTGTTGGTCCATTGAGACCTGCTAGAACGATTCAAGGCACTTTCTGCCTTATCAGTTTTTCATTGGTCCTTGAAAGAAATTAATCGTAGCGAAACTGAGCATTTCCAACCAAAAGGTCTACTCTGCATTCTACTGTCTTTCTTGTGTGATTCGTGGGTGCTGCATCGGGTGCAGGTGACGTCTGTCTCGGATGTACCAGTACTGCTGCATCTCCACAAGTCCGAACGCCGCGATAAGCCGATAAGGCAGTGCCCCGTGCCAGGATGCCAAGCAGAGAACGACAAGCTCGTCAAGATCGTACAGCCTTTTTTCGGATCCGACTCATACGTTCATCAAGGCCATCGCGCTTCCCTCGCACCACATCACCACTCGGCGTCAACATGCTCCGATCAATAGCACCGCGGCTGCCTCAGCGCACGCGGGCACTCGTCACCAAACCCGCATTCGCCCTGCCGTCCCTTGCTCGGTCCGCTCGCACCCATGCGACTGTCATCGATCCCATCCCGCGCGAGCCTACCGATCTCGACAACATTACCACACTCCCCAATGGCCTCCGCATCGCCTCGGAGGCTCTACCGGGCTCTTTCTCCGGCGTTGGTGTCTACGTCGATGCGGGCTCGAGATACGAGAGCAGCAGCTTGAGGGGTGTGAGCCACATTATGGACCGTCTCGCCTTCAAGAGCACATCAAAACGCTCCGCCGACGAAATGATCGAGCAGGTGGAGGCTCTAGGTGGCAACATCCAGTGCGCAAGCTCGCGAGAGGCCATGATGTATCAGGCCGCCACGTTCAACGCCGCTGTCCCGACCACCATCGCCTTGCTGGCCGAGACGATCCGTGACCCCTTGTTGACTGAAGAGGAGGTGCAAGAACAGCTCGGCACAGCCGCCTACGAGATCAAGGAGATCTGGAGCAAGCCTGATCTCATTCTTCCCGAGCTCGTCCACACGGCTGCATTCAAGGACAATACCCTCGGCAACCCTCTCCTGTGCCCTGAGGAGCAGCTGCCCTATATCAACGGGTCAACGATCCGCGCCTACCGTGACGCTTTCTACCGCCCAGAACGCATGGTGGTCGCCTTTGCCGGTGTTGAGCACAGCGAGGCCGTCCAGCTGGCGACACAGTACTTTGGGGACATGGTCTCCAGCGACAAGCCAGCAGCGGCCTTCACCCGCTCCGGTTCCGAAACGTCCGAGGCGAGCACCGACTCATCCTGGTCCGCCCTCTCCACCTCCTCTTCCCCGGCGCAGAAGCCCTCGAGCCTACTGTCGAAGGTGCCCTTCTTCAAGAACCTCTCCACATCTGCTCCGTCTCAGGCCGCCGTCGCCGCCGACGCATCCTCCACCGACATCTTCCGCCCCTCTCACTCCACTGGCGGCTTCGGGCCCCTGCCCCCGCAGCCGCCTTCACTGAACCCCGCGGTGCCGAACTTTACGCACATCCATCTCGCCTTCGCAGGCCTCCCCATCTCGTCGGATGACATTTACGCCCTCGCCACGCTGCAGACCCTCCTCGGCGGCGGCGGCTCCTTCTCGGCCGGCGGTCCGGGCAAGGGCATGTACTCGCGGCTCTACACCAACGTGCTCAACCAGCACGGCTGGGTCGAGTCGTGCGTCGCCTTTAACCACTCATACACCGACTCGGGCCTCTTTGGCATCTCCGCCGCGTGCCTGCCGGGCCGCGCGGGCGCCATGCTCGACGTCATGTGCCGCGAGCTGCGCGCCCTGACGCTCGAGCCGGGCCACGCCTCGTCGGCGCTGCGGTCCGTCGAGGTCCAGCGGGCCAAGAACCAGCTGCGCAGCAGCCTGCTCATGAACCTCGAGAGCCGCATGGTCGAGCTCGAGGACCTCGGCAGGCAGGTCCAGGTCCACGGCCGCAAGGTCCCCGTCGGCGACATGTGCCGCAAGATTGAGGCCCTGACCGTCGACGACCTGAGGCGCGTCGCCAAGCTCGTCGTCGGCGGCATGGCGGAGAACCCCGGCAGGGGCAGCGGCGCGCCCACCGTCGTGCTGCAGGAGGCGCAGGCGCACGGCGTCAGCACGCACTCGCTGACGTGGGAGTCGATTCAGAACACCGTCTACGGGTGGCAGCTGGGCCGGAGGTGAGCGGCGCCGCCCTGAATCCTGCCCTAGACGACGCGGCTTTTTCCCTCTAGAGAAAAGGGGACGTGCCGCGGTGTATACTACAACTGTTTTTCTGTAACGATATTGGCGGGGTGCAGCATGAACGCGCAACAAACAGGATTGGGGTTGACGGGTTCACGGCGGGGGGGAACAGAAGGGTTGTAAATCAAGTACTGTTTGCTACGCTGCATAGGTATCTAGACGAAGAATCTCTCTCAAAAAGTCTGTGTAAAGCCAACCGTCATGCGCCAATGTGTTATCCTGTCTTGGGGGTATGCATACGACTACAGGCCTCAGAGGAAGCTTGTACGTCGTCTTGTGGGGTATAAGTATGCAGCGTGTGCTCATCAAATCTAGTCGCTATTCCAATCTCCTCAAAAGAGCCATTGTCGTTCAGGGGGACGAGACCACCAGCACATGCTCAGAGCTTCGATCGCACGGCTTCCAGCCGGTACTTGACGTCCTTCAGCGCCTTGGTTGTGGGCTTCCAGTCGTCGAACTGGCGGAGGAGCTCCTCCGTCTCCGCCGAGAGCTCCGTTTTGACAAAGTCCTCTTCAAGGAGGCCACGCATGATCCACGGTAGGTGGTATGGGTTAGGGTTCGTGAGAGGGCCAGGTCCACCCGTCGTTTTATTGGTACCAGCAGAGTCTGACCGGTGAGGGTGCCGTATCTGGCATTGGCGATTCGTCACGTGTGGGGGGACGTTGGTAGTCTCCAGCGCGTGAGAGACGGCGAGGTCGTAGACTTGCTCGTCGTAGTAGAGTCGTGAGTGCCCCTCGCCTGAGTAGAGGGAGCCGGCGAGCGGCGTGGATAGCTCACGGATGAGGCCGTGGTCGGAGACACCGAGATTGCGGAGCTTCAGTGCGAACCCTACTAGGTGGGCGATACTGTAATTTTTAGTGTGAGCACATTCGAATGGGGAAACGAGACTGACAAGTCAGGGGCGTGAATGCGACCGTCAATGAAGACAGCGCGGTAGATGTAGGGGTGAGACGCGGGAGAGTATATGGCCGACTCCATGGGCACCAGCTGGTCGTCGATACTTCCGATGTAAGTGATTCTTGCACCGTACTCCAGAACTTCCTTGAGGGCAGTTTCGTATCGTCCGGACACCTCACTCTCTGAGTTGGAAAAGTCCCACAATTCGGCGGCCGTGCCCATAAGCATGCCCATACTGGATCTGTAGTCGGGGAACGGACCGAGCGATACGCCAGCTGAAGCCAGATTAGTCAATGCACCAACATGTTTGGAAAGGATACTCGCCCATGGCGCAGACTCCGATTCTTGCGTTTGTTATGATGCCTAAATCAATGAGCTTGGCCACCAGCATGATCGCCACAGGCACACCTTGCGAGTGGCAGGCGAGAATGATCAGGTCTGCGCTTCGCAAGGGCTCAATCCAGTTGAGAAGTAGCTTCCACAGGTTGTCCACGCGATCTGCAATTTTGCCCTCTCCCTCGAGCGCAACCTTCTCGATTTCGCAATCTCCACATCCGTGAGCATCGGCCCACCTCCTGATGCCCTCGGCGCAGTGACTTGCGAGACGCAGAGACGTACCCGTCGGCTGTCCGACCATGGGCCGAAGGTATGTTGCAGGAAACAGGCCGTGGACACCGATGGCAATGGCCTTCTTCACCTTTGGCGTTTCTTTAACTCGGAAGACATGGTTCGTAGCAGGCTGTTGTGTACGAAGGAGAAGCTGCGTGATCTGCTTCAAGATGGATGGATTTTCCTTCATGTGATATGTGCTGCCAAAAGACGGGAGCAGCAGATTAGGCGGCAGCGACTTGGCGGGCGACTCGGAAATGGACGCCGGCTTGGTCGCTGCAGGCTTGCCTGGGCTTTCTTGTACAGATTCTGCGATGGATGATTTGGACGATGCTACAGGCTGTGGTGTCGCCATGCCTGTTCGCACAGATGCGTCATCCAGATCCATGGACTGAGGTCGGAGTCTCTTATTCTTTTTCCCGGCCGCCGTCCCTATCGTCGCAGCCTTGAGCTTGGTTTTGAGATCCTTCGTTGAATCAGTCGTTTGTGATGTGACGATGCCCTGTGCCGGCTCAGGATGAGCCTCTGATCCTTGTCCGATGACAGCCATCTCTCCGGTTTCTGGCTGCGGCGTCTTGCCGTCAGCCTTGGGCTTTACATCTCTTGACCAGAATGCCCACGTCGAGCCAGCCGGTGGCGGCGGCGACTGAACAGCCGTAGGTTCGGGGCGTCGGTCATCGACACGTCTTGAGGTTGTGATTCTGGGTCAACTCTAGGTGCAGGAACCGGAGTTTGAGGAGTCTGGGGTTGGCCCTCGGCAGCCGCCTGGGGTGTCGCGGCAGACCAGAAACCAAACCAAGTGGAGGCGGTGGGAGGCGCCTGACGCTCCGGATCAGTTTGTGGCTCTGGGTTCGGTGTCGATGGTCTCTCCGACCCTGGATCTGCAATCGGAGCTGATGCTGTTTCAGGCTCTTTTGCCGGCTCATTCGTTATCGTATCATGTGCGGCTGGCGGCAATGAGTTTGAGTCGGACAGCTGTGTCCTGCCCAACCATCCGAACCATCCTGTTGCCGTTGAGGGTCTTTGAGGGGATGGTTCCATTTCAACATCCTGAGATGTCGTGTTCTCCTCTTTTGCCTGGTCCCCCGCGGGCCCGTCCTTCCCATCTATTGTTTCCTGGGCTGGTGGGCCATTCGTCATCTCAGTGTCCATCCGTTCCGAGTCTCCATTCGCCGAGGGGCTTTCCAAAATGTTAGGCAGAGTCGTTGCCGACGCCGTTGCCCCTTCAAGGCTCGACGAGTCGGTACTCTTCTTGGAATCGAAGCGTCTCAAGTCGGATATGCTCGGTGGTCGATTGGTGCCACCGAGGATCGTCTCCCGGGCAATCTGGGGCACCAGTGCGGATGATTTGGGTGCACGCGGCCAAGATCCATACCAGCTTCGGCTTTTGCGCACCTCCTTCTGTCCGTTAGATGCTGGCTTGGGCGTCTCGTTGTGTTTGGTGCCACTGGGAGTCGGCATATCGCGCTGTCCAACCGAGGACGTCGTGGTGTCCAGCACGGGAGGCGCCGGTGACGTAGTGGCAGGCGTCGCGGGGTTCGGTGCAGGAAGGCTCGTAGAGCTCGCGGTGGAAGAATTTGGTCGCACGCGCTTTCGAGGCGCCATGTTGAGGTTGTGACAGAGATCGTGGGTGTTTGCAGGAGTAAACCTCGAGAGCCCGGAAACTTCTCAGGCCGCTACATCATCGATGATCTGGCATGTGGTCAAAGGCTATTAGCGGTAAACACTTGACACTGGCTGGCTGGCTGCCTTGATGGCTGGGACTGGGGGGAACCAGCCCCTCTGTAGGCCCGTGCTGCCGTCACAGGCCAGCAGGCGGCGACAACGCCAGCGCCAGCGCCAGCAGCAGTGACACCAGCAGCGCCAGCAGCAGCCGGTGGGCCGCTAGTTGTCCTGCAGGGACAATCTTATCGCCCCCAGCTGCCTTATCTTATCGGTCGCATCCCGCATCGAAGGAAGAAAAAAAAATCGACAGGCCCAGCGACGGGAGCTGGTGGACTGGATTCAGTTCAGCACTCGAGTCGGAGTGGTACCTTTACCTCACGACTTGTTGCATTACAACTCCACGAGCCGAATTCCACACAATGGGCTCACTTAAACGAAAGGAAGCCCCGGGAGGCGATATTCCCTCCAAGAAGGCAAAGTCTTCCAAGGATACCCGACCAGCCAAGTCCGACAAGCCGTCAACCTCGACCAGAGATGGCGCCGACAGCCAGAAGCGGGCCAGCTCCGGTGCCGATGCACCCAAGTCGGTCATTTCTAGCATCCTCAAGGACGAAGAGCCCATGTTCCCTCGTGGTGGCGGCAGCGTCCTGACGCCGCTCGAGCAGAAGCAGATTCAACTCGAGGCGAAAGCCGATGCCTTGAGAGAGGGCGAATTCGATACCGAGGAGAAAACCAAGCACAAGAAAGAAAAGAGGAGGAAGTCCAAGCTCGGCGCCTTTGAAGATACCAAGACGAAGTCCTCGTCAGATGAGGACGGGACCAAGATTGAGGCCCTGAACTACAAGGTAGGCAGGCCCCCATGTCGTGAACCCCCTCATGCACTCGACTAACAGTGAACAGCGTCTCGCAAAGGGATCTGTTGTCCTCGGTCAAGTCTCCGCCATTTCTCACCACAACCTCACTATCGCATTGCCCAACAACCTCAGTGGCAATGTATCGATTGCCGCCATTTCCGATGTCGTCACGGCGAAGATCCAGCAAGCAGCCGAGGCCTCGGACGACGACGACAGCGCCGATGAGAACGATGATGACGACATTGAGCTTAACTCGCTCTTTGAAGTTGGCCAGTACGTCCGTGCCTACGTCCTCTCTACTAAGGAAGGCGAAGGCTCAGGAAAGAAGAACCACATTGAGCTGTCACTGCGCCCCGAAGACGCCAATTCCGGCATGTCGAAGAATGATGTAGTCGCCAACGCTACCGTCATGGCGGCCGTCATCAGCGTTCAGGACCACGGTTATGAGATGGAACTGGGAGTCGACAACAAGAAGCTCAAGGTGTTTCTGCCGAAGAAGGATGTCGGCTCTGAAGTCGATGAGTTGAGGCTTCAGTCCGGCGCGGTGTCTCTCTGCCTTGTCAAGAGTGTCTCGGGCAAGATTGCTCAGCTTTGCTTGGACTCGGAGAAGCTGGGAAAGGTCGACAACATTGCTACCGAGGCCACCACCGTCAACACTTTCCAGCCGGGTACCGTGGTGGACGTTCTGGTTACGAGCACCACCGGCCGTGGCCTCCTCGGCAAGATCCTAGGTCACCTCCCAGTTACTGCCGACCTCATTCACTCCGGTGCCGGTCCCGACGCTGTAGACCTCGATGCGAAGTACAAGGTCGGGTCGCGCGTCAAAGCCCGCGTCATCTGCACATTCCCCAACGCAAAGAACCCCAAGCTCGGCATCTCGCTGCTCCCTCACATCGTCAAGCTGCAAGCGAAGAAGGCCGGCAAGGGCGGGCAAGCCAAGCCCCCCCTCAACGTGCTGCCCATCGCTGCCCGTGTTGACAAGTGCACTGTACGCAAGGTTGAGCCTGAGATCGGTCTTTACGTTGACGTCGGCGTCGCAGGGCTGTCTGGCTTCGTCCACATCTCAAAGGTCAAGGATGGCAAGGTTGAGGCGCTCTATGAGTCGAGTGGCCCCTTCAAGGAGGGTTCTGTGCACCGTGGTAGGGTCATTGGCTACAGCACCTTTGATGGCATGTACTTGATGACGTTTGAGCCTACCATCATCGAGCAGCAATTCATCCGTCTTGAGGATGTGCCTGCCGGTGAAATTGTTAGCTGCACGATCGAGAAGGTGGTCGTTGGTGGGCAGGGCGTCAGCGGCTTGGTCGTCAAGATTGCTGAAGGCATCACTGGTTATGTCCACGAAACGCACTTTGCCGATGTTCGCCTGCAGCACCCTGAGAAGAAGTTCCGCGAAGGCATGACCGTCAAGGCTCGCGTCCTGTCCGTTCGTCCCAGGAAGCGACAGATGCGCCTGACACTGAAAAAGACTCTCGTCAACTCGGATACGCCCATCATCAAGAGCTTTGACGAGGTTGAAGTCGGGCAACAAGCTCTTGGCACCATCAGCGACATCTCACCCCACGGCGCCCGCATCGAGTTCTACAAGGGTGTCCGGGGCTGGCTGCCTGTCTCTCAAATGAGCGAGGCGTTCATCCAGGACCCCAAGGAGCACTTCAAGGTCGGCCAGGTCGTCAATGTTCACATTCTCGAAGTCGACCCGGAGAACCAGAAGCTGCTGGTATCTTGCAAGGACCCGTCCGCTTTCGGCCTCGACAAGCAGGCTGCGCTTAAGGCCCTGTCTGTGGGATCGATCGTGTCGGGCAAGGTGATCCAGAAGTCTGACGACGATGTTCACGTCGAGCTTGATGGATCCAACCTCAAGGCCATCCTGCCCCTTGGCCAGCTAACTGATAAATCCGCCAACAAGAGCCAGTCTGCCCTCAAGAGGATACACATGGGCCAGACCCTCACCGACCTCCTGGTTCTAGACAAGAATGAACGTCGCCGCGCGATCACCCTGAGTTCCAAGCCCAGCCTCATAGAGGCAGGCAAGACAGGCAAGCTTATCCGCACGTACGCCGACGCCAAGGTTGGCGCCGAGGTGCCTGGTTTCATCAGCTCCATCCGGCCCGGCGCAGTCCTTGTTCGATTTGGCGGTAACCTCGTCGGTGTCATGTTCAAGACGAGACTTCCCATCGAGGATCAAGAAAGGGAGGCCTTTGGTTTGCGCAAGGACCAGAGCATCACTGTCCGCATCCGCGCCATTGATCTCTAGAGGACCCGTCTCGTCGTCGATCCTTTGACAGCAGAGCTCCCCAGCAACGAGGCGAAACCCAAGAAGGAGAAGGAGTCCGCCCGGCCCCAGGCCCACGGCCCCGTGCAGGACATCACATTCGGCCAGATTGTTGAGGCTAAGATTGTCGGCATTCACGACACTCAGTTGAATGTCGAAACCGCAGACAAGGTCCAGGGCCGAGTCGACATTTCCCAGATTTTCGATTCTTGGGACAAAATCAAGGATCCCGAAGAGCCGCTTTCCCAGTTCAAAAAGGGTGACACCATTCATGTCCGCGCTATCGGCCTTCACGACTCAAAGGACCACCGTTTCCTCGCCTTCTCTCACCGGTCCTACAACTCCGTCCTCGAGTTCACTGCCAAGGCCAATGACATCGAGGCCGATGAACTCAAGCCCCTGTCCCTGGAGGATCTCGAGGTTGGCTCCACGCACGTCGCCTTCGTCAACAACGCCTCCCGCAACGGTCTTTGGGCCAACATCTCGCCCGTCGTCCGCGGTAGGATCAACGCCATGGATGTGTCCGACGACACGTCCAAGATCAACGACGTTATCAACAACTTCCCCATCGGCACCGCGCTCAAGGTGCGCGTCATCGCCGTCGATGCGAAGCGCGGTGTCCTCGACCTATCAGCTCGCTCTGACTCTTCTGCAGCCGTTACCTGGGACAGCATCAAGCCAAACCAGGTCCTTGCCGGCTGTGTAGTCAAGGTCAACGAGCGTCAGATCATGGTAAAGCTTGGTTCAAACGTTGCCGGTCACGTTCACCTTGTCGACATGAGCGATGATTTTGGTGACGTTAACACTCTCAAGTACGACAAGGGCGACGCTATTCAGGTCTCCGTCGTTGAAGTCGACAGGAGCAACAAGCGCGTCCGCCTCTCGACTCGTCCCTCTCGCGTCCTGAACTCATCGTCTCCAATCACCGATCCCGAGATTGCGAGCGTGAAGCAGGTCGTCTCCGGCAGCACCATCCGTGGTTTCGTCAAGCACGTGGCCGACAAGGGCGTCTTTGTGCTGCTCGGTGGCAACGTCTCCGCTCTCGTCAAGATCTCCAACCTTTCCGACCGTTTCCTCAAGGAGTGGAAGGAGCACTTTCAGGTTGACCAGCTCGTCCAGGGTCGCGTTCTGTCCGTTGACGAGGCCGCCGGCCAGGTTGAGCTGAGCCTGAAGAGCTCCGTCGTCGATGACAACTACAAGCCCCTAAAGACCTACAAGGACATCAAGCCTAACCAGATTGTCACCGGCAAGATCCGCAAGGTGGAGGACTTTGGTGCCTTCATCGTCGTCGATGGATCTGACAACGTCAGTGGCCTGTGCCATAGGAGTGAGATGGCGGACAGCCCTGTTGAAGACGCCAGGAAGCTCTACCAGGCCGGCGACGTCGTCAAGGCCAAGGTCCTCACATTGGATCGCAACAAGAAGCGCATTTCTTTCGGTCTGAAGCCCGCGTACTTCGACGACGATGTCGATATGGACGAGGGCGAGGGCGCTGCTCTTGATTCCAACAATGAAGAGGAGGAGGAGGTTGACAGCGACGAGGGTGAGGATCTGGCAGAAGGCGGAGCGTCCATCAAGTTCATGGGCACCGACAATCTGGAGGACTCGGACGACGAGCAAGACAAGGCCGACTCGGACGAGGACGTGGTCGAGGACGGCGACGTGGACATGTCTAGGGAGCAGAACGGACTCAGCAACGGAAAATACGACTGGGCTGGCGACGCGTTTGACGACTCTGACAAGGAGACCCGGTCAGCGCCCGCCAAGAGCAGCGCGTCGAAGCAGAAGGAGACGAAGAAGCCCAAGAAGGACGAGATCCAGGTCGACCGCACGGCCGCGCTGGATGTCAACGGACCCCAGACGGCCAGCGACTACGAGCGTCTGCTGCTTGGTCAGCCCGACTCGTCCGCTCTGTGGATCGCGTACATGGCGCTGCAGATGCAGGTCAGCGAGCTGACCAAGGCGCGTGAGATTGCCGAGCGGGCCATCAAGACGATCAACATCCGCGAGCAGACCGAGAAGCTCAACGTGTGGATCGCGTACCTCAACTTGGAGGTGGCCTACGGCACCAAGACGACCGTCGAGGAGGTGTTCCAGCGGGCATGCCAGTACAACGATGACCAGGAGATTCGCGAACGGTTGGCAACCATCTACATCCAGTCTGGAAAACACAAGGTAAGCCAGCCCAGCCCTTTGCACTGCTACTACACCCCGTCCTCCCTTCATTTGCGGGCCAAACCAAACCATACTAACTTTCTTTGCAGAAAGCAGATGAGCTCTTCCAAGCTACGGTCGCCAAGTTCGGCTCCAAGAACCCCAATCTCTGGACCAACTATGCTCACTTCCTCCACGCTACGCTCAACCAGCCCGACCGCGCGCGCTCTCTTCTGCCCCGCGCGACGCAGGCCCTCGGCGAGCAGCACACGGCGGCCCTCCTGGCCAAGTTCGGCTCGCTCGAGTTCCGCTCGCCCAACGGCGACGCCGAGCGCGGTCGCACGACGTTCGAGACGCTGCTGGCGACGTGGCCGAAGCGGTTCGACCTGTGGAACCAGCTCGTCGATCTCGAGATGGCGGCACGGGGCACCGACGCGGCCACCGTGCGCGACGTATTTGAGCGCGGCACCAAGGTCAAGGGTCTCAAGGCGCAGAGGGCCATGAAGTGGTTCAAGAGGTGGGCTGAGTGGGAGGGCCAGACGGATCCCAAGGGCAAGGAGCGTGTCATGGCCAAGGCGGCCGAGTGGGTGACGGCTGCCAAGGCGAGAAAGGAGGCCGGGGCTGCTGAGGACGAAGACATGGAATAAAGAGCGAGAGAGAGAAGGAGAGAAACAAATCCAGATCTTGGCGTGTTGTACTTTACCTATACCAGTCGCTAAGGGGGGGGCATTGGGTTTTCACCGTGGATTTCAAGCATTTGGCGTACAAAATCATCAATTTGTCGACATGATTATCTACAACCGACAATGATCGCTAGGCATACCACGTAGTGATTTATTCCTTCATCTCCTCAATGATGAAACCGACGCATTGTCGTCGCCAAACTCTTGGCGGACATCCCGTGTCAGAACGACCTTCGTCTTCTTCACGATGCCTGTTCCCTCGAGAATAAACTCTGTGCTACCCGCGTCGCTGGTCCCATTTCCAAACTCGTGATCAACGCCGCTACCAAGGGGCATGACTCCACTGCCCCTTCCCCTCCAGCTGCGCATGGCAAAATCCCCGCCGCGTGCAGCGCTCGACGCGCCGGTACCCTGAACAGCGTACTTTTGCGAAGGCCCGCTGGAGGCACCGGTGCTCTTCTCGCGGAAAGCCTTGACCAATGGTGCCAGCGTCGGGACGCAGGTGACTATGACGCCGAGATTGTTCTCGATGGTGGACCACATGATGAGCGGGGCGGAATCGAGGTAGTTGGCCAGGCGGACAACGGTCTGGATGCGGAAAATCTGAATGATGGTAATGAAGACACCCAGAGCCAGGAGGCCCAGGAGGACGAGCTTCTTGCGGCGCTGAATCTGGGCTCGGAGGAGGACGGGGAATGGCAGGAACATACTATTGTTATCAGTTGGGAGAATGACTATGGAATTGACGGTGGAAGGAACACGTACACTACGATGTCAAAGAGGATCGTCAGGGAGGCCATGCTGAGGTAGAAGTGTACGGCCTGGACACACGTGCCGGCGACGGAGGTGTCCCATTGGAGGCGGATAGGGGTGCAGAGGTTGATCTGAACAAGCAGAAACGAAAGGTGGAACATGCTGCAGAGGGCAATGACTGTGTATGTTGCATAGCGATAGGTACCCTGGGGTATGATTCGGAGGTAGGAGAAGAGGAGGCTGAGCTTGAAGCCGTAGATGCTGGTAATGTAGCTGTCAATTGTTAGAGGTGGTCGCCTCGAAGGCGGCACGAAAACGGGATGATGGAGGACGTACAACGGAGCGCCCATATACTGCAGAAGGCCGAATTCGTAGACGTTTTCCTCTGGAAAATCATCAAGATGCAATAGACCGAGACCCCATTTTGTCTCTGCTGGAGTGTTAACGGATGCGGCACAAGACTGCTCAGCGTGGATGAACTTACGAATGATGGTGACGATGGCAAATCCGGCGCAGCCAATCTACAAATCAAGTCAGACGAGATCTAGGAAACCAAGAAAGATTTGGGCAGTTCTCATCCTTACCCAGGTGAAGCAGATAATCCAGTCGTCTGAAAAGTTGTCAGTCATAAAGCACCTCCTCCTTTAGCTTCTGTTGTGCAGAGATACATACCCGCTCCGGTGGCTTTGATCAGGAATCCTCTCACATACATGCGGAGGCAAATGACAATCAGAGACAGTGTCGTAAAGGCGATGGCGATCCCGGTAATCATAGGGCCATCGTTGGCGGTGCCCACAGGAGTGCCATATGTCCAACCCTCGGCCGACATGACGAAAGGCAAGTTCCTTTGTGCGGGAGCGATAGCCTCTCGAACTGTGATCGGCACAAAGAACACAGAAAACAGACGTAGATCCAGAATGAGTTGCAGTAAGGAAGCGGTGTCCTTGGGGTCGAGGTATGGGACCGCCGATAGAAGTATGCCTGCGAGGAGGGCAGAAAAGAAAGGGGTCCCCCCCCCCCCAATATGATGCCACTGCTCAATATCGCCAGAAGCCGAAGCAAGCGATGGGCAAGGAAAGAATTCTCCACGCGCCTCCACTATGCTGAGCTGATACATACGACTACCACAAGTTTGGCAGCATCTTGGATCTTATTCCACGGGTGTAACCTAACGCGGCACTGCTCTAGGTATTCGGGTATGGCGGGTGGCTGGAAGCGTTTTCCCCGTCTGGCATGACTTGGGGGGGGGCCGTCTCCGGCCTACGCATGGCCCTCTTTTTCTCGATGGCACGACGCAGGTTCGTGAAGAATACTGCCGAAAACGAGAACGAGGGCAACGGCGCTCTCGAAGGGAGGAAGGCTATTTGTTCGGCCCTTGTTGGCTATTTGCTCTGCCCAACAGGGGTAAAGCCACAATAGACAGGAGAAAAGCCACAAACACAGCTCCACCACCAAAATTAGCTGTGGCAACTATGTACCTGTCCTTTTCTCTTATACACTCGAGTCTCTCGATGAATTCCGAGCTGAAGACCAGCTATGACCAGCTAACAAACCAGCGCAGGGCCAGTTAGCAACCCCCCAAGGCTCTGCAATTGCCCCATATATCCACCGCATTATCAACACCCTTAAATGCAACAATAGCACCAAATACGCCTATTTTGAGCCCTCCAGACATCACGAATCTATCATTTTATCGTTATACGAAGCCTCTGCGATGCCTCCTTCACCGGCAAACTCACCGGCCGTCACCGAGGCCGTCACCGAGGGTCCTGCCAACAGGGAGGGTTCTGAATAGCCTCCAATTGAGGCCAATTCGGCGTTTGCCGCAGTCTTTCCGATATCCTGATTTATAATGCAAAAAAAATTAGCACTAGCTGCCTCAGGCCTGCCAAGGGCTGCCAATGGCCGTTCAGCGACTCGCCTGCTTCGCAATTCATCGAGAGACTCGAGTGTACAAGAGAAAAGGACAGGTACATAGTTGCCACAGCTAATTTTGGTGGTGGAGCTGTGTTTGTGGCTTTTCCCCTGTCTATTGTGGCTTTACCCCTGTTGGGCAGAGCAAATAGCCAACAAGGGCCGAACAAATAGCCTTCCTCTCTCGAAGGCGTCACGGGCGCTATTGCAGGCGACATGGCACAGCCCTGTGGCCTCTACCCCAGCACAAGGTTAGCCTAGTGCCCTGGGATTAAGCCACCGTTGCGGATCGCTTCAAATATGGGAGACTAGCAACGGGTACTGGAGATGATACATGTAAGTTGCCAGGCAAGGCAGGGAGGGTAGCGGTTCCTCGGCACGACCTCCCGCGCAGGAGGCGCCACCACGCTTAGCTCAGTATTGCCAAGGACTGCAGAGTATGGACGATGCTCTGGGAGAGGGGGGTGTTGAAAAGAAAGCTCATCGCAGGCAAAGCCCGTGAGCCTCTGACCTCCGTGAGAAGGCTGCAAAGGGAGGATCCAAGAGGAGAGGACAGCCGCAACGAGAGGAGCGACGACGAGATGAGTGCAATGCTCGAGAAGAAGGCCTGTCAGACGTGACTCGGGAATCCCATCTGTGTCTCAGACCCTTGTGCCTGCCAACCCGTATTCAAGTCTTTTTTTCTGGGACGTGTAACGGTTTCGACGACCACACGACGGCAAGTGTCGCGATCAATAGAAACGTCTTTCAAGGACTATTATGGTGTTGACGATAATAAGATTTGGGAAAGTGAGATTGAATTTTGAGTGGTTTGTTTGTCGGTGAGAGGCGATCATTACCTAGGTACCCAGGTAAGGTAAGCTAAGAAGGCGAAGACTCGCCAGGTGAAGACGCAGCTTCTGAATAGCTCGTGGCAATGGGCAAGCTCTCTTTCCCCCCCCCCCTCTCTTCTTCGATGTCTCGCGGCGAGGAACCCTTTTGCAGAGAGCAGATGTCAGGAGAGCGACGGGGCAGGGGTTGTACCACATCTCTCAGTGTTCTTCAGTTGGAGTTGGGGGTGCTTGCCCCAAGGTGCATGTATCCTGCGCGCTGTATGCGGCATCTAGGTGTGATCACATGATGCTGGTCGCGCATTGGAAGGAACGGCGTACGACCTTTGTGTGTGTGTGTGTGTGTGTGTGTGTGTGTGTGTTGTGCGCGCGTCGGTGTGCCAAGATCATCCACTACGCCTTCCCCGGCACGGCTTTTGTAGCGGAAGCTAGTCCCGATCTTCTCGGCAAGCCCCATGCCCAGCACAGACAATGGGCGCGGGAAGGGAAAGGGAAGGAACAAAGTAAGGGACAGCCGGCAGTACCTGGAGGGTCGTGCTTGCTAGTGCGCGGCCCTACCCCCACCGAAGGTACCACCTCCCGTGCTTTCCTTCCCTAGCAGAAAATCCCTAATCCCCTGATCTCGCAACGACGCCTCTCGGTCTCGTCTGCCCATCCATGACCCTTGCTCGTCCCATCCACCACCATGACTACAACTGCATGTGCATGTAGTATGCATCACGACCCAGTCGTCGACTGCCAGGCTTATCTGCAACCTTGGGCCCCTGGCCGCGCCGTGGTACCTTATTTTGTGCCTGCAGGTGCTGCCTCTCCTGCACACCTCGTCCGTGCTGCGGAAGATTTGCCGTGATGATTCCATGCGCCTGGATTCAGATGGGGATAATTACTCGCCGTCTGTGGCCTCCCCCTTCCCCTGGCCCCCCTCGACCCAACCATGCAAGCACCAAAGCACCCAGTCAGCACCAAGCACCAAGCAAGCATTCTGCCGACTGCAACCTCAACAGGTGGCCTCGCGTCACCCACCCGGCCCACGTGGGTCAGTTATCATCCATCTCCAGTACAGTGGTTGGCCAACACATCATTCATCTATTGCCAGCTTCTCTGATGTTTCCATGACTGGCATGTCAACTTGACTCGGCCTCCTCCGATATTGGAATCAGACCCCCTGACGGTCCAAGTGCCAGACCCAGACCGACCCAAACCATGCAACGGCGGCCGACATGCAAACCGACCCAACGTGCAGTTCGACAGTCGAAAGGTACCTCCCGCGTATGGGTCGCAGAGTTGCCCGTCGAGCTCGACTCGGGTCCCTGCTACCAGGCCGACAATACTCACCTGATACTAAGTTAGCCTTCGATGGCTGACCGCCGGATGTTCGGCCTCGGTCATTACGCCAATTCGCGCGCACCAGTGGCATTATTTACTGCCCCCCCCCCTCTCTTGCACATAGCTTTGCCATCATCGCCCCTTGCAACTACACCAAACGGGGACAGAAGCCAACTCGGCCCTTGTCCAATCCCCGGCATCCTTTCCTCTTTGGCCGGGGAGGCCCGCAGTCCAGACGCCCACGCCACGTTAGGGGAGGGGGTATGGACCTCTGTCGTCTGCGTTTTGCCTTTGCCTGCGCCGTTCTATTGACCGCGTCTACGTACGGTGGTGCGTTGGGACTGCGCCCGCGTTGCATTCCCAGTTGCGCTGGGCTCAATGGCCTTCTTGCCCGATTGCCAAGGCCGGCCAAGGCGGCCTCCCCCTTGCGGGCCGCGCTGTCGGGACCAGCAAAGCCATATAAAATGTTCTGTCCGCCCCTCGAGGCCGAAATAGCGAGTCTCTCTAGAGCTAGAGAGGATCGGAAAAAGGCAACTTCACTCTCTTGATTGCTTCTTCTATCCTGCCTTTTCCCTCCTTCTCGCTCTCTTTCTCTCTTCTCACCCCTCCCTCCCCCTTCCCCCTTCCCTCCTCCTTCTGCGTCTCCTACTGGTCGCAGCCTGAACCTCCATCCTGACCACCCCTCACGATGAAGAGCTTCTTCGTCCACGCCATCCTGGCGGCCACAGCCTGGGCTGCCCCCGAGCTTGTCGCCAGGGGTCAGACTTGCAAGTGCTTCCCCGGCGATGCTTGCTGGCCTTCCACGGCTCAGTGGAATGCCCTGAACACGACCGTCTCTGGCAGGCTCATTGCCACGACTCCTCTCGGCTCGCCGTGCCATGACCCGACCTACGACGCTGCCAAGTGCGCCGACCTTCAGTCGAAGTGGCAGTTCTCGGAGATTCAGTAAGTTACGCTCCCCTGGTACGTTCATTGGTGAGCCGGAGAGACGGGGTCCCTAACCATACAACAGCATGGACTCGTCCTCCTCTGTCATGGCGCCCTTTTTCGCCAACCAGAGCTGCGACCCTTTCCAGCCTCGCGAGCGCCCATGCACTCTCGGCAACTACGTTGTCTATGCCGTTGACGCTCGCACGCCTGGTGATATCCAAGCCGCCATCATCTTTGCTAAGAAGTTTAACATCCGTTTCGTCGTTCGCAACACGGGCCACGACTACAATGGCCGTTCCACTGGTGCTGGCGCGATCTCCGTTTGGGTTCACAACATGAAAGGCGCCAAGGTCGTCGACTGGGCCGACAAGAACTACCAGGGCAAGGCACTCACCGTCGCTGCCGGCGTCCAGGGCTTTGAGGTTATGGAGGCTGCCAACGCCGCCGGCCTCGCCGTCGTTGGCGGTGAGTGCCCCACCGTTAGTCTTGCCGGAGGCTACACCCAGGGTGGGGGCCACTCGGCCCTGTCGACTAGCTTCGGTCTCAGCGCCGATAACGTTCTCGAGTGGAAGCTTGTCACCGCGGATGCCAAGGTCGTCAAGGCCAGCCGTACCGTGAACGCGGACCTCTACTGGGCTCTGTCCGGTGGTGGTGGTGGCAACTGGGGCGTTGTCACCTCGGCCACCGTCAAGGCGCACCCTGATGCTGTCTTTGGCGGCGCCACCGTCGCCTTCTTTGCTGCCGAGAACGATGCGACTGCCTTTTACAAGGCTATCGATGCATTCCACGAGGAGCTTGCCGCCATGGTCGATGCTGGTACCATGGTTGTCTACTACTTTGCGGCCGCCTTCTTCCAGATCGCACCTATCAACGCCTACAACAAGACCGAGGAGGAGGTCCGCGCCATCCTCGCCCCCTTCCTCGCTCGTCTTGACGGTCTCGGCATCAAGTACACGTCCGCCTATTCGGAGTTTGCTGGTTACCGCGATCACTATAACAAGTACTTCGGCCCCCTGCCCATTGGCAACATCCAGGTCGGCATTGCTCAGTATGGTGGCCGTCTGATCCCCCGTGCGTCGATCACCAACATCACATCCTACACGCGCCTGATTGGTAGCACTGAGGGTGCCATCTTCATTGGCGTTGGTACCGATGTCTCGTCCTTCGGTTCCAAGATCCAGAACTCGGTCGTCCCCGCCTGGCGCAAGACACTAGTCCACGCCACCATCACGACGCCCTGGAGCTTCCAGGCGCCTTGGGCCGACATGATTGCCAACCAAAACCTCATGACCAACACGCTCATCCCCGCTATTGAGAAGCTTACCCCCGGTGGCGGTGTGTACCAGAACGAGGCCGACTTCCGTCAGCCTCGCTGGCAGCAGGAGTTCTTCGGTGCCAACTACAAGAACCTCCTCTGCATCAAGAAGGAACGCGATCCCAAGGGCTTCTTCTATGCCCTCAATGGTGTCGGCAGCGAGGCGTGGACTGTCGCCAGCAACGGGCGTATGTGCAGGGCTTAGTGATATAGATGGATATATGCAAAAAAAGTACAATGTAGCTTAATAATGCCATCTTTTCCGCCATTATACAGGTGCTGGTGCAAACGCGAACCACTCTTTGATTCCCACCGCCGCGTAAGGCCCGTTGCCCGAACCAACAAACGCTGCCCGTAGCATGGTTGTCTTGACCGTAGCGAAGCCTACCTCAGCGGGTGAATCCGTCACCTCGTTTGGGTACGGCCCCTCGGCCGCCACGTCCTTCCACGCGCCGTCAGCGGCACGATACTCGACCCTCCACTCTCTCGGTGGCGCCACGCCAAAATCAGACCCCGCCGGCGCGTCGGCGAAGAAGGCGACGGCCACACCATTGAGCTCGACTGTCGCGTTCCACGTATAGGTGAGCACGCTCTCGCGTGGCGTCGCCTCTCCAGCCCACGCGGACCAGTAGTCCGGCGGCAGCGGCGTCGAGGGGACGCGCTCGTCGTGCAGAGCCGCAAGCCAGTACTGGACGGGCGTGCGGGGGACGGACGACGGCTCGGCCAGCGGCGCTACGTTGCGGCTCGGTGGGCGCGGGGCCGAGAGGGCCGGACGGACGGAACGCTCGACGGGTCGGATAGACGGTGGGTTGGCGGCGTCGTCAAACAGGAGGGGGTCGAGGGCGATGCTGCGGCGAAAGTGGCCGCCGCCCTCGGCGTCGGCAGTGTGGTAGACGAGAAAGTGCGCGCCGTCGGCGAGGGCGTAGACGCCCGTGTGGCTTGTGGTGCTGGCGACGTTGGGGAGGATGACGCTGCGGTAGGTCCTCGGGCCTAGCGGCGACGAGGCCGTACCGTAGGCGATGCAGGCGTGGTACGAGGTCGGGGTGCAGGGGGAGTCTGGGCCGGCGTTGTTGGCGGCGTAGAGCATGTAGTAGGTCTCCTTGCGCTTCAGGAACCAGGGGGCCTCGGAGAAGCCCGTGAGGGAGATGACGGCCGTGATGCTGCCGATGATGGTGGTCATGTCGGACCCGAGCTCGACGCCGCGCAGCTGGTTGAAAGAGCCCCAGTAGACAAAGACGCGATGGTCGTCATCCACTAGAACGACTGGGTCAATGTTGTGCATGTCGTTGCGGACGGGCACGGCCTGGGAGATGATGGGACCGTCGGGGTGCGCATCAGTAAAGGGGCCCGTCGGAGAGTCGGACACGGCGACGCCGATGCCAAAGGCGTCCTGCGTGCCGGGATCGCGCTGAGTGACGGACGCGAAGAAGTAGAAGCGGCCGTCGGTGCCCTGTATAATCTGGCTCGCGTAGGCGCCGCCCGAGTCGGCCCATGCGAACAGGACCTCGGGACGGGCGACGGCGCGTTGCAGAGTCCACTCGCCACCAGCGGGGTCAGGACTCTCGGCCGAGAAGAGCTGCCATTCGTTCATAATGAAGGCTGTGGTCGTCGGCGGCGCTTCATCGCGGCCGCTCAGGATGTAGACCGTATTGTTCACGACAAAGGGCGCTGGGTCGGCCGAGTAAATGGAGCCATCGGAGAGGATGGGGTTGCCGTCGGAGACGAAAGTCTCGGTCTGCCGGCGATGCAAGGAGAGCGAGAAAACGGGCAGGGCCACACAAGCGGAGATGAGCAGGCGGCAGTACTTCATCCTGGCGAGGTCGCCCGTAACCTGTCCGGCTAGGTAGGTTCCTAATCGGTCAGCAAGGTAAGAATTGAGTATAGGAAGATGCTCCTTGTGTTGTGTGATTGTCTACAGGTGTGTTCGTCTGACGTGGTCTTCCCACTGTTGTCTTGATATAACCAGAGCAGCCGCCGTGCAATGGGGCATGCATTCATCACATATGGCAAAGACAAGTCATCTTTACGTTGATACAACATGAGCATTTGGTCGTCTTCACGCTCTCACTACTACTTCTCCTGAGACAGTGTCGGCCCTCCTACAGCCGTATTCGAGGTACGCATCTGACTCGAGCGGCTGCACCTCGAGATTCAAATGTTACTGTAGTTGTCGCGTATAGACAGACATGGGCACCTTCTTCATTTGTTAATCGGCCATAACGGGAGGGAGAATGCACCATGGTCTTGCGCGCCAATGATGGGCCCGCTCTCCAACACGACGACGTTGCATTGCAGACTATCGGATCCCGCGGTCTTTTGTCGATCAAAGGCAATCTCAGCGAATGTGACGATTTCCCCGCGATCTGCACGCTGGGGAGCGGATGCTGTGCTTTCGGACGCCGCTTCTGGCTGTGGGTCAATGCATTTACCTGAGGTCGGCCGAAATAGTCGTGGTAGATTCGCTATTCGTGGATGATACTCTCCGCGCGAGATCATGCGACGAGCTCATGCTGTGTGTGTGGTGCCCATTATCAACGAAACCAACGTGGTTTCCAGCGACAATTGGACTTGATTTTGACTGATATGGGCGTCAATGCAACAATCCGACTTGTGAAGAACCTGCTTTGCGTACGCGAAGACTCACCAACCACCACACGGGATCAATCGCCATGGAGACGTCAACCAGAGCTTCGAGACAAGCATTCAACGTGAGTCGTGGTCATGCCTCTGAGCGTCGCCGTGAAGGTCAAAAAGAGGAATCCCCCAGTTGCGGGCTGGCCGTGTCCCGAGCAGCGGACGAACCTGCAAAAGAAATGGATAGCAACTGGACGTTTCGATCGTCCGACCTCCGGGTTATGAGCCCGGCGCGCTTCCGCTGCGCCAAGTTGCTTTGTTCCTTGTTGAGATGAGGCCAAAAATGGTCGTGCTATGTAGTCATCGTGAGATGGAGCAAGCACTGACCGGCCCGCTTGGTGGGCGACGACGTGGGTCTCGTCCGGGTTCGGCAACCGACCAACGAGCCCTAGCTCGAAGACGTGGCCCATCAGGTGAGCGGGTGCGTGGTCCTGTCAAGCCAGTAACGACGGAAAAAAATAGTCTTGTCGTTGATGGTGACACGCGTGACGCAAGAGGGGTCCGAGAGGGGGGGGACCTTGGGTAGGTAGGTCCCTGAGGTTGACGGCGGTCTCTCCCATGTCTTTCCCGATCGAGCACAATGCGCCTGATTCAGCCACCACTGATTGGCCTCGAACAGTACTCGAGGAGCCCGAGAAGCTGCTCCCGGGCAGCTCTTGGTCACTTGGTCACGCAGATATCGGCATCGGTGCCCTGGCTTTTGCAATGCCCGTTTGCAATGCCGTTTGCAATGTCCGTTACAACGCAGGATAAGTAACGTAGCCCGCATTTGCCTACTATGTCACCTTGGTTCGGACAGAGTTGGCGTCCTGGACGAATTTGCCAGTTGGCCCACCCAGGCAGGGCATGGCAACGCAATCTTCTCCTGTCCCCACCACGCCGCACCGCCCCCGCTCCTCGACTCTCTGCGTCCCACCAGATCACAAGCACAACACCCTTTGAGAATCCCAAGATACCCACTGCTTGCGACAATTGTTCACCCTCCCCCACTGGTCGACATGGTCGCTGCAGATGCCGCCCGTCTCTCATCAAAGCGTGAATGGTTTAGTGGTAAAATTCTCCGTTGCCATCGGGGAGCCCTGGGTTCGATTCCCAGTTCACGCAGCGTGGCATGTACAGCATCATCAGAACCTCTCCGAGGTTGCTGGTACCATTTTTTTTAATTTTTGATGGTTTGGCTCGACGTTCTGGTCCAGGCTCTGGTCCAGATTTGGAAATTCATCGCATCGACGCTATTCGACCTGACTAGCGAATGAACCAATAGATGGACAAAAGACGTGCTACGTCGGGATACTACTTCAGGCCTCAAGTTATAGTTATGAGCAATTACATGCATCTTGATTGAGGAGTGAGGCTGTCCCTGTTCACGATATTATGCGAGAACGTGGGCCAAGGAACCCGGGATGACACTGCCTAGGTCCTCTGACAGACTGCAAGTGCTGACAAGTGATATCCGATGCAAAGCAGCCCAGAATCGGTGTGAACTTCTCGGCTTCAGGTCAGTGTCAATTTTTGTTTACCCAATGGCAAAAATTGGTGAGAAGAGCCAAAAGATCAATCCAGTGACGGCCCACTGGAACTCATCAATTGAATGGGATGGGATTCGAACCCATGCCTACGAAGTAGACTAGCACCTGAAGCTAGCGCCTTAGACCGCTCGGCCACCCATCCTAATGTTGATTGTTGAAGGCAAGCTTGGGAAAGCGCATTATAGTCTCAGACGCGCTCATGCCCCTTGCTGAGAATTCTGATTTCAAGACCCCTTCTTTCTGACCATTGTGCGATCTGAAGGGGTTTTACGGATGGAGGACATTTCTGGGTTTTATAGGTGAAGGAGACGGTAGCAGGCTTTAGCGGCTGAGCCTACAATCTCGTCATGAGACTCTCGCCTAATCCTTCTGCAGGGGAGAACATTGGAGCAACAGTCAGTCTCACGCCCGTGTCGGACTGAACCCCCAGATCTGCGGATGCGGGCTCAAGGCCCATCTCTTCATCATGCATCATGATATCTTTTGATCGCACGTTGCGTCCAAACCCACTTCGAAGCCGAGGAGACATTGCATTTTATTCTTCTTGCGCCCCAATGACGTCCCGGCGCTTCAGTCCCCAGTGATCAGTCACCGGAGGACAATACGGAAGTACCCCGCACCCGACGTCAGATGCTCTGTGGACTGTCTGGGGAATGCGCTGAGGATCTACATGAAGGCGACCAAAAGGGCAGCTCGGTGATTTTGGCCTCTAGTTCCGGCACGTGCTCGCCATTGCTGGAGATCGGATCATTACTATGCGGAGCCATTGTTGCCCCTTCGTTTCGTCTGGGGCGCCGGAATTCGTTTTGGGGTGACGGTCTCAAGGAGAAGATGTATAACGCCTTGTTGAGTATTTATATGTGTGATCTTCAGGTCGGAGAATGGCCTGGTCCTTGCTTATTAGCGGACAACTTGATCTCTCAAGACCCATAATCGCATCCGGGAAGACTGCAGGCTGCCCAGCATGCCATTCATCGCACCAGGTTGGTCAGCAGCCATCGTCAGCGTGCTTGCCGCCTCAGCCCTTGGTCAGGGAACGAACTTTCCCCCAGACACACTAGGACTCGAGAATGGCTTTATCGAGATCGATACACCCAACTTGAGCGCCCGCATTGTTCGCGATGCCCAGGTCCTAGCCTCTCTTCGTGTGGCAGAGGAGAGCTTCGACTTCCTGCCCTTCGATTACCTCGACCGCCGCAACCGCGATGGCCAGTATCATTGGGGTGACATCACCTACCGCTACCGCGAAGAGGGGAGCACAGCTTGGATCGACGGCGACTCGGCGAAGAAGCGACAGCCCGTCGAGTCGCTCAGCCCTGGGGATGCCCTCGCTGCGTCAGGCTTGGGGCCGACTCTTCCAAGTAGCCCGCTGAACATCACCCGTGAGTGGCTCGAGGTAGATGGCGACCTTGGACTTCGCTTTACAGTCGTCAACACCGGAGACGCGACCCTCGAGCTCGGCAGCCTCGGCTTCCCGGCCGAATTCAACAGCATCTTCACTCACCGCGAACCTCTCGAGATGCAGAAGTCTTGCTCCCTATCGGACCCGTACATTGGTCTCGTCGCTGGTCAGATCCGCGTGACGCCCGTCAACCCGGTCCGTGGCTCTCGCGCTGCACTCGTTGTCACACCGCTGGGGGCACGTGCACACCACTCGAGGCATATCGCAATCTAGTAGAGCCGTCATTCCAGGACACAGGCTACGGGAGTCAGACATTCGAGGGCTTTTACGAATGGCAGGTCCTGTCCCGGGCGTGGGCCGAGAAGGAGTGGGCCGCGGCCGAGCAAGGGCCCTGGAACAACCCTTCGTCACGGGCCCTTGAGCCTGGCGAAGCGCTGCAGTTCGGCGTTCGCTTCACGGTTGCAACTGACGGCGTCCGAAGCTTCGATGACGCTGTCCGCAAGACCGGTACGCCCACTGCACTAGGCATACCAGGATATCTCCTCGCAAGAGATTTGCCGGGTCAGTTATTCATCAACGCATCATCCGCAATCAGCTCCTTCTCTTCCGAGCCGGCGGGCGCTCTAAGTGTTGAGGAGAACGACAATGGTGGGTATACAGTGACGCCGTCAAGCGCGGAATCCACCTGGGGTCGTGTACGCCTGACGGTCAAGTATGCCGACGGCAAGGTGCAAACCATCCATTACTTCATCACCAAGCCGACCAGCGAGGCGCTCGCCGACATGGGCAGGTTTCTCTTCAACGATGCCTGGTTCACTGATGAGTCAGACCCCTTCAACCGCACGCCTTCTGTGATGACCTATGACTACGAGGCTGGCGCCATCGTTGAGCAGGACTCGCGGGCCTGGGTGGCTGGGCTCAGCGACGAGGGCGGTACCGGAGCCTATGTCGCAGCCGCCATGAAGCAAGTCTTGCAGCCAGATGCCGAGGAGGTCGCGAAGCTGGACGAGTTCGTCAACAAGGTTGTCTGGGGCCAGATCCAGCTCGAGGACTATTCAGTACGAAAGTCCATATTCTACTATGACCCGGATCGCATTGATTACAACTACAGCTCGACCATTGACTGGACAAGCTGGACGTCGTGGAACCGAGAAAACTCCTACTTCATCGACCGAGCCTACAATTATGTTCACCCAGCAGCCGCATACTGGGTTTTGTATCGCGTCGCGAGAGCGTATCCTGACTTGGTCAGCCATGACTGGCCATGGTACCTTGAGAAGGCCTGGGGAACTGCGCACCGCATGACGGATTCCGAGATATGGTACAATGATATGGGTTTAATGGGCGAGACGGTATTTGGTTTCATCTTACAAGATCTCTTTCGCGAGGGCGAGACAAGCAAAGCAGAGCAGCTGGAAGCAAGAATGCGAGAGCGTGCTCAGCTCTGGGACTCGCAGGACGTGCCTTACGGCAGCGAAATGGCCTGGGATTCGACTGGACAGGAAGGTGTCTACTACTGGACGAAGTAAGTGCCGCTTCATCGGTCTGGTGTCCTGCGAGATACTGACAAGTGTGATGTAGACATTTCGGCTTCGATGGGTCAGCTGCGCAAACTGTCGACAGTGTTCTTGGATACATGCCGACGGTCCCTCACTGGGGCTGGAATGGATGTGCCCGTCGATACTGGGACTTCATGTAAGTGGATGCTGTTGCTTGGAGCGAAGCGCAGAGCATTTGACTAAGCCCCGGCCGCAGCTATGGTGGTAAACTACGGCGCATTGAGCGACAGATCCATCACTACGGATCCGGCCTCAACGCGCAGGTTCTTCTCGCTGCCTTCCGCGATGATCCGGGCGACTCATACCTCGTCCGCGTTGGATACGCAGGCTCGTCTGCGCCCGTGTCAAACATCAACCAGGATGGTTTCCCTCGGTGGCATATCACGCGTGGCCAGACACCCAGAAATGGGACGGCATCACAGGAGACTACGGTGGCGGGTTCCTGGGCATGGCGCTCAGTGGTGGCGTGTATGTGGCAGACGACTCAGAGGTCGGTCTCGTGGCCTACGGCGGTATCCTCAGTCGTCAAGCAAGCTCCGTCACAGTACAACCAAAGGACGCAGTAAAGAGACGCGTGTACATCGGTCCGCTCAGCATCTTGGTCGAGATTGACGCTGGTATGGTGGAGGAGTTCTCATATGACGGTGAAAGCGTGACGTTGAACGTCAAACAGCCGGCGGATGGCCCACGAGCTGAATCGGTCATTGTCTGGATCGATTCGCGGTCTGAGAAGCAGTGGGGAGTGATCAGCAATGGGGCGGTCGAGGCACGCGGTGGTTGGCAGATAGGTTTCGGCGACGATGGGGCTGCGATCAAGCTTAGGTCGGCCTAAGGTAGACGGGTTCGTTTCAGGGACGCATTGTCAGTTGAGATTTGACAGTCTGCCGAGATTGTAGTCCTTCAAAGTAGGGATGAGGGAAGCATGACATGTCGATCTTCGTCAACGGCATTAAGCAAGTGGTTCCTCGTGAGACCTGGTGACTCGAGGGTGCGGGCGCATTCGACCGTCGCAGTCTGTGCAGACGTCTCTGCACAGCAACGGCGTGGCTTCGGCGAGCGCGTCTGAGTTGAAGTCAGAGAGCCAACGATTCTCGGCCAGCCGCTGTCGCTCATGCCTCGTATGCACTTGTTCAATTGTGTCCGTGCCACAGAGCTAACCAGAAATCACGGCTCACGACTTGACCCTTGCCATGTGAATCAGTTGGTGTTCAGGCGTTCTTCGACAGCCGTGCCTCTGACTCTGCGCCTCCGTCATGTTGAGGTAGTTCCTGGCGACTAATTAGAGGACATTGGGTGTTCCTCTCGGAAGACGCAAAATAGAACAAAATGGATGTATGCCATGCCATAAGAGGAAGTCCTTGCTCAGGAACCGCCTGACTCTTTTGAAAGCGGAAAGAAAGTTACGCGGATCAGAAGGATCAGTGATCATGAGAGTTTAGTGGTGCTGGTCGAGACCTGGTACCAGGTCTCTGGAAGGTCGACTTCGGACGAGGCATGGCCAAGTGCTTCCGCATATTGACCTCATCAGGCTCTTTGTTCAGCTCCGCAGCCCTTTCAACGGGGTTTTGGGCCCAGAAGAAGCCACTCGGAACTCTCTAGCACGTGAGAAGCCGTGCTGCGTAGGTACCTAGGTACCTACCTTACCTGGCTACCTACGCTCAGACCATCTCTCCACGCCACCCCATCTCTCGCCCGAAGTCACACACCACACGCTCATTAAGGTACACAACGAGATGGCTTGCTAGCCACTCCACGGACTTGCGCTTCCACTTACTTCCTCTAGTCCATCTGATCGTCGAGTCCCACTGCCCAGCGATACCGTGAACGAAACGTGAACGACGGAAAACGAACCACACTCGAGCAGACCTACCTATCTGTCTTTTGCGTGTCATGCATGATTCCTTTTCAGCCGCCTTCTCAAGTCAGCCCATATCAGCGTGGCATACAAGTTACAAGTTGAAGCGAACTGCCCCGTCCCTCGACGGCTCCTACCTATCGACGTGGCCCGCCCGAGGAGTGCATGCAAAGACCGTCATGGTCAGGCATCCAGCCAACATCATATCGTTTGCCTCTCGTGGTAGACCTCAATATCCGAATCCAGTCATTCAGCCCCGTACTATTGATGGCCAAGATGGTCCATGCCACTGGCTTAGCCTCAAGCGTCCTTACCACACTCAGAACAGCCTTCGCCTCATCGTTCCTTGTTCGGCCTAGCCCGCCAGACTACTGCAACGAGTACCGAGCTGACTTTCCTTCTGTCGCTTGCCGACCGCCAGAAGAACACAGCAGGCTCATTTCTCCTTGACCCCCTTCCCCCGGACCGCCCGATTCTGTCTATTGCCGGGCCTCGATACCCTTCCCACTGGACTGGGAAGAGGGTTACATTATCCCAAATTGCCCGACGTCAGGTTAGGCTGCCTCGGATGTGACAGGCATGCAAGACTAGCACGACTCGGGCGATCCTCGCTGTGAGTGCTTTCAGCTACAGACGCTGTATTTCTGCCACGCGGAGCACGTCAAAAAAGGACTTCCCCAGAGTCGTTCTTTGTTTTCCCCACCTCGCCAGTTAGTCTCCAATAGCCTGGGCTCTTTGTTTCCCGGGACCTTTTTTCTTCCATCTTGGGTGGCCAGTTCTTTAAGACATGTCTGGGATCTGGACCCGGCTCCTGGCTCCTGGCTTTTTGTGGCTCCCTGACCATCCTCGCAGCATAATCAGCTGAGAGTGCGGGATGTGTGGTGACCGTCAGGTAGCTGAGCTGACCGTCCCTGGTCGCCTCCAAAGTCTCCACTCAACCCGGTCATAGGCACTGCGCGCGCCCGGTGAGCGACTCTTGGTGACACGCCGGACCTGCATCTCACTTCGTAACTGTCGTGCAGAAGGACAGAAGAAATCATGCCATCCGATCGAAAAGTGCCACGCTCGGATGGCTTAACGGTGACAATGCGCACCTCCGTCTCCTTCAGGTGGTCATCCAACGGCCCTTAGCACACAGCTTGCTCATGATCATCCGGGCTGCCACCCTGCCACCTCACCCATGGCGCTCGATAGCTCCGACGATCATGGTCCAGCCCTAGACGCCCTGGGCACCATCTCGACTCGCTCCCCTGCCTGTGCAGTCATGCATCAGCCCAGCTTGTCGGTGAGGCCAGCGAAAAGGGCGGCACAATAACCATGTGGCTCCAGTCAGATCGGTGCGGAGCCAACGAAGCTTATCTCTCTGCAGCCCAGTGCTGACTGGAAGACTTTCCAGGCCCAGGCCCGCCATACCCGCAATACGAGACGATGTGGTGGGCGGCCACTTAGGAAGGGGGGCATACAAACAATTGTTGGCTTTGGCCAATCGACAAACAATCGACAAACAATCGACAAACAATCGACAAACAATCGACAAAGTCACTCCTGGGGGTTGATTCCACCCGCACCAGGGCGCATCGCACTACCCCGGGTGCTCTAAACCCTGTCCGGAGGGAAAGGGGTCCAGCCAGAGTCATGTGTGCTAATTCGGGATCAGCAAGAAGTTCCCGTCCTTTGTTCTTCGGCTTGGTCCCTGGAGTGGGCCTTGTGCCTAGCCAAGTAGCTGGCAAGGCCTGAGCCAGGTAGCCGGAACGACCTTTCGGGGCTGGCGGTCTTAGCTTCTGACAGATGTGTACACACTTCAGAGAAAAGAACGGTCGTCTCGATACCCCTGACAGCGTCAGACGACTGCCGGTCGACAAGCGGCTCGACAGGGGACTGAGCTCGCTTGTAAGCCTCCGGGCTGATGGGCTCGACCACGCGAGGTTCAAGCCCCTCATATCCACGCAGCTATCGACATGTTCGAGGACGGGCAGATATAAAGAGCAAGTCACCAGCCTCAACTCTCCGGAGATTGTGTCTCTCATCACCATCCTCGCTTGATCAGTAAACCACCCCCCACGCCCCCATCTTCCAGAACGGGCAACGCACCAAACACTGTCAGTCAGTCATTACGCTGATATATACCCCAACCTGCCACCACTTAGTACTTCATTTGCATCATGCATCTTCCCACCATCTTGACAACAACGGTAGCCCTGGCCTCTGTGCCGGGCGTACTCGGGCACCCGGGCATGGGTAAAGCCCTCGGCGAGATCATGTCACGACAGGCAGATGAGGGCGACTCAACAGAGCTCCTCGGCGACCTTGTCACTCTCAAGGACAAAGATCTCACAAATGTCGGCAAGGATATCAAGAAGCTGCTCACCGGCAAGGGCAATCCTGAGTCCAATGAAAAGTACACAAAGGTTCCCCCAAGAACTCGGCGGCGTGCAAGGCGGACACTTGCTGCATTTGGAACTACATCGCCAAAGATATGTATGGCTTCATGGCCGGCCAGTCGGGTCGTTGCACAAAGTGGGCCCGTTTCGCCGTCCGCATGGGATTCCACGACGCCGCCGGCTGGTCCAAGTCTACAGCCAGCCAAGGCAATGGCGCAGACGGCAGCATCATTCTCAGCAAGAGCGAGCTGGATCGCTCCGAGAACAATGGTCTGCAAGAGATGGGCGCTCGCTTCCAACAAATGTACGACAACTACCGAGGGCAGGGTTGGGACATTGGCATGGCCGACCTCATTCAGATGGGCGCCAACGTTGCCACCGTGACATGCCCTCTTGGCCCCCGCATCAAGACCTATGTCGGCCGCAAGGACAGCGCCACGCCCGCTCCCGACAACCTCCTGCCAGACGTCAATGCGGATGCCGACAGCCTGATCGCGCTGTTCCGTGACAAGACCATCGGCCCGCACGGCCTCGTCGCCCTTGTCGGCGCACACACGACGAGCCAGCAGATGTTCGTGAACGAAACCCGCGCTGGTGACCCTCAGGACAGCACACCCGGCGTTTGGGACGTCAAGTTCTACCCTGAGACGACGGGCAGGGCACCAGCGCGTGTGTTCCGCTTCCCCAGCGATATCAAGCTGTCGCAGCACCCTACAACGAAGAAGGAGTGGAAGGAGTTCTCTGGTGGCGGCGGACAGAACCACTGGAACGAAGACTACGCCCGCGAATACATCCGACTGTCTCTCCTCGGCGTCAACAACATCAACAAGCTGACCGAATGCACCAAAGTCCTGCCGCCCACCACCAAGAAGTTCTCGCCCTCTGATCAGCGCAAGGTCGAGAAGTGGCTCAACAACACTGATCACAAGGGCAAGGCGGCCAAGATTGCGGAGAACCTGCTGGCTGGCGACCTTGTCGTGGACGACGTTCCTGCCACGGCGAGCCCCACGGCACCTGCTGCCGTGACGCCGGCGGCTTGATGGAGAGAGGATTCTGCAATAAAAACTGGTAGGCGTTTTGGGTGGAATGGCAACGATGCTAGGATTCTGGCGCATCGGGACATGGGGTCAAAGAAATAGAATTAGTCGTAATGAAATACATGATAAATGAATTATTGTTAAACAGTTAGCAACAAGTTGTACAACGTCCAGAATCTGTCTCGGAGTGTTTCTAACTCGTCGCCTCCCTTGCAGACCCTTACCTAGAAGGTGTATGCTAATCCCCCACGTCACCCAGGTGGCACCAGTCGGCCTAAATTCACATCCTCGGCTCCGCGTAAAAACAACTGACTGAAACAGGACAGGACAGGTGGAAGTAGAAGGAAGTGCCTGCGCAAAGCCAAATGACCGACGTCGCGAACTGCAAGAGCCGCTTCCGCGACCTGCAATCAATCTACCTTACCACTCCACTTCACAGCACTTTTGCTCCCCTCGCCCTCCCCCCCCTCCCTCTTCCCCCAATCCGGTCGCTTCCAGATTTCCAGCCATGGGCCACCACAACATTCGTTATGTTGGCGATCCGAATGCCGACTCAGGTTTCTGGGGCACCCCGACCAGTGTGGCCAAGTAGGTCCATCTCGTGCCAACAGGGCCCCTCAGAAGCATACTGATTATTGCCCAGCTTCTGCGAGGAAGACTATGCCGTTACAAGCTACATAGCCGAATTCATCAATACCCTGACCAATTTATCTTACAGTCTGTGTCGACCCTATCCCAAAATGGGACCACCCTCCATCTGACCGACCGTAGTTTACTATGCTTTTCGCTATGCAAAGAGTGCCAATCCTGCAATCCCATGGTATCGGAAGATTGACTTCATGGCCTTCTCCCTCATCTGCGTCGGCGTCACGTCCGCCATGTTCCACGGCACCATGCGTCAGGTGCCTCAGCTCATGGACGACCTATCCATGCTCCGCCTTGCCGGTGCCCTCCTCCAGCCCATTTACGCCCTGAACCAGACGCCTTTTCGCCGCGTACTCGTCGCGTTGACGCTGATTTTTGGCATTGGCACCGTGTCCGTCATCTACGCCCGCAGCGGCCGCATCGTCATCCACATGTGGACCTTCATCACGCTGCTGACGTTCATCTGGCCACGCACACTGTATCTGGTGCGCAAGACATGGTATTCGGGGGCGCAGAAGAGGGTGCTGATGCGAAGTTTTGCGCGCGCCGGCTGGGCTCTGCTGGCAGGGTATGCACTGTGGAACGTCGATCTGGAGCTGTGCCTCGGATTGAGGGCCCTGCGGGACAAGGTGGGCATGCCTTTCAGCTGGGGCTTGGAGCTGCATGGCTGGTGGCATTTCTTGACGGCGCTGGGCGCGAGCCACTACATTCGTCTCGTGAGGATGTTGACGGGAGAGGAGGCGATCAAGGTGACGCCAGAGGACGAGGCGGCTGTGAAGGCGCACAGGCAGGAAAAGGAGGCCAGGCACAAGAGGTGATAAGGATGACTGGACGACGCAGAACCTATACGGGGCTCGTGAACAATGTGGGCAGTTAACCTTGACATATAATTCATCCTTGTAAACGAAATAAAAAGACATCCAGTTCGCGACCAATCTAAGTAGTGTTCCACTTGAGCACCATCATCAACATCCTCAATACAATCGACTAACACAAATGTTGATCAGTACCAAAACGCCACGACCGTTGGGTCTACTGATTCCCATGGTTTGGGGGCCAGGACGCGAACATTAGGTCCGTCAACATAGAGCTACCTCTCAGAGCTACCTTGCATAATTCATGAGAGACACTTCGAACAGCAAAGGCAACCCTCTGTCATTTGCGAGGTAATCAATTGATGCCACAACTGACTGATTGCTCACGTGTGGTGTGTCTGATACTGAAGTCTTCGAGCTTCGACTCCGCTCAAGCATTTGCATTCAACATCAATACATCAATCGGACGAAAAGAGGTTATGCAAATATTAGGAAAGGGAAAACCTCTAGAGTGGATAATGTGCAGCAGGCTCGGGAGCAAAGGTCAACTCGACAAACACATCTGGACGACGCAGTCCACCCGAGATCACGTGTACACAGAGGAAGACCCAGTAGAAGAAAATTCTCATTCAGGAGAACCCCACAATGCGGATGCTGTAAACTTGATTGGCCAAGTACGCTGGCTGGCCACGAGTGGGTCGGCACCTCAGATCGCCTATAAAGAAGCCGTCGCTGGCTGCCCATTTTACCTTTTCTCTTTTTCTTCTTCATGTCGACAATACTTCAGTAAGTTACCCCTAGAAGGAGCACATTCTGCTCTGTATCTACTGCGCTTCCGAACAGTTGCTAACCCCTACTTCAGGAGAATCATTTCTATAGTATTCGACCTACTCTGGGTTCTCCAAAAGAGCCACAGATCCCACCCTGGTTGATGATTGATATCCTCGGCACCCTAGAGTGAATGGCTCTGGTTGCCCTCGCACTGCCTGCAAAGGTGGCGGCTCTTCCTTCTGGAAAGCTGTATAGAGGGCGTTTGATGATCTCGTCCCTGTCTTGCGGTCTTGCCCTTGGGCGCGCGGACGGGGTGGGTGCTGACGGACGTCTGACAGGCGTGTCTTTTTCCTCATTTTCATTGCGCGCCGAGCTCGCCTCGGTCGTGAAGAAGATCGCTAGTTGACACTGAGCTGCACAAGCAGTCACATGTGACATTCTATCAAGCAAACGCTCTTTTCCTCCTCCCGTCAGACAATCGCTCTCCAACCACAGGTCCTTCCTCGCCAACGATCACCTCGTCCTTGAGTAGCACAAGCTGTGATGCTGTATGGAACACCTGCAACCCAGGAATCACCATCGGCCGTCCTCGCAAAAGCGCAAATGCCTTCTTTCCTCCGACGCTTCGCCCCCAGCATCACTGCCCTTATTGCCAATGGCACACGCGCTTCTCTATGCAGATATTGATCCACTACATCACTCCTGGACTACTGCCATTGGAGGCTCTCAGCTTGGCAGTCACCCGCCGGGTCACTTTATATCGCGGGGCGTACTCTGTACCGTTTGCTGCGATGCCATGTGCCGCGGCCTGCTCAACAGCCCGGCTGCAGACTGGCTTTCATCCTAGGCTCGGCGTTGCAACTGCAGAGGAGGGCTTTCTACCTCTACCTCCACCGAAACGGATCCAGCAACGGCTCTAACGATACCCATGGCTACCCGTGCCGCGCGCGTCAGCACCCACGGCCTCCGTCCGCCGCCTCTAGGCATGGTGAAGTCATCCGAGCCAGGATCTCATACCAGCCTGAACATGACGCACCACCGAGACGGTACCTCGGAAACGGCTAGGGCGTAAAACGTTCCCATGACTTCAGAATATAGCGCTGCTCTCTGCGGCCGTAACTGGGTCAGGCGGCGGTGGGGGGGAGGGGCAGACAGCAGGTTGCCCGAGTTAGAAGTTCACCTGTCTGGCCGGCATGCAGTAACGGTGTTGGTCTTTCGAAAGGTACCGACCGACCTTGGTGCCCAGGCTTGTCTCAATACCCAAGCTTTAAGACAGGGTCTGTGGACGAGTGAGTTCAGCATCCCACCGCGTTAACGGCAGTTTCATTGCAGCCACCATAGCCGAGTCCAATCAGTCACGATCCTCACGGCGATAGAAACGGCTCGAATCTGGTTGTGAGAACCAAACAGTCTCAGTAATGGCAATGATCGCCAAAAGACCTCGTACATACCCACAGACTCCATTGCCTGTGGGTACGATAAAGAGACCTCAACGGCATGTCGTCCGCAGGTTATTTCTAGTAATCATGAGGCCTTGCAATGCTTCTCGGCGTCCGGAAGACGGAGCGCGGCCGCCATGCCTGCGCCCCTAACTCGGGACGAGAAGATGTCACCTCAAACTTGCCAGTCACCTAGGTACCTATGTAGGTAGCCAACGAGATGCCGCCGCGACGACTAGGATTCGGGGTCAAGAGAACGCATTTTTTAGCCTTGGGTAGTAGTACCTAAGCCACATTGAGAGATTCACATTTTCAACGAATCGAATCTCGATGTTGCCGATTATCTGTTTCGTCATTTCCGACTTCAACCAAGCTTGGGCTGGCTACGGAACTATCTTTTAGCTTCGCAACATATCGACAGGCGGACCAATGCCAATGCCTTCATTGTCCTCGTCCTCCATTAAGGTAGGTATGGAATAGGTCCAAACCTCCGGCAAAATGTGGGCAAGGTTGCCTCCGCATACCTACCTATTCACAGCACACCTAGTGGAGAGAGCCGTGGCGAAGTGCCGTCGTGGGGCTTCGCCCTTAGCCATCATCTCTCCGCAGTACCCCTGCTTCCACCTGCCTGATCGCCTCTGCTAGTCGATTACCAGGCTGGATGGCTACGGGCTTTAAATGAAGTAGGGACCAGCATCTTGTATTGGATGAGACCCCTGGACTGGAACGCCGGCCTGCACCGTGACGTTAAATTGACAGCCCTCAGGCAGCCCGTGTATTATCACGCCAATAGTGATTCGGCTGGCCTTTCTAACTACCACTTATTCTCACATCTATGATCAATTCACACCTTGAGACTCAGGCCGACCCGAACCTTATTCCCACGCATCAAAATCTGACCGCGTGCTCATGTGCTCTCCCCGGCCAAGGCGCCGGCACGAGGTTGCGCCTCGCCGAATAAGCCAAAGCGTACGCGTAGGTATTCCAACTAGCGGCTACAGGGCTATGAACGAGCGACTAGATATATAACTATGCATTCGAGAGGTACAGTACATTGGTACCAAGGTGTGATTTCGTTCCAACTGCTCCCAGCCCCAACACCAGCGGACCTCTTCTGTACAGGAAACGAATACAGGGCATGTAATCGTTCAAGCACCTTCTTACAAGTCGTCTCTACAGTTGTTTATACCTTTCTAACCGCCTCTGTCATGTATTTTCCATATTATCATACCTTACTTGCAGCTTTGAGTGCTGCAGTTTTGACACCAACGGGCGATGCTGTTAAGACTCCTGGTGCTGCGGAGCTGCTCCGATGCTTCAACGACCAGGCTACCGACGCGCTGGAGAGGGCCGAAGGAAGCTCAAAGCGTTCCGTCGAGGGTTTCTCCCTTCACAATGCCAATATACGCAAGGACTGGTCAGTGATCCCTCTTTCTTGCACCCCATAGCAAGCCCCGTCACAACATTCGAGGGTATCATCCTTCATCATTCATCGATTCGAGACTGACTACATATGAAGGGATGATCTATGTCCCAGCGAGAAGAAAGAATACATCAGCGCAGTTCAATGTCTCCTGACTAGGCCGTCAAAGGTCGGTTCTTCGGATGTTCCTGGTGCTCGCACTCGATATGATGACTTTGTAGCCATCCACATCAACCAGACATTGAGCATTCATGGGACCGTACGTGCTCCTCCTTAGGTTTGATTGAATTATACTGGTGCTCATCGTCGCTAGGGTAACTTTTTGACATGGCATCGGTACTTTATCCATTCGTACGAGACAGCTCTGCGCGACGAGTGTGGGTACGAGGGATACCAACCGGTAGTTGATTCCCTCCCTATTCCCTCCTTGCCCATTGAGACATCCGCTAACCAGATCATAGTACTGGAATTGGTTCAAGTATCGAGATAACCCGACCGAAAACCCTTTATTTGACGGCAGCGAATACAGCATCGGCGGTGACGGTGAATTTTGGGAACACAATGGCAGCACGGCTGGCATGGGCTTTGTCAAAATCCCTTCGGGTGACGGCGGCGGCTGCGTCACGACCGGCCCTCTGGCCAAGTGAGATCGATATTCCTATCTGTACCCTTCAAACCACTACAGCACTGCTTACGTGTTTCTAGCATGATCATCAACATCGGACCCGTCTGACCTGGCATGAGCGGCGTTACGGCAAATCCTGAAGGCCGATTTGCTTACAACCCCCGTTGCTTGAGACGCGACCTGAGCTCCTACACGCTCATCAAGTGGATGACCGCCACGAATCTCATCAACATCACTGTGGGTGACGCCAGCCACACCATTCTCTCGTTCCAGAATGAACTCCAGGGCCGGTTTTCGGATGGACTTTTGGGGATGCACGCTGCCGGTCATGCTGCTGTCGGTGGCGAGGCGACTGACCCGTTCTCATCGCCAAATGACCCCTCCTTCTTCCTGCACCATGCCATGGTAGATTGTTTGTACTGGATCTGGCAGGCGCTACATCCGTTGCAGGCGGACCAAATTGCGGGCACCATTACGATCCTGAACAATCCTCCCAGCCGGAACGCAGTCAAGGAAGACGCCATCTTCATGGGCGTGCTAGCGAAAGACGTTACTATTGGACATCTCATCAACACCCTCAGTGGAGAGCCGTTGTGTTATGTGTATGTGTGAAGACCTACCTAGGCCTTCAGCACCAGCACTGGATGGTATTCATCAGTGTAAGACATCTGTTCCAGATGAGGTCTTTTTCATGTCTTGGGCCGAATCTTGACTGTGAAGACCAGCACCCAAGCTCCCAAGCCGTTTTCGTTCGTTGATCCCGATCTTCGGCCACTCGGCAGATTATTGGCAGTCAATCTTACTGTTTATGTCCATCGAAATTGTTTCACAATCGATGCCACTGCGCAGCATGGTATTTGAAGCTATGTCGACCTGCACTTGGTTGGTGCGGAGGGGAGAAGGGGAGGCGGGGTACTATGTACTAAGTCAGGTATCTTGTATGTGAGATTGATAGGGACATCTTGAGATCGTGCTACTCAGGGATCGTACCAATTCAACAATTTTCGCATGTGATCTCGGCCACCGATGAACACGGATGAGGCGTCTGCATCAGTCTTATACCATTTCTTGATCTGCATTACTTCCTGTGTCGAAGGGTCCGGCAGTCCGGCAAAATGTCTCAGCTTCTCCCATGTCGCACCACTCCTCATTTACCATCCCTCAGACCCTTTCGATAAGCACCCTCGTGTCTCACTACAGACCGCTTGGGTGCAGGCACCAAGTTGGACTGCCGAAGCTTGTTTTCCCTAGTTGCCTGTTGTCTCTCCTACCAATGGACAGCGTCGAACAAGCATTGTCAGGAAAGAGATGAACTTCCTTGGACGCGAGACAATTGTCTCGCGTGTTGATAGGGGAGAGCATATCCTGTCAACGTTGTTGACAGGGCTTGGCGCGCAGGGCTAGGTATATCGCCGACTGAGCTCCGTTCCAACTGACTTGTATTGCGTCAGCCTCTCATCAATTCGGCGGCTGGAGTGATGATCCCGAGACCAGCCATCGTAATCGCAATGGGCGAGACGGGATGGCGAGCTCGGAAGACTCTAAAACATCAACATTCCCACAGGATTGGGGTATGCCAAGGCTGTGGAAGGTTCTCTTCGAAGCTCGGCGTGCGTGCTGAGGCGGACCGAGCCCTCAAGATGTCTTGATGCCCAGGGCCTGTCTTCTGGCCCCTGTACTCCTTCATGGTGGCCGTAGACTTCCGACTTCGCACCCACCAAAACCATCTGCATGTCGACATTGTCAGTGAAGTCGTCGCTCGCAGTGGGGTGATCGGTGAACCACCGCTTGCCAGACCAGGGGACCTCACCAAAGACTTGACTTGTCGAAATGGACTTCCACCAAGACAACCTCTCGCATGGTCATGTGAACGAAACAGCAGCAGCACCATTATCAAACGAAAGCCATATTTGCGGCGAGGCCCATGTCGATATACACAACGAAGTCATACGCTACATCGCCATGATTATCCTACTCGTAGGGTCTCTTCTCGGCGCGCTGATACCTTTGCTCCTCGCACGTCGACCACGCACGATTGTCCTCACATGGATTTTTTTCGTCTTCAGCTTTACGGGTACCGGAGTCATCATCGCCACGGCATGGCTACACCTTCTCTCTCCCGCCATTCAGGCGTTAAGAAACGAATGTCTGGCCCCTCGTCTTGGTGAATACGACTGGCCTATGTTCATTGGTCTCATGACAGTCGTATTTCTGGTCTTCATCGAAACGATCGCATCGAGCTTCGACTCAGGCTCTCTTCCTTGCAGTTCGGGGCGGAATGTCCTCTCGAAATCCATATCCAGTAGCGACACGGAAAGCGTCAGTGAACAGCAAGACATCATAGTCAGCCATACCAACAGAAGATCAGGGTTGAGCGACGTTCGTCTCTCGCAGATATTCCAAATGGATCCCAGCCATAGGAGATTTCATCCGACAAGCGACCTGGACACGTCGCGTAGCCAGGGCAGTAGTCACGACACGACCTTCAATATGCGAGGGCAGCTCACAGCCCTACTCGTCCTCGAGTTCGAATTCACGTTCCATAGCGTTTTCATCAGCCTCATCCTCTCGACCACGAACAATCTCATCACACTGACGGTCATCTTCGCTTGCCACCAATTCTTCCAAGGCCTCGACCTAGGGTCTCGACTCGCGGTCGCGCAATGGCCACCGCATGGACGTTGGTGGCCGTATTTACTCGCCGTCATTTTCGGCGTATCATCGCCGCTAGCGGTGGCTGTCGGGCTCGTGGCCAAGCCAGAGAGCCCCGAGATCCAACTCATCATGACGGGTGTCTTCGGAGCCATCAGTGGGGGGATCCTATTGTACACAGGAATGGTGGAGCTGTTGGGGCGGGAGTTTCTGTTGCACTCGGGCATGAGTCGGGAGCCGTTGAGCGTGAAGCTCTTTGCGTTCGGGTGTGTGGGCTTGGGAGTCGCCGCCATGGCCGTCTTGGCCATTTGGGCTTGAGGGGGTGTGTGGAACGTCGGCCGCCAGATGTAGGGCCCACGCGCTATTTCATGCTAGTGAAGGGTTGTGGCGGGAAGGGAAGTGCGGGGCGCATTGCGCCGACCCCTGGGCGCTGCTAGCTTTGATCTTGAAGCTCTCCTCTACCTACCTTCTCCTCTCCTCAGCATCCTGTCCTGCATCGCATCGCGCCATACCGATATCTTGACTGCCTTGTCAAGTTATATTTTTTTATCTCATGTTCTACAATCTACCCCCGCATTTCCATGGTTTCCTGTTGTCATGTCGGATTTCAGCCGCTTCGGCCCCGTAGCCGAAGGTCGGCTTGAGAGCATGGTCGATGCCGTCCTGGATCAGCTTCCTATCATAGCAAGATCAACATCAACTACCAATTGTCGGCTCCGCACCGACCGCCGGGGTTGGTTCCGTTGTCGGAGGCCCTATGGCGCGATCAAGGTCGACTGCCCTGAAGGCCGGGCATGGCTGTCGTGATTGATTGACATGACGGCATGCGGGGAGGACTCCAGGATCGAGTCATGGCAACGTCTCTATGGCCAGGCCTTCCGGATGCCGCAAGACGAGGAAGCAGGTATTTGAAGCGGGTTTTCGACCTTCCTTGCGTAGGATCAAGACAACCGGCTTCACTTGTGAAATCCCAAGCATCTCAGTCAAGTCTCTGATAGCCCGAGACGCCCGCCATGATGAGACTGAATACCATCATGAGCGCATTGCTTACAGCCTTTGAATTGTCACAAACTCAAGCCATTCCATACAGCTGTTTGCACAATCCTGTTACCCTCGAGGGCTATGGCACCTTTGCCGGAACATCTATTAACTCGAGTTATAGCGCTCAAAGGCTTCCGGTCACCGTGGACGCATGGCTGGGCATCGATTACGCTACGCAGCCCGTCGGTGCAGCGCGCTTCAGTCCCGCAACCTGGCCCGAGCCTTTCGAAGGAGTCAAGCTCGCGACGAGATACGGCAAGGCCTGTGTTCAAGAAGCGACCGCCTCCCTGCCCATTGAGATTCAGGACGAAGCCTGCCTTAATTTCAATGTTTACCGAACTCCCGGTGTACCCCGCGACCAAAAGCTGCCTGTACTCGTTTGGATTCACGGGGGCGCGTTCTTTGCTGGCAGCTATAAGAGTTTTGACGGTGCTGCATTTGCGGCCTCGTCCAAAGAGCCCATTGTTGTAGTGTCGTTTCACTATCGCGTCAACTCTCTCGGATTTCTCCCCTCGCGACTCTTCGATGACGAGGGTCTCTCGAACCTCGGCATCAGAGACCAGCGCCTACTACTGGAGTTTGTGCAGAAGCACATCGGGGCCTTTGGCGGTGACGCAGAAGCCGTGACCGTTGGTGGACGCTCTGCTGGTGCCCACTCAGTGGGTATCCACTACTTCCATAACTATGCCGATGACGAAGGCAGCAAGCCGCTGTTCGCTCATGCCATCCATCAGTCCGGCTCCGTGACTTCAAGGGCCTTCCCCAACGTTACCTACCCTCTCTACCAGCAACAGTATGAGGAGTACACGTCTGTGCTTGGCTGCGACACCGCTGAGGATGATTCTTCAGCCTTGGCGTGTCTCCGAGCGGTGGATATTGACGATATTCGTAACGTCAGCACCAACATCTTCTACAAGTACAACGATGCCGTGACTTGGCCCTGGCAACCTGTGCAAGGCGGTCCGTTATTCGAGAAACCGGGCTCTCAGTCAGGATGCGACGGCACCTTCTTCCACGTGCCGACTATCACGTCCACCACGACCAACGAGGGCAAATTCTACGTACCTGGGGACCTCGAGACGAACGACGAGTTCCTTGGTTACCTACGCAACATCTCGCCAGCCCTAGATGAGAACGACCTTAACCTCCTCGAGGTCCTTTACCCTGACCCCGCTACTATTGAGGATTCCCCCTTTGCCAACTCTCCGAATAGCACACAGTACGACCGCCTGGCGGCCGCCTGGAGCGACTACGCTTACATCTGTCCGGGTCAAGAGACCGCCTACAGAGCCGCGTCCGCAGGGGTGTCCGTCTGGAAGGTGCGCTTCAACACGAACAACACGTTCCCAGCATGGCAGGGCATCCCACATACGGCCGACACACGCTACACATGGGATGAGTCAACAACACAATATCCTGAGATAAGTCACGTCTACCACGCATATCTATCGAGCTTTGTCACGGCGGGCGATCCGAACGTGCACCGGTTTGAAGATAGCCCTGAGTGGCCGACGTACAAGCCCAACGGCTATGGCCTGGAGGTTGCACCAGCGAAGCAGCTGGTGGTGCAGCCGGTCAAGGGTGGTACACAGATTGAGGACGACGACATCCGCAGGGAAGCTTGCTTGTACTGGAGAGAACCCGAGAGGGCGGGCAGGCTGAACAAGTGATGATCACAAGATCGGAACGATACTCGAGGTAGAGAGATACCACCAGGGGATTGATAAGGAAGTAAAATGGCAATAATCACCCGCCGCTGCAGATGTGGATCATCGATGGTTGCCAGAACTATGCGCATGAGTATAATGTGTTGGCGCGTGATCTCGTCGAGGACGTATGACTTTGCACAAACTGTAGGTACCTAGGTAGAGAAGGCAAATGTATTCGGCCAAAGCGATGACAGGTTTTGGTCGCGAACATGATTACGTCACCGATCGGGTCACAGACGAAGCTTAACATAGCCCTCCCCGCAATGGACACCAGCAAAAGGCTGCAGACGGACGACACCAATCCCTGATGACAAAGCCCCACTACAGACGCGCATGAGGCACCTCACGATTTCGCGACTTGGCACTATCGTGTCTAAGGATCCCTTACCTTGATGAATTGTCTTTGGCCTCAACTCCACCTACCTCTGGGGTTGAAATGCTGTATTCTGCCCAACAGCGTCACCAGCGAACTTGACTCATCATGATCACCACTCCACCCTAAACACCCCAGAACACCAGCTGATCTCGATGCTGTCGGGCGGCTCGAAAATCTGACAACTCACGCTGCAAATGTACCCATCATTCTTGGCCATTGCGGCCGCCGGCCTGCTATCCTTGAACTCTCTGGGAGCGGCTCGAAAAAATCTGATCCTCGACACGGACATATTCAGTGACTGCGAGTAGGTGGATTCGTTCTTGGGCGTCAATGAGACGAACGGCTGACGTACCCAGTGACGCTGCTGCATTGCTCCTGGCAGCGACCTCGCCAGACATAAGACTATTGGCTGTCAATGTCAATTCGCCTTCATCGTACTCTACCATCGCCACTTCTGCAATTTTAGCGCACTATGGTCAAGCAAACATCCCCATAGGGGCCCGACGACCTCAGACAAACGACACGTTTTTCGACTCCTGGGGGTTCGAATTCGGCGAATTTGCCAGCAAGATTGCTTATCATTGGTCTGGTGGCTCTCTTCCTTGGGGCCAGGCTCACCGCGCTTGGGACCCTGTTGACCTTTATCGTAAGACCCTTGCGGCTTCAGAGGATGGCAGCGTGACCGTTGTGTCTCTCGGATTCTTCGCCAACCTCGCTGCTCTGCTTGACTCGCCTGCCGACGGGTACTCTGACCTCACAGGGCCGGAGTTGCTCTCCGCCAAGGTGTCAGAACTGGTCATCATGGGAGGGGTATATCCGAGCGGGCGCGAATTCAACTTCTGGGGCGACGATCCATTGGCTACGGCGCATGTCGTCAACGACTTTACGGGCCGCATGGTCTTTTCTGGCTTTGAGCTCGGCCAGAACGTCACATCGGGATTGCGTCTCATGGCTGACGGCCCTGTAGGCGATCCGGTAAGAGCCGCCTACATTTACTACACGTACGGTCAACCACGTCAGTCATGGGATCCTATTTCTGTACTCTATGCCATTCGAGGCTTGGGTGACTTGTTTGAGTACGGCAACGACAATGGTTATAACCATGTGCATGCCGACGGTTCGAATACGTGGATTCATGATGATCGTATACGAAATCAACATTGGCTGAAACTCAAGGCGAACAACGAGACGATCAGCGACGAGCTGGACCGACTATTCCTGGAGGCTGCATGGGTCGCGGCCAGTCCGGTTGCGAAGGCTGACCTTCTATGGGTGCCACACCTGCATCGTCACCCGAAAGCCGAGTTGTGAGGGCTTCCTAGAGCACCTGAGCAGTGATTTTTCTCTGGTTGTTGCGTTGTAAGCCGGCAGCTGCCTTCGCCGGCTGTCCCTGGCCGCGTAACGATGATCCAGCACACAATGGGATCGGGCGACAGACGTGTATGCCATACGCATTCAAGCAATATCTACAGCCGGTGGAACCGCTCTCGGCACAGGGTGGTTGATACGACCCAAGAGGTGCCCGAGCTGGCAGCCCTAATCGACGGCACTTCTAGGAGCGGCTGCTCTGGTAGATTCGGCATTTGAGATACCATTCGCCAAGACGCGCGAATCAACATAAATCTTCGTCTACCGGTGTTTTGATTCGTTCGGCTTGCTTCAACACGAAGTCGCCCGTTTGCGGCGTTTCATACCACTTCCCACGACGCCTGGCTACGGGGGTAATGGCTTACAGTCAATGCTTCACATCGAGATGTTCATGCGCAAGCCCGTGAATCAGAGACGATAGTGGGCTGTAGGGTAAGGGGAATGCAGCTCAGGTAACCCTAGAGCGTAGGCTGTAGATCAAAAGATCCTCTTGGCTTGGTGCCCAGCAGTGACGGACTCGCGAGCTGTGGCATCCGCACAACTACCAAGGCGGTGCGCTCACTAATACGCAAGGTAGTTACAAAGGCCATTGCCGCTTCACTCGCCTGCCAGGCAGCGCTTTTTGAACCCCATCAATTGCCTATGTGGCTACCGAGAAAGCTAATGCTCTCTGTCTTGGTATGTGTTTAGATTGACGGAACGGGAAGCTGCCCTATGCCGAACAGTCACAGACAACCCTCCCTATACACGAAGAGAGGGCATATTGCCCTGGGTATAGGCGCTGCAGCAGTGGCCTCGATGGTGGCGCCGCTGAGTATGTATACCCAGCCTTGTCACCCTTGTACGGGACACACCCCTACGAGGTTATGGAAGCCATGCGACACCCAGTTTCGGCCATGCTTGGCTCACACTCATGCCTAACAGTGGTGCCAATCGTCTTGTCTGATCCTTGCAGGCTGTGGTACACAACGCCCGTCTAGAGAGCAATTGTTTGGTCACACGCCCGCCTCGGATCCACGATAAACATAGCGACACTTGTCTTCTGACAGGCTCGCCCTTTTCGCGCGTGGCCAGTCATGTTCCCCACTGAGGTCAATTCGTAGGGCCGCTTCTGCCATTTGATAGGAACTCGCTTGCCAGTACGTCGATGTGGCCCTGTAGCGATTGCTGATCTTTCATAATATGCTTGGCTGGTGATGAGCAGGTCAGTGGGCAGACAAGTCAGAACTTCGAGAGTCCTTGCTGGAAAGTCGACCCAATCCCTGCCTGCGTACCTACCTTAGTACCTAAGGTGGGTGGTAGCCTGGTCATCGGGTACAGTGCATGGACACACTCAACTGAAGATTCGGGCGAGTCGATGTGACCTGCAACATCTGTGATTCGAGGGAATCGATACAGAACTTCGGCGTTCAATGAACGCCATGAGCTGAGGCACGTTCCATAGTCCCCTATCTGCCGTTCTTACCACCCAAGAGTCATGGACTGCAGCCTGTCCACGGAACTGCGAGCCAAAGTGCTGTAGCAACTCTGCCGATCGACATCCGGGAGTGGTGGCAAGCCACGACTGGTTGAACCCCGCTCGTGATCTTCCCCGTCACTCGATGTACCACTACCCTCAGCTTGCGCATGGGCAGAGCAATGCCTACACCGAGACCATGACTCCCTCTCAGCGATTTCAACCCCTAGAGTATTTACCCGAATCATCTTGCTCCGAGCAGTGTGCCACACCACAATGCCAGGAGGCTGTTAGTCGGCGCCCAGCCCCGCATCAAGGACTTGCGAGGTCGCCCGACAGAAGAGGCAGAGTTTCGGTGAGCGTCAGACGGATCCCTGGGCAAGGCAAGGCAACTGGTTGCCTGATTGTCAACGAATCATACTCGTCACATTATGCCACACTTTCTTGCCTGTCCTCTTCAAGATGTGGCATTGTGTGGCCCAGTTCTACACCATGTTCGCCCCGGACGCCTTCTTGGTCCTGACAGTCCTACAAATGGCAGATATCAATGGCGGAGGAAAGGGGGAGGGGGTCCGCTGCCCCCCTCTTCGTCCACTGGCGCCATCTTGAGATTTTATTCTCGGTCCTACCACGCCGGCTGAAATCTCACTCGTGAGTTCAAATCAGCGGTGAGTTAGAGAGCATGTGCGAGACAGCGCCCCTGAAAGCCACTGCTAGGAACTCAAAGTGGTGCCATTCGAGCCCGATGGCAGGATCCGATTCCAGTCGAAGGTGGATTTCGCATCTCGAGCCAGGTATGTCTTTGTATCCGAGTAGTCCACGGGACAGACGTGGGCGTGGACGTGGCATTTCCAGGCCGCGACCCGTATCATCAGAAGACATATTCAGAAGGCGGTATATTCTCACTGTGCCCTTTCAAAGCAATTATCTTTCCATTCTCTTCCTTCTTCAAAAGCAAGCAAAGGTGAAGATACACTTCAAATCACCTTTCATTCTTGAGGACTCTAGATCGCTACCTTCTCAGAAAGTGAAGCTATCTCTCCTCACACTGGTTCCGCCTTTCTGGCACTCGGTCTCTCAAAAGTGTGTCTCTGTTCTCGGCGTTGCATTCAATACCGACTGACAGCCAATCCTGCCCTACAACCCATTCGGTCAGCCTAGAATTGACTTGAGCCTCACAGTCGGCGCTCATTCGCGCGCACACCATCGTCTGAAAGCAACCTCCGACCTTTGGGACCCCAGTGATGGCTGACCCACGGAGTAATCAAGCCTTCGGCTCATCTCCCCAGCATTCGGTCCAACCCCGTTTCGGAGGCGTACAGCCACTTCAGGGTGTTCAAACTGCCCCAGCCGTCGCTCGCCCACACGGCGTGGCTAGAATGCAAAAGGTGCAAGGACTGCCGCACCAGATTGCTCTCCCTCCGCCGTATGACAAGATCCCCCGGCTTTCCAAACCAATGTCGCGATCTCCGATATTCGCGATGACAGTCAAAAAGAGGCTGAGTATCGCGAAAATTTCGCTGACTATCTGGTCTTCCGCTTCGAAAAATTCAATGATCCGGGAGACGTCGACGAAGGAGGTAACCGTAGAAAGCCCAACTGGGAAAAGGCAACAAGGTTCAGAGTTGAAATGTCAAACGAGGCCGCTGCAGGCGAAATCTTCCGATTGAAGAATAAACACCGCCAGCTCTGGGAGAAGAAGCATGCCCTAGAGCCAGCCCAACGACTGCACCTCGACCAGACCCTGCAGCTGCTCCAGAAAGGTGAGCACGACCAGCGATTTTACTATGAATTGGTCCAGATCAAGGAAAAATCAGTCGACAAGCGCGCCGCTGAGAGCCGCCTTCATTCAAAGCATTCTAGGGATTATAGAGATGGACGCAAGAGTGCAACCACAAGAGCAAAGGCCACGGCTTCGCAGGACAGTCAAGGAAGAGGCCCGGGAGAACAACGCAAGCGGGAGCAGTTATCGATTACTGCCTTTTATAAGCGACTTCTTCGACCCGAAGTGAATGCCATCGATATGATGATGATGCAGCAGAACCCGCCAACACAGCGTCCACATGCCAGCGAGGCAACGATATTCTTGCCGCAGGGTCTTTATGCCCAGCAGCAAGCCCAAGCTCAAGCGCAACGTGGCCCACCTGGAACACGTATACACCCGCAGGCGTTGGCCCCTCAACACCAGCGCATAGAGACACAGGCACAACGGCAGGCACTGCCGCTGGGGCCAGGGCAAGGCCAAGTGAGAGATCAGGGCCAACAATCACATGCTCCGCCTAGGCCGCCCATGGCACAGCATGGTGGCGTACAGCAGCAAAGTCAGCACAACGGCCCTTCTACTAAAGTTACACCTCAGACTCAGAGCCAAAATGGGCAGGCTCGGCAACCCCAGCAACAGGGTCTGGCGCAGAAAAAGCCTAACAACAGCGTCAACATGCGTGATTCCAGTGGCAACCGAGCGTCCGGAACGGACCATCGATGCCGTCGAGCAGCAAATCATTCAAGGTCTCCTTCGACATCATCCTCGTTCTCGAGTAGCTCCAGTGAGGGATCCCGGTATACCCCCATATCATCATCTCTCTCCGGCGAGTCGCGACACACAGGTCGTGGGCGCCAAAGAAGTCGCAGCCGAGGGCGTCGAAGCCGCACCCGAAGCCAAAGCCCAGACCGTAAGCGACATTATCATCAACGTCGTGAAAATCCGGAGGATTACGGCATCGGGGCATCTCGGAGCCATCATCGGCAAGAACGACAATACCTGTCAGACCCAATGGCGCAGGGTGTAGCTTCAATCTCTCTCTCGACACAGCCGCCGAGCCCTGGGCCATCGCAGGCGGCAATACGATTGGCGACAGACGAAGCTTATCGTGCAGGCATGGCCAGGGGTCGGGCCTCCACACAAATACTAGAAGGACATGCCGTGGACGGCGTTGGCTATGCGCATCGGGTGATCGGTGCACCTGGAAGACGACCAGCTGTCATTCGATCAGGCGTACGCGTAGTCGAGCCTAGAGATATTACGCGACGTCGAACGATGGAAGAAGAGCTCGATCGATTTAATCAATTGCGGATCGAAAATGATATGAGGCTCGACGGCAGCCTTGAGTTTGTACATGGGCCTCCGTTCGACGAGAGAGTGCAATACGACAGGAGGCAACACTTTGATGGGGAGGCGGCGTTCGTGAGAGATGTGGAACGTGATGAACTGAGGCGGCAATTGACGCTAGAACAGCACCTCTGGCCCCAACAAGAGGCGGATTATGATATTATGGCCCGGGTAGTGGAGGGGGAGAGGATGCGACAGGGCCGTGTGCCTCCAGGGCATATAGTGTACAGGTCAAGATCCCCTAGCGACGTATGTTTTGAGAATCCATTTAGGCCTGTGAAGAGCGTCGGGGCGAATGCCTCGAGGCCCATGGATGCACGGGGGACATTCCCCTATGGCAACGCGGCCTATAACGGTTGAAGTTCGATAGTTGGTTGCTGGAGCATTCATTGATACAGGAAGTGATGATGCCCATGGCAGTCCAGTGGCACAACATGATGGTGTATTGACTGGGATGATCTTCTGTACTGTACATTCGCCGGCGCCTCAACGCCCATCGCACGCCCACATGCGACGCAAGCGTCAGGGCTGACCTTCTGAGCAAGAGCTTGACAGCATTGGCTGGCGGGCGCTGGCGGAGCGCAATCCTTGTCGCGCCCCTTCTTGCGGGACTGCACACCCCGTGGGCTGGCCATCTCGTAAGGCAACCTAGGAACAAGCAGAACCTGCTGAACGCCACTTTCGTCGCATCCAAAGACGGAACAGTATGTCCTAGACCCTCTTAGCATCACCAACTCGACGCTTCTGCCGTGAACACGGACACCTGGCGCATCGATGAACCACTAGTGATCCGTTTGCCGATCCCTCACTGCACGCCCATAGCTCGGAGGGCCAATAGAAAACACGCTACAAAGGTGACCGCCGATGGCGCCATCACTACTGGTGTCGACGTTCCACCAGAGACCACACACCTTCATGGAACCTCGCAACATGTGTAGGAAGCGTCCGCACCTTATTGTGTACGTTGAGGGGGGGTTCGTAGTATTTATGGCCGTCGGCGGCCCGCTGGCAACATAGGTCGCCATGTGCCGTATAAAAAGTATTCGAAGACGAAGAGAGCTACACACTGCTCTCTCTCAACCGTCCCGCCCGTCCATGCGCCACTGCGAACCTTGCGTTTGCCAGTCTTCACGAAACTTACGCCGCATTCAATTGCGAGGGTCGCTAAATCATGAGCGCATACACCAACCCTGAGTCGAAGGGTACCTCGCCCACGCAAGAAGATCGTGTCGGTCATCATGGTGAGAGCCTGGCTGACACAGCAGCCAACGACTCGGCCATTTATCCCAAGGGCACCTTAGATCCAGTATACGAAGCCAAGGCGCGCGTTCTCAACCGAGCTGTATGTTACTCCACGCATTTTGCCCGTGCTTTGATTCACGAAAGAAGTGACTGACTGTAATCAGATTCTAGACATCGGAATGGGATGGTATCAATGGCAGCTTTTTATTGTCGTTGGTTTCGGTTGGGCTGCCGACAACCTCTGGCCCATTGTGACATCACTCATCTTCACACCCATCACCAACGAATTCGGACCCTCCCGGCCGCCTCTCCTTACCCTCGCCCAGAACATTGGCCTGCTTGCCGGTGCCATGTTCTGGGGTTTTGGGTGCGATATCTTCGGCCGGCGTCATGCCTTCAACTGCACCCTGGGCCTGACAGCCTTCTGGGGCCTTGTTGCTGGTGGTGCCAATAATTTTGCCGCCATCGGCAGTTTTGCAGCGCTTTGGTCGTTCGGTGTAGGTGGAAACTTACCCGTCGACTCAGCCATCTTCCTTGAATTCCTGCCTGGCACCCACCAATATCTCTTAACCATTCTCTCTATCGATTGGGCTATTGCTCAAGTTGTTGCGAACCTCGTCGCCTGGCCCTTGTTGGGAAATCTGACGTGCCAACAGGATACTGTTTGTCGTAAGAGTGACAACATGGGCTGGCGATGGTTTACCATTACCATGGGTGGGATCACAGCTGTCATGTTCCTTATTCGTTTTGCCGCCTTCAAGATTTTTGAGTCGCCAAAGTACCTCATGGGCAAAGGACGCGATGAGGATGCCGTCCGTATCGTTCACGAAGTCGCGCGGCGCAACAACAAGACAACGTCTCTAACACTAGCCGATCTGAAGGCTTGTGAGCCCGAGGGCTATGTTGCTCAGACCACTGTCTCTGCTGCGGCCAAGAGATACGCTTCAAAACTCAACTTTAGCCACATTCGAGTTCTCTTCTCGACACGCAAGCTAGGGCTCAGCACTGGCCTCATTATGGCCGTCTGGGCGCTCATTGGCCTTGGCTACCCGCTGTACAACGCCTTTCTGCCCTTCATCCAGGCCACTCGGGGCGCCGATTTTGGTGACGGCAGTACCTACATCACCTACCGCAACAGCTTGATCATATCATCTCTCGGCGTTCCTGGCGCATTGCTCGGAGGCTGGCTCGTGGAGCGAAAGGTCATTGGTCGCAAGGGCACCCTGTCCTTGTTCACCGTGTTGACAGGCGTCTTTTTGTACTGCTCAACGACGGCGGTAACGAGCAATGCACTCCTGGGCTGGAATTGCGCTTTCAACTTCTGCAGTAACGTCATGTATGCTGTGCTCTACGGATTCACACCAGAGCTTTTCCCAACACCCCAACGCGGCACAGGCAATGCTTTGACGGCAACTTGCAATCGTATTTTCGGCATCATGGCTGTAAGTGGGTGTTGTCGTACGCGTGGGTCATCACTGACACGGAATAGCCTATCATCGCCATGTTCGCCAACCTTGAGACGTCGGCTCCCGTGTACACAAGTGGTGCTCTTTTCATCGCTGCCGGTCTTCTTGTACTGCTGATGCCGTTTGAGTCACGGGGAAGGGCAGCATTATAGAAAATGCCTTTGTTCTCAGAGGCTTCCGCAATCTCGTCATTCGGTGATAGCTTTCCGTATTACTTGGCCTTGACTACACATTTCGCTTCTTGTCTCTTAGCCCCGACTTGGGAAGGGCCCATGCAGATTGGTCGAGAAGGCCGGGGAAAGTGCCCACACGGCAAGCAGGGTGATGAATCAACCAAAAAACGCAGCTTTTGCAAGTGATCTGCGTCACGCCGCTCCACCCCGTTTACCCTTCAATTTAACAAACAGTCGCTTCGCCCTACCCCCGCAAAGATATCTCCATGACAATTTCCCGCTCAGAAGTGACCTGCCTAGCTGGGATCAAAACCCGTGCAGACAGGGAAAGCGTGATTCGGATGATGCATCTGGACAAGATAAGGCCTTCGGATGGCCCTTAACATTACGTTGTCGGTATCGGCGGTATCATCGGAGCCCGTGCTTTCTTGGCAACCGGCTAGTGGCTTTCTTCAACAAAACCAGTTTTCCGACTGCAGTGCATTCGTGGGAGACAAGAAACAAGAAGAGCGAGCTCAGGATACCGAATACCTAGGGCCACTTTCGACGGCTAGGCCCTGGCACCCATGAGTAGGTACCGACCTAGGTACCTAACTAAGTACGTAGGTAAAGACCCCAAGGTACGCTGTAGTCACAGCGCCCCACTGTCCCCCGCTTTCCCCTCAGCTGCTGCTGCTGAGCTGCCTTATTCAGTTTCGTTGCCAATGCTGGGCTACGTCTTCAATCGTAAAGTGACTGTTGATCCCACCCTCCCAGCGTCCAACTCTCGCATAGATCACTGCCCTTGACGATCAAGCTGCCCACTTAGTGTATTAGAAAGATGCCGTTGCATAATCGGTCTTTCTTTTCGGCCCTAAAGAGGCCAAGGCGGCTCCCGAGGTCGTCGCCGACAATACAATATTGATCAGTTATATAAGCCATGGTGCCCGGTTCAGCTGATTCTCCGAGTCGACGGCGAGCGTCAGCGATAGACAAGTAAGGTTCAAGTGGATTTAAGCCTTCTGTCCAGAAGCCGAATCTCGTCATGCGGACTTCCACCCTGACTGGCCTGTTCGGGCTCCTCTCCTTCGCCGAGGCTGCCAAGTACGGTTACAACCACGTTGCTGTTCGCCAGGACTCCGATATTGTAGCCGCAAACTTCAAAGATGTCGACATTTCTCTCTACTCGCCCGCGTTCCTCAACCCCGGGAGTCGTCTCGAAGGATTCTCACGGGGTACTGAGGGCCCAACTTCCCACGAGGCCATGGGTAAGAAGCCCTTGTCAGATCAAGCTATCAGTGAAGACGAATTGACAGTACCCCAGAGGTCTTTATGGAAGAAATCGCAGGTCGTAACAGCTACATGACGTATAATACAGCCAACTTCACTTCCGAAGAGCTGCGCTCATTCCCCTACGTTCACCTCGCCGGCGCAGGCAACTCTACCTGCCGCCGTCGTAGTGCTGCTGAAAAGGTTCGCATTTGGGTTCAAGGCGCAGCCCATGGGAATGAACCAGCTGGAGATGAGGCTCTTCTTGCCCTCCTTGGCAAATTCGATAACGACCCCGAATGGGCCGCAGGCATACTCGAGAAGGTTGATATTGTCATCCTCCCGCGATACAACCCCGACGGAGTCTATTATTTCCAACGCGCCCTCGCAACGAATTTTGATCCTAACCGTGACCATATCAAACAAAACCGTCAGCAGACGCGCAATATAAAATCCTTGCTGGCTGAATACAACCCACACGTCATCATTGATATGCACGAGTATGGAGCTACCACTCAGTACGGCCGGTACTATCACGGATCTGACGGCCTTTTCTCCGCCGCTAAAAACCTCAACATCAATGAGAGCATTCGCTCTTTATCCGAGGAAGTCTTCGCCAAGAACATCGGCTATGACATGGAGGATGCTGGTCTACGGTGGGAGCCCTATGTAACTGGACCTTCAAGCCGTGATCTCGACTTTGAGATCAGCTTCACCGAGGCTGGTACTGATGCCAAGATTGGGCGCAACGCCATGGGCCTTACCCAGTCTGTGACGTTCCTCATCGAGATGCGTGGCATATTCCTCGCCGACCAGGAATTCCAACGTCGTACAGCTGCCGGCCTCACCATGGCAGGCAGCATCATTCAGACGGCAGCTGACAATGCCGACAAGGTCTATGAGACGGTCGAGGGTGGTCGTGATGCCTTCATCTCTGGCTCGGATCATATCATTCTCACCGACAGCACCACTACCGAGAATCGCGAATTCACAATGGTCGACCACACCACTGGCGAGATTGTTCAGGTGCCCATCAAGTTCATCTCTAACACTCCGGCGCATGCCAATCTCACTCGCTCTCGTCCCGAAGCCTACCTCATACCGGTTGCATGGGCGGACCTTGCTGCTCGCCTCGTTGATGCAGGCCTAGAAGTGGAGACACTTTCCGAGCCGTGGAGCGGTACCATCGAGGCATTGCGGATCGAATCTACGCAATTCGAATCCAGTTACTACGAGGGTGCCGTCCGTGCAACCGTCACGACTAGCACACGTGAGAGAGAACTGACGCTGCCAGCCGGCAGCTTCCGTGTCAGCACTCGGCAGAAGAACGCTGCTCTTGCTTTTGTTGCGTTGGAGCCAGGGAATATCGACTCCTACGTCAGCTTCAATGTTGTACCGGTTGAAAGGGGGGATGAATACCCTATATTTAGGGTTGCGTCATGAGTGGTGGCTTGTATAAAGTACACATCTTACATCTAGACATGAAAGTTTTGATGGCAATAGTAGTCACACTCCATCGTATATTCTGTTGTCAGTCCCTGTGAACCCGCTCAAAAGACCAACCTAACGCGAAGGGACAAAATGACGGTTGAAAGAATTTAGCAGCAATCCCATCCAGCCGACTGGGTGTTGTCGGGTGAGAAATTACCATTGAAATTTGCGTTAAAACCGTGAACTCGGATGGTAGAGTAAGCTATCGCGACTTGTTCTGCATTACGCGGATGCATTTTTCACGCGGGGGGGGGGAGTATGGGACAGCATACAGGAAGTATGCAATCTGTGACTCAGCATACGGCATGATCTGGGCGAAAAGGCCACTTTTTCAATGAGATGGGCCAGCTGCTGCGCCATCTGGCTCTCTCTCCTGTCTCGTCGGTATAGATACCACGCCACGGTCACAATGACCGCCGCTTCTAGTAGAGAGCTTACGACCACACCAGTGACCGCCTTTTTAGAGAACCCAGAGCTGCGAGGCGAACTGGAATGACCCCTTTGCTGGTACTCTCCTTGCGCCATCTGATCGGGACTGTGGCCGTGGTCGTGGTCGGCCTGATGGGCGTTGTAGTCGGCTATAGCGTTGAAGTAGAGGATTTTATGGGTAAGAGTCTCTAATCTTACAAGACTCGTTTTAAGAGAGTAATATATACATAGGTGTGAAAGTCTCGTTTATAGGTGTGTGACGCTTGATCTTGTGGTCATGATTTGGGTCGACGTCCTCTGTAATGTAGCGGAGAGGGAGACTCGAAGGTGGACATGACATGGACGACTGAGTAGGTGCCTTACCTAAGGTACCTAGCTTAAGTAGGTAAGGCAAGAAGCACCTCTCATGCCTAGGTACGTGGGTTCCGAGGGAGTGGCGGGCGGTCGGGGTGGGCTGCTTAGTAAACCAAGGTACACATGTGTCTCCTTGATCTGCCTAGGTACCGAGTGAGCGAGTCACTTTCGCCGCCTGTCCAAGCGGGACACGGGGTACCGAGCAGGTGACAAGAAAGAAAACGGCCCAGCCAAAAGTCTCTTAACATCTACTGGCTGGTTAGGATGCTGCTCAGGTATCCTGCATCCCTAAGACACCAGATTCTTAGGCCTATTACGTATATGGCTATATTGCTGGTTGGTAGGTCGGGGAGGGGCTTTTATGTGGGACGTCTTTTTTGTCACCCGCTTGGGTACCTAGTACAGGAGGCCCGGGAGTATCTGCTAGAGTACAACACTGACCTTTACCCACTCGACGCGAGAGCGGGTTGTACCCACACCCAAAGACGCGACGACACGCGACTTCACTTCTCTTGGACATCTCGAGCCAGACCGACGGCCGAAGGTCCAGCGTGGTACCTGAGTTTGTATTACATGATTCTACCACTACTGCCGCCAGAATTTATCCTCCTGCTTTGAGCCTTCCCTCCTCCGGCCATATTCCTTACCTAGGCACTGAAAACCCACTTGAATCGATCCCCTGGAACTGAACTGTGTATGACGGCTGGCACATCCAGCCTGCTGCGCGGTCGGTTCTTGCTGGCGCTACTCGAAAGCCAACATCGCCTGAATCTTCACCCCTCAACTCATGCTCACACCTGGCGTCGTCTTCAATCAAGCTGCGCTGCAGATACAATGCTGGGAAGAGCTCACAATGCTTTCGAGGCCAAGCCGCCACAGCCTCGGATTCCCCCTTTGGCGAAACAACTTTTCCCATCGAGCAGCCCGGTTCAACATGCCAATATTCAAGACTCTTTCAAGAGGACGAGTCAACCAGGTCACAGATCCGACACAGCAGTGTCTTCAACTCCAAACCAAAAAGGTGCTTCAGTAACTAGCTTGACAGCATCTCGTCCCAAAGTGCCTTCGAAAGTTCCGATGGCCTCCCTATACAACCAACCCGATTCTTTTCAAGACAGTCCAGATGACCTTGTTGAGATGGGCAGCCGAGCCAAAACAGCTGTTGCGACAGAGGTTCTCTTTTTGAAGATGATTTTAGCGACGACACAGACCTCGACCTCGATTACCAAGAGCCTACAAAGCTACCCCCACCCCCACCAACGATCAGCCAAAAGCCCTCGAACGAAATCCATAACACTACCGTACCTTTCTCTTCACGCTCAGAAAACATTGTTCCATGGTCTTCCTCACCGCCCTCTCATATGCTGCCGTCCCATTCACTTTCGACCCGAACTGCGTTTAGTACAAGAACTAGCAAACGCTCGTCACTCGGAGAGGCGGAGTTGCCGCCTCCGAAGAAGCGGAGTTTGCCCAGGACCTGGATAGCGCAACCTCGCGATGATAGCAATCTTGGGTTGCATGGCGAATCCACCCCAGCGCGAAAGATGAAAGATCCCATGCCTTGGAATACGACTGCCAGTGCCGTAAAGGCTCAAAAGAAGTATCATAAGGACACTCTCAAGAGGTCTGGGACGAATGAAGGATATACCATGGAGGAAGTGCGCGCTGTTACGGCAATGGACTCCGAGCGTGTCAAAGGTATTAGTCTCAGCAAAGAACAGGAACGCGTGCAAGACCTCGTTGTAAACAAAGGTCAGAGCGTCTTCTTCACCGGGCCAGCTGGTACTGGAAAATCGGTTTTGATGCGATCAATTGTTGCGGAGCTCAGAAAGAAGTTCGCCAAGGATCCGGAACGATTGGCAGTCACCGCTTCAACTGGTCTCGCAGCTTGCAACATTGGCGGCCAGACACTTCACAGCTTTTCTGGCATAGGGCTTGGCAAGGAGGAAGTTCCTGTCCTCGTCAAGAAGATCAGGAGGAATGCCAAGGCGAAGAATCGCTGGCTGAGGACAAAGGTGTTGATATTGGACGAGGTCTCAATGGTAGATGGAGATCTTTTCGACAAGCTGTCAACCATTGGCAGGCAGCTTCGCAACAATGGTCGGCCCTGGGGTGGCATTCAACTAGTCATTACGGGCGACTTTTTCCAGCTACCCCTGTGCCGGATACGGGTGGTGGGAAGAGGGAATCCAAGTTCGCCTTCGATGCCGCCACCTGGAACACCTCGATCGATCATACAATCGGCCTCACACAGGTCTTCCGTCAAAAAGACCCAGGTAAGCTATGTGCTACACCCCGAAAAATAACTCAGGCTGACGCGTATGGGCAAAAGTGTTTGCAGGCATGCTTAACGAAATGCGCCTAGGCGTCATCACGGATGAAACAGTCCGAGCCTTCAAGGCCCTCTCGAGACCTATTATGTCAGACGATGATCTCGACTTGGAAACAACAGAGCTCTTCCCGACAAGACAGGAAGTCGAAGGATCCAATCAGACTCGACTACGAAATCTCCCTGGTAAGGCTAAGCGGTACGACGCGCACGAGACTGGCGACCCACAGCTTCGGGAGAAACTTCTGGCGAATGTCATGGCACCAAAAAGCATTGAGCTGAAGGTGGGAGCTCAGGTGATGCTGGTCAAGAATATGGATGAGACGCTTGTCAACGGTTCACTTGGAAGGGTCCGAGGTTTCATGACTGAGTCAATGTTCGAACTAAAGAACGACACTGCCTTCGGAACAGATGACGAGGGTACGCCTGATGCGAAGGTGCAGGACAGGATCAAGGCCTTCACCCGCGAACTCGAGGAAAGCAGGACTGGCGCCACGGAATATCCTGTTGTAGAGTTCTCCGCTTCGGACGGCACGCACAGAACCATACTCTGCATCGGTGAAGAGTACAAAGTTGGGATCGACGCTGGTGCAGTCCAAGCATGCCGTCGACAGATCCCGCTTATATTGGCCTGGGCGCTTTCTATACACAAGGCACAAGGGCAGACACTAGAAAGGGTTAAGGTCGACCTCGGCAAGGTATTCGAGAAGGGCCAGGCATACGTAGCTCTCAGTCGAGCCACTAGCCAACAGGGTCTTCAGGTGCTGCGGTTTGAGAAGCACAAGGTGATGGCTCATCCTCGGGTCGTCAACTTTTACAACAACTTGTACAGCATCGATGAGGCGATGGTAAAGAAGCCTGCCGTTACCGTGGCCAGTATCTTCTCTGCTCCTAAAGTCAAGGAGGTTGAAAGCCGATCAACCTTTCAGACCAATATCAGGCCCACCATCCAGAAGCCCCTCCCAAGGGCGGTGGGAAGTGCAAGGGCACCCATCACTCTTGGTGATGATGATGATGACGAGGATGCCATGGCTGAGGCTTATGGTCATTGACACACTTCTCTTTTCTTTTGTCGCTTGGTATGCATAATAGTTGGCGTTACTTTGTGTTCTTGCCGGCTGTCGCATTGGGTATGTGACTAGATGGGCACAGTACAAAACTCAGTTCAGTTACCTAGTAGTCGCCAGCGTTCTGTTCTGATGATGGTACACATCGGAGACGGAGGGAAGGATCGGGGACAATAGAACTCTTGCCATGTCCTCGTTCTCACAAGTTCAGGTATAACAGATGCGCCTGATGATGACCATTGTTGTTTATCATCAAACAGTTGTAATTCACAATGGTGGGATATCATTGAACGATGTGAACCAAAATCTCGGTGCAATGAGCGCCCTTGATGTAAACGCTATGAATGTATCATTAAAGATGATCGCTTTGGCTAGTATGCCGTGGCCAGTAGTTGCATTTCTTTCTATCCCTCTTCCATTCCCCACGCTCCGATCATCGTCAAAGCACCATGCAGTACAGCATGAAGATCAAGCCGTATAGGTTTGGGGCCTACGATATTTTCAATAGTCCGGTTCTTCGCCTTGGCCAGTAGCGCCCTGGTACCGCATCTCCAGCACCCATTTATCGTCGAAGTCGATACCTCTTCGAAGCTTTGTTCCAGCCTTCTTCCATACAGCTGCGCCGAGGCCAATGTCGATAATGAAAAGCTTCCAGTCATCATTGTCCGCCGCAGGAGCAGAGAGGCTCTCGGGGTTGCCTTCTTCGCTGGGACGCAAGGGCGGGGCCATGGCTTCGAGAAGTCCGCGCTTAGGCGCGCCCATGGCGACGACGTACCGGGGCTTGACGTATAGCCGCCCTCCATCAATGATGCTCACTTTGCCAGTCGAAGGATCGATGCCCGTCGGAACGTCAACGGCGAGAGTGAACGCTTCATTACGGTTTGCCCACTCTATGAGCTCATAGACAGTGGCTTGGTCGCCGGTCCGCAGCTCCTCAAATGATATTGCTAAACCGAGCAGCGCGTCTATAATCAGGGTAACCGTTGCTGAAGATGAGTGCGACGTTTTACGCAACTGCTCAAAGAGCTCAATCTTGTTATGAATGCGGCCACCAAGGTTCTTGAAAATTCGGACTTGTTGGCGCATATCTTCGAGCAGATCACGCTCTCGCTCAATGCCCACAACACAAACAAGAACATTGACCCCCTTATTGCTGAGGTGGCGAGCGGCAGCGACTGCACGAATGCCTGACTTGTTGTTGCCAGCAAGGACCACGATGATTGATGATGTATGACTTATCGCCGAGGCGCTTATGCCGCCGGCTCCCAGCCTGATCTGAATTGCAGGGTCGCATAATGCTGCCACGGCCACTTCAGCAATGCCGCGGCCAGCATTCTCGGTCATCATATCCTCTGTAAGGCCGATTTCGTTCGCAGCGATATTCTCGAGGTTGAGCATTTGTAAAGCTGAAACTGGTTCAGCTCTGCGCTGCGACGGCACAAGGTAGAACCCAGGCTGGGAAGCAGGGTTGGCGCGACTCGCAGGCGGGATCCCTGAAGCGCTCGCTTTCCGAGACTGAGACCTTTTACCTGCATTTGGTCTGTTACTATCCGTCCGCCGCATACTTTGACTGCTCCTAACATCCCTTCCGCTCAACCTCTCGGGTCCCAGAGCTGCATCATCTGTCTCGCTATCCCAGAAATCGTTGGCCATTTTGGGGGTTGCGGCGGGGATATCGAGTACATTCTCGGTGTGGTGGTAGTTCTTTCCCCGGCGGTTCCAGGCTTAGCTTTGCGGTTGTGCGAGACGAGTCGATCACTCTCTTCGACGAGATCGTCTTTCTGCATCTGATTGAAGATAGTCTGCTTATCAAATTTGGCCAGCTCGCCCTCAAAGTCGAATTCACCCATCTCTTCCGTGACATCTTCAGAGGCCCACCCATTGTCCAGGACACTGTTTCCAGCCTTGCCGTTACGCTTCAGCGCTTTGAATGGTTGGAAAGATGATGTACTTTGTAGCATAGGCGTTTGCCGCCAGCCCTTGACGCGTCCGCCCTGCGGCGAGGAGGCTTCAAGTGATGCATCTTCGGTTGTACCATTCTTTAGCGCCTTGTTCAGTCTGGCCCTGCGATTCCTCTTCTTTGGTGCCTGCAGTGGAGCATCTGCGATTCCGGCAGCAGTAGAATCATTTAGGTCTTGGCGATGAGACTTGCTATCAACTCTCAAGTCTTTGAGCTCAGTAGCCAAGTTAGCTTTTGTGGACTCCCGTCGTTGTACATGGCCAATACTGGGGATGGACAGTACACCAGGCTGCCTTGGTGGCCTTTCCAATTCTTCCATGGGGGGCGACTGTCGACGAGACTGTTGGCGGGATTGAGAACGAGATTGAGGTCGTGATTCTACAGGGGTTTGGCTGCCAGATCCCGGTCTGCGCCCAAGGCTGACAATGGCAGGGTCCGTGAACGAAGGTGGAGCGGGTTGACTGAGAACTGGTGCAGGTACGGAACTCGCACCTGGAGCCGTGAAGGTCTCGGGAGTGACCTCATCTTTGTACTCTGCCAGGTCGACGATATTGTTGGGTTCGAGAGTTAACCGTGGTATCCATTTACTCGAACCAAGGTGAAAAACTGCAGTGATTAGCGGGATAGCGATTTGGGGATAGCCTGAGCAGGGCGCAAAACACACCATTGCTAAGCACAAGACTCTGTCCAGGTGTGACCTCGCTGACAGTGCCCTTAACCCGAACGCCGGGAGGGTCCTTGACCGTTACAAGCATCTGCAGGCCGATGAAGTCCATTGTATCTGCTGCGCGACAACGGAGATGATGGCGGACTATCAAGTGAGATCTTCAAGCTACTGCTTTGGGATTCAAGACGCCGTTGTCGGGACGCTAGGCGGGCGTTTAGGTCCTCAGGCTGATATAGGTGTGAAGGGAGGGATCGTAAATTTGGCGGGTGGGAATAGTGTGCCACGATCGAGGTGGTAATCTAGTGCGTACTGTGGAAGTTGGAGAAGCTAGCCAACGCATAGGCAGGTGGTCGATGGCTATAGACACTGAAGATGTGACAGGCCGGCGGATTATAGGATTGGTCCGGGGCAAGAAGCGCTGAGGATGCAATGGACGTGTGTTTAATCTTTCTGCGTCGGTAGTCCCCCGCCACTACAGAAAGATGGCACTTTCGTTTTCCTTATCGATAAGCGGCGCAGCGCAGCCGAGCCGCGGTGTCGCACTAAGAACCTACCTAATAACGTCAGGTTTCGTTGTGCAGGCCCAAGTCGAGCTCAGTCTGGTATAGCAAGAAGACCTCTGATGATTATGTCGCAGCATATCACAAAGAACCCAAAGTAAGATGTGCAGGCAGGGCACACGACATGGCTATGATACTCGGCGCTCGTGGGTTGTGGACACACCCCGTACTCGGAGTCGCATTTTCATCACTGTAATCAGCGAAGCCTAGAGAAAGCGCCAGCCAGGGGCTTACGAGCGAAGCCTTCGTGAACCTGGTCATGCCTTGACTTCAAGGTTGCTGTTCTGGCTTGAACTGGAGGCTGGCTATGGCTTTTATCTCCCCTGGACGGACAGAGCAGGTGGTTCATAAGGCAATTAATTCAACACAAGATAGAGCCTGAGTGTGTCTCGTCCGATAGTCAATCAAATTAATGTCAAGATCGTTCTAGCAAAACAATTTCGATCTTTGGACCCAGGGGCAAATAGCTGGAACATACTGGTAGATACCTACTCCGATAGATAGGTACCTAGGCAGGTGCTAGCTGCGTATCGTCATGCGTGGCCAGCCGGGTGCCTGGATGTCCGGGCAAGGGTGGAATACGTTGGAAGCTTCTGTGACCGCTATTTCATTGGAGCTTGGGCCTTCTCTGAAGTCTTACATAATCCAGGTCCCAGCTGCATCAACCTTGTTCCGCGCCTTCGTATGATCTCATTGGCCCACAATCTAGCGCCTCCCAGCAGTCGCCGTCACCTCGGAGCCTAGTCACCACCTGAACTGTGGACAGCTCTCTCTGGAACCTATCCTGCGCACCTTCATCAACCCTCCTTCCTTCCGCAAACAACCCAACAACACATCTGCAAACACCGCCACCAATACATCGGAAGAAGAACCAAAGCTCCTTCCCTCTCTTTTCTGCAACATTTCGCAGAATCGAGATACCCGCACCAAACTGCCAAGAACCTTACCAAACACTGTTCACGAAGATCACGACCAAAAGCCACCCCCCCGGACACAAGCAAACAGATACCATGGCCGACCAGCCGGAGCATAAGAAGAAGGTCAACCTTCAGTGAGTCTCTTCCTCAAGGCACAACCATGTGTAGCCACTGGCCATGCTGTCTTGAACGAATAAATATGTTGCTAATCGCTACCAGGGATGTATCTGGAGCAGAAGTCAAGAACGTATGTTGTCCCAAAGGTCTTCAAGCAGTAAACACAAGCTGATATCTATGTAGGAAGATGACACCGCGACTGCTATCCTCAAGAAGAAGAAGAAGGTGAATCAGTTGATGTAAGCCAGCGCTGCGGTCATTGCCAGGGGAGTGCCGGGCTGACGAGATGCAGGGTCACGGATGCCGTCAACGATGACAACTCCATCATCGCCCTTTCTGAAAACACCATGGAGGCACTGCAGCTCTTCCGCGGTGACACTGTTCTGGTTCGCGGCAAGAAACGCAAGGACACTGTCTTGATTGTGCTAGCAGACGACGATCTGGATGACGGTAGCGCACGTATCAACCGCGTCGTTCGCCACAACCTTCGCGTCAAGCACGGTGACATGATCACTATTCATCCTTGCCCTGATATCAAATACGTAAGTATCTGAAGACCAGTTGACTCTAAACATTCTCTAACTCCATTTGTAGGCCAAGCGTATCGCAGTCCTTCCCATCGCCGACACAGTTGAGGGAATCACCGGTTCGCTGTTCGACGTCTTCCTCGCCCCGTACTTCCGCGAAGCGTACCGGCCCGTTCGCCAGGGAGATCTTTTCATTGTCCGTGGCGGAATGAGGCAAGTCGAATTCAAAGTCGTCGAAGTCGATCCTCCCGAGTACGGCATTGTAGCTCAAGACACCGTCATTCACTGCGAAGGCGATCCAATCGAGCGCGATGAGGAGGAGAACAACCTGAACGAGGTTGGTTATGACGACATCGGCGGCTGCAGGAAGCAGATGGCTCAAATCCGTGAGATGGTGGAGCTGCCCCTGCGCCATCCCCAGCTCTTCAAGTCCATCGGCATCAAGCCGCCTCGTGGTGTGCTTCTTTACGGTCCTCCCGGTACAGGCAAGACACTCATGGCGCGAGCTGTCGCCAACGAGACAGGTGCTTTCTTTTTCCTGATCAACGGCCCTGAGATCATGTCCAAAATGGCTGGAGAATCGGAGTCAAACTTGCGCAAGGCTTTTGAGGAGGCTGAGAAAAATTCGCCCGCCATCATTTTTATTGACGAGATCGATTCCATCGCTCCCAAGCGTGAGAAGACGAACGGAGAAGTCGAGCGCCGTGTCGTCTCTCAGCTTTTGACTCTAATGGATGGCATGAAGGCTCGTTCGAACGTTGTCGTCATGGCCGCCACCAACCGCCCCAACTCTATCGACCCTGCCCTTCGGCGATTTGGCCGCTTCGACCGCGAGGTCGATATCGGCATTCCTGACCCCACTGGTCGCCTTGAGATCCTTCAGATCCACACCAAGAACATGAAGCTTGGTGACGACGTTGATCTGGAGCAGATAGCCTCCGAAACTCACGGCTATGTCGGTTCTGACGTGGCTGCCCTCTGTTCCGAGGCCGCCATGCAGCAGATTCGTGAGAAAATGGATCTCATTGACCTCGACGAGGATACGATTGATGCTGAAGTTCTCGACTCTCTGGGCGTCACTATGGAAAACTTCCGCTTTGCCCTTGGGGTCTCTAACCCCTCTGCTCTGCGCGAGGTTGCTGTTGTGGAGGTACCCAATGTTCGTTGGGAGGATATCGGCGGTCTTGAAGGCGTCAAACAAGACCTCAAGGAGAGCGTTCAGTACCCTGTGGATCACCCCGAGATGTTCCTCAAGTTTGGTCTTTCCCCATCACGAGGTGTTCTTTTCTACGGTCCCCCTGGTACCGGTAAGACGATGTTGGCTAAGGCTGTTGCCAACGAGTGCGCTGCCAACTTCATTTCCGTCAAGGGCCCGGAACTTCTGAGCATGTGGTTCGGCGAATCTGAAAGCAATATCCGCGATATCTTCGACAAGGCTCGCGCTGCTGCCCCTTGCGTCGTTTTCCTCGACGAGCTTGACTCCATCGCCAAGGCCCGTGGAGGCTCTGTTGGGGATGCTGGTGGTGCTTCTGACCGTGTTGTCAACCAACTCCTTACAGGTGAGTGATCTGACTGCCCAAGATTTGAACACTATGTCTAATCAAATACAGAAATGGATGGCATGACTTCCAAGAAGAATGTTTTTGTCATCGGCGCCACGAACAGGCCTGAGCAGCTTGACCCGGCTCTGTGCCGTCCTGGGCGTCTTGATTCGCTCATCTACGTACCTCTGCCCGATGAAGAGGGCAGGCTTGGTATTCTCTCAGCCCAGCTGCGCAAGACGCCCGTCGCCGCAGATGTTGATCTCAATTACATCGCGTCCAAGACACACGGCTTCTCTGGTGCTGATCTTGGTTTCATTACTCAGCGCGCTGTCAAGATCGCCATCAAGGAGTCCATCGCTTTCGACATAGAGCGTGTCAAAGCGCGCGAGGCTGCTGGCGAGGAGGCGATGGATGAGGATGCTGAAGACCCGGTTCCCGAGCTTACTAAGCGTCACTTTGCTGAGGCCATGCAGCTTGCGCGGAAGTCTGTGACTGATGTCGAAATACGTCGCTACGAGGCATTCAACCAGCAAATGAAGAACGCTGGGCCTGGAGCGTTCTTCCAGTTCCCTGAGGGGGATCCTGGTGCCAACGCTGGTGGCGCTGGAAACAGCTTTGGCGATGCCGGTAACGATGACGATCTTTATGATTAAAGATGACATTGTACGTTGCGGGAATAAACCAGATTGTATTCTAGTTTTCTTTTGCAGTCTCAAACATGGATGGGTGTGTGGTCGCACGATTGCCGCTGGCGACCGGGGGGCAGGGTGACGTCACTCTCTGGGCGGGATACGAAGGACAAGTGAATTGATTGATAGACAGGTAGATGTACTGCAGTTCATCCATCCGGCGACACTGAAGCATTCGTTGGCATCCTTGCACAACTGATGATAACCTGGACTAGCTAAACAGCCCCAGGGGCTTTACTATGGGCGACCTGGGGGCTCCAAGCCGACCGATTCCGGCCACTGCAACAACAACTGGTTGCTTTAAAATGCAGCACGTCAAGATGATGACAAGCACATAGGGGTAGAACTTGCCTAGGGACTTGAACCATAACCTTCCTGATGCCCTGCTTTGTCATTTCCGGGTATGGTTCTCCCTTGGTGCAATAAAGGCGCGGGTTGGAACATGTGCGTGGTTTAACTTCTGGTACGTTGGATGTTGTGATTCTAACTTTGAGTTGCTGCATGAAGGACGACTCATGTAGGCCTATGATGTTATCTCCTATAACGGAGTCGTCCAGCTGAATCCACGAGTCTCAAGGTGGCTATTGGTAATGGCGTAGGTATGTATGGATGATGGATTCGGGAGCGGTAGTGGAAAGCAGACTGGAGACGAAAAGAATCAGGGATTCTGAGATCTTCAACTCCCGTTGCTCTCCTCAATTTCACAGACAGCCTCCAGGCTCTCGCGCACGGTTTTTAGCATGTCGTCTGTCACGGCGGCAGGAATGGCTAGATTGGGTGTAGCGTCAGTGGCAGCTGTACCGTTGGACTTGCTGCCGTTTGTCTTCTGGTTTGCTTCGAGAGTCCGGGCGAGTGTGTCGTGACGAACGTCGTCAAGTACACGTCGCAGAAGGGCCGGAAAGGTTGTCACGTCGCCAGAGCGTAGGAGTGTCGTAGCGTGCGACTGGATTTGTGTGGGCCAGTTGATCTGGTTGGCATTCAACGAATGCAGGAGCGCATCCTGTATCCTTTGAGATTGTCAGCGGACGTACGAGATATGACAGCAGGAATGTCACACTTTTCGACGTGACCTTCTTTCAGGAGAAGCGTGTTGATTTGAGATCTAAGGTCTGGGTCGAGCGTTGCAGCCGAGTGAACTGCCGCCGAAGGCGACACCTTGACCGGTGTCGAGTGCGAATTCGACATGTTGATGCGATCGGAACGTTAAACTGGCGCGAAGTTCGGTACGGGTGCAATGTAAGGGGAGGATCCCGCATATTCATTCATCTATACTGAAATGTACTTATAGAGACAATTCACTTAAGGAACTACAACTAAGCTCAATATAGAGTAATATATAAAAGGAAAGTAACTCTATAATGCTTAAAGGAAAAAGACTTAAGAAAAGAAAAGAAAAGAAAAAAGTAAGATATATTTAATATTAAGAATAATATATATTATAGTTAAATAAGCTATATAGTTAAGTAGGCTATTTATTAAAAAGGGGTTTTTTTTAATTTATTAATTCTATATTTATTTTAAAAGCTAAAATACTTAATATTAGAAAATTAAAATATATATAATAAATAGAATAATATATAAATCGAAATAGTATTTTTAGTTTTATAAAATAATTAAAGATTAATAAAATAAAAAGTTTTATAATTATTAAAAAAAAAGATAATTAATAGATTTTATTTATATAAAGATATTAAATTAAAGGCCTTAATTAGGGAAAGTAGATAATTTATATTTAAATTAATATATTATTATTATAATTTTAATTTATTTAAGCTATTATATATAGCCTCGATTTTATTTATAAACTATATTTTATTATTAATCGATTAATAATAAATTACTATTTAAGGTTTAATATTTAATTCTTTATATTACCCCCCCTATTAGACTTTACTTTATAGATATAGAATTATTAATATAAATAGTTAATTATCTCCTTCTAGTCTAGTATCTAGGTATAAAGAATTAAACGTTAAATATTAAATAGCGATTTATCGCTAATAGATTAATAATAAAATATAGTTTATAAATAGAGTCGAGGCTATATATAATAGCCTCAATATATTAAAGTTATAATATTAATATACTAATTAAAATCCGAATTATCTACTTTCCCTAATTAATACCCTTAGCTTAATACCTTTATATTCTTTAATTTCTATAATCTATAAATAAATTAAATTAAATAATAAATTAAATTAAATATATTAGGATTTAAAAGCGAATTACTTATTATAATAATTAATAATTAAATAATAAACTAATAGGGATATTATCGGCATTATCGAGAAATAATTAGAATAGAAAGAGAAAGATTATATTTAAATTAAGATCTTTTTTATTAAATTATTATTAAATTATTAAAGAGCTTTTTAATAAATAGAACTTTAATTATAAATATTCTAAATATTAAGACCTTATATTAAGGGTATATTAGTATTAATATAAATAATTAACTATCTAATACTATTAATATCTAAGTAGATACCCCTATTAATTATAAAGGTATTAGGCTAAGGGCCTTAATTAGGGAAAGTAGATAGTTCGGATTTCAATTAGCGTATTAGTATTATAACTTTAACTTATCGAGGCTATTAAGTATAGCCTCGACTCTACTTATAAACTAGATCTTATCGCTAATCTATTAGCGATAACCCGCTACTAGACGTCCAACGTCCAACTCCTTATATTACCCCCCCTCTAGGAGGTCTAGTCCCTAGAACTTATAATGCCTTTATCGTTATATCTCTTAATAATAGCTCTTTATAGGACCCTAGTATATAGTATTCCTATATTCTAGTTCCTTTATAGGGTTATACTTTAATTTAAGTATATTATTAAATAGTATTATAATAATAATAATAATTATAATAATTAAGAATAGATAATAATATAAAATAGCTTTATATATTAATTTATAAATAACTTTTCGCTATATAAGCTTTAGTAAACGTTCTATTCTATATACCTATATATACTCTAAATCCGCTCTACTATCCTATATCTTTAATAATACGATTTTAATTATGCTATCTAAGATATTATTACTAAAATACTATCGCTACTATATCGGATATTACCCTTCGCTTTAATAATACTTATCTATACGATCCCGACTCCGATTAGGATATAGATAGTCGCCTATTAACTACAGAGCTCTAGTATCCTCTTTATAAGTATTATTTTAGGAAGCTAGCTTCTTAGCCTAGTATTAAGTATATAGTAGGGTATTTAATTAGTAAATGCATTTACTATAAATATAATAAAGGTATATACCTATTAGTAAGTTTACTAAACCTTCTCTTAATATCTATTAATATATAAAGATTCCTAAGCTATTTAGGGGCTTTATTTAATATATTTAGTATTATATCGCTCTCGAACTAGCTAAAGGAGAACCTATTAATTTAGTTAAATATACTCTAAAGTAATAAACTAAGTATCTCGTTTATTTAGTTAAATTTATAAAATATTTTAAGAAGATATTATATTTAAGTATTAATCCCTTATACTATAACTAATATTATAATATTATAAATTATATTAATATTATTAAGTTCTTCTTTATTAATTAAAGTAATATCTCTTTATTAAGATATCGTTAATTCGCGCCCTTCTAGCCCTCTAACTTTACTATTCTATAAATTTCTATTAATTCTTTTATATATCTTTATTAATTAACCCCTATAAATAAAGCTACTATCTATTAATATAATAAAAGAAGTAATTACTATAAAGTAGCTTATTTATATTATTTATTATAAAGAGGTTAATATATTTAATATTATAATCTATAAATAGGAATATAAATTATATAATTATTTATTTAAGGGCGAAGAGGATAATTAACTAAGATTATATATAATATAATAGAGATCCCCTATAATATTAAGCTCTCTCCTTTCTTTAAGGAAGCTCTAAATAGTAATACTCTAATACGCCTTTATATCTTAGGTATATATTACTTAGGCTATAATCCTATTAATCGTCCTTTATCTTATATCTCCTAGTACTTTATTATCCCTTCTAAGGACGATATTATTATAAAGAAAGCTAATATTAAGAAGAAGAAGGCCGAGGCTATTATAAAGAAGAAGGCTATTATTAATATTAAAGTATTAGCGAAAGCTATTAAAGATAAAGCTATTAAAGGGAAGCGCTTTATTATAGTAGAGGTAAAGCTTATTAAAGCCTAGGAAGCCCTTTACTTTATTAATATAGCCCCTAAGACTTTAGAGGTCTTAGAGGTTATTAACGATAAGGAGGAGGCTATTAATTCTAATTCATTAATATCTTTATTCTCTAGCTATTTAGCTTCTTATAATATATCCTTTATAGCTTTAGTAAGCTAAGTTAACCCTTTTAAATATATTAATAATAATATTATTAATATTCTTATTTATCCTCTAAATAATAATATTCTTTTATTTTATAATAAAAATAAAAGTAAAAATAAAGCTATTACCCCTAAGAAGACCTTTAATTAATATATTCTATTTAATAACTACTCCTACTATAATATACTATTACCTCTTATCCTTTTAGCGAAAATATCTAATCTAGTTACTTATTCTAGCTATACCTCTAAGGTATAGTTTACTTCTAAGATAGCTATCGCCCCTAAGGCTAGCTTATTAAAGTATTCTATACCTCCTATAGTCTCCGGCCCCCCTATAAAGAAGGCTCGCTAGACTCTATAGAAGGTTATATATAATATTAAACTAACTAGCTAGTCTTTATAGAGTAGCTAAAAGTTAAATAGCTAATTAATACCTTTACTCTAGGATTTAATAATTAATAGCTTTATTAATAATAGTAATTAAGAATAGGATAAGCTAATTAATAATATTTCCCTTATAATATTAGAGGAGGATTAGGAATAGTATACTAGGTTCTTTAAATAGAATTAACCTTAATAATAGTTATTATAAAATATTATTATAATAATTAATTAATAAGCTAATATTATTATTATAGGCCTAATATTAATATTATTATTTCTTTTCTTATATAGCTCTATTATTTATTTTCTTATAATCCTTAATTATTTATCCTATTATTTATATCTATATTTCTAGTATTTCTTATACCTTTTTAAGGTTTAAATTATATTTTCTAAATAGCTTTCTAGCTCCTAGGTATTATATTCGATTAGCTATTTTATTTATTTTACTAAATAGAAATTTTATCCTTAATCCTCTTTATAGGCTACGATATCCTCGAGTTCCTATTCTTCTTATTCTTTTTCTAATATAGGGAAATAAGTTAATTATTTAGTATTTATTTAGTAATTATATTAACGTTCTAAGGAGAATATTAAGAAGATATTATATATCCTAATATATATCTCAGGGAGCGATATATAATAAGCCTATTCGCTTATCTTCTCTATAATCTTTATTTAAATATATTTAAGTATTAGTTTCCGATTCGATTTAAAGCGGAAATTCTTAATAGAAAGGCCTATAACGTCTCCGACCTTAAAGACCTTTAATATATACCTCTTATTATAATAGAAAGCTTAAGTATATACTATATATTATTAGTTTTCGCTAACTAGTTAGCGAGTAATTATAATCTTTTTAATTCTTTCTCTTATATTTTCGATCTTAATATCCTTTCTTAGGGCTATATAGTCGATTATCCTCGGATAATACTTATATAGAGCCTTAAATAGTAAGATATTAATAGTATTATATATATTATTATTATAAGAGAATTCTATTTCTTTTAAATAATATAGCTATTTTTTAATATTTAATTATTAATATAGTAAAAGTACTTTTCTAATATCTAATAGGTTCTCTCTATCTATCTATCTATCTAAGGGTAATAAGCTATAAATAAATAGTATTTAATTACTCTTTCTTAATAGAATTCCTCCTAGAATTAATTAATAAAGAGCTTATCCCTATTATTTATAATACCCTCTAGACTCCTAAACCGATATTCTATTTCTTTATAAAGAATAATATTTAAGCTTATAGCTGTAAGTATCTTATAGGTTATTAGGAATTAGGCGATCTTTATAAAACGATCTATAATAATAAAGATAGAATTATATTCTAGATTATTATCCTATATTATTAATATTAGATTTATAATAAAGTCTAAGGAAATCTCTTAAAAGGGATATAATAGGAGTAATAGTAATTATAGCTTCTTATATAGTTTATATTAAAGTATTTATATCCTTTAATATATTAAATATTTAATAATATATTAATATATATCTATTATTATATTTTCCTAATAGAACTTTCTACTAAGTAGATTAAGGGTCTTATTTACCTCTATATATCCTATTTATAGATTATTATAATACTATTTTAATAGCTCTTTATAAATAGTCCTTTATAATAGGATAATAAATCGTCCTTTAAAGAAGAGGGTACTTTATTTATCTAAAATATACTTTACTCTTCTTTTAATTTATTAATTTATATTCTCCTTTTAGAAAAAATATCCTAGATTAATAGCTTATAGACTTCTAATTAAATTCTTAAATTCTAAAATAGAAATAAACCTTAATACTATTTTATTCTTTATAAGCTATTTTATTCTTTATAAGCTATTTTCTAATAAAATATAGGATATATTAATCTAGAATAATAACCCTAGACTCTTCTAAGTCCTTAGACTCTATTTAAGTAATCTCCTAGTAAATTATTATTAACTTCTTAGCCTTAGCTTTTTAGCTTTAAGGTTAAGAAAGAGCTTCTTTCTTCGCTTTTTTCTTAATAATAATATAAATATATTTTACTTTTCGTTTAAAAAATAAAGTCCCTTTTTCCCTAGAGCTATAATATTATTCTAATATAAGGATAGGCTTCTATCTTTATAGAATCGCCTTTATAGCTTAGATATAGGCTCTATTTATAATATCCTTTAGCTTAATTTTAATAATAGCTTATTAAACGTCTATAGCTAGGTCTTCTATTAATTATAGCTTTTTAGATAAAGTAGGAAGTATATCGTTTATTAGTATTTATTCCCCTATATAGTCTAATTGCTTTAAAAGGCTATTAGCTAGGTTTATAACCCTAAATTAATATTATATTTTAAAATTAAAAGACGATAATCTATATATTTATTATATAAGCCTTCCTTAAAGGTCTCTTATTAATATTTATATAATACTTTTAAGAGCTTAGTAATTAATTAATATAATAAAAACCTATCCTATACCCTCTAAATAATAGTATTAGTATTTAAGGCTCTCTATTATTATAAATAGTTCTTATTATTTAATACCCTATTATTATTTAATTAATAATAGTTTCTATAAATAATAAATAATAAACCTCTATTTATTTTTATACTTTTAACTAAGGATCCCCGAGATAGTATTATTAGATATCGGTCTCGACCTAGCTTTCTAATATATAGTCTTAATATCTTAAAATTATAATAATAGTAAATATAATTTTTAATTATTTAAATACCTTCTAAGCCTTAAATAGCTATTTAAATAGCCCCTTCTTAACCCCTATAATATTTCCCTTTAATAGAGCGGATAAAGGGGCTATTATTTTTAAATAGCCTTCTATAAACTATTTATCGAAGTTTATAAAGCCTAGGAATACTTATATATCCTTAAAGGATTCTAAGAATTACTATTTAACTATAGCTTAAATATAATTTAGATCTATAATCAGACTTTCTTTTAAGATAATAAATCCTAGGAATTCTACTATATTTTAATGAAAAAGTACTTTAATTATTTAATAAAGAGCTTAAAGTCCTAAAATCTCTTTAGGACTTATTAGAAATAGGCTATATACTCCTCCTTTATTTATAAATAGATTAATATATTATCTAAATAAGTAATATAGAAGTTATCTAATAATCTAATAAATATTTAATAAATATATACTTAGAAAGTAATAGGAGTATTTATTAATCTAAATAGTATTATAGTATATTTATAATATTTATACCTTATCTACAAAGCCGTTTTCTATTAATTACTCTTCTTAATATAAATCTAATAATAAATATCCTAGATATCGACCTTAGAAAAGTACTTTGTATTAGGGGCACCCGTAGAGGCCGCTCTGGCCCTGGACTCTTAGCGGACTTAGACTCTGCTAGAGTCCTAGGGCTAGGGCACTCTACTCCTAATATATAGGTATCCGCCTAGATACTAATAGCACTAGATAGATAACTATTTATATTAATACTAATATGCCCCTAATGTAAGGTCCTAATAATAATAGCAACTAGACTTTCCGGTCATTCTTATATATAATCCTAAGATTTTCATTAAAGATAATAGTTAGTCTATTAAGATATTAGTCTATTACTATTATAGCGAAGAAATAAGGTTAAGATCTAGATAGAATTAAGTTCCTATCTATTATAATATTCCTATTATAAGATTCCTATAATAGGATTCTCTATTATAAGATTCCTATTAGTTTTCATTCCCTTAAGACTTATCTATATTAGAGATAGATATTAAGGCCTATTAACTATACTATTAAGTAGAGAGCTACTAGGATTAAGTAATTAAGATCCTACTATCTAATCTATCTATTATATTAGTATTTAGTAAACTAGCCTCTATTCTAGAGGAATAGTAATTTATATATATAGGCTATCGAGTAATATTAATATTATTATCGTTATCGGGATCCTAGGAGTTAATATAGATATACTATCTACTAGAGTAAATTATCGATTATTATTAGGTTAAGTCTATATTCTTATATATAGCTAAGGTATTAAGATTATACTATTTAGTACTTACCTCGTAATAGAAATATAGGGATAAGATAGTACTCTAGGTTATAGACCGAGAGGACTATTATTAGATTAGAGTATTTAGATAAATAGAAGAGATTAAAAGTAGAATAATAGCTCGAAAGTACTCTATAATATTAACCCTGATTCCTATAATTAAAGAAACCCCTTTAATAGAGACCTCCTCTATATAGGATTAACCTACTTCTCCTAGAATTAATATATCGCTAATACTATCTATTAGATAGTAAGAATCGGCTATAATAGAATAGGATTAGATACTAGCTCTAGGAATAGCCCCTATAATAATTATATAATAATAGCTAATAGCTATAATAGAGATCCTATAGATATAGCTCTAAGTTAATATTATAAATTAGGGGATAGGAGCTATAAATAACTAGAAAGTATTAATATATAGATACTTCTACTTAGACTATAAACCTAATTCTAGTAAATAGGAAAGCTCTTTAATCTATATTATTAGCTAAAACGTATATTAAACTAATATTAATATATTTCTTAATTCTATTAATAATTAAGCGGATACTATTAATAAATAGGCTATAGTAGTATATACTCTATTATAGCTACTATTAGGCTCTATTAAGGTATAGTATATAATATTAACCGAGGATAAGAAATAAAGACTCTATATTAGGCTTAACGTTTAGAGATAGCTACTTAGACGTTAATTCGCCTTAGATTCTACTAAGGCTACGGAGCTATTTAATGCTTATCGGTACTCTAGATAGGATATCCGTATAGGTCGTAATCTCTAGAAATTCGTCCTCGACGTTATTAGATTCTATAATATTATTAGGATAAATAATCTATTAATATAATAAAACTAAATATACTTTAAAATCGATAGTACTCTAATAGTATATTTACTTAAGCTTAACTTTAATATTACTATTAACTTATTTATCTATAATACCTAAGATAAAGTAGAACTCCTATAGAGAGATTCTATTCGAATAGATACTAGATACTCTATAATAGTATATATTATAGACGATAACTATAGCTATAACGATAAACTAGATAATATCGCTTTCTTAATATATAATTTATATTAGCTAGATTAATAAAAGGATAATAGTTATAATATTGATCTTTATTATAGATATAATTAAAAGGAAGACTAGTAATAGAATAGAAATAAGTATAATAATTAGAACGATAATAGAACTATATATAATAGCGGATATAATTCCTATAATAACTAAAGTAGCTAATATAATAATTAAGGAAGCTAATATAATAATAGTAGTAGATACGACCTCTTTTAAAGAGGTAGTACTATTAGAGGCTTATTCTATAGAGAAACTATATTTATATATAATAGTTATATATTTAGAGGCTAATATATAGATAGCTATAGGCTATATTAAAGATAGACTAGATATAGTAATAGCTAGACTAATTATATATATATTTACTTAATTAATTAAGACTCTTAGGAGAATAAATAAGACCTCTAATAGGATAGTTATAAAATAGTAGAGGAAGTTTTTAATAAAAGAGGATAAATAAGATATATTAGACTCCTATATTAATTATAATACTATTACTTCCTTATACCTCTCTATACTAATTAATAAACTATAGTATAAAGACTCCTTATAGTAAGAGTATATACTATAATATTATTCTAAATATAAGAAATGCTTCGAATCTAAGCGATTATTTATAGACTATATCTTCGCTGATAATTATACCTTACTAAAACCTAAAGGCTAGGGCCTATAGGTAAGAAAAGACTCCTTATAGATATAATAGAGTATTATAGTAAACGCTATTATAGAGTAGATAGCGGAAGCTAAGATACTTAATAGCTAGACTATATTCCTAGAATTTAATAAAGACGATATTATTAAGGCTTAAAGCCTAGAGTACTTAGGGAACTAATAGTAAATCGGGAGATAATTAGGATATAAATACTACTCATTCTTAATATTATTTAAATTAAGAAGTAAATAGTATTATATTATTATAGACTCCGCTTACTTAAGAGTAATAATAGATTAAGACTAATTTACTAAATTCAATAAGAATATAATAATCGATATATTAAAGAAGAAGATAATCTAAGGAATTAATAGGATCTAAATCGAATTAGACTATAAAGTAACCTTTAACCTATATATTCTAGGTCTTATTAGTAGATCGGATACTAGGGTATTTAGCTATATTACTATTATAATATAATATATATAGAACCTAGCTCTAAAGCTACTATTAAGATATAAATTCCTCGATTAATATAGAATAGATATACTCTTTAGCTCTAATAACTTAATATTTAATTACTATTATAGGATATAGATACTATTCTTATATAAATCGAAATCTAACCTAATTAGAAGGAGAGTAATAGTAACGTATAAGGCTATTCTATTATTTAGATCGGTTATAAGGGTACTAATATAATATAATAGATTCCTTTATTATAATAAATATAATATTAAATAAGAATATACCTTTATAGTAAATAACCCTTTAATATAATTATATTAAATATCCTATTCTAGACTATATTTTATATTTATATCTAATAATTTAAAGGAGACTATAAAGGTAGACCGGAATACCTATCTAGGCTATATTAAGGATACTAACTTAGAGGGAAGCTTTCTAGCGGATTAGTATATAGCTAAGGTAATATATAGCTATTAGGAATTCGATCTAGATAATAATATAGTATTAGCCTTCTTTACTAGAGAACCCGAGAATAGCTATAAAGACTAAGCTATATTTAGGGAGCTATAAGAATTTAAATTATCTCTTAGAGCGGAACGCCCTCGGGATATTAAAGAACTATATATAAGAGAGGGTATTAGTATCTATATTAAGAACCCTTTATAAGCTAATTAAGTTAAATAATTATTAGAATCGTTCGATTATTAGAGAGACTATAGAATTATCCTAATACTAGACGATAAATGGATAAGGATAGACTTAGTAGATAGATAATAATCTAAGAAATTAGGCTCTAAAGTATATCCCCTTAGAGTTAAAGATAGGTAATTATTTAATAAGAAGTTTAATAAGATATATAAACTAAGATAACTAGAATAGATAAAGTAGCTTACTTTATTTAGCTATTTAGTCTTTATTATATAGTAGATTATAAATAATATATATAAGGGTAGAGTTATAATAGATTTTAAGTAATTAAACGATATATCGGTATTAGATAATTATCCTATATTATTATAGAAGGAGATTATTAATAGATTATATAGGAAGGCCTTTCTATTAATATTTAATATATCTATATTCTTCTATTACTTATTAATCTATAATACTTATAAGGATTAAATAGTTATTATTAATTTATAAGGACTAGAAAAGTCCTATATAGTATTAATAGGATACTAGAACTCTCTAATATATATTTAATACTTTATAGATTAAAAGCTATATCTATATTAACGTTTTACTCGAATATATATCGACGATATAATAGTTTTTAGTAACTCGTTTAAGGAATATCTAGAATATTTATAGATAGTCCTTAGCCTCTTCGAGGAATCTAGACTAATATTAAGCTTAATAAAGTCCTTCTATATATACCCCTCTATTATATTACTAGGATTTCGGGTTAATACCTTAGGATTATCGACTATAATAGAGAGATTAATAGCTATTATTAAGCTAAAGTATTTAATATTACTATTAGACCTAGAGACCTATCTAGGAATAATAGGATAATTATATAGATTCGTTCTATATTACTAGCTTAAGGCTAAGCTATTAGAGGACTAGAAGATCGCTTTACTTAGATAATTCTAGGAAGAGGGTAAAGTCGACCCTTAAAAGAAGATAAATAAATATACTTAAATAATATATACCTTAAAGCGGACCTTTATCTTAATAGGAGAGGAAAAGGAAATATTCTATATTTTATAGGAATAGTTAATATAGCCGACTCTACTATATTATTATAACTTAAATAGAATTACGTTCTTTAAGATAGATATTAATAGTAGAAGCTTTAGCTTATTTATATTCTATATAGATATTTATTAGGATAATAGATATATCTCCGATAAGATAATATAGCTAGTAATATTCCTATAAGGAGTTGGACGTTAGACGTCTAGCGGCGGGTTATCGCCGATAGATCGGCGATAAGATCTAGTTTATAAATAGAGTCGAGGCTATACTCGATAGCCTCGATAAGTTAAAGTTATAATATTAGTACGCTAATTAAAATCCGAACTATCTACTTTCCCTAATTAAGGCCCTTAGCCTAATACCTTTATATTCTTTAACTTCTATAATCTATAATTAGATTAAGCCGAGTAATAGATTAAACTAGGCGTACTAGGACTTAGAAGCGAATTACTAATTATAGTAGTTAATAGTCGGACGATGAGCTAGTAGGGACGCTATCGGAATCGTCGAGAGATAGTCGTAGTAGAAAGATTATACCTGAACCGGGATCCTTTCCGCTAGAGTATCGCTAGACCATCGAAGAGCCTTTTCGATAAGCGGAACCTTAATTATAGGTATTCTAGGCCTTAGTCGAGGAACTCCGAGAATAGAGGCTAGAAAATCGACTTCTAATCTAATACTTTATTGAACGGACTCTAATCGTAAAGAATTACGATAAGCCTCCTATTTATAATTATAAGATATTCGAAGAGGACGCTACGATCGCCTAAATTAACGACTAGCTTATTACTATTAAGGCCGGAAATGCTTTCTAATTTAATATAAATATAGCCTAAATTATCGAATAATCGACGACTAAACTTACTTATATTCTTTAAATAGTATAGCGAAACTATATACGAAACCTAGAAACGATTCGCTAAGAGGACCCTAATATTAACGATATAAATATCTATCAAGAGGACTTTTAAAGCTTTATTAAATAAGAATACCTCTTAAAGGACTTATAAAACCTAGCTTATTAGGAATAGCTATATTCGCTATACCTTAAGAATAATAGAGATATCTCCCCTTTAATATTCTTTAATCGTTAAGAAAGTATTTACTAACTATTTAGCGAAAGCGTAGACTATAGCGAAGAGTATATTTTCGGATATTTCTAATAGCTCCCTTACTTTATATAGGATAAGTTAATAGAGTATTATATTCCTATTAAGGATACTAGAACGGTTATATACGAAGCTTAGAGAATATAGGACGCTAACTAATCGTAGAATAAATAATAAGAGAGTAGGAAACGAATATACTCTTAATCGAATTAGGGCGAATAATATAACGTAGTACCTACGTATAGGGGGCCTAAGAGAGAAACCCTATAGGATTAATCGCTAGCGAAACGAGGACGACCCTCGTACTATAATAGAGGGACTACTCCTCGCTAAACGAGGAACCCGAACCTATACCCTATAAGAACTCCGTCTAGAGGCTAAAGGGCCGCCCCTATAATATCTATAAATATATACTTCTATTATAATAAAACTAGCTACTAGGTATAAAATTACCTATAGCTAGACCCCTAGAGATATAAGGCTATAATTATAAGTATATAATTACCTAAATTCGAGGGCGTCCGGATAATAGAGCTCTCGGAAAACGACTTAATATAGGCCCCGACTTAAAGGGTATTACGCTTAAAATGAATATCGGGAAAACCGTTAAAGTATTAGCGATTACCCTATAATAAAGTAAAGAGATTGAATTCTCTATTAACCTAGATATTAATACTATAATAGATATTATTAATCCTACTCTTATTTAACTATTAAAGTTACGAGAAATAGAAGGTATAGAAGCCCCCGAACTATAAACGTTTAATAGCTAAATAGCGACTAGTTACGGGATATTTACGCTCTTTTTCTATCTATTAGATATATAGAACCGCCCCTAATTATTACGCTAGCTATTTATATATATAGAACGGCCCGAAGGGTCTAGCTATATACTCCTATTTAACGATAGTATAAGGAAGGAAGGCATTTAAATAGATACCTCTACCCGATCCTTTACCTAGAACTATATATTAAATATAGACCTAGAAGAGTTTATAAAGATATTAATCGAGGATAAGGCTAAGGCTTATATCGCTTATATTATTTAGGCTATAGTAATAACGCCCAATATAACTATCCCTATCGTTAATAACCTATCCCCGAATAAGGGGCGGGCTAAAGCACTTCCTATAGAACTTACTAAATTCGAAGATATTTTCTCTAAAGACTTAGTAAAGGAACTATTAATACTAAAAGACGTAGAGTACTCGGTAGACCTAAAAGAGAGAGCCGAACCCCTTTATAGCCCTATCTACCTATTATTATAGAAGCAATTAGAAGAGCTCCGTCGCTATATTATAGAAGGGGAAGCTACGAGGAGGATTAAAAAGTCTATTAGCCCTATAGGGGCCCCGGTCCTATTTATACTAAAGAAGGACGGGAGCCTACGTTTATATATAGACTACCGAAGCCTTAATATAATTATAATAAAGAACCGTTACCCTCTCCTACTAATAGGCGAACTTTTAGACCGCTTCGTAGGAGCGAAGTACTTTTCTAAGGTCGATATCTAGGACGCTTATTACTAGATTCGCATTAAGAAGAGCGATTAATAGAAAACGGCTTTCTAGATAAGATATAGGCACTATAAGTATACTATAATACTATTCGGATTAATAAATACTCTTACTACTTTCTAGGCGTATATTTACTAAGTATTTACTAGACTATTAGATAACTTCTATATTACTTACCTAGACGATATATTAATCTATTTATAAATAAGGGAGGAATATATAGCCTACCTCTAGTAAGTCCTAAAGAGACTTTAGGACTTCGAGCTCTTCGCTAAATAGTCGAAGTACCTATTTTACTAAAATAAGGTAGAATTCCTAGGATTTATTATCTTAAAAGAAGGTATAGCTATAGATCTAAACTATATCCGAGCTATAGCTAAATAATAACCCCTAGAATCCTTTAAGGATATATAAATATTCCTAGGCTTTATAAACTTCTATAGATAGTTTATAGAGGGCTATTTAAAAATAATAGCCCCCCTATCCGCCCTATTAAAGGGAAGTATTATAGGGGTTAAGAAGGGGCTATTCGAATAGCTACCCGAGGCTTAGAAGGTATTCGAATAGTTAAAAATTATATTTACTATTACTACGATTTTAAGATATTAGGACTATATACTAGAAGGCTAAGTCGAGACCGATATATCTAACGATACTATCTCGGGGATCTTTAGCTAAAAGTATAAAAATAAGTAGAGGCTAGTTATTTACTATTCGCGGAAACTATTACCGATTAAATAGTAATAGGGCACTAAGTAATAAGAACTATTCGCGATCGTAGAGAACCTTAAATATTAGCGCTATTATTTAGAGGGTATAGGATAGGTTTTCACTATATTAACCGATTATTAAGCTCTTAAGAGTATTATATAAATACTAATAAGAGACCTTTAAGGAAGGTTTATATAATAAATATATAGACTATTATCTTTTAATTTTAAAATCTAATACTAGCTTAGGGTTATAAACCTAGCCGATAGCCTCTTAAGGCGATCGGACTATATAGGGGGACGAGCACCGATAAGCGATATACTTCCTACTTTATCTAAAAAGCTATAATTAGCGGAAGACCTAGCTATAGACGTTTAGCGAGCTATCGCTAAGACTAAGCTAAAGAACGCTATAAATAGAGCCTACGTCTAAGCTATAAAGGCGACCCTATAAAGATAGAAGCTTATCCCTATATCGGAATAATATTATAGCTCTAGGGAAAGGGGGACCTTACCCCCTAAGCGAAGAGTAAAATATATTTACGCTATTATTAAGAAAAAAGCGAAGAAAGAAGCTCCTTCTCGACCCCGAAGCCGAAAAGCCGAGGCTAAGAAGTTAGCGATAACTCGCTAGGAGATTACTTAAATAGAGTCTAAGGACCTAGGAGAGTCTAGGGTTACTATTCTAGATTAATATATCCTACGTTCTATTATAAAGGAGCTTATAAAGAACGAAATAGTACTAAGGCCTATTTCTACTTTAGAATTCGAGAACTTAGTTAGAGGTCTATAAGCTATTAATCCGGGATATTTTCTCTAAAAGGAGAATATAAGCTAATAAACTAGAAGAAGAGCGGGGTATACCTTAGATAAATAAAGTACCTTCCTCTTTAAGGGACGACTCGTTATCCCTCGATAAGGGACTCTCTATAGGGGGCTATTAAAATAATATTATAATAACCCGTAAATAGGATATATAGGGGCTAATAAGACCCTCGAACTTCTAAGGAGAAAGTTCTATTAGGAGAATATATTAGCGGATATATATTAATATATTACCGAGTACCTAGTATATTAAGGGATATAAGTACCTTAGTATAAGCTATATAGGAAGCTATAATCGCTACTGCTCCTATTATATCCCTTCTAAGAAATCTCCTTAGACTTTATTATAGGTTTAGCGCTAATAATAAAGGATAATAGTCTAGAATATAATTCTATCTTTATTATCGTAGATCGTTTTACGAAGGTTACTTAGTTCCTAGTAACCTATAAGATACTTACGGCCGCGGGCTTAAGCGCTATTCTTTACGAAGAAATAGAGTATCGGTTCGGGAGTCCGGAGGGTATTATAAATAATAGGGATAAGCTCCTTATTAGTTAATTCTAGGAGGAATTCTACTAGGAAAGAGCAATTAAACGCCGCCTATCTATAGCCTATTACCCTTAGATAGATAGATAGATAGAGAGAACCTACTAGACGCTAGAAAAGTACCTTCGCTATATTAGCGACTAAGCGCTAAAGGAGTAGCTATATTACTTAAAAGAAGTAGAGTTCTCTTATAATAATAGTATATATAGTACTATTAGTATCTTACCGTTCAAGGCCCTATATAGGTACTATCCGAGGATAATCGATTACGTAGCCCTAAAAGAGGATATTAAGGTCGAGGGCGTAAAGGAAAGAATTAAAAAGATTATAACTATTCGCTAACTAGTTAGCGAAAACTAGTAATATATAGTATATACTTAAGCTTTCTACTACGATAAGAGGTATATACTTAAGGTCTTTAAGGTCGGAGACGTCGTAGGCCTCTCTATTAAGAACTTCCGCTTTAAGTTAAATTGGAAGCTAGCGCCTAAGTATATCTAGGTAAAGATTACGGAGAAAGTAAACGAATAGGCCTACTATATATTACTCCCCGAGATATATACTAGGATATACAATATCTTCCTAGTATCCTCCTTAGAACCCTAGTATAATCGCTAAATAAGCGCTAAATAATCGGCCTACCTCCCTATATTAGAAAAAGAATAGGAAGAATAGGAACTCGAGGATATCGTAGCCTATAAAGAGGATTAAGGATAAAATTTCTATTTAATAAAATAGGCGGGGTAGCTAATCGAATATAATACCTAGGAGCTAGAAAGCTATTTAGAAAATATAGTTTAAACCTTAAAAAAATATAAGAAATATTAGAAATATAGATATAAGCGATAGGATAAGTAGCTAAGGGTTACGAGAAAATAAATAATAGAGCTATATAAGAAAAGAAATAATAATACTAATACTAGGCCTACGATAATAACGTCGGTTCGCCGATTAACTATCGCGATAGCGCCTAATAGTAGTCTATCGTCGGGACTAATACTACCTAAGGAAACCCGCTATACTATTCCTAACCCTCGTCCAACGTAATAGGCGAAAGCTCGCTAATAAGTTCGTCCTCCTCCTCGCCGCTATTACTAGTAAAGCTACTAAGCACTTTACTCTAAGGCGATATTACTAACCGACCGCCTAGAATACGGCCATTATATATAGATCGACTAGCTAATCTAGTACTATAAAGAACCTTCTAAGGCGTCTAATACGCTTTCTTCGCTAGGGGGGGGCTAGGGGTAGTTAAAGCTATAGGATGCTTCGATAAAGCTATTATAGGAATATAGGTCGCCTTAGCTATAGGATATATCTTAGACGGTCTACTAGACTGGGTAATTAAACTAGAAGCCTTCGCTAAGGGAATGGGGGGTAGTAATATACTATAAAGATAATTATTAATAGGAACGTAGCGACTAAGGGTTACTATAAGGGCCGTAGCCTTACCCTTACCCTTATCCTTATTATAGGAAAGTAGGAGACTACTATCTAGAGGACGAGCGAGGACGTTATCGGTACTATCTTCGGTATATTTAAAAAGATCGAGGTTGCTCGCTAAAGGAGCGGAGGAAATACTATAGGAAGCTAGACGTTTAGAAAACAACGATACTAATATACTAGGTTCGCTAATATCCTCGTTATTATTATCGACCTCTAAGACCTCTAGCGTCTTAGGGGCTATGCTTATAATATAAAGCGCTTCCTAAGCTTTAATAAGCTTAGCCTTAGTAGTAGTAAGCCGTTTCTCCTTAATAGCCTTCTCTTTAGCGGCCTTCGCTAATGCCTTAGTAGTAGTAGTAGCTTTCTTCTTAATAGCCGCTTCAGCCTTCTTCTTCTTAGTATTAGCCTTCTTCTCGGTAGCGACGTCCTCTATAGTAGTAGTAAGGTACTAAGAGGCGCGAGACGAGGGACGGCTAATAGGGCTACGATTAGGGTAATATATTCCTAAAAGGCGAGGATACGCTAGAGCATCGCTATTTAGAGCCTCCTCTAGGAGGGGGGAAAGGTTCGCATTAAAGGGGATCTTATCTATATTATATAAGGTCTTACCCTCTTTATTATCTTCTTCGCCCTCTAAGGGCCGATTATATAGTTTAATCTCTTAATCGTATATAGTAAAGTCGAGAGCATCGGCTTCTTTATAATAAATAATATATATAGGCTAGTATATAGCGATAGCCTCCTCTATAGCGTTAATAGATAAAGGCTTTACTTATAAAGGTTAATCGGCGAAGAATCGTAGAAAGATCGGTAAAAACTTATAGAGTAACGAAGCTAGAGAGATAGAAGGGTATAGGTCGAAGAGGTCTTAATAAGGAGATATTATTCTAATTAGTAATAAAGAACCTAAAGACGCTATCGTAACTTATAGTATTATAATACTAGCTATAGTAAAAAGGGTTAGCGCCTAGGTAGGATATCTTCTTAAAGCATTTAATTAACTCCGTTAGCTAAGCGAGGTAATAGGTATATTACTTCGGATTATAGTTTATTAAGTTAATTATATCGCTCTCTATTATATCGACTATTATATAATACTAAATATACTAAGCTAAGCTATAGAGAGGCTTAGGAATCTTTTTATATTAATAAATATTAAAGGAAGATCTTAGCGAACTTATAAAGAGATAAGCTCTTTTATCGTATTCGTAATAAACGCATTTACTAGACGAATAACCGGCTATATACTCTATACTAGGTTAGGAGGCTAATTTACCGAAATAATATTTATAAGGAGGGTACTAGAGCTCCGAGATAGCTAGGCGATTATCCGCTTCCTAACCGGAGTTAGGATTAAATGGATAAGTATTATTAAAACGAAGAGCGATATCCGATATAGTAGCGATAGGGATTTAAATATAAAAACGTAAAGGGATCTTACGATATATAGTCGTAGTAATAGAATCGTCGAGTCGTTATATAATAGGCGAAAACCTAGTAACGTATAGCTATATAAGGAAGAAGAAAATTAGGCTTATATAGCGAAGAGAAGCCTAAGAGTTAGTAGGGAAAATTATTTTATATTATTGCCTATTCTTAACTATCGCGACTATTACTATTATTATAATACTACTTAGCGATACGCCTAAATTAAGGCGTAACCCTATAAAGGAACTAGAATAAAGGAATACTATATACTAGGGTCCTATAAAGAGCTATTATCGGGAGATATAACGACGAAGGCATCACGAGTTCTAGGGACTAGACCTCCTAGAGGGGGGGCAATATAAGGAGTTAGACGTTGGACGTCTAGCGGCGGGTTATCGCCGATAGATCGGCGATAAGATCTAGTTTATAAGTAGAGTCGAGGCTATACTCGATAGCCTCGATAAATTAAAGTTATAATACTAGTATGCCGATTAAAATCCGAACTATCTACTTTCCCTAATTAAGGCCCTTAGCCTAATACCTTTACAATTCCTTAATAAATTAATAATGAAATTAGAAGCTTTAATTAAGGCTATAGAACTAGAAATAGCCTATCTAGTATAAGCTATATAGAAGCTATAGACTTTAATCTAGTCTTATTAATACTCTATTATTATATTAATAGATTATTAAATATTAAAAGGGATTATTAACTATATTAGTCTTATTATAATAGATATTAATAAAGCGAACCTAAGATTTATATTAATAGCGACTTACCTAAGTTAATTCCGCCTCGATATAGTATATATACTAGATAAGATAAACCTTATCCTAGATACTCTCTCGAAGCTACCTATTATTAAAGATAAGTTATATTAATAGGAATAGGAAGCTAAACTATAGTCCTAGATTAATTATAAACTAGATAATATATAGGACGATACTATATACCTATTAAGCCTATATATAAAGATATCTACTACTCTCTAATAGAGGATTATAGATAGATATTAGATAGATATATATTATAAGAATATTCTATAATAGATTTAGGACTTAAGAAAATGTAAATATAGGCTAAAGACTAACCTCCTAGCCTTCAAGGAAGAGGATAGTCTACTATATAATATCGAACTAAGGACTATTAGACGATAGTTATATATATTAAAGGCAATCGTACTAGAACTACTCTAGAGAATATATAATAGAGGCTATTACTTTAGACTAGATAAGATATTTTACGAGCTTAATAATATATAGTTTAAAGGGAAACGATGAATAGTAAAGAAAAAGTAGAGGTATTATCTAGAGTACCTTATATTCTCTATAAATAGAGATAAACTATTAAATGAATTATAATCTATTTAGATATTAATAAAGCTATTCTATATAATTATAATTAATTTTATTATTAGACTATTTAAAGTACCTATATAGTTCTTATTCTAGAGGCTATTAGAATTAAAGGTATAATTCCTCGATTCGATAATAATAGTAATAGATATATACTCTAAGAAGACCCTATTTATCCCTAATAGTACGGAGTATAATATTAAAAACTAAGCTATCCTCTTTATTAGAGGTCTTCTCTCTATAGACTAGGGTTTACTATTAGTAATTATCTCTAATAGAGATTTAAAGTTTATAGGCTTATTCTAGAAGAACGTATTTAAAGTATTTAAAGTCGACCTATTATTCTCGATTATATAGTACTTATAGATTAATAGATCGTCCGAATAGAAGAATTAGATAGTAGAAATCGCCTTAAGATACTATATATTATTATCTAATATACCCTAGCTAGATATCTTAATTCTACTTTAGTTTACTCTTAATAATACTAAATAATATACTATTAATTATACTCTAAATAAGCTATTCCTAGGATTTAAGCCTATAATAGCTATAGACTAGTTAATAGGCGGAATATAGGACGGGGAGACTATTAAAACTATAAGAAAGCTCTATTAATAGGAGGTATAAATATCTATAGCTTATATATAAGCTAAAGCTAAGAAGGCCTATAATAAGAAATACCGATTAATATACTATAAAATTAATAATAGAGTATTTCTTAAATTAAATAAGGGATATAAGCTTCCTAGTAGATTATTAAGGAAATAGATTTAATAATAAGTAGGACCCTTTACTATTCTAGAAAAAAGAGGCTTTCTAGTATATAAACTATAGTTCCCTATAAAATAGAGAGTATATAATATAATATCTATAAAGTAGCTTATTCTATATCTACTAAATAATAATCTATAAGTATATTAATCGTCTACGATTAAACCTATAATATCGGAAGAGGATAGGGATTAATATAAAGTCGAGAGACTATTAGATCGCTATATAAGATAGCTATCTAGCTAATTATAGCTATAATACCTTATAAAATAGAAGAATTAAGGATATAAATATAATAAATAGATATATTAAATAGATATACTTTATATAGTAAACGACTTAGTATATAGATATAAGACTAAATACCTAATATAGACTATAGAGATTTAATAGCCTATTTACTAAGAACTAGAAACGATAATCGTTAATCGGATTCCGCTAATTAATATTCAAATTAGAATCTAATTATAGGGACTAGGTAATAGTTTTAATAGAGATAGCGAATAAATAAGTAAATAGAAGGAATATAATATTAATATAGATTATATTATTTACCCCTTAATATTCTATATAACTTTACCTCCTACTATTATTACCTTTATCTTTACTATATTTATCTTTATTATTATTTATATCTTTACTATACTTATCTTTATTATTATTTATATCTTTACTATATTTATTTTTACTATTATTCTCGTCTTTACTATACTTATCTATATCCTATACTATTCCTACTAATTACTACTTAGTAACTATATAGCATTATATCTAATTATATTAAGACCTAACTTATTAATAAAGCTAATACTTAATATTAAAGAGATAAGAGAATATACTCTATTAATATAGTAACGTACTAGAAGTAATACTATTAATATAGAGGCTATAACTATATATCTCTAGCGAATATAGTCTATAATAAGTAATATCGATAATAATAATAATATTATAGACCTAGATATCTAGACTATTAATAATACTATAGACTTATTTATTTAGAATATAGTTCTTAAGGATACTAGCTAGACTAATAATAATACCTAGATTAGTAATAATACCTAGATTAATAATAATACCGATATAGAGGAGATTCCTATACTTAGAATAAAGAAAAGTAAGGCTAAGATTAAGGGTCTTATAAGTCTATTAGAGGAATTATAGGTTTTCAATACTATAGACTCTAATATAGGAAACCCTATATCCTTTAAACCCTAATATCCTAATACTCTATTCCTAGGAGATGATAATAGATTATAGATTTAGCTAGAATTATAGTAATATAAATATAATATAGGAAACCGAATCGAGAGGGTAATTAAGTAGATCCGAGTAACCCTAGGGAAGAAATATTTTAACGATTATTCTGTCTTCTTATAGATTTATAATAAGGAATAGAGTATTATACTCTTATCGTACTATATAATAGTAGATATATTTATTAACCTTATTCCTAATAAGGAGTATAATATATTCTAGATTAAGTCTAGTAGATATAAATATAGTATCTAGCTTAGGTTTTAATAGACCTTATTCCTCGAAGACTAATACTTAGGAAGTAAATATATCCTCTACCTAGCTAAGTACATCCTCTTATACCTTACTAACTCGGGCAGTATTTAATTCTAGGCTCGATTAATTAGATAGGTCCTCTCTTATCTAATACTAGGCTATTTACTCCTTTATAGTATAATTAGAAATACTATCTATAATCTATACTATTAAATAAAGATAAGAGAGTAACTATTTCTCGATAAATAATATAGAGTAGAATAAATAGTATAGCTCTAGGCCGCTTATTATATTATTCTTAAAGTTAAAGCCTCTATTTAGACTTTTCTTAAATTTAATAAATTTAATAATATCTATTATAAATAGCTATTTTTCTTAAATAGTATTTAAAAGGATAATAATCTTTATTTTATAAACTTATTTATAGCTATTAATTTAATAGAGAAATGTAAATTTATATTAATTATCTATTAATAGAAATATAATAGAGCCTATTACCGATTAGAATAGGACGATATATTATTTCCCTTTCCTATTATAATATTATCCGAGGTCCTATAATCTATATATACTAAATTAAACGAGAATAATTTACCCGATAATAAGGATCTAGATACCCTTAATAAATAATAATATCCTATAATATAAGAGAACGTCCTTAAGGGCTAGTAGATAATCGTCTCTAGAATAATTAAAAGAGTACTCTCTTTTATAGTAGAATCTACTTAAGGGAATACCTAAGGGGATAATTATACCTTAGAATATATAAACTCTAAGCTAAATAAAGCTAATAAAGTAATTATAATAATCTTATTTAATATCTCTTAGAAATAGATTAACTTTATTAATTTATAGAATATAATTCTAATATAAATCGATTAGATATTAATTAAGATTCTATAATTCCGAAATAATGTTATTTAATATAATTTATATAATTTAACTAAAGCTATTTATAATAGAATTAAAGCTCTCGAGGATATAGTTAATAGAGTAAATAGTAGGATATAATCGCTAATTACGATAACTTCGATAATAGAATATAGACTATTAATATTATTACTACTAGCTAGAGCCTCCTCTATTATAGAACTAGATTTACTTATAGGATCTAGGACTATATAATATATACTAATAAAGGGATTCTTATTAATATGCTTAATTATATTATATTTATATTAATTATCTCTAAAAGGTATATTATTATAACCCTTATTCTAATAGACTCCTATTAAATTATTATAATAGACTTTAGCTAAATTATTATTATAATAATCGCTAGCTAATAAATTATCTATTAAGACTAAGATTTTAAGTACTATAAGCTTATCCCTATATTTACCGATTCCGTTTATTAAATTAGATATACTTAACGAAGATAAACTCTAGGAGGAATCCCCCTATTTAGTAAGTAAGAGGCGATAGGGATAAGACTCTAACCCGCTAATAAAGAGGTATTAATAGAATAGACTCTAAAACTAGAATAGCTAATCGCTATAAAGGGAATAAAGGTATAAGTAATAAGATTATATAAATAGTAGATTAATTAGGCTATTAGGAGTTAATATTATATAATTAGGATATTAGGACTTTATACTATATAATTAAGTAATTAAGGATCTATAGTTTATTATATAATCGGGGAAATAAGGACTATATTACTTTATAGATATAGTTCCTCGAGGAGGCAGTAATATTAAGGGCACCTATAGAGACTACTCTAGCTACGGACTCTAGCTAGACTCTGCTAGAGTCCTAGGGCTAGGGCACTCTACTAATAGGGGTATCTGCCTAGATACTAGTAGTACTAGATAGTTAACTATTTATATTAATACTAATATACCCCTAATATAAGGTCCTAATAATTAATTACTAATAAAATAAGGACGACCCTTATACTATAATAGAGGGACTACTCCCTATTAAGTAAGGAACCTAAACTTATATTCTATAAGAACTCTATTTAAAGGCTAAGGGGCTACTTTTATAATATCTATAAATATATACTTCTATTATAATAAAATTAGCTATTAAATATAAAATTGCTTATAGCTAGACTCCTAGAGATATAAAGCTATAATTATAAATATATAATTATTTAAATTCGAGGGTATCTAGATAATAGAGCTCCTAGAAAACGATTTAATATAGGCCTTAATCTAAAGAATACTATATTTAAAATAAATATTAGGAAAACTATTAAAATATTAATAATTACTTTATAATAAAATAAAGAGATTAAATTCTCTATTAACTTAGATATAAATATTATAATAGATATTATTAATCTTATTCTTATTTAACTATTAGAATTATAAGAAATAGAAAGTATAGAAGCCTTTAAATTATAAACGTTTAATAGCTAGATAATAATTAATTATAGTATATTTATATTCTCTTTCTATCTACTAGATATATAGAACTGCTTTTAATTACTATATTAATTATTTATATATATAGAATAGCTTAAAGGGTCTAATTATATATTCCTATTTAATGATAATATAAAGAAAGAAAGTATTTAAATAAATACTTCTATTCGATCCTTTATCTAAAGCTATATATTAAATATAGATTTAGAAGAGTTCGTAAATATATTAATTAAGGATAAAGCTAAGGCTTATATTATTTATATTACTTAAGCTATAAAAATAATATTTAATATAATTATCCCTATTATTAACGATTTATCCCTAAATAAGGGGTAAGCTAAAGTACTTCTTATAGAATTTACTAAATTTAAAGATATTTTCTCTAAAGATTTAGTAAAGAAATTATTAATATTAAAAGATAAAGAGTATTTAATAGACTTAAAAGAAGGAGCTAAACCCCTTTATAGCCCTATCTATTTATTATTTTAAAAATAATTAAAAGAGTTTTATTATTATATTATAGTAAAGGAAGCTATAAAGAGGATTAAAAAGTCTATTAGCCCTATAAAGGCTTTAATTCTATTTATATTAAAGAAGGATAGGAGCTTACGTTTATATATAGATTATTAAAGCTTTAATATAATTATAATAAAGAATTATTACTTTTTCCTATTAATTAATAAACTTTTAAACTATTTTATAAAAATATAATACTTTTCTAAAATTAATATCTAGGATATTTATTATTAAATTTATATTAAGAAGAATAATTAATAGAAAATAGCTTTCTAGATAAAGTATAAATATTATAAATATATTATAATATTATTTAGATTAATAAATACTTTTATTATTTTCTATATATATATTTATTAAATATTTACTAAATTATTAAATAATTTCTATATTATTTATTTAAATAATATATTAATTTATTTATAAATAAAGGAAGAATATATAACCTATTTTTAATAAATCCTAAAAAGACTTTAAGATTTTAAGCTCTTTATTAAATAATTAAAGTATTTATTTTACTAAGATAAAGTAGAATTCCTAGGATTTATTATTTTAAAAGAAAATATAATTATAGATTTAAATTATATCTAAACTATAATTAAATAATAATTCTTAAAATCCTTTAAAGATATATAAATATTCCTAAGCTTTATAAACTTCTATAAATAGTTTATAGAAGGCTATTTAAAAATAATAGCCCTTATATCTATTCTATTAAAGGGAAGTATTATAAGGGTTAAGAAGGGGCTATTTAAATAGCTATTTAAGGTTTAGAAGGTATTTAAATAATTAAAAATTATATTTACTATTATTATAATTTTAAGATATTAGGACTATATATTAGAAGGCTAAATCGAGATTAATATATTTATTAATACTATTTTAAGGATCTTTAATTAAAAGTATAAAAATAGATAAAAGCTTATTATCTATTATTTATAGAAACTATTATTAATTAAATAATAATAAAGTATTAAATAATAAGAACTATTTATAATTATAGAGAGCCTTAAATATTAATATTATTACTTAGAGGGTATAGGATAGGTTTTTATTATATTAATTAAGTATTAAGCTCTTAAAAGTATTATATAAATATTAATAAAAGACCTTCGAAGAAAGCTTATATAATAAATATATATAGATTATTATCTTTTAATTTTAAAATCTAATATTAGTTTAGAGTTATAAACTTAATTAATAAGTTCTTAAAGTAATTAAATTATATAAGGAATAAATACTAATAAATAATATACTTCTTATTTTATCTAAAAAGCTATAATTTATAAAAGATTTAATTATAAATATTTAATAAACTATTATTAAGATTAAGCTAAAGGATATTATAAATAGAGCGTATATTTAAGCTATAAAAATAACCTTATAAAGATAGAAGCCTATCCTTATATTAAAACGTTATTATAGCTCTAGGGAAAGAAGGATTTTACTTTTTAAATAAAGAGTAAAATATATTTATATTATTATTAAAAAAAAACGAAAAAAGAAGCTCTTTTTCGATTTTAAAGCTAAAAAGCTAAAGCTAAGAAATTAATAATAATTTATTAAGAGATTATTTAAATAGAGTCTAAGGACCTAGGAGAATCTAAGGTTATTATTCTAGATTAATATATCTTATATTCTATTATAAAGGAGCTTATAAAGAATAAAATAATATTAAAGCTTATTTTATAAAGAGTTAGATATTAGATATCTAGTAGTAGGTTATTACTAATAGATTAATAATAAGATCTAGTTTATAAGTAGAATTAAGGCTATACTCGATAGCCTCGATAAGTTAAAGTTATAATACTAATACGCTAATTAAAATCCGAATTATCTACTTTCCCTAATTAAGGCCCTTAGCCTAATACCTTTATATTCTTTAATTTCTATAACCTATAATTAGATTAAGCTAAATAATAGATTAAACTAAGTATATTAGGACTTAGAAGCGAATTACTTATTATAGTAATTAATAATTAGACGATAAGCTAATAAGGATATTATCGGAATCGTTAAGAGATAATCGTAATAGAAAGACTATACCTAAACTAGGATCCTTTTCGCTAAATTATCGCTAAACTATCGAAGAGCCTTCTCAATAAACGGAACCTTAATTATAGGTATTCTAGGCCTTAGTTAAGGAACTCCAAGAATAAAGGCTAGAAAATCGATTTCTAATTTAATATTTTATTAAATAAACTCTAATTATAAAGAATTATAATAAGCCTCTTATTTATAATTATAAGATATTCGAGGAGGATATTATAATTACTTAAATTAATAATTAGCTTATTATTATTAAAGCTAGAAATGCTTTCTAGTTTAATATAAATATAGCCTAAATTATTAAATAATCGACGATTAAATTTACTTATATTCTTTAAATAATATAGTAAAACTATATATAAAACCTAAAAATAATTTACTAAGAGGACTCTAATATTAATAATATAAATATCTATTAAAGGGACTTTTAAAGCTTTATTAAATAAGAATACCTATTAAGACCTTATATTAGGGGTATATTAGTATTAGTATAAATAGTTAACTATCTCGTACTACTAGTATCTAGGCAGATACCCCTATTAGTAGAGTGCCCTAGCCCTAGGACTCTAGTAGAGTCTAGCTAGAGTCTATAGCTAGAGCAGTCTCTATAAGTGCCCTTAATACTACTACCTCCTCGAGGAACCGTATCTATAGAGTAATATAGTGCTTATCTCCCCGATTATATAGTAAATTATAGATCCTTAATTACTTAATTATATAGTATAAACTCCTAATATCCTAATTATATAATATTAACTCCTAATAGCCTAATTAATCTACTATTTATATAGTCTTATTACCTATACCTTTATTCCCTCTATAGCGATTAGCTACTCTAGTTTTAGAGTCTATTCTATTAATGCCTCTTTATTAATAGGTTAGAGTCTTATCCCTATCGCCTCTTACCTATTAGGTAGGGGGATTCCTCCTAGAGTTTATCTTCGCTAAGTATATCTAATTTAATAAACGGAATCGGTAAATATAGGGATAAGCTTATAATGCTTATAGTCTTAATCTTAATAGATAACCTACTAGCTAGCGATTATTATAATAATAACTTAGCTAGAATCTATTATAATAATTTAATAGGAGTCTATTAGAATAGGGGTCGTAGTAATATACCTCCTAGAGATAATTAATATAAGTATAATATAATTAAGCGTACTAGTAGGAATCCCTTTATTAGTATATATTATATAGTCCTAGATCCTATAAGTAAATCTAGTTCTATAATAGAGGAGGCTCTAGCTAATAGTAATAATATTAATAGTTTATATTCTATTATCGAAGTTATTATAATTAGCGATTATATCCTACTATTTACTCTATTAATTATATCCTCGAGAGCTTTAATTCTATTATAAATAGCTTTAGCTAAATTATATAAATTATATTAAATAATATCGTTTCGGAGGTATAGAATCTTAACTAATATCTAATCGACTTATATTAGAATTACGTTCTATAAATTAATAAAATTAATCTATTTCTAGAGATATTAAATAAGATTATTATAATTACTTTATTAGCTTTACCTAGCTTAGAATCTATATATTCTAAGGTATAATTATCCTCTTAAGTATTCCCTTAGGTAGATTCCGCTATAAAAGAGAATACTCTTTTAATTATTCTAGAGACGATTATCTACTAGCTCTTAGGGATATTCTCTTATATTATAGGATATTATTATTTATTGAAAGTATCTAGGTCCTTATTATTAAGTAAGTCGTTCTCGCTTAATTTAATATATATAGATTATAGGACCTTAGATAATACTATAATAGGAAAGGGAAGTAATATATCGTCCTATTCTAATTAATAATAGGCTCTATTATACCTCTATTAGCGGATAATTAGTATAAATTTACCCTTCTCTATTAGATTAGTAACTATATATAAGTTTATAAAATAAAGATCGCTATCCTTCTAAATACTATTTAAGAAAAATAGCTATTTATAATAGATATTACTAAGTTTACTAGGTTCGAGAAGAGTCTAAATAGAGGCTTTAACCTTAAGAATAATATAGTAAATAGCCTAGAACTATACTATCTATTCTACTCTATATTATTTATTAAGAAATAGTTATTCTCCTATCTCTATTTAATAATATAGATTATAGATAGTACTTCTAATTATATTATAAAGGAATAAGTAGCCTATTATTAAGTAAGAGAGGACCTATTTAATTAATTAAGCCTAGAATTAAGTATTACCCGAATTAATAGGGTATAGGTAGATATACTTAGCTAGGCGGAGGATATATTTACTTCCTAAGTATTAGTCTTCGAGGAATAGGGTTTACTAAAACCTAAGCTAGATACTATACTTATATCCGCTAGACTTAGTCTAGAATATATTATACTCCTTATTAGAAATAAAGTTAATAAGTATATCTATTACTATATAGTACGATAGGGGTATAATACTCTATTCTTTATTATAAATCTATAAGAAGATAGAGTAATCGTTAATATATTTCTTCCCTAAAGTTACTTAGATCTACTTAACTACTCTATTAATTTAGTTTCCTATATTATATTCGTATTACTATAACTCTAGCCGAACCTACGATCTACTATTATCTCCTAGGAATAGAGTATTAGGATATTAGGGTTTAAGGGATATAGGGTTTCCTATATCGGAGTCTATAGTATTAAAAACCTATAGTTCCTCTAGTAGACTTATAAGACCCTTAGTCTTAGCTTTGCTTTTCTTTACTCTAGGCATAGGAATCTCCTCTATATTAGTATTATTATTAGTCTAAGTATTACTACTAGTCTAAGTATTATTATCGGTCTAGCTAGTATCCTTAGTAACTATATTCTAAATAAATAGGTCTATAATATCGTTAATAGTCTAGATATCTAGGTCTATAATATCGTCGTCGTCGTCGATATTACTTATTATAGACTATATTCGCTAGAGATACGTAGTTACGGCTTCTATATTAGCAGCATTACTTCTAGTATAGTACTATACTAGTAGAGCGTATTTTCTTATCTCTTTAGTATTAAGCATTAGCTTCGCTAGCGAGTTAGGTCTTAGTATAATCGGATATAGCGCTATATAGTTACTAAGTAGTAATCGGTAGGAATAGTATAGGACGTAGATAAGTATAGTAAAGATAAGAGTAGTAGCGAAAATAAGTAAAGTAAAGATATAAATAGTAATAAAGATAAATATAGTAAAGATATAAATAGTAAAGATAAGTATAGTAAAGATAAAGGTAATAATAGTAGGAGGTAAAGTTATATAGGGTATTAAGGGGTAGACGATATAATCTATATTAGTATTATATTCCTTCTATTTACTTATTTACTTATTATTTCTATTAAAACTATTACTTAGTCCCCGTAACTAGATTCTAATCTTAATATTAATTAGCGGAATCCGATTAACGATTATCGTTTCTAGTTCTTAGTAATTAGGCTATTAAATCTCTATAGTCTATATTAGGTATTTAGTCTTATATCTATATACTAAGTCGTTTACTATATATAGTATATCCGCCTAATATATCTATTTATTACATTTATATCCCTAATTCTTCTATTTTATAAAGTATTATAGTCGTAGTTAGCTAGATAGCTATCTTATATAATAATCTAATAGTCTCTTAACTTTATATTAATCTCTATCCTCTTCCGATATTATAGGTTTAGTCGTAGACGATTAATATACTTATAGATTATTATCTAGTAGATACGGAATAAGCTATTTTATAGATATTATATTATATACTCTCTATTTTATAGGGAACTTTAGTTTATATATTAAAGAGCTTCTTTTCTCTAGAATAATAAAAGGTCCTACTTATTACTAGCTCTATTTCTATAATAATCTACTAGGAAGCTTATATCCTTTATTTAATTTAAGAAATACTCTATTACTAACCTCGAAGTATACTAATTAGTACTTCTTATTATAGGCTTTCTTAGCTTTAGCCTATATATAAGCTATAGATACTTATACCTCCTATTAATAGAGCTTTCTTATAGTTTCGATAATCTCCCTATCCTATATTCTATTTATTAGCTAATTAGTAGCTATTATAGGCTTAAATCCTAGAAATAGCTTATTTAGAGTATAATTAATAATATATTATTTAGTATTATTAATAGTAAACTAAAGCGGAATTAAGATATCTAGCTAAAGTATATCTAATAATAATATATAATATTATAATATAATTTCTATTATTTAGTTTTTACGTTCCGATAATCCGTTAATCTATAAATATTATACTATCGAAAATAGTAGATCGACCTTAAAGGCCTTAAATACGTTCTTCTAGAATAAGCCTATAAACTTTAAATCTCTATTAGAGATACTTACTAATAGTAAACCCTAATCTATAGATAGAAGACCTTTTATAAAGAAGATAGCCTAATTATTAGCATTATACTCTATATTACTAGGAATAAGTAGAGTCTTCTTAGAGTACGTATCTAGTATTATTATTATAGAGTCGAGGACCTATACTTTTAACTCTAATAGCCTCTAGAAGGAGAACTATATAAGTATTTTAAATAATCTAATAATAAAATTAATTATAATTATATAGAATGGTCTTATTAATATCTAAATCGGTTATAGTTTATTAAATAGTTTATTTCTATTTATAGAGAATATTAGATATTCTAGATAATATCTCTACTATTTCTTAATTATCTATTACTTTCCTTTAAACTATATATTATCGAGCTTATATAATATCTTATTTAATTTAAAGTAATACCCTCTATTATATATAAGCTAGAGTAATTCTAGTACGATTAATTTTAGTATATATAATTATCGTCTAGTAGTCCCTAGTTCGATATTATATAGTAGGGCGTCTTCTTCTTTAAAGGCTAGGAAGTTTATCTTTAGGCTATACTTATATTTCTATAAATCTTAAATATATTATAGGATATTCTTATAGTATATATCTATTTAATACCTATCTATAATCTACTATCGGAGTATAGTAGATATCTCTATATAGAGGCTTAAGAAGTATATAGTATTATCCTATATATTATCTAGTTTATAGCTAATCTAGAACTATAGTCTAGCTTCCTATTCCTATTAATAGGACTCGTCTTTAATAGTAGGCAGCCTCGAGAGAGCATCTAGGATAAGGTTTATCTTACTTAGTATATATACTATATCGAGGCGGAATTAACTTAGGTAAATCGCTATTAATATAAGTCTTAGGTTCGCTTTATTAATATCTACTATAATAAGACTAATATAGTTAATAATCCCTTTTAGCATTTAGTAATCTATTAATACGATAATAGGGTATTAATAAGACTAGATTAAAGTCTATAGCTTCTATATAGCCTATACTAGATAGGCTATTTCTAGTTCTATAGCCTTAGCTAAGGCTTCTAATTTTATTATTAATCTATTAAGGAATATTACTAGCTATACTATCTTATCGGAGATATATCTACTATCCTAGTAAATATCTATATAGAATATAAATAAGCTAAAGCCTCTATTACTAGTATTTATCTTAAAGAACGTAATTCTATTTAAGTTATAATAATATAGTAGAGTCGGCTATATTAACTATTCCTATAAAATATAGAATATTTCCTTTTCCTCTCCTATTAAGATAAAGGTCCGCTTTAAGGTATATATTATTTAAGTATACTTATTTATCTTCTTTTAAGGGTCGACCTTACCCTCTTCCTAGAATTATCTAAGTAAAGCGATCTTCTAGTCCTCTAATAGCTTAGCCTTAAGCTAGTAATATAGAATGAATCTATATAATTATCCTATTATTCCTAGATAGGTCTCTAGGTCCGATAATAATATTAAATACTTTAGCTTAATAATAGCTATTAATCTCTCTACTATAGTCCTAAGGTATTAACCCGAAATCCTAATAATATAATAGAGGGGTATATATAGAAGGACTTTATTAAGCTTAATATTAGTCTAGATTCCTTAAAGAGGCTAAGGACTATCTATAAATATTCTAGATATTCCTTAAAAGAGTCGCTAAAGACTATTATATTATTAATATATATTCGAGTAAAACGTTAATATAAATATAGCTTTTAATCTATAAAGTATTAAATATATATTAAAGAGTTCTAATATCCTATTAATACTATATAGGACTTTTCTAATCCCTATAGACTAATAATAATTATTCGATCCTTATAAATACTATAGACTAATAATTAATAGAAGGATATAGATATATTAAATATTAATAGAAAGGCCTTCCTATATAATCTATTAATAATCTCCTCCTATAATAGTATAGGATAATTATCTAATATAAATATATCGTTTAATTACTTAAGGTCTATTATAATTATACTCTTATATATACCGTTTATAATCTACTATATAATAAAGACTAAATAGCTAAATAAAGTAAGCTACTTTATTTATTCTAATCGTACTAGCTTATATATCTTATTAAACTTCTTATCGAGTAATCGCCTATCTTCGACTCTAAGGGGATACGCTTTAGAGCCTAGTTTCTTAGATTACTATCTATCTACTAAGTCTATCCTTATCTATTTATTATCTAGTATTAGGATAATTCTATAGTCTCTCTAATAGTTAAACGATTTTAATAACTATTTAACTTAATTAGCTTATAAAGGGTTCTTAATATAGATACTAATACCCTCTCTTATATATAGTTCCTTAATATCCTAAGAGCGTTCTACTCTAAGAGATAGTTTAAATTCTCGTAGCTCCCTAAATATAATTTAGTCCTTATAGCTATTCTCGGGTTATCTAGTAAAGAAGGCTAATATTATATCGTTATCTAGATCGAATTCCTAATAGCTATATACTACTTTAGCTATATATTAATCTACTAGAAAGCTTCCTTCTAGGTTAGTATCCTTAATATAGCCTAGATAGGTATTCTAGTCTACTTTTATAGTCTCCTCTAAGTTATTAAATATAAATATAAAATATAGTCTAGAATAGGATATTTAATATAATTATATTAAAGGGTTATCTATTATAAAGGTATATTCTTATTTAGTACTATATTTATTATAATAAAAGAGTCTACTATATTATATTAGTACTTTTATAATCGATCTAAGTAATAGAGTAGCCTTAGATATCGCTATTATTCTCCTTTTAATTAGGTTAGATTTCGATTTATATAAGAATAATATCTATATCCTATAATAATAATTAAATATTAAATTATTAGAGCTAAAGAGTATATCTACTCTATATTAATTAAGGAATTTATATCTAAGTAATAGCTTTAGAGCTAGGTTCTATATATACTATACTATAATAGTAATATAGCTAAATACCCTAATATCCTATCTACTAATAAGACCTAGAATATATAGGTCGAAGGTTGCCTTATAGTCTAATTCGACTTAGATCCCGCTAATTCCTCGGACTATCTTCTTCTCTAATATATCGATTATTATACTCTTACTAAATTTAGTAAACTAGTCTTAATCTATTATTACTCCTAAGTAAGCAGAGTCTATAGCGATATAGTACTATTTACCTCTTAGTTTAAATAATACTAGGAATAAGTAATACTTATATCCCGATTATCTCCCGATTTACTATTAATTCCCTAAGTATTCTAGGCTTTAAGCCTCGATAATATCGTCTTTATTAAATACTAGGAATATAGTCTAGCTATTAAGTATCTTAGATTCTATTATCTACTCTATAATAGTATTTACTATAATACTCTATTATATCTATAAGGAGTCTTTTCTTACCTATAGGCCCTAGCCTTTAGGTTTTAGTAGAGTATAGTTATTAGCGAAGATATAATCTATAAATAGTTGCTTAGACTCGAAGTACTTCTTATATTTATAATAGTATTATAGTATATACTCTTACTATAAGGAGTCTTTATACTATAGTTTATTAATTAGTATAGAGAGGTATAAGGAAGTAATAGTATTATAATTAATATAGGAGTCTAATATATCTTATTTATCCTCTTTTATTAAAAAAACTTCCTCTACTATTTTATAACTATCCTATTAGAGGTCTTATTTATTCTCCTAAGAGTCTTAATTAATTAAGTAAATATATATATAATTAGTCTAGCTATTACTATATCTAGTCTATCTTTAATATAGCCTATAGCTATCTATATATTAGCCTCTAAATATATAACTACTATATATAAATATAATTTCTCTATAGAATAAGCTTCTAATAGTACTACCTCCTTAAGGGAGGTCGTATCTATTATCGTTATTATATTAGCTTCCTTAATTATTATATTGGCCGTTCTAGTTATTATAGGAATTATATTTACTATTATATATAGTTCTATTACTATTCTAGTTATTATACCTATTTTTATTCTATCGCTAGTCTTCCTTCTAGCTATATCTATAGTAAGGATCGGTATTATAACTATTATCCTTTCATTAATCTAATTAATATAAATTATATATTAAGAAGGCGACGTTATCTAGTTTATCATCGTAGCTATAGTTATCGTCTATAGTATATACTATTATAGGGCATCTAGCGTCTATTAGAATAGAGTCTCTCTTTAAGAGTTCTACCTTATCCTAGGCATTATAGATAAATAAATTAATAGTAGTATTATAGTTAAGCTTAAGTAAATATACTACTAGAATACTATCGATTTTAAGGTATACTTAGTTTAATTATATTAATAGATTATTTATTCTAATAGTATTATAGAGTCTAATAATATCGAGGATGAATTTCTAGAGATTACGATCTATATAGACGTCCTATCTAAAGTATTAATAGATATTAAATAGCTCCATAGCCTTAATAGAATCTAAGGCGAACTAATGTCTAAGTAGCCGTCTCTAAACGGTAAGCCTAGTATAGAGTCTTTATTTCTCGTCTTCGGTTAATATTATATACTATGCCTTAGCAGAGCCTAAGAGTAGCTATAGTAGAGTATATATTACTATAGCCTATCTATTAATAGTATCCGCCTAATTATTAATAGAGTTAAGAAATATATCGATATTAGTCTAATATATATCTTACTTAATAATATAGATTAAGGATCTTTCCTATTTACTAGAATCGGGTTTATAGTCTAAGTAGAAGTATCTATATATTAATACTTTCTAGTTATTTATAGGTCCTATCCCCTAGTTTATAGTATTAATTTAGAGCTATATCTATAGGATCTCTATTATAATTACTAGCTATTATTATATAGTTATCGTAGAGGCTATTCCTAGAGCTAGTATCTAATCCTATTCTACTATAGCCGATTCTTACTATCTAATAGATAGTATTAGCGATATATTAATTCTAGGAGAGGTAGGTTAATCCTATATAGAGGAGGTCTCTATTAAAAGGGTTTCTTTAGTTATAGGAAATACTATAGAGTGCTTTCAAGCTATTATTCTACTTTTAATCTCTTCTACTTATCTAAATACTCTAGTCTAATAGTAGTCCTCTTAGTCTATAACCTAGAGCGCTATCTTATCCCTATATTTCCATTACGAGGTAAGTACTAAATAGTATAATCTTAATACCTTAGCTATATACGAGAATATAGACTTAACCTAATAATAGTCGATAATCTATTCTAGTAGATAGCGTATCTATATTAACTCCTAGGATCTTAATAACGATAATAATATTAATATTACTTAATAGCTTATATATATAAATTACTATTCCTCTAGAATAGAGGCTAGTTTATTAAATATTAATATAATAGATAGATTAGATAGTAGGATCTTAATTACTTAATCCTAGTAGCTCTCTACCTAATAGTATAGTTAGTAGGCCTTAACGTCTATCTCTAATATAGAGAAGTCTCGAGGGAATGAAATCTAATAGGTTCGGGAAAGGCTTAATAGGAATCTTTATAATAGAGAATCCTATAATAGGAATCTTATAATAGGAATCTTATAATAGATAGGAACTTAATTCTATCTAGATCTTAACCTTATCTCTTCGCTATAGTAGTAGTAGACTAGTATCTTAATAGATTAATTATTATCTTTAATGAAAATCTTAGGATTATATATAGGAACGACTAGAAAGTCTAATTACTACTATTATTAGGACTCTATATTAAGAGTATATTAGTATTAGTATAAATAGTTAACTATCTTATATTACTAGTATCTAGGCGGATACCCCTATTAGTAGAGTGCCCTAGCCCTAGGACTCTAGCGGAGTCTAGCTAGAGTCCGTAGCTAGAGCAGTCTCTATAGGTGCCCCTAATAATACTTCTTAAAGGACCTATAAAACCTAATTTATTAGGAATAGCTATATTCGCTATACTTTAAAGGTAATAGAGATATCTCCCCTTTAATATTCTTTAATTATTAGGAAAGTATTTACTAATTATTTAATAAAAGTATAGACTATAGTAAAGAGTATACTTTTAGATATTTCTAATAGCTCCTTTACTTTATATAGGATAAGTTAATATAGTACTATATTCCTATTAAGGATATTAGAATAGTTATATATAAAGCTTAGAGAGTATAGGACGTTAATTAATTATAGAATAAGTAATAAGAGAATAGGAAACGAATATACTCTTAATCGAACTAGGGCGAATAATATAATATAGTACTTATATATATAGGGCCTAAGAGAGAAACCCTATAGGATTAATCGCTAGCGAAACGAGGATAACCCTTATATTATAATAGAGGGACTACTCTTCGCTAAATAAGGAACCCGAACCTATATTCTATAAGAACTCTATCTAGAGGCCGAGGGGCTACTTCTACGATATCCGTAAATATATACTTCTATTATAATAAAACTAGCTATTAAGTATAAAATTGCCTATAATTAGACCCCTAGAGATATAAGGCTATAATTATAAATATATAATTACCTAAATTCGAGGGCGTCTAGGTAATAGAGCTCTTAGAAAATAACTTAATATAGGCCCTAATCTAAAGGATACTATATTTAAAATAAATATCGGGAAAACCGCTAAAGTATTAGTAATTACTTTATAATAAAATAAGGAGATTAAATTCTCTATTAACCTAGATATTAATATTATAATAGATATTATTAATCCTATTCTTATTTAATTATTAAAGTTATAAGAAGTAGAAGGTATAGAAGCCCCTAAACTATAAACGTTTAATAGCTAGATAGCGATTAATTATAGGATATTTATATTCTTTTTCTATTTATTAGATATATAGAACTACCCCTAATTACTATATTAGCTATTTATATATATAGAATAGCCTAAAGGGTCTAGCTATATACTCCTATTTAATAATAATATAGGGAAGGAAAGTATTTAAATAGATATTTCTATTTAATCCTTTATTTAAAGCTATATATTAAATATAGAATTAGAAGAGTTTATAAGGATATTAATCGAAGATAAGGCTAAAGCTTATATTGCCTATATTACTTAAGCTATAGTAATAATATTTAATATAATTATCCCTATTATTAACGATCTACCCCTAAATAAGGGGCAAGCTAAAGTATTTCCTATAGAATTTATTAAATTCGAAGATATTTTCTCTAAAGATTTAGCGAAGGAACTATTAATATTAAAAGACGTAGAGTACTTAGTAGACTTAAAAGAGGGAGCCGAACCCCTTTATAGCCCTATCTATTTATTATTATAGAGGTAATTAGAAGAGCTCTATTATTATATTATAGAAGGGGAAGCTATAAGGAGGATTAAAAAGTCTATTAGCTTTATAAAGGCCTTAGTCCTATTTATATTAAAGAAGGATAAGAGCTTATATCTATATATAGACTATTAAGGCCTTAATATAATTATAATAAAGAACTATTACTTTCTCCTATTAATAGATAAACTTTTAGATCGCTTTATAAGAGCGAAGTACTTTTCTAAGATTAATATCTTGGATATTTATTATTAGATTTATATTAAAAAGAGTAATTAATAGAAAATAGCTTTCTAGATAAGATATAAATATTATAAATATATTATAATACTATTTAAATTAGTAAATACTCTTATTACTTTCTAAGTATATATTTACTAAATATTTATTAAACTATTAAATAACTTTTATATTATTTATTTAAATAATATATTAATCTATTTATAAATAAAAAAGGAATATATAGCTTACTTCTAGTAAATCCTAAAGAGATTTTAGGACTTCGAGCTCTTTATTAAATAATCGAAGTATCTATTTTATTAAAATAAAATAGAATTCCTAGGATTTATTATCTTAAAAGAAAATATAGCTATAGATCTAAACTATATCTAAGCTATAACTAAATAATAACCCCTAGAATCCTTTAGGGATATATAAGCATTCCTAAGCTTTATAAACTTCTATAAATAGTTTATAAAGGGCTATTTAAAAATAATAGCCCCCCTATCTATTCTATTAAAAAGAAGTATTATAGGGGTTAAGAAAGGGCTATTCGAATAGCTACTTAAGGCTTAGAAGGTATTCGAATAATTAAAGATTATATTTACTATTATTACGATTTTAAGATATTAGGACTATATATTAGAAGGCTAGGTTAAGATTAATATATTTAACGATATTATTTTAAGGATCCTTAATTAAAAGTATAAAAATAGATAGAGGTTTATTATCTATTATTTATAGAAATTATTATTAATTAAATAGTAATAGAGTATTAAGTAATAAGAACTACTTATAATCGTAGAGAGCCTCGAATATTAATACTATTACTTAGAGGGTATAGGATAGGTTTTTATTATATTAATTAATTACTAGGCTCTTAAGGGTATTATATAAATATTAATAAGAGATCTTTAAGGAAAGCTTATATAATAAATATATAGATTATCGTCTTTTAATTTTAAAATCTAATATTAGCTTAGGATTATAAGCCTAGTTAATAGCCTCTTAAAGCGATTAGATTATATAGGGGAATAAGTATTAATAAGTAATATACTTCCTATTTTATTTAAAAAGCTATAATTAATAGAAGACTTAGCTATAGACGTTTAATAAACTATTATTAAAATTAAGCTAAAGGATATTATAAATAGAGCTTATATCTAAACTATAAAAGTAACCCTATAAAGATAGAAGCCTATCCCTATATCGGAACGATATTATAGCTCTAGGGAAAAAGGGACTTTATTCTTTAAATAAAGGGTAAAATATATTTATATTATTATTAAGAAAAAAGTAAAGAAAGAAGCTCCTTCTCGACTTTAAAGCTAAAAAGCTAAAGCTAAGAAATTAATAACGATTTACTAAGAGATTATTTAAATAGAGTCTAAGGACCTAAGAGAGTCTAAGGTTATTATTCTAAATTAATATATCTTATATTCTATTATAAAAGAGCTTATAAAGAACGAAATAATATTAAAGCTTATTTCTATTTTAGAATTTAAGAACTTAATTAAAGGTCTATAAACTATTAATTTAAAATACTTTCTCTAAAAGGAGAATATAAACTAATAAATTAGAAGAAGAGTAGAATATATCTTAAATAAGTAAAATACTTTCTTCTTTAAGGGATAATTTATTATCCCTTTATAAAGGACTTTCTATAAAGAGCTATTAAAATAGTATTATAATAATCTATAAGCGGGATATATAAGTGCTAATAAGACCCTTAAACTTCTAAAGAGGAAGTTCTATTATGAGAATATATTAATAGATATATATTAATATATTACTAAGTACTTAATATATTAAAGGATATAAATACTTTAATATAAGCTATATAAATAGCTATAATCGCTATTACTCCTATTATATCCTTTTTAAGAGATCTCCTTAGACTTTATTATAAATCTAATATTAATAATAAAGGATAATAATCTAGAATATAATTCTATCTTTATTATTATAGATCGTTTTATAAAGGTTACTTAATTCCTAGTAACCTATAAGATATTTATAGCTATAGGCTTAAGTATTATTCTTTATAAAGAAATAGAATATTAATTTAGGAGTCTAGAGGGTATCGTAAATAATAGGGATAAGCTCCTTATTAGTTAATTCTAGGAGGAATTCTACTAGGAAAGAGTAATTAAATACTACCTATTTATAGCCTATTACTCTTAGATAGATAGATAAATAGAGAGAACCTACTAGATATTAGAAAAGTACCTTCGCTATATTAATAACTAAGCGCTAAAGGAGTAGCTATACTATTTAAAAGAAGTAGAGTTCTTTTATAATAATAATATATATAATATTATTAATATCTTACTATTTAAGGCCCTATATAGGTACTATTTAAGGATAATCGATTATATAGCCCTAAAAGAGGATATTAAGGTTAAGAGTATAAAGGAAAGAATTAAAAAGATTATAACTATTTATTAACTAATTAGCGAAAACTAATAATATATAATATATATCTAAGCTTTCTATTATAATAAGAGGTATATATTTAAGGTCTTTAAGGTTATAGATATTATAGGCCTCTCTATTAAGAACTTCTACTTTAAATCGAATTAGAAGCTAGTATTTAAATATATCTAAATAAAGATTATAGAGAAAGTAAATAAATAGGCCTATTATATATCGCTCCCTAAGATATATACTAGGATATACGATATCTTCTTAATATCCTCCTTAGAACTTTAATATAATCGTTAAATAAGCGCTAAATAATTAGCCTATTTCCTTATATTAGAAAAAGAATAAGAAGAATAGGAATTCGAGGATATTATAGCTTATAAAGAGGATTAATAATAAAATTTCTATTTAATAAAATAGATAGAATAATTAATTAAATATAATACTTAGAAGCTAGAAAGCTATTTAGAAAACGTAGCTTAAACTTTAAAAAAATATAAGAAATATTAGAAATATAGATATAAATAATAAGATAAATAGCTAAGGGTTATAAGAAAATAAGTAATAGAGCTATATAAGAAAAGAAATAATAATATTAATATTAAGCTTATAATAATAATATTAACTTATTAATTAACTATTGTAATAGCGCTTTATAATAATTATTATTAGAGTTAATTCTATTTAAAGAACCTAATATACTATTCTTAACCCTCCTCTAATATTATAGGGGAAATACTATTAATTAGCTTATCCTATTCCTAATTACTATTATTAGCGAAGCTATTAACTATTAAATCCTAGGGCGAAGGTATTAATTAGCTACCTAACTTTCAGCTACTCTATATAGACTAGCTAGCTAGTTTAATACTATATATAACCTTCTATAGAATCTAGCGAGCCTTCTTTATAGGGGGGCTAGAGATTATAGGAAGTATAGGATACTTCGATAAGCTAGCCTTAGGGGCAATAGCTATCTTAGAAGTAGGCTATACCTTAGAAGCGTAGCTAGAATAAATAGCTAGATTAGATATTTTCGCTAAAAGGATAGGGGGTAATAGTATATTATAGTAGGGGTAATCGTTAGATAGAATATATTAATTAGGGGTCTTCTTAGGGGCGATAGCCTTACTTTTACTTTTATCCTTATTATAGAATAAAAGAATACTATTATCTAAAGGATAAGCGAGAATATTAATAATAATATTATTATTAATATATTTAAAAGGGTCGACCTAGCTTATTAAAGCTATAGAGAATACGCTATAAGAAGCTAAATAGCTAGAGAATAAAGATATTAAAGGATTAGAATCGATAGCCTCCTCCTTATTATTAGCGACCTCTAAGACTTCTCTATATCGGAGATAGATACTAAGGCCTATTAACTATACTATTAAGTAGAGAGCTATTAGGACTAAGTAATTAAGATCCTACTATCTAATCTATCTATTATATTAGCATTTAATAAAATAGCCTCTATTCTAGAGGAATATTAATTTATATATATAGGCTATTAAGTAACGTTAATATTATTATCGTTATCGGGATCCTAGGAGTTAATATAGATATACTATCCGCTAGAGTAGGTTATCGATTATTATTAGGTTAAGTCTATATTCTTATATATAGCTAAGGCATTAAGATTACGCTATTTAGTACTTACCTCGTAATGGAAGCGTAGGGATAAGATAGTACTCTAGGTTATAGACCGAGAGGACTATTATTAGACTAGAGTATTTAGATAAATAGAAGATATTAAGAGTAGAGTAGCTACTCGAAAGTACTCTATAGTATTAACCTTAATCCCTATAACTAAAGAAACCCCCTCTATATAGGATTATCCTATTATTCTTAGAATTAATATATTATTAATATTATCTATTAGATAGGAAGAATCGGCCATAGTAGAATAGGATTAGACTCTAGCTCTAGGAATGGTTCCTATACTAATAATTATATAATAATAGCTAATAGCTATAATAGAGATCCTATAAATATAGCTCTAAATTAATATAATAAATTAAGGAATAGGACCTATAAATAACTAGAAGGTATTAATATATAGATACTTCTACTTAGACTATAAACCCGATTCTAGTAAATAGGAAAGCTCCTTAATCTATATTATTAGCTGAGACGTATATTAGACTAATATCGATATATTTCTTAATTCTATTAATAATTAAGCGGATACTTCTAATAGATAGGCTATAGTAGTATATAGTCTATTATAGCTATTCTTAGGCTCTACTAAGGTATAGTATATAATATTAACTAAAGATAAGAAATAAAGACTATATATTAGGCTTAACGTTTATATATAGCTACTTAGATATTAGTTCGCTCTAGATTCTATTAAGGCTATAGAGCTACTTAATACTTACTAGTACTCTAGATAGGATATCTATATAGATTATAATCTCTAGAAATTCATTCTAGATATTATTATACTCTATAATATAGCTAGAATAAATAACCTATTAATATAATTAAACTAAGCTTACTTTAAAATCGATAATACTCTAATAATATATTTACCTAAGCCTAACCTTAATACTATAATTAATTCATTTATCTATAATGCCTAGGATAAAGTAGAACTCCTATAAAGGGACTCTATTCCGATAAATACTAGACGCCCTATAATAGTATATACTATAGACGACGATTATAGCTACGATAATAACTTAGACAATGTTGCCTTCCCGATAAACGACTTATATTAGCTAGACTAATATAAAGATAATAATTATAGAACCGATCCCTATTATAAATATACCTAGAGGGAAGATTAATAGAATAGAAATAAATATAATAGCTAGAAAAGTAATAAAACTATATATAATAGCGGATATAACTCCTATAATAATTAAAGTAGTTAATATAGTAATTATAGAGGCTAATAAAACTATAGAAGCTAATATAATAATAATAATAGATATAACCTCCTTCGAGGAGGTAGTACTATTAGGGGCTCTTTATATAGAAAGATTATATTTATATATAATATTTATATATTTAGAAGCTATATTATAGATAGCTATAGGCTATATTAAAGATAGACTAGATATAATAATAATAGGACTAATTATATATATATCTATCTAATTAATTAAAACTCTTAAGAGAATAAATAAAACCTTTAATAGGATACTTTTAAAATAGTAGAAGAAGTTCTCTTAATAAAGGAATATAAATAAGATATATTAGACTCTTATATTAATTATAATACTATTACTTCCTCGTACTTCTCTATACTAATTAGTAAACTCTAGTATAAAGCTACTCTATAGCGAGAACGTCTACTATAGTACTATTATAAATATAAGAAGTACTTCGAGTCTAGACGATTACTTATAGACTATATCTTCGCTAATAATTATACCCCGCCGAAACCTAAACGCTAAGGTCTATAAATAAGAAAAGACTCCCTATATATATAATAGGATACTATTATAAAGTAGACTATAGAAGATAAATTATATAAAAATAATAGCTAGATAATATTCCTAGTATTTAATAAAGATAATATTATTAAAGCTTAAAGCCTAGGATATTTAAGGAGCTATTAATAAATCGGAAGATAAATAGGATATAGATATTACTTATTCTTAATATTATTTAAGCTAAGAGGTAAATAGTATTATATTATTATAGACTCTACTTATTTAGGAGTAATAATAGATTAAGATTAGTTTACTAAATTTAATAAGGATATAATAATCGATATATTAGAGAAGAAGATAATATAGGGAATTAGCGGAATCTCAGTTAAATTAGACTATAAAGTAATATTTAATCTATATATCCCTAGCCTTATTAGTAGATAGGATATAAAGGTATTTAGCTATATTACTATTATAATATAATATATATAGAACCTAGCTCTAAAGCTACTATTTAAATATAAATTCCTTAATTAATATAGAGTAGATATACTATTTAGCTCTAATAATTTAATATTTAATTACTATTATAGGATATAGATATTATTCTTATATAAAGTAAAATCTTATCTAATTAGAAGGAGAATAATAGTAATATCTAATACTATTCTATTATTTAGATTAATTATAAAGGTATTAATATAATATAGTATAAGGAGTTAGACATTAGACGTCTAGTAGCGGGTTATCGCCGATAAATCAGCGATAAGATCTAGTTTATAAATAGAGTCGAGGCTATACTCGATAGCCTCGATAAGTTAAAGTTATAATATTAATATACCGATTGAAATCCGAATTATCTACTTTCCCTAATTAAGGCCCTTAGCCTAATACCTTTATATTCTTTAATTTCTATAATCTATAATTAGATTAAGCTAAATAATAGATTAAACTAAGTATATTAGGACTTAGAAGCGATTTACTTATTATAATAATTAATAATTAGACGATAAGCTAATAGGGATATTATCGGAATCGTTGAGAGATAATTATAATAGAAAGATTATATTTAAACTAGGATCCTTTTCGCTAGAGTATCGCTAAACTATCGAAGAGCTTTCTCGATAAGCGGAACCTTAATTATAGGTATTCTAGGCCTTAATCGAGGAACTCCGAGAATAGAGGCTAGAAAATCGATTTCTAGTCTAATATTTTATTAAATAGACTTTAATTATAAAGAATTATAATAAGCCTCTTATTTATAATTATAAGATATTTAAAGAGGATATTATAATTATTTAAATTAATAATTAGCTTATTATTATTAAAGCTAGAAATGCTTTCTAGCTTAATATAAATATAGCCTAAATCGTTAAATAATTAATAATTAAATTTACTTATATTCTTTAATTAATATAATAAAACTATATATAAAACCTAGAAGCGATTCGCTAAGAGGATTTTAATATTAATAATATAAATATCTATTAAAGGGACTTTTAAAGCTTTATTAAGCGAGAATACTTCTTAAAGGACTTATAAAACCTAACCTATTAAGAATAACTATATTCGCTATATCTTAAGGGTAATAGAGATATCTCCCTTTTAGTATTCTTTAATCGTTAAAAAAGTATTTATTAATTACTTAATAAAAGCATAGATTATAACGAAGAATATACTTTTAAATATTTCTAATAGCTCTTTTACTTTATATAGGATAAGTTAATAGAATACTATATTCCTATTAAAGATATTAGAATAATTATATATAAAGCTTAGAGAGTATAAAATATTAATTAATTATAGAATAAATAATAAAAGAATAGGAAATAAATATACTCTTAATCGAACTAGGGCGAATAATATAATATAGTACCTATATATAGGGGGCCTAAGAGAGAAACCCTATAGGACTAATCGCTAGCGAAACGAGGACGACCCTCGTATTATAGTAGAGGGACTACTCCTCGCTAAATAAGGAACCCGAACCTATATCCTATAAGAACTCCGTCTAGAGGCTAAGGGGCCGCCCCTATAATATCTATAAATATATACTTCTATTATAATAAAACCGGCTATTAAGTATAAAATTGCCTATAGCTAGACCCCTAGAGATATAAAGCTATAATTATAAGTATATAATTATTTAAATTTAAGGGTATCTAGGTAATAGAGCTCTTAGAAAACGACTTAATATAAGCCCTAACCTAAAGGGTATTACGCTTAAAATGAATATTAGGAAAACTATTAAAATATTAACGATTATTCTATAATAAAATAAAGAAATTAAATTCTCTATTAACTTAGATATTAATATTATAATAGATATTATTAATCCTATTCTTATTTAATTATTAAAGTTATAAGAAATAGAAGGTATAAAAGCCCTTAAATTATAAATATTTAATAGCTAAATAGCGATTAATTATCGGATATTTATATTCTTTTTCTACCTATTAAGTATATAGAACCGCCCCCGATTACTATATTAGCTATTTATATATATAGAATAGCTTAAAAGGTCTAGCTATATACTCCTATTTAATAATAATATAGGGAAGGAAGGTATTTAAATAAATACCTTTATTTAATCTTTTATTTAAAGCTATATATTAAATATAGATTTAGAAGAGTTTATAAGGATATTAATCGAGGAAAAGGCTAAGGCTTATATTATTTATATTACTTAAGCTATAATAATAATACTTAATATAATTATCCCTATTATTAACGATTTACCCCTAAATAAAGAGCGGGCTAAAGTACTTCCTATAGAATTTACTAAATTCGAAGATATTTTCTCCGAAGACTTAATAAAGGAACTATTAATATTAAAAGACGTAGAGTATTTAGTAGACTTAAAAGAGAGAACTAAACCACTTTATAGCCCTATCTATTTATTATTATAGAAGTAATTAGAAGAGCTCTATTATTATATTATAGAAAGGGAAGCTATAAGGAGGATTAAAAAGTCTATTAGCCCTATAAAGGCCCTAATCCTATTTATATTAAAGAAGGATAGGAGCCTATATCTATATATAGACTATTAAAGCTTTAATATAGTTATAATAAAGAACTATTACCCCCTCCTATTAATAAATGAACTTTTAGATTACTTTATAGGAGCGAAGTACTTTTTTAAGGTCGATATTTAGAATACTTATTATTAGATTTATATTAAGAAGAGCGATTAATAGAAAACGGCTTTCCGGATAAGATATAAATATTACGAATATACTATAATATTATTTAGATTAATGAATATTCTTACTATTTTCTAAGTATATATTTACTAAATATTTACTAGATTATTAGATAACTTCTATATCGCGTATTTAAACGATATATTAATTTATTTATAAATAAAGGAAGAATATATAGCCTATTTCTAATAAATCCTAAAGAGAGTTTAGGATGTTAAGCTCTTTATTAAATAATCGAAGTACTTATTTTATTAAAATAAAATAGAATTCCTAGGATTTATTATCTTAAAAGAAAGTATAATTATAGATCTAAACTATATCCGAGCTATAGCTAAATAGTAACCTTTAGAATCCTTTAAAGATATATAAATATTCCTAGGCTTTATAAACTTCTATAAATAGTTTATAGAAGGCTATTTAAAGATAATAGCCCCTTTATCTATTCTATTAAAAAGAAGTATTATAAAGATTAAAAAGGGGCTATTTAAATAGCTATTTAAGGCTTAGAAGGTATTCGAATAATTAAAAATTATATTTATTATTATTATAATTTTAAAATATTAAAGCTATATATTAGAAGGCTAAGTTAAGATTAATATATTTAATAATATTATCTTAGGGATCTTTAGCTAAAAGTATAAAAATAGATAGAAGATAGTTATTTATTATTTATAGAAACTATTATTAATTAAATAATAATAGAATATTAAATAATAAGAACTATTTACGATTATAGAGAGCTTCGAATATTAATATTATTATTTAGAGGGTATAGGATAGGTTTTTACTATATTAATTAATTACTAAGCTCTTAAAAGTATTATATAAATATTAATAAAAAACCTTTAAAGAAAGCTTATATAATAAATATATAAATTATTATTTTTTAATTTTAAAATCTAATATTAATTTAGGGTTATAAACCTAGCTAATAGCTTCTTAAAGTAATTAAATTATATAAAGGAATAAGCGCTAATAAGTAATATACTTCTTATTTTATTTAAAAAGCTATAATTAATAGAAGACCTAGCTATAAATATTTAGTAAACTATTGCTAAGATTAAGCTAAAGGATATTATAAATAGAGCTTATATTTAAGCTATAAAGGCGACCCTATAAAGATAGAAGCCTATCCCTATATCGGAACGATATTATAGCTCTAGGGAAAAAGTAACTTTACCTTTTAAACGAAGGGTAAAATATATCTATATTACTATTAAGAAAAAAGTAAAGAAAGAAGCTCCTTCTCGACTTTAAAGCTAAAAAGCCGAAGCTAAGAAGTTAATAATGATTCGCTAAGAGATTATTTAAATAGAGTCTAAGGACCTAGGAGAATCTAGGGTTATTATTCTAAATTAATATATCCTATATTCTATTATAAAGGAGCTTATAAAGAACGAAATAGCGCTAAAGCTTACTTCTATTTTAGAATTTAAGAATTTAATTAGAGGTCTATAGGCTATTAATCTAGGATATTTTCTCTAAAAGGAGAATATAAGCTAATAAGCTAGAAGAAGAATAGGGTATATTTTAAATAAATAAAGTACTTTCCTCTTTAAAGGATAACTTATTATCCTTCTATAAAGGACTCTTTATAAAGAGCTATTAAAATAGTACTATAATAATCTATAAATAGGATATATAGGGGCTAATAAGACCCTTAAACTTCTAAGGAGAAAGTTCTATTAAGAGAATATATTAATAGATATATATTAATATATTACTAAATACTTAATATATATAAAGGATATAAATACTTTAATATAAGCTATATAAGAAGCTATAATCGTTATTATTCCTATTATATCCCTTCTAAGAGATCTCTTTAGACTTTATTATAAGTTTAATATTAATAATAAAGGATAATAGTCTAGAATATAATTCTATCTTTATTATTATAGATCGTTTTATAAAAATCGCTTAATTCTTAGTAATCTATAAGATATTTATAGCTATAAGCTTAAATATAATTCTTTATAAAGAAATAGAATATAGATTTAAGAGTTCGGAGGGTATTATAAATAATAAGGATAAGCTCTTTATTAATTAATTCTAAGAGGAATTCTATTAAGAAAGAGTAATTAAATGCTACCTATCTACGGCCTATTACCCTTAAATAGATAAATAGATAGAGAGAACCTATTAAATATTAGAAAAGTACTTTCGCTATATTAGCAATTAAACGTTAAAGGAGTAGCTATATTATTTAAAAGAAGTAGAATTCTCTTATAATAAAAATATATATAATATTATTAATATTTTACTATTTAAGGCCCTATATAGGTACTATCCGAGGATAATTAACTATATAGCTTTAAAAGAGGATATTAAGGTCGAGGGTATAAAGGAAAGAATTAAAAAGATTATAATTATTTACTAATTAATTAATAAAAATTAATAATATATAATATATACTTAAGCTTTCTATTATAATAAGAAGTATATATTTAAAGTCTTTAAGATTAGAGATATTATAGGCCTTTCTATTAAGAATTTCCGCTTTAAATTAAATTAGAAGCTAATACTTAAATATATCTAAATAAAGATTATAGAGAAAGTAAGCGAATAGGCCTATTATATATTACTCTTTAAGATATATACTAGGATATATAATATCTTCTTAGTATCCTCTTTAGAACCTTAATATAATCGCTAAATAAGTACTAAATAATTAGCCTACTTCTTTATATTAGAAAAAGAATAGGAAGAATAGGAATTCGAGGATATTATAGTTTATAAAGAGGATTAAAGATAAAATTTCTATTTAATAAAATAAATAGGGTAATTAATTAAATATAATACCTAGGAGCTAGAAAGCTATTTAGAAAATATAGCTTAAACCTTAAAAAAGTATAAGAAATACTAGAAATTTAGATATAAGCGATAGGATAAGTAGTTAAGGGTTATAAGAAAATAAATAATAGAGCTATATAAGAAAAGAAATAATAATATTAATATTAAGCCTATAATAGTAATATCGGTTTATTAACCGATTATTATAATAATATTTAATAATAATCTATTATTAAGATTAATATTATCTAAGGAAACCTATTATATTATTCCTAACCTTTATTTAATATAATAGGCGAAAGCTTATTAATAAGTTCGTTCCTCTTTATTATTATCGCTAATAAAGCTACTAAGTATCTTACTTTAAAGCGATATTACTAACCGACCGCCTAGAATACGGCTATTATATATAGATTAATCGGCTAATCTAGTACTATAAAGAACCTTCTAAGGCGTTTAATATACTTTCTTTATTAAAGGGGAGCTAGGGGTAATTAAGGCTATAGGATGCTTCGATAAAGCTATTATAGGAATATAGGTCGCTTTAGCTATAGGATATATCTTAGATAGTCTATTAGATTAAATAATTAGATTAGAAGCTTTTATTAAAGGAATAAGGGGTAATAGTATACTATAAGGATAATTATTAATAGGAATATAGCGATTAATAGTTACTATAGGGGCTATAGCCTTACCTTTACCCTTATCCTTATTATAGGAAAGTAGGAGACTATTATCTAGAGGACGAGCGAGGATATTATTAATACTATCTTTAATATATTTAAAAAGATCGAGGTTATTTATTAAAGGAGTAGAGGAAATATTATAAGAAGCTAGACGTTTAGAAAACGACGATATTAATATATTAAGTTCGCTAATATCCTTATTATCGTTATCGACCTCTAAGACCTCTAATATCTTAAGGGCTATACCTATAATATAAAGCGCTTCTTAAGCTTCGATAAACTTAGCTTTAATAATAGTAAGCTATTTCTCCTTAATAGCCTTCTCCTTAATAGCCTTCGTTAATACTTTAATAATAATAATAGCTTTCTTCTTAATAGCCGCCTTAGCCTTCTTCTTCTTAATATTAGCCTTCTTCTTAATAGTAATATCCTCTATAATAGTAATAAAGTATTAAGAAGTATAAGATAAGGGATAGCTAATAGGGCTATAATTAGGGTAATATATTCCTAAAAGGCATAGATACGCTAGAGTATTATTATTTAGAGCTTCTTCTAGGAGGAGGGAAAAGTTTATATTAAAGGGGATCTCGTCTATATTATATAAGGTTTTACCCTCTTTATTATCTTCTTTACCTTTTAAGGGCCGATTATATAGTTTAATCTCCTAATTATATATAATAAAGTTAAAAATATTAGCTTCCTTATAATAAATAATATATATAAGCTAGTATATAATAATAGCCTCTTTTATAATATTAATAGATAAAAGCTTTATTTATAAAGGTTAATTAATAAAGAATTATAGAAATATTAATAAAAATTTATAGAATAACGAAGCTAGAGAGATAGAAGGGTATAAATCGAAGAGGTCTCGGTAAGGAGATATTACTCTAGTTAATAAAGAAGAACTTAAAGACGCTATTATAATTTATAATATTATAATATTAGCTATAATAAGAAAAGTTAATACCTAGATAGGATATCTTCTTAAAGCATTTAATTAATTCTATTAGCTAAGCGAGGTAATAGGTATATTATTTCAGATTATAATTTATTAAATTAATTATATCGCTTTCTATTATATCGATTATTATATAATACTAGATATATTAAGCTAAGCTATAAAGAGGCTTAAGAATCTTTTTATATTAGTAAATATTAAAGGAAGATTTTAATAAATTTATAGAGAGATAAGCTCCTTTATTATATTTATAGTAAATGTATTTACTAGACGAATAACTAGCTATATACTCTATATTAGGCTAGGAGGCTAATTTACTAAAATAATATTTATAAAGAGGATATTAGAGCTCCGAGATAACTAAGCAATTATCCGCTTCTTAACTAGAATTAGGATTAAATAAATAAATATTATTAAGACGAAGAGTAACGTCTAATATAATAATAATAAGGATTTAAATATAAAAACGTAAAGGGATCTTATAATATATAATCGTAATAATAGAATCGTCGAGTTATTATATAGCGGGCGAAAACCTAGTAATATATAGCTATATAAGGAAGAAGAAAATTAAGCTTATATAGCGAAGAGAAGCCTAAGAGTTAATAGGGAAAATTATTTTATATTATTATCTATTCTTAATCGTTACGATTATTACTATTATTATAATATTACTTAATAATATACCTAAATTAAGGCATAACCCTATAAAGGAACTAGAATAAAGGAATACTATATACTAAGGTCCTATAAAGAGCTATTATTAGGAGATATAACGATAAAGGCATTACGAGTTCTAGGGATTAGACCTCCTAGAGGGGGGGCAATATAAGGAGTTAGACGTTAGACGTCTAGTAGCGGGTTATCGCTAATAAATCGGCGATAAGATCTAGTTTATAAGTAGAGTCGAGGCTATACTCGATAGCCTTAATAAGTTGAAGTTATAATACTAGTATGCTAATTGAAATCCGAACTATCTACTTTCCCTAATTAAGGCCCTTAGCCTAATACCTTTATATATAGTAGATTCCTTTATTATAATAAATATAATATTAAATAAGAATATACTTTTATAGTAAATAACCCTTTAATATAATTATATTAAATACCCTATTCTAGATTATACTTTATATTTATATCTAATAACTTAAAGGATATTATAAAAGTAGACTAGAATACTTATCTAGGCTATATTAAAGATATTAACTTAGAGGGAAGCTTTCTAGTAGATTAGTAAATAGTTAAGGTAGTATATAGCTACTAGGAATTCGATTTAAACGATAATATAGTATCGGCCTTCTTTACTAGAGAATCCTATAAAGACTAAGCTATACCTAGGGAACTACGAGATTTTAAGCTATCTCTTAGAGCAGAATACCCTTAAGATATTAAGGAACTATATATAAGAGAGGGTATTAATATCTATATTAAGAACCCTTTATAGGCTAATTAAGTCTAATAATTATTAGAATCGTTTAATTATTAGAGGGATTATAGGGTTATCTTAATATTAGATAATAAGCGGATAAGGATAGACTTAATAAATAGATAATAATCTAAGAAATTAGGCTCTAAAATATATCCCTTTAGAATTAAGGATAAGCGATTATTTAATAAGAAGTTCAATAAGATATATAAGCTAGGACGACTAGAATAGATAAAATAGCCTACCCTATTTAGCTACTTAGTCTTTATTATATAGTAAACTATAAATAAAATATATAAGAGTAGAATCGTAATAGACTTTAAATAGCTAAATAATATATTAATATTAGATAATTATTTTATATTATTATAAGAGGAGATTATTAATAGATTATATAAGAAGGCCTTTCTATTAGTATTTAATATTTTTTTTTCTTCTATTAATTACTAATCTATAGCGCTTATAAGGATTAAATAATTATTACTAGTCTATAGGGACTAGAAAAGCCCTATATAATACTAATAGGATACTATAACTCTCTAATATATACTTAATACTTTATAGATTAAAAGCTATATCTATATTAATATTTCGCTTAAATATATATTAACGATATAATAGTCTTTAGCAACTCCTTTAAGGAGTATCTAGAGTATTTATAGATAGTCCTTAGCCTCTTCGAAGAATCTAGATTAATATTAGGCTTAATTAAATCCTTCTATATATACCCCTCTATTATATTATTAGAGTTTTAAGTTAATACCTTAGGACTATCGACTATAATAGAGAGACTAATAGCTATTATTAAATTAAAGTACTTAATATTATTATCTTATCTAGAGACCTACCTAGGAATAACTAGATAGTTATATAGATTCGTCCCTTATTATTAGCTTAAGGCTAAGCTATTAGAGGATAAGAAAATCGCCCTACTTAGATAACTCTAAGAAAAGGGTAAAGTCGACCCCTAGAAGAAGATAAGTAAATATACTTAGATAGTATATATCTCTAAATAAACCTTTATTCTAATAGAGGACGAAAAAGAAATATTCTATATTCTATAAGAATAATTAATTAAACCGACTTTATTATATTATTATAATCTAAATAAAATTATATAACTTAAAATAGATATTAATAATAGAGGCTTCGGCCTATTTATATTCTATATAGACGCTTACTAAGATAGTAGATATATCTCCGATAAAATAATATAGCCTATAATATTCCTTAATAGACTAACTATAAAATCTAAGGCCTTAGCTAAGGCTATAGAACTAGAAATAGCCTATCTAATATAAGCTATATAAGAGCTATAGATATTAATCTAGTCTTACTAGTACCCTATTATTGTATTAATAGATTACTAAGCGCTAAAAGGGATCGTTAACTATATTAGTCTTATAAAAATAGATATAAATAAAGCGAACCTAAGACTTATATTAATATTAATATACTTAAGCTAATTCCGCTTTAATATTATATATATATTAAATAAAATAAACCTTATCCTAGATACTCTCTTAAGGCTATTACTAAAGACGAGTCCTATTAATAGGAGTAGGAAGCTAAACTATAGTCCTAGATTAGCTACGAACTAGATAATATATAGGACGATACTATATACCTCTCAAGCCTCTATATCGAGATATCTACTACTCTTTAATAGCGGATTATAGATAGGTATTAAATAGATATATACTATAAGAATATCCTATAATAGATTTAATACTTAAGAGAATATAAGTATAAGCTAAAGATTAACCTCTTAGCCTTTAAGGAAGAGGACGGCCTATTATATAATATCGAATTAGGGACTATTAGACGATAATTATATATAATAAAGTTAATCGTACTAGAATTACTTTAATTAATATATAATAGAAGGTATTACTTTAAACTAAATAAAATACTATATAAACTTGATAATATATAGTTTAAAGGAAATTAGTAGATAGTTAAGAAATAGTAGAGATATTACCTAGAATATCTCGTACTCTCTATAAATAGAGATAAACTATTAAGTAAACTATAACCGATTTAGATACCGATAAGACTATTCTATATAATGACGATTAATTTCATTATTAGATTATTTAAAGTATTTATATAGTTCTCCTTTTAAAGGCTATTAGAGTTAAAAGTATAATTCCTTAACTCTATAATAATAATAATAATAGATATATATTCTAAGAAGATTCTACTTATTACTAGTAATATAGAGTATAATATTAAGAATTAGGCTATCCTCTTTATAAGAGGTCTACTATCTATAGATTAGAGTTTACTATTAGCGATTATCTCTAATATATATTTAAAGTTTATAGGCTTATTCTATAAGAATATATTTAAGGCCTTCGAAGTCGACTTATTATTTTCGATAATATAATATTTATAAATTAATAGATTATTAGAATATAAAAACTAGATAGTAGAAATTATATTATAATATTATATATTATTATCTAATATACTTTAATTAGATATCTTAATTCCACTTTAATTTACTCTTAATAATACTAAATAATAGACTATTAATTATACTCTAAATAAACTACTCCTAGGATTTAAGCCTATAATAGCTATAGACTAGCTAATAAGCAGAATATAGGATAGAGAGATTATTAAAACTATAAGAAAACTCTATTAATAGGAGGTATAGATATCTATAGTTTATATATAGGCTAAAGTAAAGAAAGCCTATAATAAGAAGTACCGATTAATATACTTCGAAATTAGTAATAGAGTATTTCTTAAATTAAATAAAGAATATAAACTTCTTAGTAAACTATTAAGGAAATAGAGCTAGTAATAAATAGGACCTTTTATTATTCTAGAGAAAAGAGGCTCTCTAGTATATAAACTATAAGTCCCTATAAAATAGAGAATATATAATATAATATCTATAAAGTAGCTTATTCTATATTTACTAGATAATAATCTATAAATATATTAATCGTCTACGATTAAACTAATAATATTAGAAGAGGATAGAGATGAATATAAAGTCGAGAGACTATTAGATCGCTATATTAGATAGCTCTCTAACTAGCTATAATTATGGTATCTAGTAAAGTAAAAGAACTAGGAATATAAATATAATAAATAGGTATACTAGGTAGATATATTATATATAGTAAATAACTTAGTATATAAATATAGAACTAAATACTTAATATAGATTAAAGAGATTTAGTAACTTAATTATTAAGAACTAAAAACGATAATTATTAATCGAATCCTACTAATTAATATCGAGGTTAAGATCTAGTTATAGGAATTAAATAATAGTTTTAATAGAAATAGCGAATAAGTAAATAAATAGAAGGAACGTAATATTAATATAGATTATCTACCCTCTAATACCCTATATAACTTCGCTTCTTATTATTCTTACCTCCGCCTTTCGCCTATTACTATTCTTAATATCGCCTTTACTACTCTTACCTATATCTTTTACTATTCTTACTTAAACCTCTATAATACCTAGCTATACTCCTATTACCTATTACTTAACTATAACCTAATACTATACCCGACTATACTACGACCTAGCTCTCTAGCGAAGCTAATACTTAATATTAAAGAGATAAGGGAATATACTCTACTAGTATAGTAACGTACTAGAAGTAACGCTATTAATATAGAAGCTATAACTACGTATCTCTAATAGATATAGTCTATAATAAGTAATATCGATAATAATAATATTATAGACCTAGATATCTAGACTATTAACGATACTATAGACCTATTTATTTAGAATATAGCTATTAAGGATACTAGCTAGACCGATAATAATACCTAGACTAATAGTAATACCTAGACTAATAATAATACTAATATAGAGGAGATTCCTATATTTAGAGTAAAGAAAAGTAAGGCTAAGATTAAGGGTCTTATAAGTCTATTAGAGGAACTATAGGTTTTTAATATAGCTAACTCTAATATAGGAAACCCTATATCCCTCGAACCCTAATATCCTAATATACTATTCCTAGGAGACAATAGTAGATTATAGGTTCGGCTAGAGTTATAGTAATATAAATATAATATAGGAAACTAAATTAATAAAGTAATTTAATAGATCTAAATAACCCTAGAGAAGAAATATATTAATAACTACTCTATCTTCTTATAGATTTATAATAAGGAATAGAGTATTATACCCCTATTATATTATATAATAGTAAATATACTTATTAACCTTATTCCTAATAAGGAGTATAATATATTCTAGATTAAGTCTAGTAGATATAAATATAGTATCTAGCTTAGGTTTTAATAGACCCTATTCCTCGAAGATTAATACTTAGAAAGTAAATATATCCTCTGCCTAGCTAAGTACGTCTACCTATAAGGAGTTAAATATTAGACGTTAACTAGCCACTTATTGCTAATAGATTAGCGATAAGATATAGGTTATAAGTAGAATCGAGGCTATATATAATAGCCTCGATAAGTTAAAGTTAATATACTAGTACGCCGATTGAAATCTGAACTATCTACTTTCCCTAATTAAGGCCCTTAGCCTAATACCTTTATACTACCTATATTCTATTAACTTAGGTAGTACTTCATTCTAGGCTTAATTAATTAGATAGGTCCTTTCTTATTTAATAATAGGCTATTTGCTCCTTTATAATATAATTAAGAGTATTATTTATAATCTATATTATTAAATAGAGATAGGAGAGTAATTATCCTTTAATAAATAATATAGAATAGAATAGATAATATAATTCTAGGCTATTTATTAGATTATTCTTAAAGTTAAAGCTTCTATTTAGATTCTTCTTAAACTTAATAAACTTAATATTATCTATTATAAATAGCTATTTTTCTTAAATAGTATCTAGAAGGATAGTAGCCTTTACCTCGTAAGCTTATTTATAGCTATCGATTTAATAAAGAAAGGTAAATTCATATTAATTATCTATTAATAGAAGTATAGTAGAGGCTATTATCGATTAAAATAGGATAATATATCGCTTCCCTTTCCTATAATAGTACTATCTAAGGTCCTATAATCTATATATACTAAATTAAGCGAGAACGATTTATTTAATAATAAAGACCTAGATACTTTTAATAAATAATAATATCTTATAGTATAGAGAATATCCTTAAAAGCTAATAGATAATAGTTTCTAGAATAATTAAAAGAATACTCTCCTTTATAGTAGAATCTATCTAGGGGAATACTTAATAGGATAATTATACTTTAGAATATATAAACTCTAAGCCTAATAAGGCTAATAAAATAGTTATAATAATCTTACTTAATATCTCTTAAAAATAGATTAATCTTATTAATTTATAGAATATAATTCTAATATCAATCGATTAGATATTTATAAAGGTATTAGGCTAAGGGCCTTAATTAGGGAAAGTAGATAGTTTAGATTTTAATTAGTATACTAGTATTATAACTTTAACTTATCGAGGCTATTAAGTATAGCCTTAACTCTATTTATAAACTAGATCTTATTACCGATCTATTAGTAATAACCTACTACTAGACGTCTAACGTCTAACTCCTTATATTACCCCCCCTCTAGGAGGTTTAGTCCCTAGAACTTATAATGCCTTTATTATTATATCTCCTAATAATAGCTCCTTATAGGACCCTAGTATATTCCTTTATTCTAGTTCCTTTATAGGGTTATACTTTAATTTAAGTATATTACTAAATAGTATTATAATTATAGTAATAATTATAATAATTAAGAATAAATAATAATATAGAATAATTTTCTTTATTAATTCTTAGGCTTTTCTTTATTATATAAGCTTAATTTTCTTCTTCTTTATATAGCTATATATTATTAGGTTTTCGCTTATTATATAATAATTCGATAATTCTATTATTATAAGTATATATTATAAGATCCCTTTACGTTTTTATATTTAAATCCCTATTACTATTATATTAAATATTATTCTTTATTTTAATAATATTTATCTATTTAATCCTAATTCTAATTAGGAAGCGGATAATCGTTTAATTATCTCGGAGCTCTAGTATTCTCTTTACGAATATTATTTTAGTAAATTAGCCTCCTAGCCTAATATAGAGTATATAGCTAGTTATTTATTTAGTAAATATATTTACTATAAATATAATAAAAGAGTTTATCTCTTTATAAATTCGCTAAAACCTTCTTTTAATATTTATTAATATAAAAGATTCCTAAACCTCTTTATAGCTTAGCTTAATATATCTAGTATTATATAATAGTTAATATAATAGAGAATAATATAATTAATTTAGTAAATTATAATCCGAAATAATATACCTACTATTTTACTTAGCTAATAGAGTTAATTAAATATTTTAAGAAGATATCCTATCTAAGTATTAACCCTTCTTATTATAGCTAATACCATAATATTATAAATTATAATAATATCTTTAGATTCTTCTTTATTAATTAGAATAATATCTCTTTATTAAGACCTCTTCGATTTATATTCTTCTATCTCTCTAGCTTTATTATTCTATAAGTCTTTATTAATCTTTCTATAATTCTTTATTAATTAGCTTTTATAAATTAAGCCTTTATTTATTAATATTATAGAAGAAGCTATTATTATATATTAGCTTATATATATTATTTATTATAAAGAAGCTAATATTCTTAACTTTATTATATATAATTAGGAGATTAAATTATATAATTAGCCCTTAAAGGGCGAAGAAGATAATAAAGAGGGTAATACCTCATATAATATAGACGAGATCCCTTTTAATATAAACCTTTCCCCCCTCCTAGAGGAGGCTCTAAATAATAATACTCTAATATATCCTCGCTTTTTAGGAATATATTACCCTAATTATAGCCCTATTAGCTATCCCTCGTCTTACGCCTCTTAATACCTTACTATTACTATAGAGGATATTATTATTAAGAAGAAGGCTAATACTAAGAAGAAGAAGGATAAAATAGCTATTAAGAAGAAAGCTACTATTATTATTAAGGTATTAGCGAAAGCTACTAAAGAGAAGGCTATTAAAGAGAAATAGGTTATTACTATTAAGGCTAAGCTTATCGAAGCTTAGGAAGCACTTTATATTATAAATATAGCCCCTAAGATACTAGAAGTCTTAGAGGTCGATAATAATAATATAGATACTAGTAAACCTAATCTATTAATATTATCGTTTTCTAAATATCTAGCTTCCTATAATATTTCCTCTACTCTTTTAATAAATAACCTTAATCCTTTTAAATATATTAAAGATAGTATTAATAACGTCCTTACTCGTCCTCTAGATAGTAATCTTCTATTTTCCTATAATAAGGATAAAAGTAAAGGTAAAGCTATAGCTTTTATAATAATTATTAATCCCTATATTCCTATTAACGATTATCCTTATAATATATTATTATCTCTTATTCCTTTAGCGAAGGCTTCTAATCTAATTACTTAATCTAATAGACTATCTAAGATATATCCTATAGCTAAAGTAATCTCTATTCCTATAATAGCTTTATTAAAGCATCCTATAGCCTTAACTACCCCTAGCCCCCCCCTAGTAAAGAAAGTATATTAGATACCTTAGAAGGTTCTTTATAGTACTAGACTAGTTAATTAATCTATATATAGTAGCTATATTCTAAGTAATCGATTAACGATATTGCCTTAGGGTAAAGTACTTAGTAGCTTTATTAGTAATAATAGTAAAAAGGAGGATAAACTTATTAATAAACTTTTATTTATTATATTAGATAAGGGTTAAGAATAATATAATAGGTTTCCTTAAATAATATTAATCCTAATAATAGATTATTATTAAAAATATTATTATAATAATTAATTAATAAATTAATATTGTTATTATAAACTTAATATTAAGATAATTATTTCTTTTCTTATATAATTCTATTATTCAGTTTCTTATAACCTTTAGCTATTTATCCTATTATTTATATCTATATTTCTAGTATTTCTTATACCTTTTTAAAGTTTAAATTATATTTTCTAAATAGCTTTCTAGCTCCTAAGTATTATATTAAATTAACTATTCTATTTATTTTATTAAATAGAAATTTTATCTTTAATCCTTTTTATAAACTATAATATCCTTAAATTCCTATTCTTCTTATTCTTTTTCTAATATAAAGAAATAGGTTAATTATTTAATACTTATTTAATAATTATATTAAAGTTCTAAGGAGGATATTAAGAAGATATTATATATCCTAATATATATCTTAGGGAGTAATATATAATAGGCCTATTCGCTTACCTTCTCTATAATCTTTATTTAAATATATTTAAATATTAGCTTCCGATTTAACTAAAAGCGGAAATTCTTAATAGAGAGGCCTATAATATCTCTAACTTTAAAGACTTTAAATATATACCTCTTATTATAATAGAAAGCTTAAATATATATTATATATTATTAATTTTCGCTAATTAATTAGCGAATAATTATAATCTTTTTAATTCTTTCCTTTACGCCCTCGACCTTAATATCCTCTTTTAAGGCTATATAATTAATTATCCTTAAATAATACCTATATAGGGCTTCGAATAATAAAATATTAATAATACTATATATATTATTATTTTAAAAGAAATCTATTTCTTTTAAATAATATAGCTATTCCTTTAATACTTAATCGTTAATATAGTAAAGGTATTTTTCTAATATCTAATAGGTTCTCTCTATCTATCTATCTATCTATAGGTAATAGGCTATAGATAGGTAGTATTTAATTACTCTTTCCTAATAGAATTCCTCTTAGAATTAATTAATAAAGAGCTTATCCCTATTATTTATAATACCCTCTAGACTCCTAAATTAATATTCTATTTCTTTATAAAGAATAATTCTTAAGCTTATAATTATAAGTATTTTATAGATTATTAGGAACTAAGCGACTTTTATAAAACGATCTATAATAATAAGGATAGAATTATATTCTAGATTATTATCTTTTATTATTAATATTAGATTTATAATAAAATCTAAAGGTATCTCTTAGAAGGGATATAATAGGAGTAATAGCGATTATAGCTTCCTATATAGCTTATACTAGAATATTTATATCCTTTAATATATTAAATATTTAATAATATATTAATATATATCTATTAATATATTCTCCTAATAGAACTTTCTCTTTAATAGTTTAAAGGTCTTATTAGCCCCTATATATTCTATTTATAGATTACTATAATATTATTTTAATAGCTCTTTATAGAGAGTCCTTTATAGAAGGATAATAAATTATTCTTTAAAGAGGAAAGTATTTTATTTATTTAAAGTATATTCTATTCTTCTTCTAGCTTATTAGCTTATATTCTCCTTTTAGAAAAGGTATCTTAGATTAATAGCCTATAGACCTCTAATTAAATTCTTAAATTCTAAAATAGAAATAAGCCTTAATACTATTTTATTATATATAACGTAATCCACAAGCGAGTGGTTCACCCATGCGAGTGGTTCACTTCACCCCGACCCGACAAACATTCCGAGGAAAACCTCAACCCAAACGCCGTAAATCAATTAAAATCACTCCTCCTCGTCTTTTGCAGACGATGAGATAGCTACCTGACAAGTTCTCGCGTTGTGGCCGGTCTTCCCGCATACGCTACAGCATCGTTTCTTCGGCTGGGACCACGACGCGGGACCCGGGTTCTGCAGCGTTTCCTCTTTTATCTGGATATCTACTTCCTTCTGAGCAATCTTGTCCTGTCCCTCGCCTACAGCCATGCTTCCTCCTTCCCGGAGACGTAGCTTTTTGGCCCTCCGGCGTCGGCTTAGTGTAGCATTTTCCTCTCGAAGGATCATAACCTCTGACTTCAAAAGAGCGATCTGGTGCATAACACCCCGCGTCCCCTTCGCAAGATAGTCAACAGCATCTAAAATTGACGTTGGGGAGCTTCCCTGGTGGCGTGAGATTCGCCCTTTGATGAAGTCAGTCTGGGAACCTGCCTCGAGCAGGTTAGTGGGCGTCTTAGAGACCCAAGAATCACGCTCCCCGTGGGACGTCCCCGGAGGCGTCGTCGTCCTCAACCTCACATCCAGCTTTGACAGGACTGTTTCCGGGTTATGGGGGACAAGCCCCGCTCCTCGAAAGCCTCCCTGGATGTTTTTTCTGTCATTGCTTGCTGAAATGCAGCCGAAAACGCCGGGAAGAAGTCCTCTTTGCTGATGTGCGTTGTACCCGCCCTCATCCTATCCTCGATTTGCCGACCGTATGCTTTCTTTAGTGGGCCAAAACACCCAACATCGAGAGGCTGGAGTAGATGTGACGAATGAGGAGGCATACAGAGTGTGATGATGTTGTTCTCCTTGCAGTAGAGTTCGAAGTCGACCGAGTGGTGACTTTCGTGGCCATCCAGGATCAGTAGGCGATAACCGCCCGAAGTACGGGACTTTGTATGCCTGTCAAAATGCCGAATCCATTCCAGACCAATATCATTCGTCGTCCAGCCGTTTGGAGATGTTGCGATTCTCCAGTCGCGAGAAATCGCGTCGTCCTGGTACCAGCTCGAGAGGTGGTACTTGCCCGAAACCACGATGAACGGCGGGACGGAGAAACCCAACGCGCCAACGCCCTGGATCACCGTAACCCATTCCCGGTTGCCTGGCTGCCTCATCTTCACATTGGACCGTCTTTCCGAACTGGTCACGACCATTCCGTTGGCGATAACGCCCATCTGGAAGCCGGTCTCGTCAAAGTTGTACATGTCAGCCTCTTGGATGCCGTACTTGGCGATCATGTTATGCACGAGGCGGAACCACGCGTTTATCGCGTCCGGATCTTCGCATTGGGCCCTCTTGTAGTCGTACTTGCGAAAGAAACGCGTCCGGAGCTCTGGTTGCCGTTTGACGAAGTTTGCGGCCCAGTTCTTCCCGACGCGTGGCGCGTCACGGTCGGCAAGCAGGCGATTCGCCATATCTCCGACCTCACCCAACCGGGGAGGGTAAGATCGCGCATCTAGGTCAAGGATATATTCGACAATAGTTTTCTCTTCTAGTACTGTTAATTTGGCAGAATTGGGCGGGCTTTCGCGTCGGGAGGGTTTGCCCTTCTGGCGTCGGAGGAGCGTCGTTAAGGGGACGGTGTAGATCCTCGCAGCACTCCGGGCGCTTAGGTTCGGGTCATTGTCCATAGCTTGGATAGCAAGGAATAATTGACCTTCTTTTGAAAGAGTCTCCATCGCGGGCGGAGGTGGAATCTGTAGAATTCAGGTGTAGGTCGTGGGCCCGGGCGAAGTGAACCACTCGCTTGGGTGAACCACTCGCTTGTGGATTACGTTAAGCTCTTTTATAATAGAATATAAAATATATTAATTTAAAATAATAACCCTAGACTCTCTTAGGTCCTTAGACCCTATTTAAATAATCCTTTAATAAATTATTATTAATTTCTTAGCTTTAACTTTTTAGCTTTAAAATTAAAAAAGAGCTTCTTTATTTATTTTTTTCTTAATAATAATATAGATAGATTTTACCTTTTATTTAAAGAGTAAGGTCCCCTTTTCCTTAAAGCTATAATATTTTTCTAATATAGGGATAAGCTTTTATCTTTATAGGGTGGCTTTTATAGCTTAGATATAAGCTCTATTTATAATATCCTTTAGCTAAATCTTAATAATAATTTACTAAATATCTATAGCTAGGTCTTCTATTAGCTATAGCTTTTTAAATAAAGTAGGAAATATATTATTTATTAGCGCTTATTCCTTTATATAGCCTAATTACTTTAAGAGGCTATTAGCTAGGTTTATAACCCTAAGCTAATATTAGATTTTAAAATTAAAAGATAATAGTATATATATTTATTATATAAGCTTTCTTTAAAAGTCTCTTATTAATATTTATATAATATTCTTAAAAGCTTAATAATTAATTAATATAATATAAGCCTATCCTATACTCTCTAAGTAATAGTATTAATACTTAATTAAGGCTCTCTATAATTATAAATAGTTCTTATTATCTAATATTTTATTACTATTTAATTAATAATAATTTCTATAAATAATAAATAATAAGCTTTTATTTATTTTTATACTTTTAATTAAAGATCCCTAAAATAGTATTATTAAATATATTAATCTTAATTTAGCTTTCTAATATATAATCTTAATATTTTAAAATCGTAATAATAATAAATATAATTTTTAATTATTCGAATACTTTCTAAGCCCTAGATAGCTATTTAAATAGCCCTTTCTTAACCTTTATAATACTTCTCTTTAATAGAATAAATAAAGAGGTTATTATTTTTAAATAGCTTTTTATAAACTATTTATAGAAGTTTATAAAGCTTAGGAATATTTATATATCTTTAAAGGATTCTAGGGGTTATTATTTAATTATAGCTTAGATATAGTTTAGATTTATAATTATGTTTTCTTTAAAATAATAAATCCTAGGAATTCTATTTTATTTTAGTAAAATAAATATTTCGATTATTTAATAAAGAGCTTAAAGTCTTAAAATCTCTTTAGGATTTATTAGAAATAAATTATATATTCTTCTTTTATTTATAAATAAATTAATATATTATTTAAATAAATAATATAAAAGTTATTTAATAATCTATTAAATATTTAATAAATATATATTTAGAAAATAATAAAAGTATTTATTAATCTAAATAATATTATAATATATTTATAATATCTATATCCTATCTTAAAAGCTATTTTCTATTAATTATTCTTCTTAATATAAATCTAATAATAAATATTCTAAATATTAATTTTAGAAAAGTATTTTATTTTTATAAAATAATCTAAAAATTTATTAATTAATAGGAGAAAGTAATAATTCTTTATTATAATTATATTAAAGCTTTAATAATCTATATATAGATATAAGCTCTTATCCTTCTTTAATATAAATAGGACTAAGGCCTCTATAGAGTTAATAGACTTTTTAATCCTCTTTTTAGCTTCCCCTTCTATAATATAATAATAGAGCTTTTCTAATTACTTTTATAATAATAAGTAAATAGGGCTATAAAGGGGTTTAATTCCTTCTTTTAAATCTATTAAATACTCTATATCTTTTAATATTAATAATTCCTTTATTAAGTCTTTAAAGAAAATATCTTCGAATTTAGTAAATTCTATAAGAAATACTTTAGCCCGCCCTTTATTTAAGGGTAGATTATTAATAATAGGGATAATTATATTAAATATTTTATTATAGCTTAAATAATATAAATAATATAAACCTTAGTTTTATCTTTAATTAATATCTTTATAAACTCTTCTAAATCTATATTTAATATATAGCTCTAAATAAAGGATTAAATAGAAGTATCTATTTAAAGGCTTTCTTTCTTTATATTATTATTAAATAAGAATATAAATCTAGACCTTTTAAGCTATTCTATATATATAAATAGCTAATATAGTAATTAAGGGCGGTTCTATATATTTAATAAGTAGAAAGAGAATATAAATATCCTATAATTAATTACTATCTAGCTATTAAACGTTTATAGTTTAAGGGCTTCTATACTTTTTACTTCTTATAACTTTAATAATTAAACGAGAATAGGATTAATAATATCTATTATACTATTAATATCTAAGTTAATAGAGATTTTAATCTCTTTACTTTATTACAGAGTAATTACTAATACTTTAATAGTTTTCCTAATATTTATTTTATATATAATATTCTTCGAGTTAAGGCTTATTATTGGGACCTCATGTTGGGGGCATATTGGTATTGGTGTAAATGGTTATCTATCTAGTGCTATTGGTGTCTGGGCGGACACCTATATATTAGGAGTGGAGTGCCCTAGCCCTAGGACTCTAGCGGAGTCCAAGTCCGCTAAGAGTCCAGGGCCAGAGCGGCCTCCACGGGTGCCCCCAACACTTATACTAAGTTATTTTCTAAGAGCTCTATTATTTAAATACCCTTAAATTTAAATAATTATATATTTATAATTATAGCTTTATATCTTTAAGGGTTTAGCTATAAATAATTTTATATCTAATAGCTAATTATATTATAATAGAAGTATATATTTATAGATATTATAGGGGCAGCCCCTCAGCCTCTAGATAGAGTTCTTATAGGGTATAAGTTTAGGTTCCTTATTTAGTAAGGAGTAGTCCCTCTATTATAATATAAGGGTCGTCCTCGTTTTATTAACGATTAATCCTATAAGGTTTCTCTCTTAGGCCCCCTATATATAGGTACTATATTATATTATTCGCTCTAATTCGATTAAGAGTATATTCGTTTCCTATTCTCTTATTATTTATTCTATAATTAATTAATATCTTATATTCTCTAAGCTTTATATATAATTATTCTAATATCCTTAATAAGAATATAATACTCTATTAATTTATTCTATATAAAATAAAAGAGCTATTAGAAATATCTAAAAATATATTCTTTATTATAGTCTATGCTTTCGCTAAATAATTAATAAATACTTTCCTAATAATTAAAGAATATTAAAGGGGAGATATTTCTATTACCTTTAAAATATAATAAATATAGCTATTCTTAATAAATTAGGTTTTATAAATCCTTTAAGAGGTATTTTCGCTTAATAAAGCTTTAAATACCTTTTTAATAGATATTTATATTATTAATATTAAATTCCTTTTAATAAATTATTTTTAAGTTTTATATATAGTCTTATTATATTATTTAAAGAATATAAATAAATTTAATTATTAATTATTTAATAATTTAAGCTATATTTATATTAAATTAGAAAGTATTTCTAGCTTTAATAATAATAAATTAATTATTAATTTAAATAATTATAATATCCTCTTCGAATATCTTATAATTATAAATAAGAGGCTTATTATAATTCTTTATAATTAAAATCTATTTAATAAAATATTAAACTAGAAATCGATTTTCTAGCCTTTATTCTTAGAATTCCTTAATTAAGGCCTAGAATACTTATAATTAAGGTTCTATTTATTAAGAAAGCTCTTTAATAATCTAATAATAATTTAATAAAAAAGGATCCTAATTTAAATATAATCTTTCTATTATAATTATCTCGTAGTTATTCTAATAATATCCTTATTAGCTTATTATCTAATTATTAATTACTATAATAAGTAATTCGCTTCTAAGTCTTAATATATTTAATTTAATCTATTACTTAGCTTAGTTTAATTATAGATTATAGAAATTAAAGAATATAAAGGTATTAAGCTAAGGGCCTTAATTAAGGAAAGTAGATAATTCGGATTTTAATTAATATACTAGTATTATAACTTTAATTTATCGAGGCTATCGAATATAGCCTCGACTTTACTTATAAACTAGATCTTATCGCTAATCTATTAGCGATAACCTACTACTAGACGTTTAACGTTTAACTCCTTATAAAGAGAAACCCTATAAGATTAATTACTAGCGAAATAAGGACGACCCTTATATTATAATAGAGGGAGTACTCTTTACTAAATAAGGAACTTAAACCTATACTCTATAAGAACTCTATTTAGAAGCTAAAGGGCTACTTTTATAATATCTATAAATATATATTTCTATTATAATAAAATTAATTATTAAATATAAAATTACTTATAATTAGACCCTTAGAGATATAAAGCTATAATTACAAATATATAATTATTTAAATTTAAGAGTATTTAAATAATAGAGCTTTTAGAAAATAATTTAATATAAGCTTTAATTTAAAGAACATTATATTTAAAATAAATATTAGGAAAACTATGAAAATATTAATAATTACTTTATAATAAAATAAAAAGATTAAATTCTCTATTAACTTAAATATTAATATTATAAATAGATATTATTAGTTTTAGTCTTATTTAATTATTAAAATTATAAGAAATAAAAAGTATAAAAGCCTTTAAATTATAAATATTTAATAATTAGATAGTAATTAATTATAAATATTTATATTCTCTTTCTATTTATTAGATATATAGAATTACCCTTAATTTCTATATTAGCTATTTATATATATAGAATAGCTTAAAGGGTCTAACTATATATTCCTATTTAATACTAATATAGGGAAGGAAAGTATTTAAATAGATACTTCTATTTAATCCTTTATTTAGGGCTATATATTAAATATAGACCTGGAAGACTTTATAAGAATATTAATTAAGAATAAAGCTAAAGCTTATATTATTTATATTATTTAAGCTATAATAATAATACTTAATATAATTATCCCTATTATTAATAATTTACTTTTAAATAAAGGGTAAACTAAAATATATCTTATAGAATTTATTAAAGTTAAAGATATTTTCTTTAAAGATTTAATAAAGGAACTATTAATATTAAAAGATATAGAGTACTTAATAGACTTAAAAGAAAGAGCTAAACCCCTTTATAGCCCTATCTATTTATTATTATAGAAATAATTAAAAGAGCTCTATTATTATATTATAGAAGGGGAAGCTATAGAGAGGATTAAAAAGTCTATTAGCTTTATAAAAGCTTTAATCCTATTTATATTAAAGAAGGATAAGAGCTTATATTTATATATAGATTATTAAATATTTAATATAATTATAATAAAGAATTATTACTTTCTCCTATTAATTAATAAACTTTTAAACTATTTTATAAAAATAAAATACTTTTCTAAAATCGATATTTATATTAAACTAATATTAGGGAATCGCTTAGAGCAGTAATTACTATATAGGATTCACCGATATAGTAATTACTAGGGCTGGGATTTATAGCTCTTAGGAGTACGTAATTTATAGCTTATATAATTAATAAATTAGATAGGTATATCTAATTTATGTAAATAGTAGTAATTTAGAGAGATAGTATTAATAATTATTATAAATCTTATATTACCTACCCTACCTATTTAGAGCTCTTAGGCATAGCTAAAGTAATAAATTAGGGTTTATATAAGCAATAAAGCCCTCTTAATATTAATTAGTATTATATTTAACGTAATATAGAATAGCTAGAGCTAGAAAAGTTAGGATCGATCCTATAAATAGTAAATTTACTATATATAAGCTTATCGATTACGCTTTATAAGTAATCGTAAGAGCACTATTTACTTTAAGTATTTTAGGACTCTTATAAGAGCTTAGTAATAGAGAAACCCTCTATTATATAATCTATAAGAGTATTATCTACTTCGAGTATCTTAGGACTCCTACGCCTAAGATTACTACTTAGGCTATATTACTAACTATTAATCCGATAAATGAAGCTCTATAGAATAGTTAACTAGCTATAGTAGAGCTTTAATAAAATTAGCGATAATAAGCTCCTCGGATTATAATAATAGCTCTATAATAGAGCTAGAGAGTACTAAAAAGATATAATAGGAGTTCGACGGTATTTTAGAGGAACTTAGAATATTATACTTAATATAGAAGGTTAGGAAGGGTCTCAATATCGACTTTATCGTTAATAGAGTAGAATTATAATTCCCTAGATTATTAGATTTAATATCTATAGATCTTAAGAGCGCTTAGATCCTTAAAGTAATAAGTATATATAGGATTATAAAGGAAGTTTACCTCTTAGAGGCGTTTATCGAAGACTTCTAGGGCTAGATCGAAGAGGACTTTAACTCCTATAATATAATAATTACTCGAGTATTAAAAGTATATCTAATAGAGCGCGGGATCCCTCTTCTAGGAGTAATAAATACTAAAACGTTAAAGAGATTAATATTAATACTTTTATAGGAGGAAATACTTAATATAATAGAATCGATTATTACTAATTAGGATTTAGTACTCTAAAGAGTAGAAGAATAAGGAGATTAATAGGATAATGAATAGTAATTTATAAGGAACGTTTAATTATCCTAAATCCGAAAACTATAAATAAAGAAGATAGATCCCCGATAGCCCCTAGCTCTAGGGTTATCTAATGAATAGAATAAATAATTTAGCTAACGAGAAATTATACTTTAATTATAAAGAAATAAGACCTTACCTCTAAATAGTACCTAGAACCTATTAGCTTAATATTATATTCTATTATTATATAAATTAGTAAATTCATTAATTAATAGAGCTATAATTAAGTGATTTATATTACTTTAGAATAAAGAGAGTAATTACTCTAAAGAGATATATAATATCTTTAATAATAAAATATATATCTTTATAAATATTTACGAACTATTATAAATCCGCTATATATAGCTCTATATACTCTTCCCGAATATACTTTTAAAGTATGTATAAACTTTCTTCCTAGAGTATATAAACTAGAGTATAGGACTCTATTAAATATACTTAGTAATTAAATAATAATTTAATCTAGAGATTAATAGAGTATAGTATTATATAGACTAAAGCTTAATAATATTCTACTCTATAATAATAGAAGCTAATAATATAGGAAAGTTATAAATAGAAATTCTCTAGATCCTTCTAGATAGGCTTTAATAGTACTAGAAAGTACTTAGCTCTATATTTAAAGAAGAGATTTATCTTTATATAAATACTCTAAGGGTAATTTAAGGCATCCTAGAGCTAAAGATTATATTAATAAGACTAGAACGATCTTTTAATATACTATCTATATAGCTTAAGAGTATACTAAAGGTAGAGGAGAATACTAGGATGCTTAGGTACTTCTATATTAATAGATATTATAGGAGCGGATATCGCTAAGCTAGTAGAAGGGGAGATCGTAGAGAGTAATTAATATATAGAATTAATAATTATTAGCTATCTAGAATTCGTAAATACTAGATATACTCTAAACTAGATTATAGATTAATAAAGTACTCTCCTAAGGAGTAATAATACTTAAAAGAGTAGTAGAAATATATATAGGAAATATATAGGGATTAATAGAAGGGATATTATTAATTTTTAATAGTAATAGAACCTATTAAGAGCTTAGAATTAGATAATCCTACTTCTAATAAGCTAAGAGTAGACGATATTTATAAGTCTAATCCTAAGAGCGAACTAATAAATACCTATATTATATACTTCCTAGTAAATAAGTCGTTCTAATATAGAATTAAGGGGAATAGTCTAAAAGCTAAAATAATAGCTCTAATAGAATAGCTCTTTACTTAGTATTAGATTAATAATACTTCTATATAATATAGTATTATCCTTAATATAAATATAATATTAATTTCTATAATAGGAGCTTTATAATAAAGGCCCTAATAGCTCTAATATTAAGCTTAATAATTAATAAATAGGGAATAGGGGCTAGAATAAGATTCGGAGTAGGAAATCCTATTTCTATAATAGAGGAGATTATTATTCTAATACTAATTAGGAGAATTATATTCTATATTATCTTAATAAATACCTTATTCCTACTTTATATTAAGGATATAGACGATCTTAGAATCTATTTAGATAATATTCGTAATAAGCTAGTAAAGTATATCGGGGAGCTCTAAGAGTATATACCTATTTTTTATAAATAGAGCTACTTATAGTTCTTCTTAGATACGAAGACCTATACTAGCTCCGGGATTATATATATAATAGGGATAGAGAGCGATAGAGTAGCGTTTCTAATAGAAATAGAGCTCCGATATATTTATAAATAGTTTAATTACCTATCTATAGAGAAGCTATAGAACCTACTCCTAAGAGTAGACTATAATATAAATTAAGATACTCTAGAGCTAATAAACTACTTCTATTATTATTATTAGATTAAAGGGAAGTCTCTATAATACTTTAAGTTTACTTTAAGGTTAGATATTAACTTTAATTATAAGATTTTAATTAATATTATATATTTAAATAGAAAGCCTATTCTTTATATAATCGATATAAATATAGGATTCTAGTCTATAACTTTTATTCCTAATTTTATAGTTTACGTAATATAGGAAGCCCTTAAGAGGTATTAATTAGATATTTATCTTAGGCCTCTAGATATTATAACTATTAATACTAGAACGAACTTTACCTCTATAGAATTTAGGGTAGAGGTATACCTCCTAGGTATAACCTATTATTAGATCCTAGTAGAGGCTTATTAATTAATCGGTAAAGTTAAGAGCTATTATAAACTAATTTATAGAGTATATAAGATCTTAAAGGTAGAATCTTATAATACGAGCCTAGAATCGCTACTTTAAGGAGTAATAAAAGTAATAAACGATATTACTAGACTTAACGGGTTAGTATTTATATTACTTATATTTAGAATAATACCTAGGATTACTATTAACTTAGCGCTTACTACGATCTAGGCGTAGCGTACTAAAGTTATTAATAAGGCGATAATAGAACTTTAGTAAATAGTCGCTAAGCGGAAAGTTAATAATACTCTTAATACCTAGAATAAACTAAATACTAAATAGTTACTACTGAGATCGCTAGAGCTAGGAAGCGACGTTCTTATATTCCGAGAGTAGGAGAAATAGACTAGTCCCTATAAAATTATATCGGTTTCTAATATAATAATTATAATCGAAATAGTTAATAGCTTAATAGAGTTTAGAGGAATATATATTAAGCTATATAATAGATCGCTAGATTAATAGATTAAGGAGATAATAGTAGTTCGAACTCTAGAGACCCTAGAACTATTTAAATACTTAGAGCTAATTCTATTATAATAATATAGGAGATTTAGGAAGTTAATAAATACTATAAATCTATTATAAATAGCTTTTATAGATTATAAGAATAATATAACTAGGTCTTTATAGATCGAGTACTAATTTATTATTAAAAGGGAATAGTAGAGGTACGATCTAGCTATTTAACTATATAATAAAAGTAAAATAACGACCCCTAGGAAGCTATTTAAATAGTCTAATTAGGAGGAAATCGACTTACTCCTAGTAGCTAGAATAATTATACTAATTAGGAGATCCGTATTTCCTAGTACTAAGATCTTTAGATACTAGCTTATAAGAGAAGTAAAAGGCCTCTTTTAAGCTTTATATAAGAAGTTAAGATTAATAGTTTAAGGATATAATAATTAGGAGAAGATAACCCTATTAATATAATTGCTTATAATTATATACTATAGCTAACGATTAATCCTAGCGATTACCCTAATACTATAGTAACGTAGCTACTAGTTAATATTCTATAATATTAGTTAGGCCTATACCTAGAGCGCTATAGATCTATTATATAACATTCTCCTATATATTCCTAAGGAGCTATAATATAGATACTTTAATAGAATCGTCTTCTATATTATAAAGCTATTCTATAGTATCGTAGAATTAGGTCTCTATTAGTTTATAACCTATTAGCGCTATTATAAAGAGCGCCTAAATACTATTCTAATAGGCTACGATCTATATTTACTTTTAATTAGAGCTAGAGAGAGCTTTAGACTAATCGGAATATAGATTAATAATACCCTTAACCTTAGAGAGCCCGCATTTATATAAAAAGAATAAATAGAGCTCGAAAGCGCTAGCTTCTAGGTAAAGCCTATTTCTATCCTTAATATAGGATCTAATAACGTCTTTAATAGCTATATTATTAAAATTAGAATTAAAGATCTTACGATTTAATAGAAAGGCTAAGGTAATCGCTTAGAGCTAGTAACCCTAGGGATAGCGAGCTTAGAGTAGGAATATATCGCCTAGAGAGCTTATAGTACTTATATTACTTTAACCTATTAACTAGAAGTAACCTTTGATTTCTCTATTATAGCCTAAGCTAAGAACTTATAAAAGGATAACTTTAAATAGCTTAATAAATATATATAATAGTAGATCGCTAATACGGGCTATAGCCTAAATTATATATACCTAGATCTCTTAATAGCTTAACTTTACGTATTTATTAATAGCTCTTTCGTTAATAATAAAGACCTTAATTTATAAATCGGATTCGTTATCCTCCTAGGTAATAAACGTTCCTATGATTAAGAGAATGCTTTTATAGTATATAATAATATCCTCTATTAATAATCTATTAAATATAAACGGATTATATATTTAGTTCTAGTTAGCGAAATCTATAATATAGTTAGTAGCTTCGATATAGCTTATATCCTTAAATAGATATTCTAAGAGATCTATAAACGCTTAAAACTATTACTCTTATAGATAGTTATCTATATTAATAGCTACTCGCTCTATTAATACTTTATTTAATTAAGTATAATAATAGAGAAACGCTTAATAATAGATCTTATAGTATTATAATAAAGCTATAAAGAATACGAAGTCGATGAAATTTATTAGATCGCTAAAAGTAATAACCCTATAGATTTAATAATTAAAGGAGTATTAAACTAAATACTAGAAGCGCTAATAAGCTTTAACGAAATTATAATTAGGATTAAAGGATAGGTTAAACGTTAAGAAAAGAATAAATAAGGGGTAAAAGTAATTAATATTAATAAAAATATAATAAAGCTTAAAAACGAGTACCCTAGAAGTAAAAACGATAACCCTATAATTAGTAAAATAGTAAAATAATTAATCTATAAAGTAGACTAAGCCTCGGAATCTAAAGAATCCGAGTTTAATTACTCTAATAAGTCCTATTAGAAGTAATTAAAGAGCTATAGAGCTATAGCCCGCTTAGCCGCTTTATACTTAATATTACTAAGACTATTAAAGTCTTTATTAAGGTCGTTACCCCTCTTAGCCTCCTCCTCCTTAATAATCGATAATATACCTTTAACGATAGTATACTATTTCTCTATATCCTATATCCCCTATTAATAGATCGTATAATTAGATAATTAGGGAAATAATAGAGAAGAGAGCTTATTAGCTTATTATTCTTATCCTAGGTAGCTAAAAACTTTATAGCGGGCTTAAATACCCTAACTAGACTATAGATAATAATCGTTAGAGCTGTAGATATTAGAAATAGAGATCGTAGAAGCTTATATTAGTTTATAAGAGTACCTAGAGGTATACTTATAGTAATAAGAACCCTTAGGCTCTAGATCGTAATATACGCTATTAGTACTAGTTTTAATTTACTTATTAATAAAATAAGACTTTAAATACTCTAAATAGGGGACTTTACGAATATTATTATATATATATACTATATACTAGGATTAATAGCTCCTACGATTAATGCTAACTATATTCTTATACTTAGCTACTCTCTTAGTAGGAGGGGTAACGGGTATAGGGGCTTTATACTTAGGAGGTATTATCGAGAGAGAGAGAGAGAGAAAGAGAAGGAGAAAGAGAGCAATAAAAAGGGGGATTTATTAATTATTAAAGCTCTAAAATAGTAGATTAGGCTAGCTAATCTTAAAAATAAAGAATCGTTATAGGGAAGAGGAAAGGTAAAAGGAATAGAATTACTATAATTTATTAATTAAATATATAGATCTATAGAGTATAGTATTTATTAAACTAGCTTAATAGGATCTATTAATTCTATTTAAGCGATTTAATTCTATTATTCCTATTAAAGGTAATTTAATTCTATTATTCCTATCGAAAAGCTAATAAAGGAGTAATAATAATTATTCTTCTACCCTCTATTAGTATATTAGTAATTTAGAGACTTTAAGAGCCTATATCTAGCCGTTATAAGAGCGCTAAGTAATTAGCTATTATACTATTTAATTACTATTCTTTTCCTTTATTAAAGGGTTTAAATGCCTATTCATATTATTTAATTATAATTTAATTCGTTTCCTTAAAGAGCTATTTAGTAGCTAGTTTAGCTGATCTATAGAGCTAGGGACTAAGGGATCTAGTACCTAAGGGAATAGTAATATTAAGCTGCGTTTTCCTTATTCTATCTATTATTCTCCTATTATTACTTATTTACTTATTCATTCATTATTTTATAGACTAGGGATCTAATGCACTAGAGACTAGAGAATTATAAGCGCATTAGAGTAGCTATTAACCTAGGTAATAGCTTCTAATATTAGTTCTATAGCAATCCTATCTATAAAGAAAAGAGAGCTAGTATTAAACTAATATTAGGGAATCGCCTAGGGCGGTGATCATTATACGGGATTCACTAATATAGTAATTACTAGGGCTAGGATTTATAGCTCTCAGGAGTACGTAATTCATAGCTTATATAACCGGTGAATTAGATAGGTATATCTAATTTACGTAGGTAGTAATGATTTAGAGAGATAGTATTAATAATCATTATAAGTCTTATATTACCTACCCTACCTATTCAGAGCTCTTAGGCATAGCCAAAGTAATGAATCAGGGTTTATATAAATAGTAAAGCCCTCTTAATAATTTAAGATATTTATTATTAAATTTATATTAAGAAGAATAATTAATAGAAAATAGCTTTCTAAATAAGATATAAATATTATAAATATATTATAATATTATTTAGGTTAATAAATACTTCTATTATTTTTTAAATATATATTTATTAAATATTTATTAAATTATTAAATAATTTCTATATTATTTATTTAAATAATATATTAATCTATTTATAAATAAAAAAGGAATATATAGCTTATTTTTAATAAATCTTAAAGAGATTTTAGGATTTTAAGCTCTTTATTAAATAATTAAAATATTTATTTTATTAAAATAAAATAGAATTTCTAGGATTTATTATTTTAAAAGAAAATATAATTATAAATCTAAGCTATATCTAAATTATAATTAAATAATAACCCTTAGAATCTTTTAAAGATATATAAATATTCCTAAGCTTTATAAACTTCTATAAATAGTTTATAAAAAGCTATTTAAAAACAATAGCCTTTTTATCTATTCTATTAAAAGGAAATATTATAAAGATTAAGAAAGGTCTATTTAAATAGCTATTTAAGGCTTAGAAAGTATTTAAATAATTAAAGATTATATTTATTATTATTATTATTCTAAGATATTAGGACTATATATTAGAAGGCTAGGTTAAGATTAATATATTTAATAATACTATTTTAAGGATTTTAAGCTAAAAATATAAAAATAAATAGAGGTTTATTAATTATTATTTATAGAAAATATTATTAATTAAATAATAATAGAATATTAAATAATAAGAATTATTTATAATTATAGAGAGCCTTAAATATTAATATTATTACTTAGAGGGTATAGAAGAGGTTTTTATAATATTAATTAATTATTAAGCCCTTAAAGGTATTATATAAATATTAATAAAAGACCTTTAAAGAAAGTTTATATAATAAATATATAGATTATTATCTTTTAATTTTAAAATCTAATATTAGCTTAGGATTATAAACCTAGCTAATAGCCTCTTAAAGTAATTAGACTATATAAGGGAATAAATATTAATAAATATTATACTTCCTATTTTAATTAAAAAGCTATAATTAATAGAAGACTTAATTATAGATATTTAATAAGCTATTATTAAGATTAAATTAAAGAATATTATAAATAGAGCTTATATTTAAATTATAAAGGTAACCCTATAAAGATAGAAGCTTATCCCTATATTAGAATAATACTATAACTCTAAGGAAAAAGGGACTTTACTTTTTAAGTAAAAAGTAAAATATATTTATATTATTATTAAGAAAAAAATAAAGAAAGAAGCTCTTTCTTAACTTTAAAATTAAAAAGTTAAAATTAAGAAGTTAATAATAATTTACTAAAAGACTATTTAAATAGAGTCTAAGGACCTAGGAGAGTCTAGAGTTATTATTCTAGATTAATATATCCTATATTCTATTATAAAAGAGCTTATAAAGAATAAAATAGTATTAAAGCTTACTTTTATTTTAGAATTTAAGAACTTAATTAGAGGTTTATAGGCTATTAATCTAGGATACTTTTTCTAAAAGGAGAATATAAGCTAATAAACTAGAAGAAGAATAAAATATACTTTAAATAAATAAAGTATTCTCCTCTTTAAAGGATAATTTATTATCCCTTTATAAAGGACTCTTTATAAAGAGCTATTAAAATAGTACTATAATAACTTATAAATAGGATATATAGAGGCTAATAAGACCTTTAAACTATTAAAGAGAAAGTTCTATTAAGAGAATATATTAATAGATATATATTAATATATTACTAAGTATTTAGTATATTAAGGGATATAAATACTCTAATATAAGCTATATAGGAAGCTATAATCGCTATTACTCCTATTATATCCCTTCTAAGAGATCTCTTTAGACTTTATTATAAATCTAATATTAATAATAAAAGATAATAATCGAGAATATAATTCTATTTTTATTATTATAGATCGTTTTATAAAGGTTATTTAATTCCTAGTAATTTATAAGATATTTATAGCTATAAGCTTAAACGCTATTCTTTATAAAGAAATAGAATATTAGTTTAGGAGTCTAAAGAATATTATAAATAATAAGGATAAGCTTCTTATTAATTAATTCTAAGAGGAATTCTATTAAGAAAGAGTAATTAAATACTATTTATTTATAGCTTATTACCTTTAAATAGATAGATAGATAGAGAGAACCTATTAGATACTAGAAAAGTACTTTCGCTATATTAGCGATTAAGCGCTAAAGGAGTAACTATATTATTTAAAAGAAGTAGAATTCTTTTATAATAATAGTACTAATATATAGTATTATTAGTATTTTACTATTTAAGGCCCTATATAGGTATTACCCGAGGATAATCGATTATATAGCCCTAAGAGAGGATATAAAGGTTAAAAGTATAAAGGAAAGAATTAAAAAGATTATAATTATTCGCTAATTAATTAGCAATAACTATTAATATATAATATATATTTAAGCTTTCTATTATAATAAGAGGTATATATTTAAAGTCTTTAAAGTCGGAGATATTATAAACCTCTCTATTAAGAACTTCCGCTTTAAGTTAAATCGGAAGCTAATACTTAGATATATTTAAATAAAGATTATAAAGAAGGTAAATAAATAGGCCTATTATATATTACTCCCCGAGATATATACTAGGATATATAATATTTTCCTAATATCTTCCTTAGAACTTTAATATAATCGCTAAATAAGCGCTAAATAATTAGCTTACTTCCTTATATTAGAAAAAGAATAAGAAGAATAGGAACTCGAGGATATTATAGCTTATAAAGAGGATTAAAGATAAAATTTCTATTTAATAAAATAAATAGAATAGCTAGTTAAATATAATACTTAGGAGCTAGAAAGCTATTTAGAAAACGTAATTTAAACTTTAGAAAGGTATAAGAAATATTAAAAATATAAATATAAATAATAAGATAAATAGCTAAGGGTTATAAGAAAATAAATAATAGAGCTATATAAGAAAAGAAATAATAATATTAATACTAGGCCTATAATAATAATATCAGTTTATTAATTAATTATTATAAAAGCATTTAATAATAATCTATTATTAAGATTAATATTATTTAAGGAAACCTATTATACTATTCTTAACCCTTATCTAATATAATAGATGAAAGCTTATTAATAAATTTATCCTCCTCTTCGCTATTATTATTAATAAAGCTATTAAGTACTTTACCCTAAAGCGATATCGCTAATTAATTGCCTAGAATATAGCTATTATATATAAATCGATTAACTAATCTAATACTATAAAGAACCTTCTAAGGCATTTAATATACTTTCTTTATTAAAGGGGGGCTAAAGGTAGTTAAGGCTATAGGACGCTTTAATAAAGCTATTATAGGAATATAGATCGCTTTAGCTATAGGATATATCTTAGATAGTCTATTAGATTAAGTAATTAAATTAGAAGCCTTTATTAAAGGAATAGGGGGTAATAATATATTATAAGGATAATCGTTAATAGGAATATAATAATTAATAGTTATTATAAAGGCTATAGCCTTACCTTTACCTTTATCCTTATTATAGGAAAATAGGAGATTATTATCTAGAAGATAAGTAAGGACGTTATTAGTACTATCTTTAATATATTTAAAAGGATTAAGGTTATTTATTAAAAGAGTAGAGGAAATATTATAGGAAGCTAGATATTTAGAAAACGATAATATTAATATATTAAGTTTATTAATATCTTTATTATTATCGACCTCTAAGACCTTTAATATCTTAGGGGCTATATTTATAGTATAAAGTACTTCTTAAGCTTTAATAAGCTTAATTTTAATAATAATAAGCTATTTCTCCTTAATAGCCTTCTCTTTAATAGCCTTTATTAATATTTTAATAATAATAATAGCTTTCTTTTTAATAGCTACCTTAGCCTTCTTCTTCTAAGTATTAGCTTTCTTCTTAATAGTAATATCCTCTATAATAATAATAAAATATTAAGAAATATAAGATAAAGGATAGCTAATAGAGCTATAATTAGGGTAATATATTCCTAAAAGGGGAGGATATATTAGAATATTACTATTTAGAGCCTCCTCTAGGAAAAGGGAAAGGTTTATATTAAAGGGGATCTTATCTATATTATATAAAGTCTTACTTTCTTTATTATCTTCTTTACCCTTTAAGGGCCGATTATATAATTTAATCTCCTAATTATATATAATAAAATTAAGAATATTAGCTTCTTTATAATAAATAATATATATAAGCTAATATATAATAATAACCTCTTTTATAATATTAATAGATAAAGGCTTTATTTATAAAAGCTAATTAATAAAGAATTATAGAAAGATTAATAAAAATTTATAGAATAATAAAGCTAGAGAGATAGAAGGGTATAGGTCGAAGAGGTCTTAATAAGGAGATATTATTCTAATTAATAAAGAAGAATCTAAAGACGCTATCGTAATTTATAGTATTATAGTATTAGCGATATTAAGAAGGGTTAGCGCTTAAATAAGATATCTTCTTAAAGTATCTAATTAACTCTATTAGCTAAGTAAAGTAATATGTATATTATTTTAGATTATAGTTTATTAAGTTAAATATATTACTCTCTATTATATTAATTATTATATAGTATTAATTATATTAAGCTAAGCTATAAAGAGGCTTAGGAATCTTTTTATATTAATAAATATTAAGGGAAGATTCTAGCGAATTTATAGAGAGATAAGCTCCTTTATCGTATTTATAGTAAATATATTTACTAGATAAATAACCGGCTACGTATTCTATACTAGGCTAGGAGGCTAATTTATTAAAATAATATTTATAAAGAGAATATTAGAGCTCCGAGACGGCTAAGCGATTATCCGCTTCTTAATTAGAGTGAAGATTAAGTGATAAATATTATTAAAATAAAGAGTAATATTTAATATAATAGTAATAGGGATTTAAATATAAAAATATAAAGGGATCTTATAATATATAAATTATAATAATAGAATTATTAAATCGTTATATAATAGGCGAAAACCTAATAATATATAATTATATAAAGAAGAAGAAAATTAGGCTTATATAGTAAAGAGAAGCCTAAGAGTTAATAGGGAAAATTATTTTATATTATTATCTATTCTTAATTATCGTAATTATTATTATTATTATAATACTATTTAATAATATACTTAAATTAAAGTATAACCTTATAAAGGAACTAGAATAAAGGAATACTATATATTAAGGTCCTATAAAGAGCTATTATCGGGAGATATAACGATGAAGGTATTATAAGTTCTAGGGACTAGACCTCCTAGAAGGGGGGCAATATAAGGAGTTAGACGTTAGACGTCTAGTAGCGGGTTATCGCTAATAGATTAGCGATAAGATCTAGTTTATAAATAGGGTCGAGGCTATACTTAATAGCTTCGATAAATTAAAGTTATAATATTAATATATTAATTGAAATCCGAATTATCTACTTTCCTTAATTAAGGCCCTTAACTTAATACCTTTATAGCTTTATATATAATTATTTTAATATCTTTAATAAGAATATAATACTTTATTAATTTATTTTATATAAAATAAAAATACTATTAGAAATATTTAAAAGTATATTCTTTATTATAGTTTATATTTTTATTAAATAATTAATAAAAATTTTCCTAATAATTAAAGAATATTAAAAGAGAAATATCTTTATTATTTTTAAAGTATAATAAATATAATTATTCTTAATAAATTAAATTTTATAAAGCCTTTAAAAGATATTCTTATTTAATAAAGCTTTAAAAGTCCCTTTAATAGATATTTATATTATTAATATTAGAATCCTTTTAATAAATTATTTCTAAGTTTTATATATAATTTTACTATATTATTTAAAGAATATAAATAAATTTAATTATCGATTATTTAATAATATAAGCTATATTTATATTAAATTAGAAAGTATTTCTAATTTTAATAATAATAAATTAATTATTAATTTTAAATTATTATATTATCTTCTTTAAATATTTTATAATTATAAATAAAAGGTTTATTATAATTCTTTATAATTAAAGTCTATTTAATAAAATATTAAATTAGAAATCGATTTTCTAGCCTTTATTCTTAGAATTCCTTAATTAAAGCCTAGAATACTTATAATTAAAGTTCTATTTATTAAGAAAGCTCTTTAATAATTTAATAATAATTTAATAAAAAGGATCTTAATTTAAATATAATCTTTCTATTATAATTATCTTTTAATAATTCTAATAATATCTTTATTAATTTATTATTTAATTACTAATTATTATAATAAATAATTCGCTTCTAAGTTTTAATATATTTAACTTAATATATTCTTTAGTTTAATCTAATTATAAATCATAGAAATTAAAGAATATAAAGGTATTAAGCTAAGGGCCTTAATTAAGGAAAGTAGATAATTTAGATTTTAATTAATATATTAATATTATAACTTTAATTTATCGAGGCTATCGAGCATAGCCTCGACTCTATTTATAAACTAGATCTTATCGCTAATCTATTAGTAATAACCTATTACTAGACGTTTAACGTCTAACTCCTTATAGATCTATAAAGCGCTTATAGTTATAAGCTTAAGTACTATTCTTTATAAAGAAGTAGAGTATTAGTTTAGGAGCTTTGAAAGTATTATAAGTAATAGGGCTAAGCTCTTTATTAATTAATTCTAGGAGGAATTCTACTAAGAAAGAGTAATTAAATACTACCTATATATAGCTTATTACCTATAAATAGATAGATAGATAGAGAGAACCTATTAGATACTAGAAAAATACCTTCGCTATATTAATAACTAAGTATTAAAGGAATAGCTATATTATTTAAAAGAAATAGAATTCTCTTATAATAATAATATATATAATATTATTAATATCTTACTATTTAAAGCTATATATAGATATTACTTAAGGATAGTCGATTATATAGCCCTAAGAAAGGATATTAAGTATTAGGTATAGCTATCTACTAAGAGGAAGTCCTAGGGCCTCGGCCCTAGGGACCCACTCTTAGTAGATATATAAGTAGTTAGTAATAGGCCCTAGAATATCCTAGGAAGAATAACGATTTATACTAATATTAATATACCCCTAACGTAAGGTCCTAATAATAGTAGTAACTAGACTTTCCGGTTATTCCTATATATAATCCTAAGATTTTCATTAAAGATAATAGTTAGTCTATTAAGATACTAGTCTATTACTACTATAGTAAAGAGATAAGGTTAAGATCTAGATAGAGTTAAGTTCCTATCTATTATAAGATTCCTATTATAGGATTCCTATTATAAGATTCCTATTATAGGATTCTATATTATAAGATTCCTATGAAGCCTTCCCTGAACCTATTAGATTTTCATTCCCTCGAGACTTCTCTATATTAGAGATAGATATTAAGGCCTATTAATTATACTATTAAATAGAGAGCTACTAGGATTAAGTAATTAAGATCCTACTATCTAATCTATCTATTATATTAGTATTTAGTAAACTAGCCTCTATTCTAGAGGAATAGTAATTTATATATATAGGCTATTAAGTAATATTAATATTATTATCGTTATTAGGATCCTAGGAGTTAATATAGATATACTATCCGCTAGAGTAGGTTATCGAGTATTATTAAGTTAAGTCTATATTCTTATATATAGCTAAGGTATTAAGATTATACTATTTAATACTTACCTTATAATAGAAATATAGGGATAAGATAGCGCTCTAGGTTATAGACTAAGAGGACTACTATTAGACTAGAGTATTTAGATAAGTAGAAGAGATTAAAAGTAGAATAATAGCTTGAAAGCACTCTATAGTATTTCCTATAACTAAAGAAACCCTTTTAATAGAGACCTCCTCTATATAGGATTAACCTACCTCTCCTAGAATTAATATATCGCTAATACTATCTATTAGATAGTAAGAATCGGCTATAGTAGAATAGGATTAGATACTAGCTCTAGGAATAGCCTCTACGATAACTATATAATAATAGCTAGTAATTATAATAGAGATCCTATAGATATAGCTCTAAATTAATACTATAAACTAGGGGATAGGACCTATAAATAACTAGAAAGTATTAATATATAGATACTTCTACTTAGACTATAAACCCGATTCTAGTAAATAGGAAAGATCCTTAATCTATATTATTAAGTAAGATATATATTAGACTAATATCGATATATTTCTTAACTCTATTAATAATTAGGCGGATACTATTAATAGATAGGCTATAGTAATATATACTCTACTATAGCTACTCTTAGGCTCTGCTAAGGCATAGTATATAATATTAACCGAAGACGAGAAATAAAGACTCTATACTAGGCTTAATGCTTAGAGACAGCTACTTAGACGTTAGTTCGCCTTAGATTCTAGTAAGGCTATAGAGCTGCTTAATACTTATCGGTATTCTAGATAGGACGTCCGCATAGGTCGTAATCTCTAGAAATTCGTCCTTAACGTTATTAGACTCTATAATACTATTAGAATAAATAATCTATTAATATAATTAAACTAAATATATTTTAAAATCGATCATACTCTAATAGTAAATTTACCTAAGACTAACCTTAATACTACTATTAACTTATTTATCTATAATGCCTAGGATAAAATAGAACTCCTATAGAGAGATTCTATTCTAATAGATACTAGATACCCTATAATAGTATATACTATAGATAACGATTATAGCTATAATAATAAACTAGACGACGTCGCCTTCCTAATATACGATTTATATTAGCTAGATTAATAAAAAGATAATAATTATAAAACCGATCCTTACTATAAATATAGCTAGAAAGAAGACTAATAGTAGAATAGAAATATTAATAAGGGCTAGAATAGTAATAGAACTATATATAATAGTAGATATAACTCCTATAATAACTAAAATAGTCGATATAATAATTATAGAAGCTAATATAATAATAGTAATAGATATAACCTCCGTCGAAGAGGTAGTACTATTAGAGGCTTATTCTATAGAGAAATTATATTTATATATAATAGTTATATATTTAGAGGCTAATATATAGATAGCTATAGGCTATATTAAAAATAGACTAGATATAATAAAAGTAGGACTAATTATATATATATCTATCTAATTAATTAAGACTCTTAAGAGAATGAATAAGACCTCTAATAGGATAGTTATAAAATAGTAGAGGAAGTTTTCTTAATAAAGGAGGATAAATAAGATATATTAGACTCCTATATTAATTATAATACTACTACTTCCTTATACTTCTCCGCGCTAATGAGTAAATTATAGTATAAAGCTACCCTATAGCGAGGGCGTCCGCTATAGTACTATTATAAATATAAGAAGTACTTTAAGTCTAGACGACTACTTATAGACTACGTCTTCGCTAATAATTATACTCTATTAAAACCTAAAAGCTAGAGTCTATAAGTAAGATAAGACTCCCTATATATATAATAGGACGCTATTATAAAGTAGACTATAGAGTTATAATATTAATATATTAATTAAAATCCGAACTATCTACTTTCCCTAATTAAGGCCCTTAGCTTAATACCTTTATATTCTTTAATTTCTATAATCTATAATTAGATTAAATTAAATAATAGATTAAATTAAATATATTAAGACTTAGAAGCGAATTACTTATTATAGTAATTAATAATTAGATAATAAATTAATAAGGATATTATCGGAATTATTAAGAGATAATTATAATAGAAAGACTATATTTAAACTAGGATCCTTTTCGCTAAACTATTATTAGATTATGGAAGAGTTTTCTTAATAAATAGAACTTTCATTATAAGTATTTTAGGCCTTAGTTAAGGAACTCTAAGAATAAAGGCTAGAAAATCGATTTCTAATTTAATATTTTATTAAATAGACTTTAATTATGAAGAATTATAATAAGCTTTTTATTTATAATTATAAGATATTTAAAGAAGATATTATAATTATTTAAATTAATAATTAATTTATTATTATTAAAGCTAGAAATACTTTCTAATTTAATATAAATATAGCTTAAATCGTTAAATAATTAATAATTAAATTTATTTATATTCTTTAAATAATATAATAAAATTATATATAAAACTTAAAAATAATTTATTAAGAGGACTTTAATATTAATAATATAAATATCTATTAAAGGGACTTTTAAAGCTTTATTAAGCGAGAATACCTTTTAAAGGATTTATAAAACTTAATTTATTAGGAATAGCTATATTTATTATACTTTAAGAATAATAGAGATATCTCCTTTTTAATATTCTTTAGTTATTAGGAAAGTATTTATTAATTATTTAATAAAAGTATAGATTATAATAAAGAATATATTTTCGGATACTTCTAATAGCTCCTTTACTTTATATAAGATAAATTAATAGAATATTATATTCTTATTAAAGATATTAGAATAGTTATATATAAAGCTTAGAGAATATAGGATATTAATTAATTATAGAATAAATAATAAAAGAATAGGAAATGAATATACTCTTAATTAAATTAGAGTAAATAATATAATATAGTACCTATATATAAGGGGCTTAAGAGAGAAACCCTATAGGATTAATTATTAGCGAAATAAGGATAACCTTTATATTATAATAGAGGGACTACTCCTTATTAAACGAGGAACCCGAACCTATACTCTATAAGAACTCTATTTAGAAGCTAAAGGGCTACCCCTATAATATCTATAAATATATACTTCTATTATAATAAAACTAGCTATTAGATATAAAATTGCTTATAATTAGACCCCTAGAGATATAAGGCTATAGTTATAGGTATATAGTTATTTAAATTCGAGGGTATTTAAATAATAGAGCTCGTAGAAAACGATTTAGTATAGGCCTTAACCTAAAGGGTATTATACTTAAAATAAATATTAGGAAAATTATTAAAGTATTAATAATTATTTTATAATAAAGTAAAGAGATTAAATTCTCTATTAACCTAGATATTAATACTATAATAGATATTATTAATCCTATTCTTATTTAATTATTAAAATTATAAGAAATAGAAAGTATAAAAGCCCTTAAATTATAAACGTTTAATAGTTAAATAGTAATTAATTATAGGATACTTATATTCTCTTTCTATTTACTAGATATATAGAACTGCCCCCGATTATTATATTAGCTATTTATATATATAGAATAGTTTAAAGGGTCTAATTATATATTCCTATTTAATAATAATATAAGGAAGGAAGGTATTTAAATAGATATTTCTATTTAATCCTTTATTTAAAGCTATATATTAAATATAAGCCTAGAAGAGTTTATAAAGATATTAATCGAGGATAAAGCTAAAGCTTATATCGCTTATATTACTTAAGCTATAATAATAACGTTTAATATAATTATCCCTATCATTAACGATTTACCCTTAAATAAGGGGCGGGCTAAAGCATTTCCTATAGAATTTACTAAATTCGAAGATATTTTCTCTAAAGACTTAATAAAGGAACTATTAATATTAAAAGATATAGAATACTTAGTAGACCTAAAAGAAGGAGCTAAACCCCTTTATAGCTCTATCTATTTATTATTATAGAAGTAATTAGAAGAGCTCTATTACTATATTATAGAAAAGGAAGCTATAAAGAGGATTAAAAAGTCTATTAGCTTTATAGGGGCCCTAGTCCTATTTATATTAAAGAAGGATAAGAGCTTATATTTATATATATATTATTAAAGCTTTAATATAATTATAATAAAGAATTATTAGCTTCTCCTATTAATAAGCGAACTTTTAGACTATTTTATAGGAATAAAGTACTTTTCTAAGGTTAATATCTAGGACGTTTATTATTAGATTTATATTAAGAAGAGTAATTAATAGAAAATAGCTTTCTACATAAGATATAAATATTATAAATATATTATAATATTATTTAGATCAATAAATACTTTTATTACTTTCTAAGTATATATTTATTAAATATTTATTAAATTATTAAATAACTTCTATATTATTTATTTAAATAATATATTAATCTATTCCTAAATAAGGGAAGAGTATATACCCTATTTCTAATAAATCCTAAAGAGACTTTAGGACCTTAAACTCTTTATTAAATAATTAAAATACTTATTTTATTAGAATAAAATAGAATTCCTAGGATTTATTATCTTAAAAGAAAATATAATTATAGATCTAAATTATATTTAAGCTATAGCTAAATAATAACCCCTAGAATCCTTTAAAGATATATAAATATTCTTAAGCTTTATAAACTTCTATAAATAGTTTATAGAAAGCTATTTAAAAATAATAGCCCCTTTATCCGCTCTATTAAAAGTAAGTATTATAGGGGTTAAGAAAGGGCTATTTAAATAGCTATTTAAGGCTTAGAAAGTATTCGAATAATTAAAAATTATATTTACTATTATTATAATTTTAAAATATTAGGATTATATATTAGAAGGCTAGGTAGATATTAATATATCTAATAATACTATCTTAGGGATCTTTAATTAAAAGTATAAAAATAGGTAGAGGTATTAAGAGGGCTTTACTGCTTATATGAACCCTGATTCATTACTTTGGCTATGCCTAAGAGCTCTGAATAGGTAGGGTAGGTAATATAAGACTTATAATAATTATTAATATTATCTCTCTAAATCACTACTACCTACGTAAATCAGATATACCTATCTAATTTACCGATTACGTAAGCTATGAATTACGTGCTCCTAAGAGCTATGAATCCTAGCCCCGGTAATTACTATATCGGTGAATCCCCTATAGTGATTACCGACCTAGGTAATCCCCTAATATTAGTTTAATACTAGCTATCTTTTCTTTATAGATATGATTACTTAAGGGACTAATATCGGGCTCTATTAACTAGTTAATAGCTACTCTAATGCGCTTATAATCCTCTAGTCTCTAGTATATTAGATCTACTATCCTAATCTATAAAATAAATAAATAAATAAATAAATAAGTAAATAATAAGAGAATAATAGATAGAATAAGGAAAAAAACGTAGCTTAATACTATTATTCCTATAAACGCTGAATCCCTAGTCCCTAGCGCTACGGATCAATTAAACTAGCTACTAAATAGCTCTCTAAGGAAACGAATTAAATTATAATTAAATAATAGGAATAGGCTTTTAAACCTTTTAATAAAGGAAATGAATAGTAATTAAATAATATAATAGCTAATTAAATAGCGCTCTTATAATAGCTAGATATAGGCTCCTAAAGTCTCTAAATCGCTAATACGCTAATAGAGGGTAGAAGAATAATTATTATTGCCCCTTTTATTAGCTTTCTCGATAGGAATAATAGAATTAAACTACTTTCGATAGGAATAATAGAATTAAACCGCCTAAATAGAATTAATAGATCCTATTAAGCTAATTTAGTAAATATTATACTCTATAGATCTATATATCTAATTAGTAAGTTATAGTAATTCTATTCCTTTTACTTTCCCTCTTCCTTATAACGATTCTTTATTTTTAAGATTAGCTAGCCTAATTTACTATTTTAGAGCTCCGACGATTATTAAATCCCTATTTTTACTACTCTCTCTCTCTCTCTTTTTCTCTTATCCCGGCCTCGATAATGCTACTTAAGTACAAAGCCCTTATACCTATTACCCCTCCCGCTAAGAGAGTAGTAAAGTATAAGAACCTAATCGGCATTAATTATAAGAGCTATTAATCTAGGATATAATATATATACGTAATAATATTTATAAGGTCCTTTATTTAGAATATTTAAAGTCTTATCTTATTAATAAGTAAACTAAAACTAGCGCTAATAGCGTATATTACGATTTAGAGCCTAAGGGTTCCTATTACTATATATATACCTCTAAGTACTCTTATAAATTAATATAAGCTTCTACGATCTCTATTTTCTAATATCTATAGCTCTAACGATTATTATCTATAATCCGGTTAGGGCGTTTAAGCTTATTATAAAGTTTTTAGCCGCTTAAGATAAGAATAATAAACTAGTAAGTTCTCTTCTTTATTATTTCCTTAATTATCTAATCGTATAATTAGCTAATAGGGGAATATAGGATATAGAGAAGTAGCGTATTATTATAAAGGGTATATTAATAATCGCTAAGGAGGAGGAGGCGAAGGGGGGTAACGACCTTATCAAGGACCTCGATAGTCTTTATAATACTAACTATAAAGTAGCTAGGCGGGCCGTGGCTCTATAGCTCTTTAACTACCTCTAGTAGGACTCGCTAGAGTAATTAAACTTAGATTCTTCGGATTCCGAGGCTTAATCCGCTTTATAGAATAATTACTTTACTATTTTACTAATTATAGGGTCATCGTTTTTACTTCTAGGGTACTCGTTTTTAGGCTTTATTATATTTTTATTAATATTAATTACCTTTACCCCTTAATTATTCTTTTCTTAACGTTTAATTTATCCTTTAATCCTAATTATAACTTTATTAGAGCTTATTAGCGCTTCTAGTATTTAGTTTAGCGCTCCCTTAATTATTAAATCTATAGAGTTATTGCCTCTAGCGATCTAACGAATTTCATCGACTTCGTATTCTTTATAGCTTTACTTTAATACTATAAGATCTATTATTAAGCGTTTCTCTACTATTACGCTTAGTTAAACTAGGTATTAGTAGAGCGAGTAGCTATTAATATAGATAATTATCTATAAGAGTAATAGTTCTAAGCGTTTATAGATCTCTTAGAGTATCTATTTAAGGATATAAGCTATATTAAAGCTATTAATTATATTATAGATTTTACTAGCTAGAACTAAATATATAACCCGTTTATATTTAATAGATTATTAATAGAGGATATTACTATATACTATAAAGGCGTTCTCCTAATCGCTAGAACGTTTATTACCTAGGAGGATAACGAATCTAATCTATAAACTAAAGTCCTTATTATTAATAAAGGAGCTATTAACGAATACGTAAAATTAGGCTATTAAGAGATCTAGGCGTATATAATTTAGGCTATAGCCTATATTAGCGATCTACTATTATATATATTTATTAAGCTATTTAAAGTCGTCTTCTTATAGATTCTTAGCTTAGGCTATAATAGAGAAATCGAAGGCTACCTCTAATTAATAAGTTAAAGTAATATAAGTATTATAAGCTCTCTAAGTAATATATTCCTATTCTAAGCTCGCTATCCCTAGGGTTACTAGCTCTAGGCGATTACTTTACTCTTTCTATTAAATCGTAAGATCTTTAGTTCTAACTTTAATAATATAGCTATTAAAGATACTATTAGATCCTATATTAAGGATAGAAGTAGGCTTTACTCGGAAGCTAGCGCTTTCGAGCTCTATTTATTCCTTTTATATAAATGCAGGCTCTCCGAGGTTAAGGGTATCGTTAATCTATATCTTAACTAGCCTAAAGCTCTCTCTAGCTCTAGTTAGGAGTAAATATAGATCGTAGCCTATTAGGATAGCGTTTAGGCGCTCTTTATAATAGTATTAATAGGTTATAAACTAATAGAGATCTAACTCTGCGATGCTATAGAGCGGCTTTATAATATAGAAGACGATTCCGTTAGGGTATCTATACTATAGCTCCTTAGGAATATATAGGATAACGTTATATAATAGATCTATAGTACTCTAAGTATAAGCTTAATTAATATTATAGAGTATTAATTAATAGCTACGTTATTATAATATTAAAGTAATTACTAGGATTAATCGTTAGCTATAGTATATAATTATAGGCAATTATATTAATAGGGTTATCTTCTCCTAGTTACTATATCCTTAAACTATTAGTTTTAATTTCTTATATAGGGCTTAAGGGAGGCCTTTTACCTCTCTTATAATATAAGGAGTTAGACGTTAGACGTCCAATAGCGGGTTATCGCTAATAGATTAGCGATAAGATCTAGTTTATAAGTAGAGTCGAGGCTATACTCGATAGCCTTAATAAGTTAAAGTTATAATACTAATACGCTAATTAAAATCCGAACTATCTACTTTCCCTAATTAAGGCCCTTAGCCTAATACTTTTATATTCTTTAATTTCTATAACCTATAATTAGATTAAGCTGAGTAATAGATTAAACTAAGCGTACTAGGACTTAGAAGCGAATTATTAATTATAGCGGTTAATAGTTAGACGATAAGCTAATAAGGATATTATCGGAATCGTTAAGAGATAGTCGTAATAGAAAGACTATACCTGAATTAGGATCCTTTTCGCTAGAATATCGTTAAACCGTTAAAGAGCCTTTTCGATAAATAGAACCTTAATTATAGGTATTCTAGGCCTTAGTCGAGGAACTCCGAGAATAGAGGCTAGAAAATCGACTTCTAGTCTAATACTTTATTAAATAGACTCTAATTATAAAGAATTACGATAAGCCTTTTACTTATAATTATAAGATATTTAAAGAGGATACTATAATCGCTTAAATTAACGATTAGCTTATTATTATTAAGGCTAGAAATACTTTCTAGTTTAATATAAATATAGCTTAAATCGTCGAGTAATCGACGATTAAATTTATTTATATTCTTTAAATAGTATAGCGAAACTATATACGAAACTTAGAGGCGATTCGCTAAGAGGACCCTAATATTAACGATATAAATATTTATTAAAGGGATTTTTAAAGCTTTATTAAATAAGAATGCCTCTTAAAGGACCTATAAAACCTAGTTTATTAGGAATAGCTATATTTATTATACTTTAAAGGTAATAGAGATATCTCCTTTTTAATATTCTTTAATTATTAGGAAAGTATTTATTAATTATTTAGTAAAAGCGTAGATTATAATAAAAAGCGTACTTTTAGATATTTCTAATAGCTCTTTTGCTTTATATAGGATAAATTAATAGAGTATTATATTCCTATTAAGGATATTAGAATAATTATATATAAAGCTTAGAGAATATAAGATATTAATTAATTATAGAATAAATAATAAGAGAGTAGGAAACGAATATATTCTTAATTGAATTATAGCGAATAATATAATATAGTATTTATATATAAGGGGCCTAAGAGAGAAACCCTATAGGATTAATCGCTAGCGAAACGAGGACGACCTTCATATTATAATAGAGGGACTACTCCTTACTAAGTAAGGAACCTAAACCTATATTCTATAAGAACTCTATCTAGAGGCCGAGGGGCTACTTTTATAATATCTATAAATATATACTTCTATTATAATAAAACCGGCTATTAAATATAAAATTGCTTATAGCTAGACCCCTAGAGATATAAGGCTATAGTTATAGGTATATAATTATCTAAATTCGAGGGCGTCTAGGTAATAGAGCTCTCGGAAAACGATTTAATATAGGCCTTAATTTAAAGGGTACTATATTTAAAATAAATATCGGGAAAACTATTAAAATATTAGTAATTACTTTATAATAAAGTAAAGAGATTAAATTCTCTACTAACCTAGATATTAATATTATAATAGATATTATTAATTTTATTCTTATTTAATTATTAAAGTTATAAGAAATAGAAAATATAGAAGCCCCTAAACTATAAACGTTTAATAGCTAGATAGCGATTAATTATAGGATATTCGTACTCTTTTTCTATTTACTAGATATATAGAACTATCCCCGATTATTATATTAGCTATTTATATATATAGAATAGCTTAAAGGGTCTAACTATATATTCCTATTTAATAATAATATAAGTAAGGAAAGTATTTAAATAAATACCTTTACCCGATCTTTTATCTAAAGCTATATATTAAATATAGACCTAGAAGAGTTCGTAAGGATATTAATTAAAGATGAAGCTAAAGCTTATATCGTTTATATTATTTAAGCTATAATAATAATATTTAATATAATTATCCCTATTATTAATAATCTACCCTTAAATAAAGGGCGGGCTAAAATACTTCTTATAGAATTTATTAAATTTAAAGATATTTTCTCCGAAGATTTAATAAAGGAATTATTAATATTAAAAGATATAGAATACTTAGTAGATCTAAAAGAGAGAGCTAAACCCCTTTATAGCCCTATCTATTTATTATTATAGAAGTAATTAGAAGAGCTTTATTATTATATTATAGAAAAGGAAGCTATAAAGAGGATTAAAAAGTCTATTAGCCCTATAAAAGCCTTAATCCTATTCGTACTAAAGAAGGACGGGAGCTTATATCTCTATATAGACTATTAAGGCCTTAATATAATTATAATAAAGAATTATTACCCTCTCCTATTAATAAATAAACTTTTAGACTACTTCGTAGGAGCGAAGTACTTTTCTAAGATCGATATCTAGAACGTTTATTATTAGATTTATATTAAGAAGAATAATTAATAGAAAATAGCTTTCTAAATAAGATATAAATATTATAAATATATTATAATATTATTCGGATTAATAAATACTCTTATTATTTTCTAGGTATATATTTACTAAATATTTACTAAACTATTAAACGACTTCTATATTACTTACCTAGATAATATATTAATCTATTTATAAATAAGGGAGGAATATATAGCCTATTTCTAGTAAATCCTAAAAAGACTTTAGGACTTCGAGCTCTTTATTAAATAATCGAAGTACTTATTTTATTAAGATAAAATAGAATTCTTAGGATTTATTATCTTAAAAGAAAGCGTAATTATAGATCTAAACTATATCTAAGCTATAATTAAATAGTAACCCCTAGAATCCTTTAGGGATATATAAGTATTCCTAAGCTTTATAAACTTCTATAAATAGTTTATAAAAGGCTATTTAAAAATAATAGCCCCTTTATCTACTCTATTAAAAGGAAGTATTATAAAAGTTAAGAAGGGGCTATTTAAATAGCTACTTAAGGCTTAGAAGGTATTCGAATAATTAAAAATTACGTTTACTATTATTACGATTTTAAGATATTAGGACTATATATTAGAAAGCTAGGTCGAGACCGATATATTTAATACTATTATTTTAAGGATCCTTAGCTAAAAGTATAAAAATAAATAGAAGCTAGTTACTTACTATTCGCAGAAACTATTATTAACCGAATAGCGATAAAGTACTAGGTAATAAGAATTACTTATAATCGTAGAGAGCCTCGAATACTAGCGCTATTACCTAGAGGGTACGGGATAGGTTTTTACTATATTAACCGATTATTAAGCTCTTAAAGGTATTATATAAATATTAATAAGAGACTTTTAAGGAAAGCTTATATAATAAATATATAGATTATTATCTTTTAATTTTAAAATCTAATACTAGCTTAGGGTTATAAACCTAGCTAATAGCCTCTTAGAGTAATTAGATTATATAGGGGAATAAATATTAATAAATAATATATTTCCTATTTTATTTAAAAAGCTATAATTAATAGAAGATTTAATTATAGACGTTTAGCGAGCTATTACTAAGACTAAGCTAAAGGATACTATAAATAGAGTTTACGTTTAAGCTATAAAAGCGACCCTATAAAGATAGAAGCCTATCCCTATATTAGAACGATATTATAGCTCTAGGGAAAGGGGGACCTTACCCCTTAAGCGAAGAGTAAAATATATTTATATTACTATTAAGAAAAAAGCGAAGAAAGAAGCTCTTTCTTAACCTTAAAGCTAAAAAGCTAAAGCTAAGAAGTTAGCGATAATTCGCTAAAAGATTACTTAAATAGAGTCTAAGGATTTAAAAGAATCTAGGATTATTATTCTAGATTAATATATTCTATATTCTATTATAAAGGAGCTTATAAAGAATGAAATAGCGCTAAAGCTTACTTCTATTTTAGAATTTAAGAACTTAATTAAAGATCTATAAGCTATTAATCTAGGATACCTTCTCTAAAGGGAGAATATAAGCTAATAAGCTAGAAGAAGAGTAGGGTATACTTTAGATAAATAAAGTACCCTCTTCTTTAAAGGACGACTTATTATCCCTCTATAAGGGACTCTCTATAGGGAGCTATTAAAATAGTATTATAATAATCTATAAATAGGATATATAAGGGCTAATAAGACCCTTAAACTTCTAAGGAGAAAGTTCTATTAAGAGAATATATTAATAGATATATATTAATATATTACTAAATACCTAGTATATTAAGGGATATAAGTACTTTAATATAAGCTATATAGGAAACTATAATCGCTATTACTCCTATTATATCCCTTTTAAGAGATCTCCTTAGACTTTATTATAAGTTTAGTATTAATAATAAAAGATAATAATCTAGAATATAATTCTATCTTTATTATTATAGATTATTTTATAAAGGTTATTTAATTCCTAATAATTTATAAGATATTTATAATTATAAGCTTAAACGCTATATTTTACGAAGAAATAGAATATTAATTTAGGAATCTAGAGGGTATTATAAATAATAAGGATAAGCTCTTTATTAATTAATTCTAAGAGGAATTCTATTAAGAAAGAGTAATTAAATACTATTTATTTATAGCCTATTACCCTTAGATAGATAGATAGATAGAGAGAACCTACTAGATATTAGAAAAGTACTTTTACTATATTAATAATTAAGTATTAAAAGAATAGCTATATTATTTAAAAGAAATAGAGTTCTTTTATAATAATAATATATATAATATTATTAATATCTTATCGTTTAAGGCCCTATATAGGTATTACTTAAGGATAGTCGATTATATAGCCTTAAAAGAGGATATTAAGGTCGAGGGCGTAAAGGAAAGAATTAAAAAGATTACGATTATTCGCTAATTAATTAGCGAAAACTAGTAATATATAGTATATACTTAAGCTTTCTACTACGATAAGAGGTATATACTTAAAGTCTTTAAGGTCGGAGACGTTATAGGCCTCTCTATTAAGAATTTCCGCTTTAAGTTGAATTAGAAGCTAGCGCTTAAATATATCTAAGTAAAGATTATAGAGAAGGTAAGCGAATAAGCCTACTATATATTACTCCCTAAGATATATACTAGGATATATAATATCTTCTTAGTATCCTCCTTAGAACCCTAATACGATTATTAAATAGGCGCTAAATAATCGGCCTACCTCCTTATATTAGAAAAAGAATAAGAAGAATAGGAACTCGAGGATATTATAGCCTATAAAGAGGATTAAAGATAAAATTTCTATTTAATAAAATAGATAAAGTAGCTAATTAAATATAATATTTAAGAGCTAAAAAGCTATTTAGAAAACGTAACTTAAACCTTAAAAAGGTATAAGAAATACTAAAAGTATAAATATAAACGATAGGATAAATAGCTAAGGGTTATAAGAAAATAAATAATAAAGCTATATAAGAAAAGAAAATAATAATATTAATATTAAGCCTATAATAATAATATCGGTTCGCTAATTAAATATTACGATAATATTTAATAATAGTTTATTATTAAGATTAATACTATTTAAGGAAACCTATTATATTATTCTTAACCTTTATCTAATATAATAAGCGAAAGCTTATTAATAAGTTTATCCTCCTCCTTACTACTATTATTAATAAAGCTATTAAGTATTTTACCCTAAAGCGATATTACTAATTAATTACTTAGAATATAGCTACTATATATAGATCGATTAGCTAGTCTAGTATTACGAAGAACCTTCTAAGGCATCTAATATACTTTCTTCGCTAAAGGGGGGCTAGGGGTAGTTAAGGCTATAGGATGCTTCGATAAAGCTATTATAGGAATATAGATCGCCTTAGCTATAGGATATATCTTAGATAGTCTATTAGACTAAGTAATTAGACTAGAAGCCTTCGTTAAAGGAATAGGGGGTAATAGTATATTATAAGGATAGTTATTAATAGGAACGTAGCGATTAAGGGTTATTATAGGAGCTATAGCTTTACCTTTACCCTTATCCTTATTATAGGAAAATAGGAGATTACTATTTAGAGGATAAGTAAGGATATTATTAGTACTATCTTTAATATACTTAAAAGGATCGAGGTTATTTATTAAAGGAGTAGAGGAAATATTATAAGAAGCTAGATATTTAGAAAACGATAATATTAATATATTAGGTTCGCTAATATCCTTATTATCGTTATCGACCTCTAAGACCTCTAATATCTTAGGGGCTATACCTATAATATAAAGCGCTTCCTAAGCTTTAATAAGCTTAGCCTTAATAGTAATAAGCCGTTTCTCCTTAATAGCCTTCTCCTTAATAGCCTTTACTAATACCTTAATAATAATAATAGCTTTCTTCTTAATAGCTACTTTAGCCTTCTTCTTCTTAATATTAGCCTTCTTCTTAATAATAATATCCTCTATAGTAATTATAAAGTACTAAGAAGCGTAAAACGAGGAATAGCTAATAGGGCTATAATTAGGGTAATATATTCCTAAAAGGTAAGGATATATTAAAGTATTACTATTTAGAGCCTCCTCTAGGAGGAGGGAAAAGTTTATATTAAAGGGGATCTTATCTATATTATATAAGGTTTTACTTTCTTTATTATCTTCTTTACCCTTTAAGGGCTAATTATATAATTTAATCTCTTAATTATATATAATAAAGTTAAGAATATTAGCTTCTTTATAATAAATAATATATATAAGCTAATATATAGTAATAGCTTCCTCTATAATATTAATAGATAAAGGCTTTATTTATAAGGGTTAATTAGCGAAGAATCGTAGAAAGATTAATAAAAACTATAGAATAATAAAGCTAGAGAGATAGAAAGGTATAGATTAAAGAGGTCTTAATAAGGAGATATTACTCTAATTAATAAAGAAGAATTTAAAAATATTATTATAATTTATAGTATTATAATACTAGCTATAGTAAAAAGGGTTAGTACTTAAATAGGATATCTTCTTAAAGTATTTAATTAACTCTATTAGCTAAGTAAAGTAATAAGTATACTATTTCGGATTATAATTTACTAAATTAATTATATTACTCTCTATTATATCGATTATTATATAATACTAGATATATTAAGCTAAGCTATAGAGAGGCTTAGGAATCTTTTATATTAATAAATATTAAAGGAAGATTTTAGCGAATTTATAGAGAAATAAGCTCCTTTATTATATTTATAATAAATGCATTTACTAGATAAATAACTAGCTATATACTCTATATTAAGCTAGGAGGCTAATTTACTAAAATAATATTCGTAAAGAGGATACTAGAGCTCTAAGATAGCTAAGCGATTATCTACTTCTTAATTAGAGTTAGGATTAAATGGATAAATATTATTAAAATAAAGAATAATATCTAATATAATAGTAATAGGGATTTAAATTTAAAAATATAAAGGGATTTTATAATATATAATTATAATAATAGAATCGTCGAGTTATTATATAGTAGGCGAAAACCTTATAATATATAGCTATATAAGGAAGAAGAAAATTAAGCTTATATAATAAAGAGAAGCTTAAGAGTTAATAGGGAAAATTATTTTATATTATTATTTATTCTTAATTATTATAATTATTACTATTATTATAATACTACTTAATAATATATTTAAATTAAAGTATAACTCTATAAAGGAACTAGAATAAAGGAATATTATATATTAAAGTCCTATAAAGAGCTATTATTAGGAGATATAATAATAAAAGCATTATAAGTTCTAGGGACTAGACCTCCTAGAGGGGGGGCAATATAAGGAGTTAGACGTTAGACGTCTAGTAGTAGGTTATTACTAATAGATTAACGATAAGATCTAGTTTATAAATAGAGTTAAAGCTATACTTAATAGCTTTAATAAGTTAAAGTTATAATATTAATACGCTAATTAAAATCTAAACTATTTACTTTCCCTAATTAAGGCCCTTAGCCTAATACCTTTATAAAATGCTAATATCCTAATACTCTATTCCTAGGAGATAATAATAGATTATAGGTTCGGCTAGAGTTATAGTAATATAAATATAATATAGGAAATTAAATTAATAAAGTAATTAAGCGGATCTAAATAACCCTAGGGAAGAAATATATTAGTAACTATTCTATCTTCTTATAGATTTATAATAAAGAATAAAGTATTATACCCCTATTATACTATATAATAATAGATATATTTATTAACCTTATTCCTAGTAAGGAGTATAATATATTCTAGACTAAGTCTAGTAGATATAAGTATAGTATCTAGCTTAGGTTTTAATAGACCTTACTCCTTAAAGATTAATATTTAGGAAGTAAATATATCCTCTACCTAGCTAAGTACGTCTACCTATACCCTACTAACTTAGGTAGTATTTAATTCTAGGCTTAATTAATTAAATAGGTCCTCTTTTATTTAATACCAAGCTATTTACTCCTTTATAATATAATTAGAAGCGCTATTTATAATCTATATTATTAAATAGAGATAGGAGAGTAATTATTTCTCGATAAATAATATAGAATAGAATAGATAATATAGTTCTAGGCCGTTTACTATATTATTCTTAAAGTTAAAGCTTTTACTTAGACTCTTCTCGAACTTAGTAAACTTAATAATATCTACTATAAATAGCTATTTTTCTTAAATAGTATTTAGAAGGATAATAATCTTTACTTTACGAACTTATTTATAGCTATTAATCTAATAGAGAAAGGTAAATTTACGCTAATTATCTATTAATAGAAGTATAATAGAGCTTATTATTAATTAGAATAGGACGATATATTATTTCCCTTTCTTATTATAATATTATCCGAGGTCCTATAATCTATATATATTAAATTAAGTAAGAATAACTTACTTAATAATAAGGACTTAGATACCCTTAATAAATTATAATATCCTATAATATAAGAGAACGTCCTTAAAAATTAATAGATAATCGTCTCTAGAATAATTAAAAGAGTACTCTCTTTTATAGCGGAATCTACTTAAAGGAATATTTAAAGGGATAATTATATCTTAGAATATATAGATTCTAAGCTAAATAAGGCTAATAAAGTAATTATAATAATCTTATTTAATATCTCTTAGAAATAGATTAACCGTATTAATTTATAGAATATAATTCTAATATAAATTAATTAGATATTAATTAAGATTCTATAATTCTAAAACGATACTATTTAATATAATTTATATAATTTAGCTAAAGCTATTTATAATAAAATTAAAGCTCTTAAAGATATAGTTAATAGAGTAAATAATAGGATGTAATTATTAATTATAATAATTTTAATAATAGAGTATAGATTATTAATATTATCGCTATTAGCTAGAGCCTCCTCTATTATAGAATTAGATTTATTTATAAGATCTAGGACTATATAATAAATATCGATAAAGGGATTCCTATTAATATACTTAATTATATTATATTTATATTAATTATCTCCAAGAAGTATATTACTATAACCCCTATTCTAATAGACTCCTATTAAATTATTATAATAGACTCTAGCTAAGTTATTATTATAATAATTACTAGCTAGTAGATCGTCTACTAAGACTAAGATTATAAGCGCTATAAGCTTATCCCTATATTTACCGATTCCGCCTACTAAATTAGATATATTTAGCGAAGATAAATTCTAGGAGGAATCCCCCTACTTAGCGGGTAAGAGGTAATAGGGATAAGACTCTAACCTATTAATAAAGAGGCGCTAATAGAATAGACTCTAAAACTAGAATAGCTAATTATTATAGAGGGAATAAAAGTATAAGTAATAAGACTATATAAATAGTAGATTAATTAGGCTATTAGGAGTTAATATTATATAATTAAGATATTAAGAGTTTATATTATATAATTAAGTAATTAAGGATCTATAGTTTATTATATAATCGGGGAGATAAGGACTATATTATTATATAGATATAGTTCCTCGAGGAGGCAATAGTATTAGGGGCACCTATAGAGACTACTCTAGCTATAGACTCTAGCTAGACTCCGCTAGAGTCCTAGGGCTAGGGTATTCTATTAATAGGGGTATCCGCCTAGATACTAGTAGTACTAGATAGTTAACTATTTATACTAATACTAATATGCCCCTAATATAAGGTCCTAATAATTATAATATTAAATAAGCTTATACTTAGAGTATTATAGATCTATTATATAATATTCTCCTATATATTCCTAAGGAGCTATAATATAAATATTTTAATAGAATCGTCTTCTATATTATAAAGCTATTCTATAGTATTATAGAGTTAGGTCTCTATTAGTTTATAATCTATTAATATTATTATAGAGAGCGCTTAAATACTATTCTAATAGGCTACGATCTATATTTACTTCTAACTAGAACTAGAGAGAGCTTTAGACTAATCGGAATATAGATTAATAATACCCTTAACCTTAGAGAGCCTATATTTATATAAAAGGAATAAATAGAGATTAATAGCGCTAGCTTCTAGGCGAAGCCTATTTCTATCCTAAATATAGGTTCTAAAAGCATCTTTAATAGCTATATTATTAAAATTAGAATTAAAGATCTTACAATTTAATAGAAAGGCTAAAGTAATTACTTAGAGCTAGTAACCCTAGGGATAATAAGCTTAGAGTAATAATATATCGCTTAGAGAGCTCGTAATGCCTATATTACTTTAATTTATTAATTAGAGGTAGCCTTCGATTTCTCTATTATAGCTTAAGCTAAGAACTTATAAGAAGAAGACTTTAAATAGCTTAATAAATATATATAATAGTAGATTACTAATATAGGCTATAATCTAAATTATATATACTTAGATCTCTTAGTAGCTTAACTTTATATATTTATTAATAGCTCCTTTATTAATAATAAGGACTTTAATTTATAGATCGGATTTATTATCCTCCTAGATAATAAATATTCTAGTAATTAGGAGAATACCTTTATAATATATAGTAATATCCTCTATTAATAATCTATTAAATATAAATAGGTTATATATTTAATTCTAATTAGCGAAATCTATAATATAATTAATAGCTTCGATATAGCTTATATCCTTAAATAGATACTCTAAGAGATCTATAAATACTTAGAACTACTACTCCTATAGATAATTATCTATATTAATAGCTATTCGCTCTATTAATATTTTATTTAATTAAGTATAATAGTAGAGAAATGCTTAATAATAGATCTTATAATATTATAATAAAGCTATAAAGAATACGAAATCGATAAAATTTATTAGATCGCTAGAAGTAATAACCCTATAGATTTAATAACTAAGGGAGTACTAAGCTAAATATTAAAAGTATTAATAAGCTTTAATAAAATTATAATTAGGATTAAAGGATAAATTAAATATTAAAAAAAGAATAATTAAGGGGTAAAAGTAATTAATATTAATAAAAATATAATAAAGCTTAAAAATAAGTACCTTAGAAGTAAAAACAACGACTCTACGATTAGTAAAATAGTAAAATAACTATTCTATAAAGCGGACTAGGCCTTAGAATCTAAAGAATCTAAGTTTAATTACTCTAGTAAGTCCTACTAGAAGTAGTTAAAGAACTATAGAGCTACGGCCTACCTAGCTACCTTATAGTTAATATTATAAAGACTATTAAAGTCCTTATTAAGGTTATTACCCCCCTTCGCCTCCTCCTCCTTAATAATTATTAATATACCCTTTATAATAATATACTATTTCTCTATATCCTATATCCTCTATTAGCTAATTATATAATTAGATAATTAGGGAAATAATAGAGAAGAGAGCTTATTAGTTTATTATTCTTATCCTAGGTAGTTAAAAACTTTATAATAGGCTTAAATACCCTAATTAGATTATAGATAATAATTATTAGAGTTAAAGATATTAGAAAATAGAGATCGTAGAAGCTTATATTAGTTTATAAGAATCCTTAGAAGTATACTTATAATAATAGGAACCCTTAAGCTCTAAATCGAAGTATATACTATTAATATTAATTTTAATTTACTTATTAATAAGATAAGACTTTAAGTACCCTAAATAGAGGACTTTATAAATATTACTATATATATATACTATATCCTAGATTAATAGCTCCTACGATTAATACCGACTAAGTTCTTATACTTCGCTACTCTCTTAGTAGGAGGGGTAATAGGTATAGGGGCTTTATATTTAAACAGTATTATCGAGGTCGGGGACGAGAGAAAAAGAGAGAGAGTGAGAGTAATAAAAAGGGGGATTTATTAATCGTCGAAGCTCTAAAATAGTAGATTAAGCTAGCTAATCTTAAAATAAAGAATCGTTATAAAGAAGAGGAAAAGTAAAAGGAATAGAGTTATTATAGTTTATTAACTAGATATATAGATCTATAGAGTATAGTATTTATTAAACTAGTTTAATAGGATCTATTAATTCTATTTAAGTAATTTAATTCTATTATTCTTATTAAAGGCGGTTTAATTCTATTATTCTTATTAAGAAAGCTAATAAAGGGGTAATAATAATTATTCTTCTACTCTCTATTAGTATACTAGTAATTTAGAGATTTTAAGAGCCTATATCTAGCTATTATAAGAGCGCTATTTAATTAGCTATTATATTATTTAATTATTATTTATTTCCTTTATTAAAGGGTTTAAAAGTCTATTCCTATTATTTAATTATAACTTAATTCATTTCCTTAGAGACCTATTTAGTAACTAATCCGATTAATCCGTAGTACTAGGGATTAGGGATTTAGCGCTTATAGGAATAGTAGTATTAAGCTACGTTTTTCCTTATCCTATCTATTATTCTCCTATTATTATTTATTTACTTATTTATTTATTTATTTTATAGATTAGGATAGTAGATCTAATATACTAGAGACTAGAGGATTATAAGCGTATTAGAGTAGCTATTAATCTAGGTAATAGAGCCCGATATTAGTCTCTTAGATAATCCTATCTATAAAGAAAAGATAGCTAGTATTAAACTAATATTAGGGGATTACTTAGGTCGGTAATTACTATATAGGATTTACTAATATAGTAATTACCGGGGCTAGGATTTATAGCTCTTACGAGTACGTAATTTATAGCTTATATAATTAGTGAATTAGATAGGTATATCTAATTTACGTAGATAGTAGTAATTTAGAGAGATAGTATTAATAATTATTATAAGTCTTATATTATTAACCCTACCTATTTAGAGCTCTTAGGCATAGCTAAAGTAATGAATTAGGGTTTATATAAATAGTAAAGCCCTCTTAATAATTAGTATAAATAGTTATTCTTCCTAGGATATTCTAGGGCCTATTACTAACTATTTATATATCTATTAAGAGTAAGTGCCTAGGGCCGAGGCCCTAGGACTTCCTCTTAGTAGATAGCTATACTTAATAGTAATTCTCTATTTAATAATATAATTAATAAGCTCTAAGGTCTATTTCCGATATAAAGGAGTAAAGGGGAAGTAGGAACCTTATAATAGATAGATAGGAATCTAATAGATAGGATTCTTATAATAGAGAATCTTATAATAGAGAATTTTATAATAGGAAATAGTATAATAAATAGGAAACCTATCTTTATCTAGATAGTAGATTAATATCTTAATAGATTAATTATTATCTTTAATAAAAAATCTTAGGATTATATATAGGAACGACTAGAAAGTCTAATTACTATTATTATTAGGACTTTATATTAGGGGTATATTAGTATTAATATAAATAGTTAACTATCTAGTATTATTAGTATCTAGGCGGATACCTATATTAGTAGAGTGCCCTAGCCCTAGGACTCTAGTAGAGTCTAGCTAGAGTCTATAGCTAGAGTAGCCTCTATAAGTACCCCTAATAAATAGGAATCTTATAATAAATAGGAATTTATATCTATCTAGATCTTAATCTTATCTCTATACTATAATAATAATAGATTAGTATCTTAATAGATTAATAATTATCTTTTAATGAAAAATTAGGAATTATATATAGATTAACTAGAATATATAATTACTACTATTATTAGACCTTACTCTTAGGGGTATAGGATTATTAGTATAAATAGTTAACTATCTCCTTCTAGTCTAGTATCTAGGCGGATACCTATATTAGTAGAGTGCCCTAGCCCTAGGACTCTAGCGGAGTCCAGCTAGAGTCCGCAGCTAGAGCAGCATCTATAGGTGCCCCTAATAGGTATCGGCCTAGATACTAGAATAGTATAAGATAGTTAACTATTTATATTAATAATCCTATACCCCTAAGTAAGGTCTAATATATAAGCTCGAACTTAGTAACTGCTAGATATATCGGTAAGGCGTTAGGATACCTTATATATATATCTCTAAGCTCTATAGTACTTAGCTCTATTCTAAGGCTTAAAAATGAGTAAAAATAGTACTTTTTAAAAGGGTTTTAATAGTTTAGGGGTTTAAATATTACTAATATAATAGTAGTTATAAAGGTTTATAGGGTAGGTAGGTATCTCGGGCTATCGGTAGGTCGCTGTGGATTTCTGGCGCTAGTCCTAATTAGGAAGGCGGTAACTTCCTAATATACTAAGCCCAAATTTCGGCACCAAAGGGATAAGCCTCGAAGTAAAATGGCCTCCTGGGTCCAATAGGGAGGCTGATAGTGTAGCAGGGGACGGCCCCCTCCCCCCTTACCCCCGCATTCTCCAACAACGCCAAAGTGCTGTATCCAGTGCTGGGCACTTTCTACACCACCCAACAACTCTCCCTACGGCGGGATTCGTAGCTTTCTTTTATATCAGTTCAAACGTACAAGCTGCAAAGAACCACAGCATGCCGCTGGCGTATGCAGGTAGAGTTGGCTAATCGCTGGATGATTGTAATTGCTGTCAATCATGCCTAGCGATTACGCTGGACAAGAGCCACTGGCAAGAGGCCACTCCCGAAACCGCTCCCAAGCTGCGAAAGGCAGTACGGATTCGACAAACTCAGTCCACAACAAGGACAAAAGCACCAAATCCCCTTCCCAGAAAGCAATGCTATCAAGAGCTCTTCAGCGAGCCAATACGGCAGTTCAACTTGATAATGCTCAAAACTTTGAAGGGGCGCGCCAATCGTATGCCGAGGCCTGCGACCTGCTGTCGCAGGTCTTGACACGAACCACAACAGACGAGGATAAGCGCAAGCTGGAAGCTATTGTGAGTTCATCGTTCCCAGTGCTGGTCCTGACACTCACGTTCCGTGGCGTAGCGGCGAACCTACACCAGCAGAATAGATGAGTTGGATCAGATTGGACCAGCCCAAAGCTCAGAGGGCAAGGAGCTTCCAGCACGCCCCGAAAGCTTAGAGTTATATTCTGGGCCAACCTCCCGCTCCACTGATGATGAGTTTGAGGACTACGACAATGTGAGGGGGCTTGAAAATTACACCGCCGTCGGCAGCGACAAAGAACGAGGTGGAAGCTTGTCGTTCGACTCTGACATAGATTCCAATCACTACCGCCGTCACATCAGGGGTAGCAGCCGGAGTCATGGTAACCACCGGGGCAGTCTCAGCAAAGATCCAGTTTCCGGCCCTTCACGGAGGGGTGGGGGTCAATATCCGTTGCAGTCATCCTTCTCCAGGTCCGATACCCACGTCCTCTTTCAAACACCCGAAGACGACTTTTCAGTGCCGCCACCGCTTTCACCGCGGCGTTCGGATTCACCCGAAGAAGCACAGAGGCCTTTCAGCCCTGACACGGCTGTGAGAGCAGACTTCTCTATGCCGACCGCACAAGAAGATGCATCTACAGTCAATAAGCGGTCCTCTAGTCGAGAATCTAACTCATGGTTAGATCCTATCGATGAATCAAGCGGCTCTACGGCATCATCTGTGCATTCCCGGACGTCCTCACGCGGTTTACGGAGAAAGCATATACGTGCCCCTAGTGGTGCCACAGAAGCTGAATTCGATGCTGCGTTAGACGCTGCAGTTGAGGCAGCTTACAATGATGGCTATGAACCGGCTGACCACTCGGGCTTTGAGGGTAGCAGTGACGAGGAGCTTGCCTCCAACCCGGCAGGGAGGAGCGAGCCAACTAAGCAGACAGTTCAAGATTCACAAGATGAAGGGCACGAAATTAGCCTCTCAAAACAGAGACAGGACTCTGATACCATGCGCCGGGACTTTTACGAGGATGACTCTTCCGAGGATGAAGACCGCATTCTGGCAGAAATAACCCACGCTCTAGCCACTAAAGACTTGATGAATGCTATCGATGTAGGGGCGGTCCCACAAGAATTACCCCAAGGGCACTTCACCGATTACTCCTGGCAGTCCACCTACGGAGCCCCCCCCCTCCCTCACGTCACAGATACCAGCATCACCCACATGGCGGCATCTGAACCACTCGCACCCCCGCCAACGCAATCTCTACCCCAACCACCCATCAAGATAGCCTCGTCTCTATCCCGCGGACCATCTCCAGTATCTGGCCAGACTGTGAGAAGCCGTCGACTTTCTGGTCAGAACCTGAAGCAACTCAAAATTGAGACTGGAAAGGCGAGTAATTACGGCGTTGCAACTCATACCGCTGAGACTCTCCAACCACGTGCAATCGATGCCGCTGAAGAGGACGACACATCACCCCGGGGTGTTGCTCCTGATGCAGGCATCTCGAGCCAACGGTCATCCATTGGCAGTGAGATCAGTCCCTCACAGCCATTGCCTCCGACGCCGACTCAACTTGCTTCGGCAGAAAACGGAGATGGCGATGCCATGGACAGCCGTGCTAATTCACCTGTCATCTTTCCGCCCGCATTGAGAAAGAATTACTCCTCATCAAGTTTGAGGAGCTTGCGAAGCCGGAACATGTCGACCTCCAACCTAGATGATACTTCAGACATGTCTCCAGGTACACCCTTGAGTAATGGCTTCGCCCCGCATATTAGGGGACCGGCTATGCCAGCCATTGCAACCCCACTTACGGCCGCGTTTAGAGACAGGATGAATTTGGCAGGAGGACTTCATCTATTCGACGACAGCTTTCACGGTCCGCGAAGCCCTGTATCGCCAGGGCTAGCAAGCCCAGATACCCCCGTATCTCTTGAGCCCTGCCCAACAGATTATTTGCTTCGACCGTTCTGGTTGATGAGATGTCTTTATCAGACACTTGTGCACCCTCGCGGCGGTTACCTAAGCAACAAGCTTTTCGTGCCTCGAGACGCGTGGAAAGTCAGAGGCGTCAAGATCCGGGGTGTCGACGACAAAATCGCAATTTGTGACTATCTTACTGCTGCGCTCCTCAAACTTGCAAGGGTAGATACCTGCGACGCTGACGCCGTTTTGGAGGAGATGCAGGCACTTGAAGGTGTTCTCGAACAAGTGCAAGCGAACCTAACGCGCAAACTTGGCATGGAAGTCGGCGTGCAAAACTCTGGCACTCTTTTTCGTGATGCCTCAAATTCCGCAGAAATTGAAGCAGCGATCAACGTGCCGCGGTCTGGTAGTGTCTCTGGCAAATCCTCGTCTTTTTCATGGCGGCGCCTCCGATCCAAGAACTCGGCCGCAGGTCTGAGCAGTAGCTATGGCAAAAACAATACCGGAGACAATGGTAAGGAGTCACCTTCACTGGAAACGCTGCCAATGACTGCGCATCCCACGAGCCGTCCGGCCAAGCGTGATATGAGCAGTGTTGAGTTTTCTGGACCCAACGCCCCATACATGGGATCATTGGCACGGTTGTTTGATGCTGCACAAGCCATAGGTGAGATGATTATGAGGCCCGAGTCAATTGGTCACCGCTGATATCAATTAGACCAGATTGCTCGACAGGTGGAAGACCCCGGGCTTCGTCATGCCGATAAAACCCAGGTAGGCCTTGAGCTCTGCACTCGCCACGCTGCTGAGTTTTTCGGCTTCTACATCTGCCGCTTCGTGATGAACGATGTCAGCACTCTTCTCGATAAGTTCGTCAAGAGGGGAAGTGAGTGGGTAATGGCCTAGGATGTTCTCGGACTCGATGAGCATGGCAGTTAAAATCGTGCGAATAGGATAAATCTTCTCCATTTTCAGGGCTAGTATGTCAGCAAACACAGCAGTTGCCTTTGTCATTCCGATGAGCAAGATTCAGGGAATTTGCGATTTGCCGCAAACTAGAAGGGCGTCTGTAGACCTGTCCGATTCATGCTACTCGCTGTTTCATTATATTCGACGTGGGACTGGACGGTCGTGCACGTGACCATTAGCGCCACGTTCGTGACGCGTGCCTTACCTTAACTTAAACAAGCGCCTTGCCTGAAATAGATAGATAAAGATCTTATCAGGCAACTCAGGTTGCTAGTGACAAGTTGGCTGGGTACTGAAACTTGTACCTCAAAATCATGGCAGTTGATACACGACGCGACCACCGTTCCTGCTCGAGCATCCCTTTCTACGATCCGGAATCGTCTCTCCGACACGGTGTCCATATAACTCAAACGTCACTGCCCGACAAACGCGTTTTGTCATTCTATACATTGCTGGGAAGCTTTGGCTGCGACCCGACCACACTGATATGCCCTGTTGACGGACACCGATACGTTCGACAATGAGCGTTTCGGCGCCAGGCTCGCACTTTATGCGTAGTGTTCTGTATCAACTTGCATGTCGTGGCCCTCGCCGCGTACCGACAATAATCACGGAGCACCCAAACCGCTTTCACCTGCCTGGCGTTGCAGCCGTACGTTCGCGAGGTTTCCATGGAGGCTGTGAACTGGCTTTTGCAGCGCCGAGAACGCCAGATAGCCACGCTTATCCCAATCTCGAGCGGCGCATTTCGTCTATTCTCTTTGAGCGCTATCGTAACTTTTGCATCGTTGCTCACATCGACCATGGTAAGAGCACGCTCAGTGATCGTCTCCTCGAGTTGACTGGGACGATTTCTGCCAATGCCTCGAACAAACAGATACTGGTAAATCCCGACACTATGCTGGTTCGATTTTAGTTGCAGCAGCTGAGTTATCTTGTGCACAGGATAAACTCGACGTGGAGCGCGAACGTGGCATCACCGTCAAAGCACAAACTTGTACCATGATATACAACTACAAAGGACAGGACTATCTTCTACACCTAGTCGACACACCAGGGCACGTTGATTTCAGAGCCGAGGTAACAAGATCTTATGCAAGCTGTGGCGGTGCACTGTTGCTAGTGGATGCGAGTCAAGGTATTCAGGCTCAAACTGTTTCCAACTTTCACCTCGCATTTGCGCAGGATCTAGCATTGATACCCGTTGTCAACAAGATTGACATGATCTCTGCCGACACTCCTCGTGTTCTCGAGCAGATAGAGTCGTCGTTTGAGCTTAACCCCAAAGATGCCGTGCTGGTATCGGCAAAGACTGGTAAGAATGTTGCAAGTATTCTACCCCAAGTCGTGGAGCGCATACCTGCTCCTGTAGGAGATTCGTCAGGCCACCTTCGCCTGCTCCTTGTTGACTCATGGTACGACAATTTCCGGGGTGTCATCTTGCTTGTTCGTGTCTTTGACGGTCAGGTACAAGCTGGTGATCAACTCGTATCACTCGGGACTGGTAACAAATACACCGTAGGCGAAGTCGGGATCCAGTATCCTAGTGCCGTGCCGCAGAGCGTCCTGCGAGCAGGACAGGTAGGATATATTCACTTCAACCCTGGCATGAAACGCATTCAAGATGCCAAGCTCGGTGATACGTTCACGACGGTTGGGAATGAGGACTCGGTTGTGCCATATCCAGGATTTGAAGAACCCAAACCCATGGTGTTTGTTGCTGCTTTCCCAGTGGATCCGAATGATTACAGCCGTCTGGCTGACAGCATCAGCCAGTTGGTGCTGTACGCCCGCAGCGGGCCCTTACAGAAGGACTTCTCTGGGGCCTTGGGGTCCCGCTGGGGGCTTGGGTTTTTGGGGAGCCTAAACTCCTCTGTTTTTCAAGATCGTCTCCGCCAGGAACATGGTGGAAGTGTGATCATCACAGACCCCACTGTGCCTACAAAGGTGGAATGGCAAGATGGTACCGAGGAAATATTCCAGAATCCGTCTGAATTCCCATCCACTGATGATCATCGCATGCGCGGCGCCACGACGTACGAACTGTAAGTATTATCCTTTCTGTCCTCTGCCAGCCGATGGTCCTGACTATACAGTTTTGTTACTGCGACTATCACTCTACCTGAGGAATACCTTGGTCGAGTAATGGAACTGTGCGAGAGTATGCGGGGGGAGCAGAAAAGCCTTGACTTCTTCCACACAACCCAGGTCATTTTGCGTTATGAGATCCCCGCGTCTAATCTGGTCGACGACTTATTTGGCAAACTCAAAGGTGCTACGTATGTCCTCGCGCCAAGTGCTATTCTCAACGAGGTATATAGTAAAGCTGACTTGCCCCCAAAACAGAAAGGGTTATGCTACATTGGACTACGAGGACGCTGGGTGGCGACCCAGCCAGCTGACCAAGTTGCAGCTTCTTGTCAACAAAGCTCCGGTCGATGCTATCTGCAGGGTCATTCATGTGTCCCAAGCTGAGCGACTGGGCCGTCAATGGGTGACCAAGTTCAAGGAACACGTGGATCGGCAAATGTTTGGTATGATAGTGCGACCCGGTTCTTGTCCATGAGTGCCAGCACACTAACGTGTCCTTTGTCCCTAGAAATCGTGATTCAAGCAGCTGCCGGCAGGCGAATCGTGGCCCGTGAGACAATCAAGCCATTCCGAAAAGACGTGCTTGCCAAACTCCACGCAAGTGACATCACCCGCCGACGGAAACTCTTGGAGAAGCAGAAGGCAGGCCGAAAGCGTCTTCGCGCCGTGGGAAATGTGGTCATTGACCAATCTGCATTTCAAAGTTTCCTGGCGCGATAATGGCCGTCTTTTTCTGCCCTGTGCTGCCACTTCATTCAGTTCGATGTGGTAGTCTGAATCTCATCATCCGGAAGATGGTGACCAAGTTCTACTACGTCAACGCATGATTTGCCAAGACCACCGCGGATCGTCGCGGTCCAGTGCCTCAGCTGCGGCAGCTGCCTTGGTTCAGTTGCCGCGACGAGTTCGAAGACTCGGAAATCGCCATTGAAGAACGAGAAGCCTGTCAGACCGGCGCGAAGGAAACCGGAATGCGAGACAACAAACACTGTCTTTTCTGGCCTTGCCTGAAGATTTTTCAGCCCAGTCTCGGCCCGAGCTAGGATGGCACGCCGTGTGTACGCATACGAGGCTGCACCGTCGGAAGTTTTATCGGGATAGATGGGATCCATGGCCGAAAAGTCAATAGTCGGGAAGCGTTCCACGAGGGTATCAATTGTGCTTCCTGTGTCACATGGCTTGATGGAGTTCTCTGTGTCATTGTCAGTCGATGCGATTAAATCAAGTCGTTGATAGCTTGGTCAACAGAAATCGGACATGTCACACCTTGCCATGTGGCGTCGGCCCGGATCTGCACGCCTTTGTCGACCAGCCAGTCTAACGAGAGCAATGCGGTCTGGATTGTGCGTATCATGGGGCTTACGATGATTGCGGCATCATGCACGTCGCCAAAAGTCTCCAACAGACTCGATCGAAGCTCCAGACACTGAGCCAGCCCAAGGGTAGATAGGGGGGGATCCGGAATGATATAGTTCTGTATCCGGGGTCAGAGTATGTACGCTGTGATTTCTTCGCTGGAGGGACTTATTGTCGACGTTGTGTAGAGCCTGGGCATGGCGAATGAGTACAATTGTGTTAGGCATCTTTCATATGCTGCCCAGTTAGGCCTGTTGTAGCTGAGCGGGTGATCAATACAGTCCGGGCAAGGTGACCAGGACTAGCTTCTTAACATGGACTTTCTGGGGAAAGCTGTCGATGACTCCCATCCGAATCTGGCACAGCCACCGTCCATGACATGGGCCCCTGTTCTTCCAGCTCAACTACTACATTGCTCGTGTCTCAAAGCACATCCGGCCCGACAGAGACTCAACCTTTAGGTTTGGCATACAGATAAGTGGGGAGACGGGTCCAGGGGTGTAAGGTCGGGTCAACACAGCCCCTCTAGGTGCTTACTGGCTCAAGCTATACGACTGCACTGGGGTTCTCAACTCCACCTTTTCTCGCGGCGCAATGGTCTCGAATACCGCAGAGACGAACATTGAATGCTTGCTGTTCTAGATTGAACTGGCCTTCCAAGAAAGGTTGCCAAAACCTTATTTTGGTTTGCCTCCTTGATCATCGCGCTAGTGTCTGGGCTTGCTCATGGGCAGAGAATACAAGCCAGGAGGATCTAAACGAGCTGTTGGTTCACACAACCTGATCCGAGTTGGCGCTGTGGAACTCGAATTGTGGGCCCAGTACATGCACGACACAGGGAGCGGGCCTGTCACACTAGATTCAGTATCCCAAGCATCTATGCAACCTACCTACCTACCCAGCTTGTCTTCATCTGACATTCCTGCTTTGCAAATGCATGCAACCAAGGCCGCACGCAGCGCTTTTGAATAGGATCGTCTGGCAAGGCCATTGGGAGCGCCTGATCACAAACTCGGTTCGCTTCTTACCTCTTCCGGGACTACATCACTGCAAGTCATAGATCGTCCAAGGGCGAGATTGTAATCAGCTGTCATGCCGAAGGTTGACGATCTATTCTCGGTTCGTGCACACATACTCCGCCACTTCGAGAGCAAGATTACTGAGGACATGAATTAGCAAGCAGGAGCCCAAAGCAAACGAAGGCTGGACCCGATTCGAGATCCGGGTAGGCCACCGATCAGTCGCACAACAGCCATAGACTATACCCCTGACATATATCACAGCTGAGGTGTACAAATCGGCCAGGCTCAACGACGATGACCTGCGGCGAAATGAAGCAAGGAACGACGGTTTTAGCACTGGGCGGACAGGGCACACCTCGGACCCAACTCCCAAGGCCGAAGCAGGGCCAGACGACGATCATAACTCCCGCGCACCTTCACTCACGCATAATGATGGCATCGACGCCGAAGAAGACGATGACGGCGAGGGCCGCTTCTTCGGTGGCGGCGTATCGAGGCAGGAAACGGAAATCATGGACTACGTCGCTGCTCGTGGGGACGACATCCCGATTCCAGAAAAAATAGACAACACCTGGCTTCGGAAGACGGCACTGAGCTTCGAAAGACACATCAACAAAAACGCTGAACTGCGGGCGAAATTTGAGAACGACCCTCAAAAATTCATTGCGAGCGAAGCCGACCTCGACGCAGCCATCAAGGACTTGTCGATATTGTCAGACTACCCCGGCCTTTGGCCGGAGCTAGTGCGCCTCGGCTGCGTGGGCAGTCTTGTTGGGCTGCTGGCGCATGACAACACCGACATTGCGATTGACGCAGTAGAGATCATTGGGGAGCTGACTGACGAGGACGTGGCGGCCACTGATGACCGTTGGAACACACTGGTTGATTCCATGCTCGAGGCAGATCTGGTTGACCTACTTGTCTCGAACCTGACACGTCTCAATGAGAATGACGAGGCTGACCGCAGTGGTGTCTACCATGCGCTGTCTGTCGTCGAGAATATTCTTTCACGGCGATCTATTGCTGAACGGGTTGGTCAGAACGACCTCTTGGTGAAATGGCTCTTGGCGAGGATCCAGCGGAATGAGGTGATCGTGTCGCAGAACAAGCAGTATTGCGCTGAAATACTCGCCATCATTGCGCAAACATCATCTCAAACACGTGCCAAGCTCACCTCTCTCGGCACTGTCGACGCCGCGTTACAACTGGTGGCAGTCTACAGGAAGCGCGATCCTGAGAGGGGCAGCGAGGCAGAGTACATGCAAAATCTCTTTGAAACTCTCACATGTTTAGTCGATGAGCCCGAAGGCAAAACGAAACTGCTCGAAGCCGAGGGCATAGAGTTATGTTTGATCATGCTGAGGGAAGGAAAGGCGAGCAAAATGCCAGCTTTGCGCCTCCTCGACCACAGCACGGCTGGGATGGCCGGCGGCGAGACTTGTCAGAGGCTGGTTGAGGCTGGTGGGTTGAAGAATATATTCACCATGTTCATGAAACGACAAGACGGCCCGACTGTGGATCATCTGGTTAATATATTTGCATCCTTGCTGCGACTTCTACCTCTGAATTCAGCAGAGCGAATACGTACCCTGGCCAAATTCGTCGAGAAAAGATACGAAAAGACCGAGAGATTGGTGACGGTCCGGAAAGACCTTGCCTCTAGGCTCCAGGTTGTCGAGCAGCGTATACAAGCCGAGCGAGATGAATTGGATGAGGACGCCGGGGCTGAGGCGGCTGATGAGTGGCTGTCCTGGAGACTGGAAGGTGGCCTCTTTGGTCTGCAGGCAGTGGACATCGTGCTGGCATGGCTCGTTGCAGAAGACAGCGGCGCACGCGCTACTGTCGAGAGGCTGTTTGCCGACCAGGGTGAAAATCTGGAAGTCCTTCGTAAGTCCCTGAAGGGACAGCTCGATGATCTTGGAGATGAAGTGGACGGAACCAGCGATAAGAAAGACATGTTAGGTTCGCTACTCCATTTTGTGTAGCAGTTATTGTGGCAAGGGGAAGTTACAACATTATTCTAGATAAGGAATAGTAAAAAACGGTGATTTGATTCTAGGATAATTCGGGTCAAAGGGCTGCGGGTTAAGGGTAAGTCACACAACCCGCCTTCGCTGAACTGAAAGACAGCTGGGTGTTCATGAGCAGCACTGAAACAGTGAGAGCACTCACGCAGCCGCGGGAGGGACAGGCTTCACATCGAAGACGGCCTTCAAGAGGTCCTTAACCACCTTGTCTTGGTTCTTCTGCCCTGCAGCCTTGATTTCCGAGATCTTGGCGTCCGCCTCCTTGTTCGCATCATCCTCGGCTTGCTTGTTGCCCGCCGAATGCTGTTAATGTTAGTTCACGATCAGCTGCAATCCTATCTGCCAAAAATGTGTTGCACAAGTCTCATCGGAGTCAGGCTTACTTGCGATTCGAACTTCTTGTACTCAGCCTCCTTGGACTGTCTGTATTCCTCGATTTCCTTCTTCGCTTCATCTCGAGCTTCCTTCACTCGCTTCGTGCGATCTAAGTTATGAGGTCAGGATACCGCACAGCGGGCTGTGGAATGCAGGTTGCACGTAGAGCAAGAAGAACGTACATTCACGGGCTGTTCAGATCCAGACCAGTCAGTATTGATTTCCGAGACAGACGTTCGTAAGGAAATGTACATAGACTGACCCTTCTGTACAATTTTCGACGCATCTCTCTCCGCCTGTCAGTGTATCCGTTAGATCCTGCAGATTGTATTGGCGCAGCTGGTGTATAGTTGGTTACATACGTCCAATAGGGTCTGAATACCCGCTGAGTTCTGTGCTGACTATGTCGATTGTTAGCTTGACTGTCGATATGATTTGAAAGGGTGGTGACGGTCACTGACCATGGCTGCAGAGTTGCTTGTGCCTACTACCTCAAGCTTCCGTTGGGTTTATGGAGACTGCCTCCCAGGTGACGTGCGAGCTCTGTCGGTGGCGAGACCAGTGATGCAGAGCCTTTCCGTTAGCTCCTCACTTCGATGGTGCTGAAGAAAAGATGTGTTCGACAAGTGTAGATTGGCTCGCTCGTCGTATACTTGATTGAAGGGCGTACAATTGGCGGCGACAATGGTGATGTTGCGGACGGACGGCGCGAGGCTACAAATGGGGACGAGCACAGAGAGGAGGTGGGTGGTTGAAGGGTGGGCCGTCATGAGTGGAGCACAGAGCACGTTCTTGGTTATCTGTGCTGACAGGCAAGTGCCCCGACCAGTGCCATTTGTGAAGGGGCATTTGTTCAGCTGATCGCACCATGTTCGCTCTCACGATCTTGCACGATACCGAGTTTGCTGAATGCAGGGCACGGAATGTGTACTTGGGCATATCGGTCATCATCAAACTTTCAGGGCGGGCGGGCGAGCCGTTGAGCGCTGGGGCCTGAATCGCGGACCCCATGTGCATTAAATCACCTGCAAGTCACAGGTACAACGATCAGGATAAGCAACATCTGACGAATCGAGGTAAAAACGAAACAGACATCCTATGAGGGAACTAGATGCGCATAAAAAAGGCGGGATGTCCAATCTGCATACGAGTATTAGGAGGAGTGCATTGTCGAAATCCAGAGCCATTCACGAGGCCGATCCACCTCCCAACCTAGGTACCCATACTTTGTAAATATGTACATACTGCGCCTAGGTAGTTGCATATCTAGGTAGGTGGTGCATATTACTTCCAGGTAGGTGTGTTCCTGCTTGCTCTCAGGTCCGTCCCCGAGTCGTTAAACCTCTACCGCGCGATTCTCTTCCTGTCTGCGACGGTCTCCCAAGTTCTACCAGCCTTGATCAGCAGGGAAAGCCATACTTGGCATCGCCAGCAATCAGTGCAATGTCTCGCGCATCCAAGCTCACCCTGATGGGTACGTCATTCTTCGCCCTTGGGACGATCATCATGGTCCATTTCCAGCAAAGGTCTGAGAAGCAGGCAAGTATTTTTACTCCAACAACAACCACACACGACGAGGAACTTGAGGTGCTAATTGACGTGTCTCGGCGCAGGCCATGCATCAAGGTGTGCTGAGGGATATGGAACAACAGCGAGTCAAAAGAGAGCGGCAACTGGACTTCGATTTGCAGCGTGCTCTGGAACAAGAATACAAACGGGAACAAACCGTCCGGGATTCGACAAATCCGGATTCGTCGCAAAGCTCAACAATATCGTAACCATGCAGGAAGCGCGCTTCACTATGCACTTTAGGCAATCTTTGCTATTCACAGGCTACAACGACGAAATAATGAGTGGGAACAACCTATTCAGACAACCCAAACACAGGGGAACCAGACAAATCACAACTCATAGATAACTGCGCCGAACCGCGCAAGTGACGTATTTCACCACAAGTTTCGGGAATTTTGATTATGACAGGCTACCTTCGGCCCTCTTGGTTAATGCGGATTGATGCGTCTGCCGCGTACCTGTACGCTTTTCCCCCTGTTCCCGACCCGGTCTGCAGCGAGAATTGCTGCCATTACTGTACAATTTCGGGCATCAAACAAGCCTAACGTGCTAATTGAGTTCGCAACTGGCTTGTAAGTGGCGTCGTACCTATCAAAGAGAACCCCAATGATGTGTATCCGACGAGACGCCCTTCCAGCGCATTACCCCAATCGTCTTGAGCATCGAGCAGTGTCTGTTGCGGACGTTTGCCCCGCTATATATCCGCGCTTTCAGCGGATCGAAACGCCAGACCTGTCCGTGAACATTCGGGCAGCAATGTTCATTGATTGCAGTTCCTGGAAAAGGAGTTTGGCGGCATATGGTATATGGATTTGAGCGATTTTTGTCTTGTTCTTGCAAGGGCGGCACTCGAAGGATTGCTTTGAAAGGTTTCTGCAAGACTGTTTAGCAGGCGATACGTCGAATCAGGAATTCTTAAGGATCGAGGACTTACGCGATGGGTGTCATGAGACCACAGATTTCACAAACATGAACCCGGAAAGCATCCGAGACCTCAAACAACCTCTCCTTCAAGAACGAGGCAGCACCGTGTGCAATCATGCAATCTCGCTCCATCTCGCCGAACCGTAAGCCACCATCGCGGGCTCGACCTTCGACTGGCTGCCTTGTCATGATCTGCACGGGGCCGCGGGCGCGTGCATGAATCTTGTCGTCGACCATGTGACGCAGCCGCTGGTAATAAGTTGGTCCAAAAAATACCTGAGCACGCAATTTCTTTCCAGTGTGACCGTTGTACATAACCTCGAATCCTCGAGATTGATATCCTTGGTCGCGGAGAAGCTGCGAGACGGAGTCGACAGTCACGTCGGTAAAAGGCGTTGCGTCACCTTCCATACCCTTCAATGTCGACACTTTGCTAAGCAGACATTCAATCAAATGCGCAATGGTCATTCGTGAAGGGATGGCATGAGGGTTGATGATGATGTCCGGAGTGATACCCTCCGAGGTGAAGGGCATGTCTTCCTGGCGGTACGTGACACCAATCGTTCCTTTCTGACCGTGACGAGAAGCAAACTTGTCGCCGATCTGCGGAATCTTGGTGGTCCTCACTCGCACCTTGACATATCGCAAGCCATCCTGGTTCGTTGTGAGGATGACCGAGTCAATGATGCCGTTTTCCGTACTTCGCAATGGCGTTGAGGCATCTCGTTTGACGTGCTGCATCGTTCGTTGGCCAAGCTCTTGATTATCGGGATTAATCGGCGACGTCTTGCCAATGATAATGTCCTCGCCAGAAACACGAACACCTGGTGCCACAATACCATCGTCATCCAACTTGTCGTACGTTCCATGCTTAAGGCGCAGGGTATCGTTTCTGAACGGTTTCTCAAACTGTTCCACAAGATTGATACCTACCCGCTTCTCGCAATCCGTGTACGACCTAAAGAACAGGCTGCGGAATAGGCCCCGATCGATGCTGCTTTGATTCATGATGACCGAGTCCTCCTGATTGTAACCAGAGTAGCATGCAATAGCGACGACGGCATTCTGCCCTGCGGGAAGCTCTCGGAATTTCAGAAACTCCATTGATCTTGTCGTGGCGAGAGGTTTTTGCGGGTAATAAAGAATGTTGGCCATTGTGTCCATTCTTCGAGAGTAATTGGTCAGGAAAAAACCCATTGCTTGCTTGCCCATGGCGGATTGGTATGTATTACGAGGCGACTGCCAGAATGTTAGCATGTGCTATGAACGTCAGCAGCTGGAAGGGAAATATGGTATCGTACCTGGTTATGGTCCGGGAAGGGAATGATACTGGCGCAGATTCCTAAAATCATACTCGGATGGATCTCGCAGTGGGTGTACATGTGCGTCGTTTTGGCGATCTTTGTTCGTAGGCGGCGATTAGGCCCTTCGGAGATATCCTCTTCAACTTCATGCCCAGCTTTGCGCAATCGGTAGAGTTCTAAATCCTCAGGCGTCATGCAAATCATCGATGTCTCTTCTTCCTCAGCATCAAGGTACTCGATGATGCCGCTGTGGGCCAAAGTTTGCCACGTGATCTTGTCTTCTGGGTTATCGGGAGGGTTTTCTTGCTGGTCCCGCATTTCATTGACGAGGTCCTTCTGCAGTACGAGCGAGCCCTGAGGTACGGCACCGTGGTGGCTCTGCTCGACAACGAAGACCGGTCTCATGACTCGACCAGCGTCGGAGAAAATCTTGAACTCGCGGTCGCGAATGTCGCGGACCAGGGACACTTCGTGAGATATGACATTGCGACGACGTGTACCCTGAACGTCGGGGACCAGCACGCGCGGGTCTTGATGAACGCCTACCCAGACACCGTTGAGGAAAACCTTGGTCGCGTTGGGATACCTGAGCGGCTCGTACTCTTCCAAAACTTCCATACCACGCTGGATCATGTAATCGATGATAGGCTCTGCTGGCGTGCCGACGCTGACATAGCACATCAAGGATAGGTTCTTGACAAGACCGCAAGCCTGTCCTTCTGGCGTTTCGGCGGGGCACACCAGGCCCCAGTGAGTGTTGTGAAGTTGTCTAGGTTTGGCGATCTTGCCATCTCTGCCGATGGGCGTGTTCGTCCGCCGCAAATGTGACAAGGTTGATGCGAATGTGTACCGGTTCAAGACCTGGGACACACCAGCGGTTGAGCTCGCTGCCTTCTTTTGATCTCCCCAATTTCCTGTAGCTAGCGAGTATTTGAGACCATTAGACAACGTCTGGGGTTTGACGCCGAGAGTCAGGCTGAACTGTCGGTTAGATTCGACGCAACGCTTGAGATGTCCCGAAAGCTCTTGATTCATGCGACGAACGATGGTGCGGAAGAGCTTCGCCAGCAGAGGACCTGCGAGGTCCAATCGCTTCTTTCCGAAATGATCGCGGTCGTCAATATCGCGTCTTCCTAAGGCGCACTGCAGCAGCTTGTGAGTCATGTAGCCGAGGAAAAACGCCTTCCTGGTCTCACTGCCTTCGCTCTGTGAGATATGAGGCAACGTCTCCTTCTGCAGGATTTCCTTGGCACTTCGCACACGCTTCTCTCTAGTCATCGTGTGGTTGCTGTTGCCGCGCTTGCCGATCCAGTCAAGGGCTACGTTACGGTCCTGGACGATAAAGGCCTCCTCTATGCAAGGCCGTAGCATTTCCAACATTTGAGTATCGTTTCTGTCGTAGCAAATGTGATTAAGAATATCTTCATCAGACACGATGCCGAAGGCACGGAAGACGATGCCAATGGGTATGTCAACCTTGACATACGGCAGAGTGCAGTGGATGGTCTGGCCGACTCCGCCCTTGGCAGGGCTCTTGCTGTGCAGCTTGAGCATCAGGCTCGAAATCAGTCGCGAGCCCTTCTCGAGAGCACTGCGAATCTCGGCAGTGTACGAGAAGGGGCTTGGCTGAGCTTTCTTGAAGACCTGTACAATGTTCGCAGCGGAGCGTTCCTGGGCGATGAGAACCTTCTCGCTGCCGTTGATGACGAAGTAGCCGCCCTGGTCGTAAGGGCACTCGTTGAGCATAAAGAGGTCGTTCTCACTCTCGCGGCTGAGGTGGCAGATCTTGGATTTCACCATGATAGGCATGCGTCCAATAAAGATCATGTCCTTCATATCTTCTGGCTTGTCTTTGTCGGCACCTGGGTCGTCGCCACTCTCCTCCTCTTCCCACTCTAGTCTTGTCGGATGCTCGCCTGTCCTGGCCATCTCGTCATGCTGTTCGTCATCCAGCTCGTTAAGCGGAATTTGGTTCTCGACAGCGATGGAAACCTTTTTCGTGATCCTGACATAGAGGGGACTCGCATATGTCAGGTTGCGGTCACGGCATTCGTAGGGCAGTAGCGTGGAGACTTTGCCGTCCGCCTCAGTGATCGATGGTCTGGAGACCATGACCGTGCCGAATTTGACTTCATATCTGCGCAGTGCAATCGCTCTATCACTGTCGGATGCGGGGTTCGGCTGGTCGAGGGTTATGTGGGAGTATTCGTCGATGAGCTCCTGGACTGTAGATGTCGTGAACTCGTCGAAAGAGTCAACCTGCTGCGACACCAAGCCTTTCGAGTCGAAGAATGACGATATGACAGTCCAGCAATCTTCGGGAGTGATGCTTGCGTCGTCCTCCTCGTATCCATCATAGTCGAATTCGTCATCGTACTCGACAGCCATTTCGAGCAGTGCGCGTTGCGCAAAGGAACGACGAAGTGTGTGAGCGAGGCTTGGTAGCTGATTCGTGTTTGTAACAGGAGGCGAAGCCGGAGGCGGGAATCGTTGACAAAGGCGACCAATATCACCTCTTCCGGGCGACACTGCCTTCGTTCGATAGGGATTGCATGTAACAGACGATTCGGTTGATGGAAAAGGCCGAAACGTGAGGTAGCAAGGGCGGTATGTGTGATGGCGATCAGAGTTTCCGCTACTGTCGGTATTCTGAGACGACGTAAAGCAGGCAGGCAGGCTGTGGGACAGTCGAGGGACGTGTCGGGCCAATTTTTTAGCCCGCTACGCGACGGGTCCTATTGAGGATGGCGACCTGCTTATTGTTCCCCAATTCAATGAGTATTAGGTAAGTCGAGCCATGACAGGGAATAGGTTTCATTAGTCGCTGAGAAATGGTGGATCCTGAGGCTTTGTCTCATATACTGTCTATCTACATATGAGTGCACTGTACAGAGGCAGTGTTAACGCCCGGAGACTCCGGAGAATCTTGCCTCATCTTGAATCGTCACTTGGGGGAATGCTTCTGCTTCAACGACCGTCACCATCTGGGCTTAAGGGTCGATTCAAGTCTTAATTTCCACGAATATGTGTGCTCAGGCTTTGACATTGAGGCTGTCTTTTGTTGAGACGTGAGGTTCTTTGCAAAGAGGACCTCCCCAGCGTCCATCTTCCTGAATATCGGCGTGCCATGCAATGCCTGGCACAGCACAACAAAGCGACAAGACGCTCCATCTCTCTCTATGACCCCAATGCAGTGCGAAATCGGTTCCATATTGACTCTTCTCCCAACGCTGTTGAAGCAAAGTCTTTCGTGGGGTTGCGGCGCTGTAAGCGACGAACAGCAGCCCAAAGTCATTAAAACCAAGAGCTACACTACGGCACGACGCTGCGTATCCATACGAGAGGACCCTGCAAGGGGCGCGGAGGCGTGTTCTGCTTCTTTTCGGCTTGAGATGGATTCGTTTGCTCAGTAGTTGCATATGCCACCCACCTCTTCATCCATGGTCCATGTACCTGCTAGTCCCCCGACCTGTACCTCGTCGATGATTGAGGACACTTCAGATTTGCCCATGAAGAAATCGCCCCTCCCTTCGGTTCTGTTCGTCCGTGTCATGAATCTTCTGGTCCACTCTGCGACGGCCGGCTCACCAGTCTCATCCCTGGCCTGTTTGAGGAATGGAATCAAGGCAGTTCCTCCCGTGCCTTTGAGCTTCGTGTTCGCAGTCCCTGTGGAGCCTGACGACTGACCGGTTCCTCCAACATCTTTCCGTTGGCGGGAAGCTGACGCCAAGTCGAGGCGCTTCCTCGTAGCCTCAGGGCTGCGCGACCTGCTACGAGCGCGAACCTCTCGAGAAGGAACGATGATATAGCGAGTTACAATAGCAATGTGCTTGTCGCGGAAAGAACTCAGCATGGCGAGGCAAGCATCGTAGGCCAGAGTCAATTGCGGGTTGTCTGCGTGCGTTTCGACAAAGTCTCGCACGTTGGCTACGAGGCCGACCTGATCCAAGAAGCGAGCGTGCGGACCAGGCATGTAGCGACGCATTTCCATGATGAAGTTGTGACGCTGGCCTGGCGCCCGATCCTCGCGCGGCGACTCAGACGATTGGCGGGTTTTTCTTCCCCCGAACTCGCCAGTAGGACGGTGATCGATTCCAAGTACGACATCGAAAAATTGGATGAGACTGCTCTGAGCGTTGCTGCCGCCGCTATAAAACCTGTAGTCGAGTCTTCCGAAGCCATCGTCGTAGTTGAGGCCGAGCGGCAGACCAGCCTCGGCCATGTTCTTGCTGCCAGCGAGGAACGGCCGGATGCGGTTGTAAAAGATGAGAGGATCACAGCTTTCATGCATCCGTTGCAGAATGCTGGTCAAGTCTGTCAAGCGTTCCGCAAATCCGCGCAAGCACCGAGTGACGGCAGCCAAGTCGCCCTCTCGCGCCGCAGCTATAGCGGTAAGCATCAGGGGAATTATTGGGGCACCATGCGCCTCAATGGCGACCGAGACGAGGTAGAACCAAGATTCGTCAAGGGAGCCTGTGAAGGTATTCAGAGAAGCGAGATTTTCGAGACTATCGATTCCCTCATCCATGAAAAGAGGCTTGAAGTTCCACAGACAAACTGCAGCATAGGTTGCGACAGGTGGAAGCTCAAGATGCTCGGACACCTGCAGGAGCGGTACAGTAATGGGTGGGGGCAGGTGATCAGAGGGCTGGTCGCCGCCCCAGACATAACCGTGTGCCATGAAGCATAGCAAGGAGTAAGCCCTGCGCCATTCTGCCTCGTGCTCCAATCCAATGGTGGATAGGACAGGGAGGCGGTCCACCACGCTTCTGAGGCGTCGGCTCAGTATGAGAGCCTGGAGATTGCTGACAACGGCCTCCCATTTATTGTAATATGGGTCTGGGAGCCGTGTCAGAGGCAGGACATCGGGAAGAAACCCGTGAGTTGGGGATATGCCATAATCAGCCAAGATCGGAATGGGAGGAAGCATGGTGAGCGTGGCCTTGGTGAGCTGGGATTTGAGATGAAGCTGGAGAAAAAAATCCTGACGCAAGGAGTATCCAGTTACGGGGTCTGGCGTACTCCTCAGCCGTGCGAGATGGCTTGTTGATGACGAGCATGCGATGGGGAGAGACGACACGATGCTTTGCTGTAGAGTTCAGGGTGCACTGTGCCTGGTATACCAACGTCCGGACGATGCGGCGGGGGCACGGCGTTATAAAGGAATATCCCGCAGGCCTCCTTCCTTCGATCACAAATGCGCTAGGCATTTTGACTAGTCATCATGCCCAGCTTAGGACATCGTTCGACTTTGGGCAAACGGGTACCCAGAAGGCTCGCCTCTCGGATTGATAATTCGTATACATTGCTGCCTGCCCCAAAAAAAAAATAGTGTGCACGATCCAAGGCAGATACGTACCAGTCTCGCAGCTCTGCAACATGAGGCACTTCGTCTTTGCCCTTCATCGAGCTGGCTGCCCGTGGTGACCTACAAGCTACCTCAGTCCTTTTATCAATGCTAGCTGACCAAGAATGCGGAATGTCCAAGGAGCGCAAAGGCCAATTGCTCCGACTCCGGCCGCGCTACGGGTCGGAGCGGCAGGCTTCATCCGGTCAAGCCAGCATCGCACTCGATGAACACATCGAAAAGCAACTTCTTGGCCATTGGGGAAACGGCACGGATAGTAGACTATCTCGTGGAATGCGATGTTAAATGGTTAGTGCCCAATGCGCTGAAAAGACTCGGTGACACCCCTGTGTGGGCCTCTGGAGCCCACTGGGCGGGGACCTACCTCAGCCAGCCGCTGACGAGCTATTGCTCTCAGTTAAGGTACCTAGGGTACCTTAGGTGGGTACCTACCTTAGGTACCTACCTACCTTACCTACCACGTAAGGTACAGAGTGATGTAAGAGGGGTTGGACGCCGAGCGCCTCGCATCTCGTCGCCCATGGCGAAGCGCGTCGTCAACTGCTCTTCACCTGGCGCATAGATACGATATCTGGCCACGGGCTATCACTATTACAGCTGATAGCGTCAACGAGTCAATACATCATACTGCAACATATACGACCCAACAGCCTGACCGTGCGACGACGCAAATCCTCGTAATCCTGCTACGATTGCGACGACACTACGCGGACCCGAATATGCGCGACTAGGTGCCATCACTCCGTCAATTCTGCGGTGCAGCCATGCCGGCCATTCAACAGCACATCCTGAACTGGCTGTACAGTGTTCTTACCAGCGTCAGTGTTCGGATCTGGTTGTCCTCTCACCTCGTAGGAGCTAACGACTCGCAACCTTTAGGAATACCACGATGTGAACCGGACTTATGGTGATGTGGCCCAAGCCTTGTCACAGTATCCATCGCTATCTCCTCGGACTGACGTTCACAGTGAGTGCTCGGTATTTTCAAGCCTCGTCCATTCCATGACTGACATGCCGCATTTGAAGCCTTTGACAATGGTACATCTGCACTTCTGCTGCACATCACAGGAACCCTGCCCGTAATTTTTCGAGGCACCACCTACCGCTTTCCTCTGTCCATACGCGTGCCCTATGCCTATCCTCGGGAGGCACCTCTCATATACGTAACGCCCACCGAGCATATGGTGGTAAGACCCGGACAGCATGTCGATCCCCAGGGTCAGGTATACCATCCGTATCTGGCTGGCTGGTCCACGTTTTGGGATGTGAGTCTCGTGGTCCTTCACACAGGATTTCTGGAGTACTGCACTGACACTTTGGTAGAAATCGACACTCGTTGACTTCCTCACCATTCTGCGAGATGTCTTCGCCAAAGAGCCGCCTGTGATAGCACGGCAGCCCTCACACTGCGTGCCACCTAGCCAACAGGCTCAACCACTACAGAGGCCGACAGACCTTTCTGTGGCATCACCACACGAGCTAGCAGGCCGTCCTTCTAGTCAACCACCTGTTGCTCCTTCGCGAACTGGACCTCCGCCTCCGCCCAAAGATACTGACACCAGGCTGCGTGGAGTCGGTCAGTTTGGCTCAGAACGTCCTCACGACGCGCCCCCCCTCCCCCCCATTCCAGCTGGATTACAGCACACCCCAGAACTTCCACAGACTTCTCGATCTCACCATCCATCACCATCTCGATACGACTCCGCGCCGCCTCTACCGGGACAACCCCCGTTGCAAAATCGGCCTTTCCCCCTCACTCATTCTCCCCTTCGGACCCCTGCAACGCCGCCATATGTTAGCAGCTCCTTACAATACCGACTTGGCCAGGCATCATCGACGGTGCAGCCATCTTTGGCCTCATTCCAGCCTTTGCCTGTCACGGGCCAATCAGTGACCTGGCAATCACGAGAGAATGCGCAGGTTCCAGCAAAACCGAGCGCAACGCCTCAACCCGACCTGCTAGATGAGCCTTTGACCCTCAGCATACCCTTGCCATCCAGCCTACCGGCACCTCCAATTCCCCCGAACCCCGAGAAGGATGCACTACTCCGCCAACTTGCGCAGACGCTTTACTCTCTGCGGCAGCAAAGTCGTCAACAGAATGAATCGAGCATGGCTGGCCTCCAGGCTCAACGTAAGGCCATGATGTCGGCGTCTTCGACTCTGCAGTCTGAGATCAGCGCCTTGGATCAAACTTCGGCCTTGCTTTCCTCCAATGCCAGAATATTGCGCGATGCGCTACGAAAGGCAGATATTGTCGTCGAAGGGTCGCGCCAGCAGACGGCCCCAGATATAGATGAGCTATTGGTTGCGCCAACCGTGGTCTCGAATCAACTCTACGCACTTGTGGCGGAAGAGCGTGCCATGGGTGATGCTATCTTCGTCCTAGGCCGCGCTGTTGAACGGGGACGGATATCTCCCATTGTTTTCGCTAAGACAACACGTTCACTGGCACGAGAATGGTACCTCAAGAAGGCTTTAGCGCGAAAGATTGGGCGCGGAATGGGTCTGGTTGGGTGATCCGCTAAATTGTGCGGGTCGTCGCCTCGTGCCGTACAAGCCATCGTTCGAGAACGGTGACGCAGAAAGCGCCAGACCAGAAACACCGTTGAAAGGAACGACTAGCTGATCACCAGCCGGTAACCAGCCATCGGCTATCTAATAAAGTAGATGAAATCAATACATCAGGTATATGCTCTTCAAAGCTAGCCAAAAGCCAGTAACCCTTGTGGTCCAAGTAACTGCCAGATCCTATTGGAAGTTCATTTGGCTCTCGGGGGAAAAGCAATTTCAAGAGACGCTCTGGACTCCGATCTCTCTGTTCATATTACAAGTGATTCCCAGGTGCCAGCTTATTTCCACACGAAAGTCTCGAAGGAGCGAGGGAGAAAGCAAAAGACAAAAGGAAAATATTTGAGCTTCGGTGCAGTTGCCTTGCCTGAGTCTCTAAACCCTGTCCTCGCGTCGATCAAATTCACGATTGACTCGCACCACTCCCATTTCAGCGTCGTATCCGTCGAGGCGCCGCAGTTCGAGGTCTATGGGATCGATTGCAACACGAGAACGGCCAGCCTCTATCCGAGATGTAACGGTGCTCGTAGCCGCGTTGCTCTCAGTGGCATCGGAACCAATCTGGGAGATATCCTTAAAGGGCATATCTGATCGTCCCGTGCACGTTTGGTGACGAGCTTTGACTTCGTAGTACGATTCCGGTGTTGCAATGCGTTGGGCAATCAGGGTTCCGAGGGGGAGGAATAGGATCACGGATGTGAGGGCCAGAGAGCCAGGTTCGAAAGCCTGCCAATTGCGCCACCCAAAGCCGGCAAATGTAACTGCCACACGTGTTAGTCAGATGCTGAAGACAAGGTGGCAGGGGAAATACGAACCAGGAATGATCATCAGAATGCCATTTGTGATAACCAGTACTTCAACCGCAGACAAGCCCCGCCGCGTCGGTAGAAAGCTTCGGTTCTTCACAAGATGGCTCACCAGCTTGACGTTGAAGAGAGCGCAGTAATAAAATATAGAAACGCCACCCATGACACTGGTCAGCAGGGCCACCAGTACGGATGGTGTATAGGACAGCGTCAGGATGAACCTGATCTGGCCTACTGCGCTTGCCACGCGAATGCCGATGGCCGCGAAAGAAACACAAGCCGACAGTAAAACTGAGGACCATTTCCAGACAGCGGGTAAGAGGTTGACAGTCGCCCAAGCCTGTAAGCCGAGGACAGCTTGGACCATGATGAAAAGGGCCAATGATGCAATCTCGGATGCGACACTGCACTGCAAATCCTGAGGGGCGACACGAGAATAGTCGCCAGCAAAGAATGTGTAGAACTCATTCCAACTGCTCGTGAAGAAAACAGTTAAGAGTACCATGCGAATGATGTTAACGGTCAAGGCGGCGATGTGAAGCCACTGGGATAGCTTGAGGAATCTTGCTGAGGGTGTCATGCAGACCAAGACGAGCAGCAGTATGAAGGAGCTCCCGATCTGGGCGCCATAATTGATGACCGTTTTCACGCTGTATAGGATGAACTCGTTGACATCGGCAACCGCAACGGGAATTTCGGTGACATCGTCAGACGCAATGAGGACGAAGGTTTGTGAGAACGGGTCGGATAGGGCCATGATGCAGTGTGCTCTTCGTGAATTGTTGCCGAATCTCGGTGGCGATGTCACGAAAGCTCTGGTTCGCGATCCTCTTCGGACAATGTTGTACGAGCAGTTTATCGGTGACTACCCAAGAGGAGGAGAATATGCGCTGATTATACTTGATACACAGGCCGGTTGCCTTGAGCCTGTGAAAGCTCTAACTCGTGCCTGTATGACCGAATGTATGACCGTCGGGCTTCACCGAAGTGTGCAAGAAAAGGGTGACGCAAGTAAGGACTGATTTTGGATCAGAAGCTTGCAAGAAAGTATCTCGATTCGTGTCATCTGCCTGGACAGATGCAGGTGGAGAGCTAGGTGCAGAATATTGGCTGAGTGATGGTGATGGCTCGTCCTGGCGTGGTAGGAAAGGATGAGGAGTAGCTGCGCTGGCCGAATATAAAGAACGCAGCCAGCGGCAGTACTTGGACAGCATACTGAGCGGCAATCTGTAAGACGAAGAATGGTGTAGCGGGTGGAGGAAAATGGGCATGCTGGCGTAGGAATAGTGGATTGTTCTCTTGATATTGTTCCTGGCTGGTTTGGCAATGACCCTTCGTATTGTTCACCCAAAAGAAGCAAAGACCTGAGCGCTACATCACGCACAACCCGCCACTCACACGAGTCGGTAGTTCGAATGAGGCTAGATCAAGTTGTAGTATTTGAAACCGCGATCTCAGCTGAGCCTATGAGTCGCAAGTCGACGAGAGTTGAGCGAGGAGCGTGCGTGGTTCTTCAGCGGGAAGACTGGCCACCTCCCTGGCCTAGGTGCCCGTGCCCTTTCTTGTTCTCACTGCACTGACAATGACCAAATACTCACCACGAATAGACGAACCAGGACGACTACCACATCCTCCCACAACAATACAAAGTAATACTGTCATATCAACGTGATCCCCGGCCTAGCAATCCCAGGCCAATAACCAGAAAGGCGGCTGGCAAACGATGGCATGTTAGGTACCTTAGACACAGTCAAGCACGTACTTGTGCGTGATACTGTATCGGTATCGAAGCACACGGCCACCGACTATATCTACCTGATTACATTGATTTGACCCTGTTGTCCAGCCACCTGACCCTGGCCTTGCCCCCCCCCGTCCGCTGCGGCCTGAGACAACGAACCTTCCACAACAGCATGAGGGAAGCCTGTTCAGCTTGCACACATGTGGCCCAGATGCCTCGATTTTCCAAGGCATCACATGAATGCGAACCACACTCAACCAGGGCTGTTCAGCTACCTGCATCGCCCAGGGGCCTGACACTTTAATCTGGCTAAGGAGTCCGTAGACCTTGGGACCATGATAGTTCTTCTTGGGTAAAGGAGAATACTGTACAGGCAACGGTGCAACCCGTAAAATGTTTCCCTCATGGCTGAGTCGACTTGCATACCTCTCGTCACGAGCCTTGGATCTTGCGACCGCAGACCCGGAACCCATTGACCAGGCGGTTCAAGGCCATAACTCCTTGCGGACTGTCCGCCTCCTTGAGACACGGATAGCGATGATAAAAAAAGCACCCTATGTGTTGATGGCCTGGTTGTCGTCATATATAAGAGCTGTGCGAAGCCAACCTGTGGTATATTTCAAATTCACAGACAGGTGATTCAACCGAGTTGAGCACATAGCAGCTTGCCGCACAGATACATTCACTTTGCCGCTTCACCTTAACCTTTGGGCTATTCGTCTCAGCCATGCGTTTCCTCTCAAATGTGAGTGGCCTTTTGCTGGCAACAACTGGAGCCCAGGCTTTCTTTGTTGTGCCTTGCTCTCGCCCAGTCGTGGTGCAGCGCGCAGACCCTATAGTCAACCCAGGCGCCCTAGCTGGTCATGTTCATACCATCATGGGCGGCAGTGCCTTCAACTTCACCATGAGCTACGATGACGCTGTATCCTCAGCATGCTCTACCTGTAAGGTTCGGCAGGATTTGAGCAACTACTGGACTCCCAATCTCTACTACGAGAGCGAGAATGGCAAGTTCGAGGCAGTCAAGCAACTTGGTGGCATGCTTGTTTACTATCTGTAAGCATCAGCTCGTTCGCAAAAACATACACGCTCAGAGGTTAATCGAGAACGTGGCAGTCAGCGCTCTGACTCCCGAGACCCTGAGTATGAGAATGGCTTACTTGCGTTCCCCCCGGGGTTTCAGATGCTCGCCGGTGACCCTTCGCTTCGAAGCTTTGGGGATACCTTGGAGCAGCGAGCAATATCCTATGTCTGCCTCGGCGTCAGCGGCCCGGAAACACACCAGTTCCCGTCCCAGAACTGCCCCTACGGCTTGCGAGTACAGGTTATGTTCCCTTCGTGCTGGGACGGACATAATTTAGACTCGCCCAACCACAAGAGTCATATGGCCTACCCGAGCCTCGTCGATAATGGGGTTTGCCCAACAAGCCACCCGAAGCGCTTTATCACGCTCTTCTACGAGGTCACTTTTCAGATCGATGATTTCAAGGACAAATGGTACAAGGATACTCCGCCCTTCGTCTACTCCAACGGGTACGTGTGTCCAGTCTTGACTCCTCGTACACCATTTCGGTTGTTCTACTTGGACAGCTTGATTAACTTTTTTGAACAGCGACCCGACGGGTTACGGACTCCACGGTGACTTCGTCAACGGCTGGGATACGGATGTTCTTAAGAGTGCCATCGCTAACTGTACTGATGCATCTGGGTCTCTGGACAGATGCCCCTTGCTGCATCAATTCGACGATGAAACGATGAGGGGCTGCAGAGTTCCTGTCCGCGTTGAAGAACAGGTTGATGGAACCCTAAACAAGCTGCCCGGTTGCAACCCAGTGCAGCGTGGGCCGGGCCGGGCCACGCAGCAGAGTGACTGCGGCGCCACTACCACTATCTCGCCTCCGCAGTGGCCGTATACAGACATGACGAAGTCCCATCGCTTCAGGTATCGGGGATGCGCCCCTGACGCGTCAGGGAAGAGCAGAACTTTGAATGGCACTGATGTATCGAGTGACAATATGACCGTTGCACGCTGTCTCGAATACTGCGACGAAAGAGGCTTCAAGTACGCAGGGGTTGAGTATCGACGGGAGTGCTTCTGCGGGAACTTTGTTGATCACGACCGCGAGCCGAAAAAAGGTATTCTGGGTGTTTGCGAGCTGCCCTGCACCGGGGATAACAATGAGGTTTGCGGCGGCTATGGGGGTATTTCTCTCTATGAAAAGTGCAGTGCGGGTACTGCTTGCAAGAATGCGGACTTGGTATAAGCCAGCGTAGTTAACGACACCGCGAGGCATCCGGGGCGAGGACCAGATCAAGGCGGTCTAGATCGATCTCTGTCCATCACGTATGAGCACCATATTCTTGCCTGGTATTATGGAGTTGTCATGTTTTCGATGATCTGAAATTATCATTGTGACTGTCAGACAAGTTCGCAAACCATCCTCTCACGGGCGACCAAGCCACGCGAGCACAGCGGAACACCATGTTCCCAAGAAATCATTTCCCCCTTCCCCATTTATTGTACAGCAGCCAAGGGGCGCAGAAGCAGAGAGACGTCCAGTTGTACATAATCGTCGATTGACCTTGTAAGAACCAAGATTACTGACTGGAAAAGGGTCAAGCGTTAGATAGTTGGCAAGAAACATGAGGAGATAGTCATGCTAGACTGACGGTGGGAGGAGGAATTCGCCCCAGGAGCTCGAGAGGAAAGATACAGCAGCCTGATGCAGAAATGATTAGTATGCGTGAAGGATGCAGGATCAACTGAAGCCAAAGACCTGACATACCCCGAAGACGATGACGCTGCGAACGATGGAAGCGTTTTCAGACGAGGTGAGCGCATCGTAGGTCGACGCAAAATATCCCCTGGGCTGTCGCGAGCGCGAGCCGGGCTTCTCGGAAATGAACCTTTTAGGAGGCATTTTGGATATGCGAGTATATCGATGCGTAGTGAAGGATCGGTTGCGAATGGGAGAAAGTGTCTTGAGATGTAGCTGGTACACTTTCACGTACCTGGTCGGCAGACGGGTCAAAAATTCCTGGTTGGAGGACTTGGTATCAGCTTCAAGTCGACTCTCTTGTCATGCCTGCTTTAGATTGGGTGACCTACCTATGCACTAGTTTATGTAAGCATACACAGATGACCCACTCTCCCGCTCGATTACGGCCTTCGTTCATGCCTCCACTTCAGCTACCTCTTCGAGACATCATCGCCACATTTGGCTTCTGTGCATTGCGAGCAAGTAAAGACATATACATGTGCGCATGTTGTATGTCTCGTGTTGGGTTGAGTCGTACTGAGTGGAATATTCTTGGTCACGGTTTCGGGTTCCCGCCGTTGGCTCTGAAAGTGAAGTACAATCACTGGGCTGATGTCTTCGCTCTAGGCCTTCTCTTACATCATTCCTACTGCAGTTCCGTTGGTACTTGCCTCCTCCAATTGGCTCTCGCGTTTTGGCGGCCCAAATCCGCGGGTGCTCTGTTGGCTGAATCTCTTTCAAAGCAGCTTGTCGTTCCGCTTTTGAAAAGACGATAACGGACAACCCATAGAGGCCTGTCCTACTCCCCATACGGCGATGTCAGATCAACACCAGGCAGGGGCCGCTGGAGGATTCTTTCCTCCCGCATCTTTGCCCTCGCCCGCTCCCAGTACAGCTTCCAGTCGATCAACATCCTTACTGCCACACCCACGAGCTCGCCCACTGCCATCAGGCTCCACCAAAGAAGCAACGGTGAGGAGGTATGTCGAGGAACGCATGACAGTCATCGCTCGACGCTATGTAAAGAAATTCAGTGCCCCAGACCCCGGCGACGGATTCGTGGGCTACGCAGGTTTCAGCGAGTTGTGCAAGGACTTACAAAGCATCATCGATGTTCTCTGGTTATCCGGAACACGTAAGGCAGCGCATCCCTCGAACACCATCATACGTCGGTGACACGGCCTCTCAAGCGCTGACATGTCATGCAGCAAGTTTGCAAATACCCTTTCTACTCAACGTGGCAAGCGAATTCACTAAGTACATTGTATCGTTTCCTCCCTCGTCAAGGGCTACTTTTGTCATTTTGCGAAAACTTGACAAATGTTTTGCAAGTCTCTTGTGCGGGCAGGACATCGATACGAAAGAACCTCTGCCAGGTTTCGAGAACGGGCTTCGGGCTGGCATGACGACTACCGACATGGTACGATGCCGGAGTCTCGTGGAACAATCTCGTATCCTTGTAATGGAGGTTCTCAGTTCTGACACGGAGGAGACTGATGATGCCGATCTTGACGGTGGCGGGGAAAGTGACACTGACAACGATCCCGATGCTCTTTCCATGGCGAACCTGGGTACGGGGCAGAGTTCTACCGCTTGGGTCGAAGACGATGAAGCCCGGTTGAGCATGGATGTCGTTCGTGTGTACGAAAATACCATCGTCCAGCTTGGCAATCGGCTAGGTGATACCCTTGGCGGCAAGATTCAAATTGGCATTGGCGCGGAAGACCATTCCAGGCCGGATAACTGAGCCTCTATAGACTGGTTTCATGACTGAATTCCTAGCTCGGGCTCCAGCTTGTGCTGTCGACGTTGTGGTGTGATATCATGCAACCAGTTCTGGCAGCTGCGAATCGTGGTGAGGGACCTCGACATGATCGTCGAGCAATTTCTCCGTCGCTGCTCGGTCGCGTGCGTATTCGTTGAACCTTTGGTGTATGCCTTGAGCACGGAATTACTCGCATATGATTACCTTGAGTCCGGCTGTCTACCTGGCTCAAAGAACTGCATTTCGTGGGTCACGGGGAAGGAAATCACCTCCTTCGCGGCGTGGCAGGCAGGTACGGCAGGAGCAGGATGTGATCCTGCCAGCTGCCACCTTGTGTCTTCTCTTTTCCCCTTCATTCTATTCAAGAGAGCACATCCTCGTCATACGACACTTGGTTTTCGGGCCGATCGTTGCGCTTCTTTTCATGTCGCGCCCCCTGTCTCCGTCTCAAGCCTGTGTCTCGCCTATTTGTCTTCCACACGACGCTAAAGCTCCGTGAGTTCTCTTAACATCAAGGAACCGAGGCCATGCCTAGGAAGAACTGCAGAGCGGCGGATATAGGCGATGCTGGGATACACATGTCATTGCTAGGCACGGAGAATGAAGCAGGCGATGCTGGCGACGACATCGTCCCGGCCTATTTCATAGATCCATCCCCAACGCTGGACGTGGAAGGCGAGGTATGGGCAACCTGTGCTTCGGTCCCAAAATTCATGCAGGACAACCATGCCAAGCCCGGATTGCCAGGAGGTCTCCAGCAACAACACACATTCGCCTTGGAGGAGCATGTCGAACTTGAAACCAATTTTGAGGATCAATGGATCATGATGACTTGGCGTAATATTACTGATGGAAGCCTGATGGCCCATACAACTGACAAGGCACAAAATCAGCTTCTCGTGCTTTGCGCTATACAAAATGCTTTATGCATGCCTCAGCAGGTCGTGGCAGCCACCCTAGGACCATCGTCCGCTGCGAAAGCCCTACCACCAAGATACAGAGCCTACGACGACGAAGTCTCATCCGCCGCCGGACAAAGACCAATTCAAGCAACACCAAAATTGGCGCTGGCTCGACAACATCGCGTTGACTCGGACAGCGCAGGGCCCCCCAGCATTGGTGTGGCCAATCCTCGTGCAGTACAGCAGCCGACCTTCCTATGCCCGCACCAAACACATACCCAGCAGCATTTGGGTGTTGAGGCAAATAACAAACGGGGTCGGCTGCCCTTGCGGGCACGAAGTCTTAACGATCAAAGTCGAGGTCCTAAGTCAGGGGAAGACTAGAAAAGTATGACAACCAGACCGCGTCACAGACCGACCTAAGGGTCGAACGGCCGAGACGAAGAATAATGGCGCCGACCCGCTTGCCGCATCGCAACCGGTGTATGGTTGAGGAGGAACAAGAGACTTCACGGATCACAGACCTTGCTCAGCCACAGTGTCACATTGGAGGACAGTGTGACTAGCTCGTACAGCAACATCTGAATTCATATTAAACTCCAAGAATCGTTACCCTCGGGACTCCGAAAACATGCCGCACAGTCCGTCCTTTCGTGCCGTCCTGTGGCAACGTCAGGAACTCCACACCTTCGACGCTCTAACAGTACATAGGTAGGCAGTTCCCCAGAAGATATCCACGTGCCCAACAACCGACCGATTTTTGAAACTGTCCCCGACTGCCACTGCCCAATTAATACTTTGCCCCATCAGTAAACTTGAACAGCAAGCCGCGTTCCTACGGACACATTCGTGCTTGAACGTGCCCCCTTCTCGTCATCCTGTATGCGCGTTTATTGTAATGTGCTGGTCGCTCACCCCGAAAAAGAACAATGAAAGAGAAGCATAACAAGCCACACAACACCAGCCACAGACCAATTGAAGCCTCAGCGCCATCGCCCTGAACATGTAGCCTTGTGGTATCCCGGAGCACCGCAAGAAAGGAAAGATAACTGTAATGCATCACAACATGAGGTCAGAAAGCCACGAGATCGCCTAGGTAGGCCGCGTCTCCTGGATATGGAGACGCTATTTGCCACGCCTGTTGCGTAGTCGTGTCAGCCAGACTCAGTTCTCGCAACACGAACGCTGTCGAGGCAGGATGGGTTCCAAATCAACGATAGCGTCATGGCACATTGACGAAGGCCGTCTCTTATTCGGCTCCAATTTCTCCGCCTTCCATACCGAACGAGCCGGCGTTAAAATCAAACCCTTGATTATCGCCGTCTTCATGGAGGAAAGAATCGAAGTCGAAGTCGTTGAGAACATCGTTCGACACGAGAGGGTTGGCAAAGTCCATGGTGCCAAAATTCATCATGTCTGCTGAGTTATCCATGCCGCGGAAGGACCCATTTTGAGATGCGTCTGGCTGAGCCTGGGGAGGAGCTGAAGCTGCAGGCGGTGCCACAGGGGCGGCGGGAGCTGGCTGCCCGTTTGACGCTCCAGTGGCCGTTGCGTTGGGACCGGCCTTGTTGAAGCCAGCAGCATTGACGGGTGTCATGGGAGTAGCTGGTGTAGGTGGCTCTGCTTCTGCAGCCCCGTCGGCAGCAGGCGTGGTGCCTGCGTTAAGGTTCGAGTTCGACTTCTTGTTTGTGGCAGCCTGTGTTCGCGAATCGATTAGTCCTTTTCTCCTGGTAGCGTTTGGGCGTAGTTCACAGCGATGCTTACCTTGCTCTTCGCATTCTTCGTGTCCTTCTTCTTTGGGGCAGCTTTGTTTGTTTGTGACGGCGTTGGTGGCGCTGCCGCAGGCTGTTGTGGTGATGAGGTGTTCGTTCTGTTCGTGTTCGGTCCTGGAGCCGAAGGGGGTGGCATGGCCCGTTGTTGCGGGGTGCCCTGGATTGGGCCGGGAGGAACCACCTGGCCATTAGGCGCTGCTTGCCATTGCCCCGCAGGACACCCCCCCGGCGCACCTTGCCGCTGCTGTCTAGCAGCCAGCACCTGCTGTGGGTCCATCTGTGGCCCGTTGAAGGGCTGACCAGGATGGCCATTGTGTGGACGCATGCCATTCATATGTGCTCCGGGAACCATGTTGCCGCCAATGTTCTGCATGTCTTTGCTGAAAAAGTTTGGTGCCATAGAAGGATCCATGGAATTGGGCATAAAGTTCATCGTGCTAGGAGAGCCACGAGATTGGGCGCCCTCGGGCAATGGCGAAGGAATTCCAGCGTTGTTCATCTGTGGCGTACCGCGCTTCATCTGGTCGGAAGGGATCGGAGAGGCGCCGGTTCTGCCACCTTGAGGTGAAGTCTCTGGGAAGGGCTGACCGTTCGGACCAGTCGGAGCGCCAGGGCCGCCAGGACCCGTAGCACCATCGCCGCGAGGCATGCCGCCCATATTGTCTTGTTCTTGCCGAGCCATCATGAGTCTCTTCTTATTCTGTTGCTCGAGAAGCATTAGCTGCATTTGATAGTCTTGCAGAGCGTGGTTACTTCCACCGCCAGCTTGAGGACCACCGGGACCAGGTCGCATGCCACCTGGCCCCATTTCCCCGCATTGTAGTATGCTGTCAGAGCAGCGGCTTGCTCAGGATTCTGCGGCATCATGGGCGATCCCTGCGCCTGAGGACCTCCTGGTGCATTAGGCATCTGCTTGTTGGGCATCTGGCTTGCTTGATGCTGTTGAAGATTTTGAGCATAGGTGGCAATGGATTTTGCCTGTACAGCTGGGGGTTGGTTTGAGAAGGTGTTGAACTGCTGAGGGGTCAGCTGAGCTGGGTTAATGCCGTTGCTTAGAAGCATTTGCGTGGCTTGTGCTGCGTGCTGGGCGTTCCCCACCTGCTGCTGGCCCGGCATGCCCTGTTGTGGTCTTCCGTTGGGCATCATCCCAGGCTGGTTAGGGTTGAAAGGGGCGCCGTCCAGGCGAGGTCGTTTGGAGGGTGAGGGAGCGTTTTCCGAGGAACCGGGAGACGCAGGCCGTGGGCGGTTACCATCCATATCCGAGGGGTCCCTCTGCATCTGATTCTGCTTTGCCTGGTGAAGCATCTGCATAGCTTGAGGACTTGATAAAAGGTGTCGTCAGCTAGCTGTGCATGCATGAAAGAGTTTATCACGACTCACTTGTTCTGATTGTTGGCCATGGCTGTTCGCGCAAGGTTACCCTGTTTCATCCCCATGGCCATACCCCCATTTTGCATGCTCCGCATCATCTGGGCCTGGTATTGCTGCTGGGCGAGACCGTCGGGGCGCATTTGACGAAGAAGTTCCTGTTGCTGATTCTGGCGCAAGCGTGACTGTTGCTGTGAGGTGTGTCAGCCATCCGGACGGAGATTTCGAACTCGCAAGGAAGACAAGGCGGAAATACATGACTCACTTGTGTATGGCTGACATATTGGTTGACTGGCCCGTTACCGCCTTTGGCGCGTTGCGCGTGGAAAATATCCCAGAAGAGACAGAACCATTCATAGAGAAACGACGTCTCGGAGGCAGGCATCGGCAGCTTGGGCGCGGGCAGGTCGTCCGGCAGCTTGTCCATATCATCCTTGGAGTCAGTATCCATGGGGTCGTCACCAAGACCGTTGCCGAGGACATTGCCGTTCTCATCTCTACGACGATTGGGACTGTCCTTATGCACATTGACCTGCGCATCGCTGCCGAGAAGCGCACGAGCACAATCATACATGTTGTTCCGGATGAAGTACTCATAGATGTACGTGTTGAGAAGTGTTCGCTGGCTCTCAGTGGGAGCCAGTACTGTTCGCGGACCGGGCCCGGGGCCAGGGCCAGGAACGGCCTGGGGAGGGACGACACCGTTGTTCATCATCGGCATGGGTGCGCCGACAGGGCCACCCATGGCGTTCATGTTGGGAACGTTCGGGTTTACGTTCATGGTGATGAAATCGCGTCACAAGACAATTGTCTGCGAGACAAGGTGGGAGTGGAACGGATGGTTGGCGATGTAGGCGTCGTGCGTGATAAAGTTCGTCGGTGTAGTTGGAAAGGGACAGCGACCTTGAGGTGCTCGATTAGCAAATCTCGCCGTGAGCGGTGACCGAACAGGTTGCAAGTTTGGTCCAAGTCAATGGTTCGATGGCTTGATGTTGAGTTGAGTTCGTGGCGTTCTCTCCGTGGGAGACGCGGAGCGCTAGCAGCCTCTCCTGGCGCGGGACGTGTCGGGGGCGACAGAGGCCACCGGACGAAGAGCAAGCCTAAGGCAGAGGGACAATCAGGAGCAGTGGCGAAGGCACTGCTGGATGTGCGAAAAGTGAATAGAGATCGAGTTGGATGGACGGGGGTTGAGGTGCGCGAGTGTCGAAGGCGCTGGAATGATTGCGAGGTGGGCGCGGCAGGAGGCGTGGGCGTTGTATGGCAGTGGTGACACGCTGGTTTGGCGTGCCGCTCGCGGTAACAAGGTGTTTTACGGGGCTCGCTTGGTTGGTCTCGCGGATGCGGCGCAGTGGCTCATTTGCAACACGAAACTGGCGAAGCGATGCGACAGAATCGAGTGACCAAGCGAAAGAATCGGATGCATCAAAAGGCGACCATGGGTAGGCGACACAGGTAAGGTCGTAGCTGGAGAGAGAGAGGGGGGCGCTCTGTAGGGGGGGAGGGGGCGCCAGGAGGACGAGTCGATGAAGGAGAAGGGAGTCGCTAGTAAAGAGGGATAGGATGGGGTTGGGATTTTCCCAATTTTCGTTAGCAGCCAAGTCGAAAGCTAGACAATGCAGGACAGGGGCACTTAGGTGAATCTGGGTATGGGGAGCTCTTGGGGGACACCCGTAGACCTGGGTGGCAGGCCCGAGAACAGCGACGAGACTTCCAGTTGCGGGTAGAGTTGAGCACGTGTGCGCATTTATGGGCACGTGTGAGCCTGAGGCATGCATTCGAAATCATGCCGTCCTGTTGGCCAGCTTGTATAGGTACCTTCATGTTAAAGTTGAGTAGAGGTACGGACGCATTGAGGGAAAGTTGCACCGTGCAGCGTAAACCGAAACATGCTTGCGTAGTTGTCATATCTGTAGAAGGGCCTTCTGTACCTTGATCTGTTCAAATAGTCTCTAATTGTGACAGTTGAGACGTATCCTATATTATCAAGAAGTACACACAATGCCCCACCTGAGCTGCCCTCCGGATGCCAAACGTGGCTAGTCCCTTAAATCGGTAGCTAGGCGCCTCTCTTCCGGAGGGGCGACCCGGCGCTGACCCGGACTTATCCAGCACCTGGGGCACTGCCCCGGCATAGGCCCGCCCACGCAATTATTCAGGGGTAAGTATTGCATGATGGCGATATCAGGTCGTCTTGTTCTATGCCTGGAGTACTCAGCCCCATTCCGGCCATGATAGGAGATATCAAGCAACAATTCAGGTCGGCATTACCAACCGACTCATATGGCAGAGCCAAACTTAACCCACCAATCTCGAAAATGAATCCAGCACAGCCTTGTCCGGGTGCTTCGCCTGTCCGAATAGCCAATGCCATTCTTAGGTTTTGAGCTCATACGCGCACTCTTAAGCCTGCGCTTGAGCGACCGCTTCTTAGCAACAGAGTGATGTGTGGTACCAAGAACGAGGCTTTGACTTGACAGGCCTGCTTTTAAGTCCTCCGCTGCCTGCATGTAAGGTTCATCAACCGGATTGATGCTTCAATCTCCACTCATTGTGCCGGTCGTGTGAGGTGATTCGAGTGTGCGAGGTCAGCCTGGATAGTTGAAAAGACGGATTGCTTTGCAATTCGCTACACCATTATGAACCGCCCATGTCGAAGAGTAATTGAGGTGCAGCATATCTCGGAACTGGAGGCTACTCAATCATCCTCCGGGGGCAGTTCATCGTCAATGTATCGTATCAACGAGACCCTCATTTCCGTCGTATCGTTACCCCGAAGTACATCGCTGATGAAGTGGGCCTCGACTTGTATCTGCACCATTTCAAGTGCCCCTCGAAGTACTCCGCAAAATAGGTTCGAATACCAAAGCTCATCCTGTGCCCGAGCGTCATCTGGCAGCTCGACAAAGTCGGCCAGAGGGTTCTCATCAAACACGAGGGAGAACTGTTTGTTATCTGTCGTCCAATTGGTAACTTGCGGTGTGATGTTGAGGAAAATTTTGAATCCAACCTGGTGTTGATAGCTCGTCAGTATAGGAGGGGGGTGGGCTGGTATTGGCCTCCATGAACGCACTCTCGCAATCGCATCCGCAGTCTCTCGGAAATTGGAGCACCTCTTCATAGTGTTTGATTTTGCTAGGTAGTCCTCGATCAGGCGCAACCCAATGTTGTAGCCCATTTTATCTAGCTGCTTGTTGACCTCGACATAATCACTGTCGAAGTCCTTGCACAGCTGGGCAACTATGGTACCGTAAGTGAGTGTAACAAGCTCGGCGTTGACTTTGTCGACTCGAGTCCTGGGGGGCCGACCCGAGGTTAGGACTGGAAACGCATCGGTAGAGGATCGTTTTAGCGAGAAGGAACTTGGTGCTTACTTCCATATCCTACGTGTGTTAATACCGAGATCATGGGCACGTAGGTCCTTGGGAGAGGTCACTTACTCCTCACCGAGCCGAGTAGCCTTGTTTGCGGACATCGCCAATCAAGGATACAGTTGAGGGGCTTGGCCTCGACGCTGCAGCTCAGGATGCGTTGACTACCTTGGGAGTAGTACGTGAAGTCTTCGCCGGCTGTGCGAGGAGCTCGCGTCAGGTGATTGTTGCCGGACGCGGGTGGGTGTGAACTGGTGGGAAATGGCAGTTTCGTGCGCGAAACATTAGCTACACTGCCTGTTACGACTTTAGGTTGTTGTAATGCATGGCAGTCGCTCGTGGGTGGCAGGCCCCGACTGTTCCTGACCGTAAACTGGGCCCGCGCTGCACCCCGACGGACGTATCTTATGTATCTAACTGGGCTTTCTCATTTAACGAAAAGGCCACCCACCACGGACACGTCTGGTCACGCCAATATGGTAGTACATCCATCCTTTGCTGGTTTCGGTTTAGGACCAGGTACCCCAAGTTCTGCATTTCGTGCCTTCCAACGCGCTGTATCAACAATTCACTGTCGACACACCCCAAGCGTCCGACTGTCCACGAGCCCACCTACAGCACACGTTAATCACTCGCTCGAAAATAACACTACGATATAATCCGATTTGACTGATCAGCTTCACATGTCGGCCGAGAAGCGACCCGCCTCCGACGAGCCAGGCCCCGGGCAGGCGCTGGTCAAGAGACAAAATGTTGGAACATCTTCAGGAGCTCTCGCAAGGCTCAATGCCTCTGGAAACGGCAGTGCTCTTGTTAAGAATGTGAGTCACTATGGATTTTGTGTATAGGTAATGATGATTATTGTTAGTATACTTACACATCTTCTCTGTAGGCTCCTCGGACCAGTGGGCTGCAAGCGCCGGTGATGGAGCTGTCTGGCCATTCTGGTGAGGTCTTCGCAGCCAAGTTTGATCCTACTGGCAACTTCATCGCTTCAGGATCCATGGACAGAAGTATATGTAAGCTTGACTGACATTCGTCGCAGTTGCATTCATAACAATATCGCTGACTTAGTGGACATAGTGCTGTGGAGAACATATGGCGATTGCGAGAATTACGGCATCCTCAAAGGGCACAGCGGTGCCGTTTTAGACCTCCAGTGGTCGAGAGACTCGCGAATTCTCTTTTCGGCCTCGGCCGACATGCATTTGGCCAGCTGGGATCTTGACAATGGCACACGGATACGGCGCTATGTCGGCCACGAGGAGGTCATCAATGCTATGGACATCAGCAGGCGAGGCGACGAGGTGCTCATCAGTGGCAGTGATGACGGATCAATCGGGCTCTGGGATCCTCGAACCAAACATGCGGCGGACTACATACAAACGGATTTTCCGGTGACGGCAGTCGCCATATCGGAGGCTGGCAATGAAGTCTACACTGGTGGTATCGATAACGACATCAAGGTGTGGGACTTACGAAAGAAAGCCGTTGTGTATTCCATGCTCGGCCATCAAGACACCATCACTTCATTGAGGGTATCTCCTGACTCACAATCGCTCCTGTCCTATGCCATGGACTCCACTGCAAGAACATGGGACATCCGCCCCTTTGCACCAACAGAACGCCACATTCGGACGTTCGATGGCGCCTCTATGGGCTTAGAGAAGAACCTCGTTAGTGCAAGTTGGGACTCAGCTGGCAAACACGTGGCCGTGGGCTCTGGGGACGGCACTGTCACCATCTGGTCCAATGACTCCGGGAAATTGGCGTACAAGCTTCCTGGACACAAAGGCACTGTCAACTGCGCCGAATTTGCACCAGGATCTGAACCTATTCGTAAGTGCGAGCCTGGTGGTTGTTTCTTGTCCAATCTAACAAGACAAATAGTTCTCTCGGCGTCTTCTGATCGCAATATGCTTCTGGGCGAGCTACGATGATTCACTTTACCCACAGACACATGGCAAACCACACAGAGCCTTCGATGTACTGGATCGGTGGTTTGTTCTGAATTACAGTAGGAATGATTGGAGACTCAACGCAGTATGGCTACTGTCTCGCTGTTTTGAAGACATCAAATTACGCCCTGGCGACCCTCTCGGCTTTAAATCCAGGCGAAAGAGGCCATATACGCTTGCGACCCTCCGGGCCTTCTTGAGTGATGAAAGGGGCCTGGCCAGGGACGAAAATGAAGGCGTGAGCCGTTCAGAAGCTTGATCATGGGGGAGAGACTAGCCACTTACCACATTCTGGTCGGTACACATTTGGACACGCCGAAACGCTATGTTTCTCGAATGTCTTTGAGATTTTGTGTCACGGTTTCCGGGCTGCACGCACAGGCGGGCGCCTGGCTGCAACTAAGCACTTACGAAATGATGCTGTCGTTACTGCATCAGATAGTTCAAAGACAATAACAGGGCCGCCCTTATTGGTTGATCTTTCATCGTGCTAGTAGCCCACCACAGCCTTTGTTATCCATCTGTAGGTTATGCGTGGGCCTCACAAGTGTTTAATCATAGTCGGTCCTGTTACTGATGTGTTGCGTGTTTGGATGGAAGCAGGTCATAAATGAACAGGTCGCGCCCCATTGCTTTACATTGGGCTTCATAAGCTGCAACCGACATTCAGAATAGTAGACGATATTTGCTTGAATGTCTTGAGAAAGCGTACAAAAAAAAAAAAAAAAAAAAGGCACATTACTTGAGGCAAAATGATGAACAGGAAGGAATGCAAGGTACAGAAGATAATTACATTTTGAACTACCAAGGAGACAACGATTGGGTGACGTTCCAATTTAGGTCGGCATCTTAGTGCTGTTTTGTGCTTCAGCTATTGATTCAGGGCCAATCAGCCGATCGTCGCCGCGTGGGGTCTCGAACAGGGAGGGGGTTCACACGAAATCCGAAACCTGGTCTGCCCCATCGCCAAACCCCGTGTCCCTGCGTGTCCAGGCGGCAGTCGGACAGCATCATACGTGTCGGAGGACAGGCAAAGTATGCATGGTCAGTGGCAATGAATGTCATTTCGGTCGATGAAGCGTACTGTCTGGGAATCTTTGGGGTCTTTGGCCCCTGGCACGTCTCGTCTGAATGGACGGAACATAACCCTGCGACGCAGCGATCGCGTTACATTTCCTCACCCCTCGTCCTAGTTGGCCTCCCCTCCCTTCACCCGTCCCTTCCAAGAATCCCGTCACCATAGCACAATCCTTGGTGCAAGGCCGACATGTTCATTGACCTGACACCATCCGATCCATTCCCCCCAAACCAACAACATATTTACCCCTAGCTGTCTCGATCCTCGCCTAATATTGATCAAGCATGCCTCTTCCCACCTCCCCAAGGCCCAACTCAGGCAAACTTCTCATCCCGGTGGGTGTCACAGATCCGCAAGACTGACTGTTGTCCGAGTACTACTGCTCGTCAAGAGAAACATTCGTTGAAGTAGGTACCAGCGATCAAAATCGTGGCTCATGAATATACACTTGCAGAAGGCAGGCACTGACTGACTGGCACCTCATAGCGACAACGACTCTCCCGACTAGCAACAGTTACTGTCTAGCGTCGCAGTGCGCTGCATTGCCCTGCAATAGGAATCATCACCTCATACTCAGCAACGACCCATGTTCCAGGCCATGAACAAAGTAACTGCATAGATCGCCCTCTCTGTTGTCTGACGACACCGGCCGATGGATCGCCTGGATCGGGGACGCGCTGCGGGGGATGGGGAGATCGAACAGCGGACGGTTGAGTTGCACGAGGCTGGTGAACCTGCAGTCGCGAACGAAATGGAACAGGCCTCTTCATGGCGCCTAGGTCCGCTTTCCGTACGGCGCCCACAACCTTTCACAAGACGATCAGCCGATGACAATGCACCCATCACGAGCCTCAGTAACGATACTGATGAAGCCGGTGACAGCCCCAAGACTCCACGATTCAACCTCGGCTTCAGCCTACCACCACTTCGAATCGACAGAAATGAGGGAAATGATCAAGGCATCCCTCCTAGATTCATTCAGCAATATATGATACCGACTGCTGCGTCTCGAGCAGGCGAAGTCAGACACTCTCCTCCGATGCGATCAAGTGCGCCGATGTCGCCGGTTCATCTGGCTGGAAATAGATGGCCTGACGCGCGTGGGTCGGGCAGCTACGCACAGGAATCGAGAGGTCTAGAAGGAGGGAACCAACAATATCGACGCTCCAGACAACCGGGACGAAGGACGTGGCTGGGGCTTAGGCAGCCCGGCCATGCTGGCACTCGACCGAAACGCTTTGTATTCTGTTTGCCGTGGACCGCCTCACAACGCGCTCGGTCCCTGGCTGTGCAGTGCTTCGTCTCAGGGTGTCTGGTAATCATGACTTTGACTGTTTGTAAGTTGTGTTGCTAGTCAACATCAGTCTCCTGTGTGTGGTAGCGCCAAGGAACGCGATCTAACGCAAGGCTCAAATAGATCTGGCCTTGACTGTCTCTAGAAAGATCCAGCAGAGCGAGTTCACAGTACTTCTCATATTGATGATACTCTTTGCCGCCGTCTTCTTCAGTCACAGAGTGGTCCGCCTCTGCCTGCTAGTGTATCGGCCGCAGCCAGAGCAACCAGTGGCTCATGAAGCGCAACATCTCGGTATCTTTGCGGTGCCGGAAGAGCCGATTCGAGTGGTCCTGGCACGGGATGAAGAAGAGGGATCCGAAGTTGGACAGCAGGCCGCCAAGAAACCAAAGCCGCCTCCGTACGGTGCCTGGCGGCAGAGTGTGGTAAGAACCGGCACCTCCCTTGTCGTCCGCCCTTGCACATGATGAAGTGGATCGCTGACGATAAGAATTGATTGAAGCGAGTTGACCCTGATCGCATCTACTGGCAGCGTAACCCGAACGCGGTATTGAATGAGCCACTGCCTGCTCGAGGCGACTCAGGGACGACGGAGATAGGGAATGCAGGCGCTTCTCGGCCGCCCTCATATGCTTCGGAGGATGGAGTTGACTATGTTGTGGAGGCTAGGCCTCGCTCCATAGCACCCGCCGCAATGATGGAAATGCCCACGCCTCTGCCCGTCCACCCCTCGGGAGTGGGGCGGCTGAATGGAAGGCAAGCTCCGTGGTGAGTGTACGATTGGAATTGGGTTGTTGCATACACCTTAAGGTACCTTAGTTGCAATGCATGTGTGATTCGATGTTGTTGCCATGCAAAGGCTGGTTCGATGTCAGCTTGAGCTCGGTAAGAGGTCAGCTACGTGGAACAGTACCGTGATCTCGGTAGGAGCCACTGAGTGCTTGTACAGTCAGATACGGCATGGCTGTTGAAGTTATATCACGTGTCGCAAACGCGATGGTGGAGTGGTTACCCACCCCACAACCATGTCGAGTCGAAGCGACCCCTCCCCCCGGTCCCGGGGCAGGCGCACGGTGCCTGACCTTCATACGCCAGTCACAGGACAGCATCAGTAACGAGGTGTCCACCACGATGGATCTGTGCCTCTCCTCTTTTGGGCCTTGGGGCACTCGGTCTGTGGTCTGCGTCTCCTCACTCGCCCACGCCCTTCTCGCTCCCCTTTCCGCTTCCGCTTCCACCAAACATCGTCACTTTCTTGAAATTTTTTCCACTCGAGAACCCCTCTCGGGCTGCTGGTGGTGAGAAGATTGGAAGGTTGTCGTCGTCGACGGTTGTTGCTGGACTCAGGAGAACACTACTTTCCGCTCATCGAAGAAAACAACCCCCCGGCCAACCCCCAATCCCCCGTACGATTTTCCAGCAATCCGCCACTTTACTCGCAAATCAAGGTAAGCTGTCTTCCCTCTATCTTCTTGCTCGTCAATTGCTTTCGCACGACGGAGGCCGTGTACCCCTCCCTCCCTTATCCGCATGTCTCGTCTCCCCTCCGTTCCCCTCGGCCGAGGCTGTGTACCCTATCACGCATCACGTACCACCACCACCACCACCACCACAAACTACCACCACGGCCAGTTGCAACTGCAGCATACTTGCGCCTGCCTCCCAACGCCAGAGATGGGCGACACAGGCACTCCACCGCTGAGATCCTTCGAAGCACCTTGATACTCTTGTACTTGTCACGGTTCGCCTACGAAACTAGCCAACTCCGGTCGCATAATCTCGCTTGAGAGTGCGCCGCACCGCATTACAGAGCAACATCCTGCATCCAAACCTGGTTGCTCTTTTGCGCCACAAGACACACGCACGCGATTTGCCTTGTTCGCCATCCTACCATACTCGCTTGGTGCGCCAGGCCTCAACCATATACTGCGACTGAAAGTTGCCAAGCGCACCTGCGCAATTGATCGGGTCAACTGTTTAACACCATACGGATCAGCCGAACTGTTCTGCGGGGATTGTATATCGACAACCTGCAGGTCTTACTGTCGCCCTTTGGACTAGTGGCCGGCCGTCTATATCAGCAAAGCCTGGATGAAACCTTGCTGACAACGTCTGAGGCAGATCATCATTGTCCACATCATGTCTTCCCTCTCTCGCCGCGCATGCTACAAGTGTGGCAATGTTGGCCACTACGCCGAGGTCTGCTCCTCTGCTGAGCGCCTTTGCTACAACTGTATGACTCCCACCTGCCATATACTCGTGCGCCATTCCCACTGACTATCTACTAGGCAAGCAACCCGGTAAGCTGTGATGCGCCAAGCCATTATATACGAATCACTCACTGACGTGAAAAACGAAGGACACGAGTCCAATGGCTGCCCTCTGCCTCGTACCACCGAGGCTAAGCAGTGCTACCACTGCCAGGGCCTTGGCCACGTTCAGGCCGACTGCCCGACTCTTCGCTTGAGCGGTGCTGGTACTAGTGGTCGCTGCTACAACTGCGGCCAGCCTGGTCATCTCGCCGTAAGCTAAGCTCCGTCTACCAATGCAAGTCTCGATCTGCGTTCTGACGAAATTTATGTTTCCAGCGAACCTGCCCTACCCCAGCTGGTGTTGGCCTGGGTCGTGGTGCTCCCGTTCCCCGCGGCGGGTACGGTGGCTTTGCACGAGGCGGCTTCGCTGGCGGTCCGCGCCCCGCAACCTGCTACAAGTGTGGAGGACCTAACCACTTCGCGCGCGACTGCCAGGCTCAAGCCATGAAGTGCTACGCCTGCGGCAAGCTCGGCCACATTTCTCGCGATTGCACCGCGCCCAACGGTGGACCGCTCAACACCGCTGGCAAGACCTGCTACCAATGCGGCGAGGCTGGTCACATCTCGCGCGACTGCCCGCAGAAGGCCGCCAACGGCGAGATTCCCAACGATGTTGTCGACCTCAACCCTACGGCCAACTTGGCACCGCCTGTCGCTCCCTTGGCTCCCGTTGCCTAAAAAAAAAGGCCGTCTCCCGCCCCTGTTACTGGTCGGACAGGCACGCCTTGTCACCTGCGCTGGCCCGCTTTCCAGGAGTCTCGGCTTGGTCACTTGCTTCGGTCTCTGTGCCGTGCGTACCTAGGCCGAAACTGATCTTGCTTGAGAACTATCATCACAACGACCTCGACTATTTTTTTCTTTCACGCTATTCATTACGCACGGGCTCACGCTATCCACACGAAACGTAACTCATGGACATAGGACGCATCACTTGTTTTTATCTCTACGGCGTCTCGGACACATTCCTCTTCTTCAGCTCTGTCGGATTTTCAAACCCTCGGACACGGCTTAAGCTTTCATTCAACGAATCATACTTTCTTTCGACTACAACTCCTGTAATACGGTCCTTGACTATTACGCAAGTCCAGCTCGCACACAGTTCTCGCGGTGGATGAGAAGGAGGAAACCTACGATTACCAATTACTTCACGGCCTAATGCCCCTAGGATTTATTTTGGGTACGGCGAACGTAAGGCTCGGGTCTTCTTGTGGGCTCCGGTTACGTTTGAGCGGCAAATGGGACAGCGCAGACAGACGGTCATTGAGTAGAGACTCTTGGCAGAGTGGCATAGCGAGCCGTTATCGTGCGACACTCGTGGTCAGCAGCTGGGCGACTTCTTGAGCGTCTTGAAGAAGTTGAAATCTCGGAGCGTCGGTGAAGCTGTCGGGCCTGGTGGGCGACACAGCATGATTTTCTGCCCGACGACAGCAGTAGATACCAAGAGTCAATGGCAGAGGCCCTGGACCGACAAACCCTCTTCTAACGAGGGCTCAGATTGAGATTGGTTGCAGTGGTAGCTGGTTGGGTTGAGAGGAGGGAGTGACTGTGGCTACGTAGAATATTTCACTCGAACGGCGAACGAACAGGGACGTCAGTCGACATGATTGTCGCGATGTAGACATGAAATACCTCATCTACTTTGCACTGCTTCCAGGTGTGCGCAGGAAGCAGACGCGATATCGCCTTTCACCGGGCGCTCGACAATCGAGGCCTAGATCTGGTCGCCAGGGGTTTCCGTGCTTGTGTACTTCTTGGGCAGACCACGTTGGCTCACGCTACTGGTTTGTGCCGTGTGCGAATGCAGACGCACATGCAGACGCAGTTCACCATGTGCTCACGCGGATTACTGCTAGGGTCACTGCACCGACGTCCAATCATGGTGGCGGTGGGAACCATGATGCTCAGCCTCATATGCTTGCATCTTGATGGGCAGCTGCAACCCCTCTCCCGCGTGGCGGTCGCTGCCTGGGTCTGGTGAAGCTTGACATGTTTCCAGCTTTGCCCGACCCGAGCACGGTGGTGTCTTGACCCTCATCAACACGCCACCTCTCCCATAATACTGCATGCTTTGTGCCGACGTTCGCCGTTTATTCTGCGTCTCGTTGCGCGCTACTTTGTATTCTTCATTCATCTGCATGTGGCACCAATCAGCCGGAGATTGAGGTGCCAGCCCGTCATCAACGACACAATGGCCGCCGTAGCCGCATCTAAAGGCAAACGGATACAGCAAGCACCTCAAGCGGCCATTGACGAGTTCTGGGATAAGTTTACCACCAAAGCTCCAGGCAAGGGTATCATACATGCACTGTAACCTTTTGTAAATATGACTTGAAGACTAATCAACGACCGGTAGCCACTACAATCATTCCCCGGAACCCCCATGTCGAAAAGGCAGTCAAGAGAACGACACAGACCTCATTCGATGAAGCGGTGGCCCTCTGCCGGACCAAAGTGCGCAAGATCGTGGATGAATGCCGCGCTGTAAACCAGAAGTATCGCGACCCGCATTTTGATCTCGAGTTCGATTTGAAATTCGGAAGTCGAAATTGTCTCGACTCCCTTTGGAACATTAAAGACAGAGAGCCGCCGGAGCCTTTGCTGCGACCGAGGTCCATCAAACGCGTGGTTGACATCTTTGATGAGCCTCAATTTTACATCGACGACGCTACTGCCGACGATGTGCGCCAAGGTCGTGGGGGGGATTGTTGGCTTATGGCAGCCCTGTGTGGCCTCAGCAATAAGCCTGGCTTGATCGAAAGGGTTTGTGTTTCGCATGACCAGGAGGTTGGCGTCTATGGCTTCGTCTTCCATCGTGACGCTGAGTGGTTCAGTGTCATCATTGACGACAAGGTATGATGGAACCCCTTTTTCGTCTCGATCACTTTCGCGGTTGGCAATTAAACATATTGGGGTCACCACCTGACCTCAATTGATAGCTTTACCTCACAAAGCCTGATTATGACGAAAGTTATCTTGAGCGGAATCTTTGGGATGACCGAGAACGCATCAACTCAGAAGATGCCTACCGCAAAATCTACCAGTCAAACAGCGGCGCCTTGTATTTCGCCCAATGTGAAAATCCAAACGAAACGTGGCTTCCGCTATTGGAAAAGGCTTACGCGAAAGCTCGAAAGCTCATGGTGATTACTCTGCCATCGAGGGCGGTTTTACCGGCGAGGCCGTCGAAGACTTGACCGGAGGGGTTACGACTGAGCTTTATACCACAGATATTCTGAGCAAAGAGGTTTTCTGGAAGCAGAAGTTGCTGCGCGTAAATCAGGATTGCCTCATCAGTTGCTCAACTGGGTTTGCTTCAAGAGGCCGGGGGGAGCGTAATGGAATCGTCGAGATGCATGCGTACAGTGTAATGAAGGCAGTTGAGCTCAACGGAGAACGCCTTGTTCACCTGAAGAATCCATGGGGCAAAGGAGAGTGGAAAGGTTAGACCAATGCGTTCTTCTCCTGAGAATCTGTTTCTTTTTTTCCCCCTTCTGGCGTAGTTTGTGCTAACGGCATATAAGGTGCATGGTCTGATGGCTCGAAGGAATGGACTCCAGAATGGCTACGGCAACTCAACCACACTTTCGGCGATGATGGAGCCTTTTGGATCTCCTATACTGACCTCTTGAAGAAGTATTCAATGTTTGACGTTACTCGCCTCTTCGGCTCCGACTGGACTTCGACAACGAAATGGACCACTCTAGAGGTTCCTTGGGTTTCGGACTACCATAAAACTTCTTTCGCTCTGACTATTACCAGGGCTGGACCGGTAGTCATCGTGCTATCACAGCTGGATGATCGCTACTTTCGAGGCCTGGAAGGTCAATATCGATTTGACCTCGGCTTCCGCTTGCACAGAGCTGGCGATGGAGAGGCCTATGTCGTTCGCAGCGAGCCTGCATACCGAATGAGAAGATCGGTCAACGTCGAGCTTGATCTTGAAGCTGGCAACTACGAAGTCCACGTTCGTGTTGAAGCCACTCGCAACGACGACCTACTTCCCACCCATCAAGTGATTCGCAAGTACGCCAAAAGTCGGCGAGACAAGTTGATGCATACCGGATTGGCATATGATATCGCTCATGGGAAAGGCTTAATGGCAGCCAACGCAAAATCTACGCGCGCCTCTGACGAGAAGGTGCGGGGTGCCCGCGAACAAGACAAACTACGCTCGACCATTCGAAGCATACTCCAGGAAGGAGAGAAGCGGAGACCTTGTGATTGGACAAGAAACCAGGAGAGCAGGTTTGTGAGGACCGGTCGCACGGTTTGGCGTCAGCCAGATGTAATTTCTGACAATCGCAGTCCCAACAGCTCTGAAGCCGGTCACGAAGACAGCGACTGCATTCCAACTTTGTTAGAAATGCTGGGGAAAGAGATCGAGAACGCAGCGATCAACAAAAATACAGGTAACTCGACCAACGATAACACAGGCTCCCTGTGCCACTGTCCTTCCGCCTCAGCATTGCTCACTTCAGAAGAGCCGGACGAATTTGAGATGAACCCCTGGAACGCTGTAGTCGTGGTCGGTTTGAGGGTATATCACATGGTCGGGCCCGAGTCGCAAGTCCAACAAGAAACAGGTGATGTGGTCACGTTGCAGGTCCTGTCTCCCCAGACCAGGGTCGAAGTCGAATCCTCGGATAATGCCATGCAGGTTGCGGAGACGACAAAGGGTCTTGACATTGACGACACGGAAAAAGATGCGACTCTGGATGGGGGTATCAGGCAGAGGAAGAAAAGGATTGTGGTCCGCACGAGTGACGGCTGATGCTGATGCATTGTCATAGGTAAAGTTGTCACCTGTTGAATAGGTGGGTAGACAGGTCTATTCGTGGCATCCGGCCTGGTAGCAAACGCCAGCGACAGTAACCTAAAGTATCGATACCAAGTAATAAGTTATCATGTATCTCATCGGTCGTTACTCATTCGCAGTCCCCTGAAATGTTGCCGCGAATGACCGGATCAGAAGATCAGAACTCGCGCAGTAGTTGCTGGATTTTATCCGCCTCAGCTCCAGCGATGGAGTGAGTTTCTTTTCTACCCTCACTGTTAGGCGTAGGCAATGATGCAATGCGACCACTGACACGCACAAGCAGCATGCGCATACGCTCCAGCTCCCTCTCGACCTCGCCGCCGCGAGTGACTACGTTTTCTTGCAGACCAAGACCGTCGTCACTTATACGGAAGGGCTGAATGGCCTTCTCTAGACGGCGCAGCTGCTCGACGCGCTTATGTACCTGTGTCCGCCTCGCTACGAGAGCATTCAGGACAGATACATGGTCAGCATACCGCTTGGCCTCCATGGGTAGAGCATCCAAGTCCTTTGACAAGGGCCAGGTGGGTGGAAGTGAGGCGATGGAGTTTTCGTCGGCTACGGGCCGAAACGATGGAAGCGTCAGCCAGGTTACCAGAAGGTACGAAGTGGGAGGGGAGCGATTTCTCTCATACTCAGGTCGGCGTTTGAAGCGAGGAGCTCATCGCTGTCCCACGTTGTCGTCTCATCTTCGGTCTGGTACAGCTTATCGATCTGTTCCGCAATGAGGCGCGTTGACTGTGGAGGATAGATCCGACGGGCGTGCTGCTGAAGAATTTGGGCAAGGCCGAGGAGTGCGTCATCAATTCCAGCAACCGGTAAGGGCTCGACTGCCGCCGCATTATCAGCGCGCCACCGGCGAGTTGGGGTAAGATCCCGAGAAAGCAAACGCGTCTGCGATTCGAGAAACGCCTGTTTCAGGGAGATGACTGTGGGCAGCGCGTGCGGCACTGGAGCGTTCAAGGCCATGACGCGTGCATGGAGGTATCCAGTACCAGCCGATCGGGTTGGAGAGGGCGATTGTTGTACGTGTAAGGTCACCGAAGAGAGAGGTGCTTGATCAACATGACGCGGTATCACGTGATCATGTACCAGCAAGCGTACATGAGGGAGTACAGGGCTCTACAACAAGGCTGCTCACGAGGAAAGATAATTGGTGTTGGCTGTTGTATAAATTCGATTTTCTTGAAAATTTTCTGCATAATAGGTCGTAGCACCTTTTTTAATTCACACGCCGGACCACCAATATGTCTCAGCAACAGTGAAGGATCCCCTGAGCGCCTTATCCGTCACGACCGAGCTATCGGAAACGATGATCTCGTACTCCCCCTCTTCAGCGCACCATTGATGCCGGTCTTCGTCCCAGTAACTCGCAGCGTATTTGGGAGAGATGTTGATGATTGCCTTCTTGGTCTCCCCCGCCACGAGCGCCACTTTGCCAAAGCCCTTGAGTTCTTTCAGTGGACGATTGACCTTCGTTGCTTTTTGCCTGGGGGCCACATAGACCTGAATCACTTGAGCGCCGTCGATGGACCCCGTGTTCTTAACTGATAGCTCCACCTTCAGGTTGTGGTTCTGATCCGAGACGGCCAGATCGGAGAACTCAAAGGTGGTATAAGATAGGCCGTGGCCGAAAGGGAAGAGGACGGGACGGTCTGCGTACTCGTAAAACCGATAGCCGATATAAACGTCCTCGCCATAGAATGTACGTGCGAACTCCGCACGATAGTTCAGGAAGGCCGGGTTGTCCTGTACTCGAATGGGAAAGCTTAGGGAGAGCTTGCCAGAGGGGTTCACGTCGCCGAAGAGAACGTCCGCAATAGCGTTGCCGGTCTCGTTACCGCCGTACCACGCCTGGATGACGGCTGCTACATCATTGATCCATGGCATGGTGACCGGTGTGCCTGATTGGTTCACCACTACCGTGTTGGGGTTTGCTTTGCCGACGGTTGAGATGAGTTTGTTGAGATAGCCAGGCAGGTCCATGTGGTCGCGGTCGTGGCCCTCAGTCTCCCAGTCGGCATTCAGGCCAGAACAGATAATGACCTGATCAGCATCTCTTGCTAGTTCCGCCGCTTTGCGTATCTCTTCCTTGTCGTCGATGACCTTACAGCCGCCGATACGTAGTGCGCCACCGCCGAAGACGACGTTATTGCCCTGAAGTTTGGATGCGGGGGCTGACGAGAATTGGACTTTGAATGTATAGGTCTCGCCCTTCTTGAGTTCGGTCGTGCCCCTTTCTTCGACCGTGGCAGTGCCGAAAAACGCATCGCCTTGGCGCTGCTTCGTCTCATTATCGATGACCAGCTTTCCGTTGACGAAGAGGTTGGCTGTACCGCAAACTATGAGACCAAGTTCATATTCACAGTCCTCTTCGGCAACGAAGGAGCCCTCTACTTCGGCGTACCACAGCGGGTTTTTGATTACGTAATAATCAACGAGGTTGAGTTCTGTGTTCGTCAGGATGCGTTCGTCGACTGGCTTGCGAGAAGTAACACTGGGGGGGTCGGTATATGCTCGGAAGACCATTCCTCGCTCCCCGGACGGCGACTTGACCACGTTGCCCAGTAGGGGCAACAGCTTGTGGGAATAGGCGCCTTGTGCGTAAATAGGCCCGGATTCAAGCTTTTGGCTGATACCATAGAAGGGAGTCACAGCGTAGTACGCTGCAAGAGAGGCTGAGCCGCCGCCGTGATAGGTTGCGATTTTCGCATTGGGACCTATGATAACAGTCTTATCGAGCGATTCCATTAGCTTCGGGCAAGCTTGAATATTTGGATGGATGAAGGGGCCCGACGGTGGCGGGCGTGCACAGCGGGCGCGAGACCTACTTTCTTATTCTTCTTCAGTGGAAGCACGCCGTTCTCATTCTTTAACAGGACAAGGGACTCGCCGCCGATTCGGCGCAAAAGTTCCGCCGTCTCAGGCGTGTCGCCTGTCTTCTCCTCTGCATTTTCTGGGATGCCGAGCTTCATACATTCCTTGATGAACACAAGCATAGCACGAGCTCGCTCGTCCAGCACGTGTTGTTTGACCTTGTCGGTAGAGACGGAGAATTTGAGAAGCTCGCCACGGAAGCGTGGCGGGCCAGGCATCTCGAGATCCAGGCCGGCATTGGCAGCGTCGGTCGTAGTGTAAGTTCCATACCAGTCGCTCATGACCATACCGTTCCATCCCCACTCCTTCCGGAGCATCTTTTCAAGTATATCGGGATTCTCACTACAATACACACCATTTACGCCGTTGTATGCTGTCATGAAGGCTCCCGGCTTGGAGTCACGGACTGTCAGCTGGAATGGCATGGCGTATATCTCGCGCAGAGCGCGCTCGGTTAGTATGCTTTGTACGGCGTTGCGCCTGTGCTCCTGATCGTTGCAGACAAAGTGCTTGGGGGTGGCCTGGACGCCAGTGCTCTGAATACCGTTGCAGATGGCAGCAGACCCGAGGCCGGCCAGGACGGGATCTTCGCCGATCGATTCGAAACCACGCCCACCAAGGGGCGCGCGTTGCATGTTGATTGTTGGACCGAGAATGCAATGGGCTCCCTTCAACTTGGCCTCCTCGCCCATCTTTCTGCCGGCCTCCTCGAGCAGAGCAGTGTTAAAGGTAGCGCCGAGAGCCGTGCCACAGGGGAAACAGGCGGCTTTAACACCATCGAAGAACCTGGTTCCGCGAACACCGTTGGGGCCATCACTGAGGCGAATCGTGGGAATTCCATGCTTGTGAAGAGCCTTGGTGTGCCAGAAGTCGATACCTGAGCGGCGGTGTCAGCAGATGTCGCATTGGCAACTCTTCGTCTAGGCTCAGATCGTGAGATGTGAGGGTACAAACCTGCCAGCAGGTCAACTTTTTCGGAATTTGTGAGCTTCTTGAGCAGAGCCTCGACGTCCAGCTCGACAACCATTGTAGCGGAGATGACCCGAGCGGTGTCTAGCAAGCGATCCAGAGGAGAGGTAAACGTAGGATGAGGAGAAATATGGTATTGGGACTTGTCAAGGAAGGACTAGAGCTCATCCCTATTATATCACTCACATCCCTTTTTTTGTGTGACGCCCAAAGGCAGGCGGCAGCGGCAATGAGGCACGAACTCCAAGGTCGTGACCCGCGTCCACTTGGTTTCTCCAGTCTCGGGCAGTTTCCCCGCCGCCCCCTCCGCGGGGACCGACAGCAATCGGGTCTTGGCCGGCGCGGGGCTGCCCGCCAACAAGCCTTGGTCATGTTCTCTCTTCGGCGCGGCCAATAAGCAAGCTCTAAGGCCGCGAGCTACCTGAACGACGTCCCGATATTCCGTCTATTCTCCCCATCAAGTGGAGTAGTCATCGTGGGTAAATGCCTAGGCTAAGGTGCTGATGTCCTCAGCATCATGGCACCCCTCATTCTTGTCCGACATTCAAGCGAGGTCATGCCGACGCCGAACCCTCGATAACCGATAAGACAGGCACGTGATCTAACTATCTTCTGACTGATGGAGGTGACGGCTCCAAGCTCACAGCTCACACCTGTGTCCTGGTGGCAAGCGAGACCCCGCATCCTTTGGTTATAGTGCAGTCTTGAAGTGGCCATATCATTCATGCCAACCCTTCTTTCACATTGCCTTCTAATGTTTGTGGCCGGCTTTTCGACTCCCTCTCAATTGAACAGCCACCTAAGGGTCGAAAAAGAGATCTCACCCAGACCACGCGCCTCGAAATCATCTTGTCTTCATGTCGATGGGATCTATGGCGAGAGCCGTCATGTGAGCTTTCGAAAGCGTCAGATAACGGCTGCCAGGGTAGCCAAAATGAGCACAGGGACGAAGTGTGCAGCAAGATCCGGGCGAACCTAACCTCCGTCTTCCGCACGCTCCCAACCATGTCGCTTGACACCTCGCTAGGCTGTTCTTGTGGTCTTCTCGGTGCATTTATCATGCGCATCTCCCCCGACACCGAGCAGGTTTAGCAGTGACTTGCGAAGGTAGCATCGCTCCCCCCTCTTCAACTGTCTTGAGGTCCGTGGCTGCCAGCCAGCATGAGCTAGACTACTGCGGAGCACGTACGATGGCACGTTCACACCTCAGTTTATTGACCGGTGTGCGACCATGACATTGACGGAGTTCGGAATGTGAGCGGTTGGCGGCTTCTCCCCGACGGCCACCGCCAAACCTTGAACGGCCCCCCACCGACACTATCGTGAAGGGAATAGCCAGTGCCTGTTGGTATCTCTTTGGGATGACTTATGACAATCACGGCGCATGCCGTGCACAGCACAAACCTTGTTCTCCTATGATTGATCATCACTGGATTCATGGGGGCTTGTAGACAAGCCCCCCTCGACAGTCTGATCGATCCGTTCGGAGGATCCGCACTCACAGGAGAGAGACGTACGCGTCCCTCTACGGAAGCCTTCCGTTCCCGTTCCCGTGGCTGACGGACTGCGCGAGAGAAAGAGCGAAGAGAAAATGGAGTCAACAGGGGTGGCCAGCCTGCTCCTCTCGCATCGTCGTCCCCTCTCAAAGCCTTCCCCGCCGGCCTAGTCTACGATTACCACGCCCCACGAAAGCGGAGGGGGTTAGGGATGACTGGAGTTGCAGCGATCGCCACTATCGCTAGGTGATGGCCAGATCGATGGATACTCAACAGCCAAGATCGTCGACATTACTGATGAGTTTTCTCATCGCCTGGCCAGTATTGCGTACCATCCAAGACGCATGCCTCCCTTGCCTAAGCCGCGCCCGAAGGTTGTCCACCCCCTTCCCCCGTCCTTACCCCCATTACATGGTATCCCGCTGTCACTTACTCGGTGACGGGACACTAGCGTACCGTGCAAACCGTACAAGGCACCCTTCATGGGCTATCCTGAAGGCAGGCTGTTGACGTTCCCGAGAGGTCAAGAAATCACCTGCGCACCATCGTAACCGTCAAGTAGGTCAGCCCAGCAGAACCTTCCGTGTCATTTCATTATTGCGGACCAGAAGCGTTATTTCCTGACAACGAGGCATGGATGCGAACTTTCGCAAGCGCATACATGTACATGTAGGAAGATGCATGCAGGGGGGGGTGAGAGAGAGGAACCGTTTCTCTCCGTATGTTGTTCAAGCACGGACCGAGCAGCTGCCCTCAGAACACATGGCGTTCGAAGCAGGCATCGGCCCCATTCCGAATGGCAAACAACAGGTGAAGCGTACCTAGTACATGTACCTCGAGGAGATCTCCCTTCAAAGTTGGCAGGGGCTACGTCTGGCATGGAATGAATAGGTGCCAGAAGCGTCCAACCAAGCGTACCTTGCTCTCGCTTGCCATCTCTGTCCGACCCTGTGCCCTGCTTGCCGGCCTCGCCAGCCCTGCGCTACCCTGCTTGGTCAGTGGATGGGCACAACTTCAAGTTGGTGATTGCGTGGCGACGGCAGATGGAACAAGGGCATGCCGGCTGTCCATGGGATTCTCCGCATCCTAGCGTCCTTTCGAAGAAGCCTGTTTTGGGGTCTTGGTCTCGGCCATGTATCTCAAAGGGAGTTCTGTGGCTTGAGCCTCCTCGCGTGATGTCGCGCGACGCGCCCAACCGTTGGTTGACCTGACAAAATGCCGAGTGTGCCCAGCGTCGGTTAGCATGCGCGAGCTTGATGTCTAATGCTTGACCATACCACTTTTAGCGGACGCTGTCAAGTCCACAACCCATGGTACCGGGTGTCAGCCGCTGCAGCTCTAGTGAGTGCGCACTGGTGACACGCAAACTTGGACGGCGAAATGATGAGGCCAAGAGGGGGAGAGGGGCTGGGGTGAGGCGGTAAACCACGGGCCGCTTATTGTGAAGAAGGTGCCTCTCCCCCCCCCTTTCACCGACAGCGGAGAAAGCTATGCTAGAGGGCTTGCGCGCGAGAAGCTTCCGTCAAGAACGTCAACGAGGCCAGCGAGGGCCAAGAGCCCAGGGGTCTCAGTGACGGAGGAGGGGACCAAAGAGGTGGAAGGAGGGCTTCGCCTGCAGTATGGCGTTGATGAGCCCGGACCCCTTGACGCATCGCCAGGCGGCCTAACCCCCGCAGGTCCGCCAGAACCGAGAGCTGCAAGGTGCCGTTCCGTTTGCTACCCGCCGACGGACTTACATGGTATCAAGCTGAGGCTCTCTGTTGATGGTCCGAGACGTGGGCGAGACGTGGGCGATTGTTAGCCAGCATGCATGGGTTGCAAACCCACCACAAGGGAGAGCACGAGCAACGCTATGCAACGGTGTACACACACAAAAGATGCCGACTGGTCATGCCTGGTGAGGAGGTGCCACTATAACGGCCTTCTGCACAGGGTGGACTTCTCTGCATCACAGAAAGGGGGCAGGCCTCAGGGCAGGCAAGACAGTTGTCAACGCCGGGGTACCTTGACGTGATCCTGGTAACGCATTGGCTCTGGCAAAACGAGTATGGGGGCCAGTCTTTGGGGGGGACACTGGCCTTACGGTCAAGGACGGGGGGAGGATTCCAGGTGATCAATCTGTAGCGACGGCGCAAAGTCTATTTTGTTCCCTATAAGCTTCGAAACTTCGATAACCAAGCAGCCAAGAAACCCGGGCAGGCAAGGTAGAGATGAGGCACAAAATAGAACGGATCGAGCTGCATCAGCGAGAACCGGCATCCGAAAAGGAAACAATGACACCACACCATCACGAATGGACGAGACGAGGCGAGACACTTCCTCACAAGGCGTAAGGCAGTAAATGATGTACATGTACTAACCAAATTGCGGTGTGGTGCGGCGGGGTCGGCGACTCAAGGCAGGCTGGAGCCGCGATATTGAATCGAAAGAACAGAATGGTGGAGAAGCAAACGAGGACATCTGAGGACATTCTTTCCATGTGTCCATGTGGAACTGTGAAAAGGCCGATCGACGAGATTGCGGTAGGTACATTGTACGGCGGTGCCGGCGGTGACGACGCATCAACAAGATGAGCTTCGTTTCTTGTCTCGTTTGCCCCTGTCTTGACGTTTGCCTGTTTGTCTTTGCTGTTTGGTCATCTCGCTCCCAGGTCTTTCGTCTGAAGCACCGATGCAGGTGTTGAGATCCTGCTGTCCTGCCCTGCCGTTGGTCTACATGGTCAGGCATTTGCGCAACTCGTCCAAAAGCGTCGTGAAGATGAACGACGGACGAGGAGAACTAGACCAAGCCCAATCAGACAGGGCTGTGTTCTCAGCCCCCATGAACCAACACCCGGCGTTGACGGTTCCGTGTCAACTGGGAACACTGTCCGAGCGGGAGTTGCGACTGGCAGGCAATTACTTGTACAGGATAGCTCCCTGCCTGCACCCGCCCCCCCCCGCCCATTCGATTGCCATGCCCAGAAAGCTTCGTTTGGGGTGCTGCGGGGTATGACTCGACCTGGTACCCTATCGTACTGGTAGTGTGGTTGAAGCGGGGAGAAAGCCGTGTCTACTTTCGGTGAGGTCCGGGATGGAGATGGCAGTGCGACAGAAGCACCAGTTGTGGATGGAGACGTAGTTGCACAAGACATTTACGTATGATCAAGCAGGCCGTATATTGCCAAGCCAGGCAGTAATAGGCAAACAGTGTGCGCAATGATCAGAACGGTGAAGGCAGGGTCCCCATGAAAGGGCCGGACATGGAACCGCGCCAGGGTAAGGGCAAGGGCCACAGATGGGAACAGGGTACCCGGTGGACAGGAAGGGTGCAGAACGAAGAACACAAGACCCCTGGTGAACATCATTCGACACGCTCTCTGGTAGGGCACAGAGCGAATAGCGTCAAGGGCACCGCTGCCTTGGCATGTTTGCCGGATCTCGTCCGGTAGTCGGAACGCCTGGGTGCCGGTGCCTGGCATGGCAGGACGCATGTGCGCCTGCATGTCTGTCCGTCTGTACAAGAGTACGCTTATCCTGGCCTGGTTTGGCCTGCCGATGGCTGGGTGCGCATGCGCATCGTATCTGTCATCGTACATCGTAGCACCTAGGGTCCCCTGGGGGTGCCTGTAAGTGAGGTCAGCTTTCACCACCGTTCAAAAGTTCCCCTGTCTTGCATGTGGTGATCGGCCTTGCATGAGCGCCAGAGAACTAGTAGGTGCACCCGTAGGTCGGATAGGATGGGCAGCTAGCCGGAGGCAGGGCAGATGACAGCTGCTGGGTGCCGTCACGGAGGAACGGGTCGGGTCCGAGGTCGTCGCGACCCGGCTGTCGTGCTGCCGCTGTTGATCCCGATAACAATGTCGCAAGTCTTGCGACGTATTGTTTATGTGCTGTGATGGGGGTCATGAGATCTGATTTGTTTCGTGGTCAAGGATGGATGATTTTGAGAGGTCGCCAAAATAGGCCATGTGCGTCTGAAGCGAGACCAGCGTGGCGCCTGCCTCCAAACCCCCGCCTCGCTCGATCCTTCCCTCACTACCGTACTTCTTCCCCACCTCACGAGAACGCTGAGCATTCTTGCTGAGCGTTCTTGCACAGAGCTTTCAATGTCAAAGGCGAAAGCTGCCCTGCTAGCATTGAGGGAAACGGGTACGGCGACACAGATCATTCTCGGCGTCTCCCCCGGCAAGTAGAGACGGACCCCACCCTAGGGCTGGCTGTGACGCTACCGCTGAGCTCCTCACCAGTCTTTGGGAAGGGGAAGGGGAAGGGGGGCCCGCTTGGGAAGCTGACCGGGGCCAGGGTGCGGAAGCCCCCTACATCTACAACCACCGAAGCACCACCAAGGTATATGGATATCGCATCGCGTTGTCCTTGCCAAAGACAGATCCAGCCAAGATCGCACGGAATGGAACATCATCTGTGACTTGACATCAACCCGACGCCTGGCCAAACCCTGCCCTGTCCGGCCTTGTCTGTTACCCTGCCTGCCTTACCTTCCGTTAGCTACATTGCCTCGTCTTGTCCTACCTGGTCCTTGGCCGGCCCCGTCGCGCCCTACACAGCCATCACGCCAACACCATCAACGACTCAACTTGGTGATGGGTTTGACGACACCTCATCTCTCTATCTCTCGATCTATCCAGATAACTGCGCCAGCCCAAGAGCAGCAGCCGCCTACAGGCAGCCACGGACCGCTTGCGCCCGAGCACATACGTACCATGTACTCGCCCAGGCGCAGGGCACCGATGTGGGAAAAGATAAACAAATGGCCCCTCTTCAAGGCCCACACGATGAACACAAATGAAGGGGGGGAGAAAGCTTGGGCTATGGAGAAGAGAAGTGGGTGACTACTCCTCTTTCATTCTCTCTATCCCTCTCTTGCTCACTCTCGCAAAGTCGATAGTTACCTGGGGCACGCGAAGGCCAAGAATGAGCTTGGCATGACAGTGCCGGCGATCGGCGCACACACGACTGCCGGTGTCAACAGAACAGGATCGCCGATAATGCCCCAAACATTTCTCTGTCGTCTGTGTGTGTGTGTGTGGGAAACGCAGACTGAGAAGAGACATGGCGGCATGCGATGGGTTGAACACCACAGCTGGCCCCATCCACCATGACCCAACACGGCAAACATATCGTGGAAACCAGACCCAGAGGTTGGGAAACCCCCACAAGGCCACCCGCCGATGTGCCATAGCGTTACGTTGCGTTTCTCACATCATCCCAGCGCGTTGCAAGGGCATTCATATTGAGCATTGTCATGAGTAGTTCTCATGAACGCTTGACAGCCTAGCAAGGGCCTGCTGCACTGCCGACCCTTCGTACCCGGCTTGAGAAGGAGGACACCTCAAGTGGACACAGAGCTGAAGTGAGGTACGCCAAGACCCCACCCCCTGGTCTCCCCATCGCGTGAAGCCCTGTGCCTAGTTTTCGACCCCATCATCGCGTCCGAGCCCGCAGACGCCAACGTCCATCCACCCCCCCGGTCAAGGTTACCCATCCTGCCGTCCGCGACCCCTGCCCCTCCTTCAACTGTCGCTTACAGAACCATTCACTCACCCAGGCCACGGCTCTTTTTTACTTCCGCAGGAGGGGAAGGGGGGGGGACACACCAACCTCCCATGTGGTCGACGTCCTGTCTTTCGGCGTCCCGATTCGTCCCCATGCCACCATGTGGTGCGACCATCTTCAGCACGGAACCAAGCCGTTTTTCACGGCACGGGAACGGGAGCTTGATGGTTTAGGGAGATTTCTCCAACCATGGAGACAGGTGGTGAGGGGATAGAGACACGAACAACAGAGACAGGGAGCCAGGGGTGGCTGGTATTGCATGCCAGGCAGGGATCACGAATTACAGTCCTTCTCCCCTCCGACTTGCTCCCATCAAGATGACGACTGTCCATGATGCACTCGTCAGCTCGTTCATCCATCAACAATATACGCACTTCCAAATCATTGGTCCTCTCAAAACTAGCCGAGAACCCACTACAATACAGCAGAACATGGCAGGGGGGGAGGGGAAGGGGGGAGGGGATTAATTGGAATAAGACGGCGCGCGAGATTGAGGGTGAGAAAGACATAGAGATGTTGATCAGACGACACGAGAGAGTTTGAATCAGCCCGAAAGGCCGATCTACACGCAATCCCATTCTGCGCACAGAACCAAAGCGTTGTGTACGCGAAACCTGTCGTGGATGTCGCTGCATCTGTTAGAGTGAAGCGCTAACCCACCTCCCAGAATAACAGCGTTATGCGGATTCGCGCCGCTTAAGCGCTTCTGCCACAGGACACTCGGTGAACGCCCGTTCCAAGCATACACGCATTCAGTCAACGCCCGTCCCTTTCCTCATCGACCAATCCCCCTCCCCCCTCCCTGTCCTCTTCCTCCATTTCCTTGCTCTGTCTTGCGAGCTCTTGGTGTTGCGGCAATCCCGTCTTCCCCCCCATACATGGATGCTTTTCCCGAAATCTCGAATGATGACCTCATGCTGCCGATCGGGAGTGCCGGCAGGGCCTTTGCTTCAACATACGCAGCTGGGGGTGGCGCAGGTCACTTGGTAGCTACTAATGTATGTATGTAATGGTACCTGCGACACTAAAACTCACTTATTGGGGGCGGCACTGGGGACGGTAAGACGAAGCGCAATGCGGCGCAGCGCTGAGGACGCATGGACAGAGCGAAGCGCACAATGCGACGTGTTCGTTGGGAATCCGTGGAAAGTTTGTGCATAGTGTAGTATTCAATCCCACGATGACACGGGGGTCATGATGGCCGTCAGTTCTCAATCTCTTGCATTCCCTTCCTTACCCCCATTGCTATCCCTCCTCCCTGCCCCCCACCCCCAAATCCAGACAAGTGTGTCAAACTCTATGCAATGGCCAGCGCCAAGGCGCTGCTCCCGCATCCGGGGGGGGGGTCATCGCCTGCGAACAGGTACCTCGAGACCCCTCCGATTGCTGCCGGCCACCGGCGACGCCGTCCCCGTCCATTTCCCGTCTATGCCCGCCCCGCCCTGTCTGGGTTCGTTTTGGAACCTCTTGTCCACCACGGCTAAGACAACGGAGGAGAGCGTTGGAACAAGAAACGTGAGCGGACCGACATAGACGAGATGCCTCCACGCTTCAGCGTGTCCGAACCCCTGCGACTGTACAAGGGGTTCTGTAGCCCTCCGAGGAAAGAAAAACCCCTATTCCAGATTGTACCACCTCCTCTCGATACGTGCAGTCAGGGTGAAAGCAGAAAATCTATGTCTAGAGCACACGCAAAGACACACCAGGAGTACACGCAGCGTCGTAGAATTCGCAGGACAGGAATAAAAAATGAAGAAACACAAATGACATTTCGAGCTGATAAGATAGACAAAGTGGAATCGTAACAGAAGAAGCGAAACAAGCTCAGGTATACTGTGGACTCTCAGTCTTGTATCAGGACTCTGTAAGCTCTACAAAGCCGCGAAGCTCAGGATAGCGCCGAACAAAAGTCTCGTGCATGCGCCAATTCTCAACCCGTAGAGCGTGTGCGGCAAACGTGTCGTTGAGCCACACCTCGCCCGTTGTCGGGTCCATGTTGATCGCGTCCACCGGCCGACCTGGCCAATTGAGGAGGCGAAGGCTATTGGCGTAGATGTTCTGAAACTCTTCTGTGGCGGATACATCCTGTCGCTCAATAATGGCGTCGCGCAGAGGGCCTTGCAGCACAAAGTCCACCCATTGTGGGTGAGGGACTGTGAGCTGGCTGGGTCGGGGGCGTAGTTGAGGACGAGGGCGTTGTAGGACTCGCGGGTGGGCTGTGCCAACCAAGCCACGACACGCTGGGCAGGGAGGAACAGGGCGAGACGCTCCACCACATTGGCCATGCCAGCCTTGTCGACGAGTGCCGTTATCAACTCGGCCAGAGGGTGCGGCGCGGCGCCTGAACCGGCACTGTTCACGTCGAGGGCACGTTCGAGATCGGCAATGTGGATTCGCGGTGCTGGGTGCGTTGGCGAAGGCGGATGATACTCGAGGAGTGTCTTCAAGTTGACACGCGGAGGCCGGAGAAGCGCGTCAATGTTTTTCGTTTGCGCGAGCCGGCGGCAGTCGTGTGTGAAACTGATGATCCACTGGTCGGCAGCGCAGGTAGGCGCTAGGACAAGGGACGGCATTTCCCAAAAGACGTGCCCGGCTGCCGAATCAGTGGGCTGACGGCTGCTGCTGGTAGTACAGGGCCGGGTACATATTCCATGGCTCGTGAGGCAGGTAGCCGTTGGCGCCCACCTGGCTGCGATGATGCGAGAGAGGGTAGCCAGCGTCTGCGGACTGGGTGGTTAGCGTCTCAGGATTGCGTTGCACGTACGCCGTTGGCGTGCGTTGCTTACCAGAGTCTACATCGTCATAATCCATCTTGGCGGGGACGCTCCTCGCTTCCATCATCGGTGCCGGGATGCTCGTTGGGATGTAGGCGCCGCCGTACTCGTCCGTGTTGGCGGAGGACGACGGGCTCGAGACGTTGGAGGGCACCGAGACGCCAGGACCCCACGACTCCGAGGCATCAGGGAGAGGCACGTAAGAGGGTCCCAACTCGGGCATGCCGCTATAGCCACCTGACGCCGGGAACGGGGATGATCGCGGGCTCGGTATGGCCCCGCTGACAGAGCTCAGGTTGTCGTCGTAGACTGGGCATCATCATCGTGTTAGCGAGTTGATCGCTGGGCTGGGGCTGCGCCATGTGGGCGTGTTGTAGGTTCATGGGGAGCATACCCGAGTTGGGGTACGAGTGGCCGGTGGGCTGTCCTGCGGCCTCCCTGAGGCGGTAGATCTCCTCCTCGAGGGCTCTATTCCTCCGGGTGAGTTCTTGAATGGTCTGCGACTGGTCTCCGCCTCGCTCGCTTTGCAGGTCGGCGAGCTGTTGCTCCAGCCTCTCGATGTGTTCCTTGGTGCGTGCGCGAATGGCTCGCTGGGCCTCTCGGTCGTTGGCTCTCTTGCGCGCTAACTGGGCGGGGTTCAATGTCGAGACGCTCCTCGTGCCTGAAAGGTTGTTCGAGTCAGTCTTACTCCATACCATCATGATGCGGTCGTGATCCTCCCGCGGGGAAGAGCTCTCTGGTGCGGGGGATGAAGAAGGATGGAGGGGGGCTTACCCTTTCTCTTGGTACCCTTGGCGGGCTCTGCGGAAGAGGATCGTGTCATGGCGAGCAGTTTGTGTGTGTGTGGATGATCGTGCGGGTACGTGTTCGTATGCGTGCGCGTGTGTGTATTCGCGCCCGTGAACAGTGGGTGGTGGGAAGAAAAAAAGAAGAATGTGAATGGAGAAGAAGGAGTGGGGAGGGGGGCAGAGGGCAGGTGAGAGTGAGATGTCAAGTGAGGTGAGGTGATGGAAGGTTGAGGTCAGGCTGGGTCGCAGGAGCTGAAGAACTTGGAGGTTATCGAGCGGAAGGAAAGAGGGGTTCTTGTTCGTTTATGTTGTGTTGAGGTTCGCGGTATAGGTATATATGTGTGAGGTGTTGGTGCCAGTCGTCGTACTCTCCTTCTGGGGAATACCTTACGTTGACGGGGTGTGCGGCAGGGGTAGACAGTCGGGGAGGACCCATTGGCATGATATAGATCGATTTATCAGTGTTGAGCTTTCTGCATGTACATACTTGGTAACAGCCGTACTATGTAGGGTCCCCGGTGCCGGCCGGCAAAGGGGTTTCAGGGCGAGAAGCGCAGATGGTATAAGTTCCTGGTACAAGGGCTCATGGGAAGGATGCATCCGGCGCAAATGCTAGCTCGCGTCTGAGATGGGTCTGACCATGGGCCATGGGGAGAGGAAGGGTGACGACGGCGACGGCGACGACGACGGCGGCGACGACGACGACGGACCAAGTACCCTGCAACACAGCCCTTCCGTTTGTACCTGGGTACGTAACTACATGTAGTAACCGGGCTGGCCATTACGGCACCCCTTGGGCTGGCATCATCATGACAGACAGGTTAGACTGGGACCAGGCGCAAATTGCTAACCCACTTCGAGAACTACACACAGATGCAGGGAACAGCTGGGGAGTCGTTCGGGCCGATGAGCCCTGTGGTGACGGATGGACCGTTCAGGGGGGTAGGGGGTGTTAGGTACTGGTACCGGGAGGGGAAGGGGGGAGGAGAGGTTACAGTAAAAGGTAAGGTCATAGGAGTTTGTTGCTACGACGTACAAAGTCCCGTTAGAGCCCTGATCCTTGCCAGGATCCCGGTCTTTATTCGGTATAGTGCAGAACGGGGCCTCCCATGCAGCTTGGTCTTCGACTCTCGAGTCCCAGGAACCCTCATGGAAGGCGAGGAGTGACCGGGGACCAGGAGGGGCGTGCTCGGGGGTGTGCGACAGGCCCAGAAGAAGAGGGCCGGGGTGTGCGTCGATGAAAGAAGAATCTTGATGACAACACTGACCCCCCCCCCCTCCCCTGGGCCTTGTAGCCCCATCGATGCCACGGTCGGGGATTACTCTGGCTCGTCTGGTATGTCCTACCCTTCTCTGATCCGTCTGGCAGCGCCCGGGTCGCCTGGCCAGGGGGCCTGTGTTCCTCAGGGAATTAGAGTTTAGGCTACTCCGAATTCGTGTAAAACTCTGTTGGTCTGATGTGCCGCTAGAAACACTGGGTAGATACAGTGGAGTCGCCGTGCACTCAGGTTGTCTTGGTGTCGTCTGGGACGGACCTTTGGATCGCACCGCCTGCCCATCAGACTTTCGACGGCTGCCCAGAGAAGCCATCTGGAAGCAACCTGATGACGCTCTACTGACCCGAAGAAACAGAGCAGGAGCAGGAGAGCACGAACGAGGCAGGGAGCCAGAAACAACCAGTGCCAGCGCCAGATTTGCCCGATCCTTGATCCAAAATCCCACCGCCTCCTTTGCCGAGGTTTCGGAGAAACAATCCTGGGGGGCTCCTGGGACAACCCGCATCGTCCAGCTCAATGTATCTCGACGGTATGCAGTCGATAAAACACAATCACAACATAGGTATTGTGCAGCCGTCCAGGCCGTCGTGGAATCAAGCACACACACGCTATCACCGCCGCGAGTGGCAATGAAGGACCTGAACGAGGCAGAAACCCATCGGCGTTATGCCACTGCCGATGAACGAGCGGCCCAGCGGCATGGAGCTCAGCTCAAGTCGTGTTGCCGAAAGAAAGACCGGCCGGTGTGCAAGTGAGATGGAACACAATGGCGGGAAACGCTTGGAGATACAGGCAGCTGAACTCGACTGCACTGCATCGCGCCGTCCGTTTCTCCATTGCGAGGAACAATAACCGAGACCAAGGGGATGAAAACACGCCGTCGCCAGCCAGTCAGCCATCCAGCACCAGCCAGACCTATCCCTCCGTGGATGCTTCCGAACAGCGACGGCGACATGTCCGCAGAATCTCCGATCGCACACTCCATGTGAGGATGGAAGGCGAACAAAGGACGCGACCAAAGGCGCCCGGCTGGCCCTAGAAAACACAGAAGGTGAGCTTAAGCCTGTGCTTTAGACTACCCGCTACGGAGAAGTATAGTGATTTTGGGTCTGGCAGATGACGATTGCCGACCTCCTTTTCCGTTCGCTGCCTCTCTGGCTCAAGCGTCAAGCATCGCGAATAATCCAGTTGCTTTCGACACTGTGTCGTCGCCCATCGACCATCCCTTGTGGCCGTGCTTGTCTCCTTGCTTTGCTCTCTTGACGAGCAGTCTGTGCCGCAGTCCTCGATGGAGACAAAACATCAACCGCGGTGGCGGGTGCCAGGCTAGTGGTTGTGGAAGGCGAAGAATAAGTGCAGTTGGCATGTGCAAAGTCTTGCCGGAGGCATTGAAGGATTCTGGCAAACGTGATGAACAAGGAACATTGTGGTTCGGAAAAGCTGGGCAGAGGCAGCCGTGTCGGCCAAGCTGAGCTTGCGCCCAGGGTGAAATGCCGAGCCCATCCAACAACTGCCAGACTTGCCAGTGCAGATCATCTCCCATCCCCCGCATCTACGCAGTTCTTGAGCCCAACTACCACTGCAGCGACAAGGCTTCACAGGAGAGAAAGCCATTTCAGCAGAGCCGAGACCGAACCAAATCCTGTGGTCGATAGACCTGAAGCTACTTTGGAAGGACGAGAAAAGTGAACTTCACCTGCCGAGCTTTGGTAGCAAAGCGGCCTGAGCCCAGGGTGTGTGTCGGCATTAAGCCCGCCGGCCTCGCCGGTGCTGTACAACGCTGCGATGATTTACCTTGATGCACTGCGCAACCCGTGTTGTCTACATCAACACTCATTCACCACTGCACCGGACGGCATTCTACTCTTTTTACGAGATCAGTGGCGCTGCGTGCTTCCCGACTCTCCTTGTCCTCAATTTTAGGCTTCCTCAGCCATCAATCAGGCCACTCTACTGTTATCCAGGACGTGGCCCTGAGAGAGTGGCGGTCGACTCCACAAAGCGCACCCGAGGTTGTGGTTAGGTGTACGCGATGTCCTGTGGGTATCGTCAGCCACACGAGCCAGCTCCTCACCACAATGTGAATATGTGCTTGATTGAGCCATCTGATACAGGCAGATGAATAGGTCAGCTTGTCGGACGAGCCTCGATGCTGATGACGCTGGCGACTTTGGGAATCGGAGTGATCGATGGAGCAGCAGCCGTTGGTTGAGCCATGGACAGCAATAACCTCATGTTCGGGGAGGTGGAAGAGACAGCGGACGCGGGATTACGCACCACATTTGATCCATCAGGTGTTTTGGGTCCGGGCGCACAGGGTACGTACCGGGGTACGTCGGCAACACACGAGCGTGGAATGCGTAGTACCGAAGCGATGGGTGGTTGGCCCAGTCCCCCGGCTTGGAATTTCTTTCAGACCGACCCCCCCAACAGCGGTCGCAACTCGGACTTGACTCCGTTTGCGGGACGAGCTATCGGGCAAGGCATCAATAGGTGGTGTCCTGGTCCGTGATGGCGGTTGCGGCACACAGTAGTCTGCGTGACAAGTCGTCGTACCCAGTACTGGCCGGGTGGCTCCGTAGTGGCGCAGTGGCTGTCTTTGCTGCAACAAAAGATAGGGCCAGGCCTACTCCTTCATGAGGGCGAGTCTGCTAGGTGCCGCGGAGCGAGAAAGAAGCTGAGGAAGAGACTGAGCCAGCAGCGGAGATACCCAGTGACTTTGGTTTGGGGTTACTTTGTGCGGCGCAAGCTCCGCACAACCACCAGCCACTCAGGAGCGAGCTTGCAACGCAGCCAGCCCAGCCGACAGGAGCCAAGGCAAAGATTTGGCTTTCGGAGCATCAGAGCCTATGAGCCCCTTAAATGGCAGCCGGTGAGAAAGCGGCTCCACCTGCCTGGCTCGGACGCGCCGAATCGTAGCAACTCCAGGTCATGTTCAAAGCTGGTCGACACCAGGGAGGCTGCGGTGTGAGTTAAGACATGCTTACTATGGTATGCGGTAAGTTTCAATCATTTAACGAGTACCGACCAGGAAGTCGACCAGGGGGCCCGTTATTCATCGACTTCCCCATCGACGACCTACCCTGGCATCTTATCTATATCTCATTGGCTCGTTGACCAGCCTTATTAAGGTGGTATAATTTTGTGCAAGGAAAGGAACGTCAGCTTTTGTACCTTCTAAGCGTGCCCTACAAGCAGGGTTTATCGATACCTGACAGGCTATCGAAACTTTTGCCTCTGACCATGTACAAGTCAGAGGTCTCGCGAAGGTGTGATGGGATATTCTATCTCTTTTCTTTGGACTCCTAAGTCACGCCAATCTGCATGCAGCAAATGGACACACATCAGGTAGGGAAGGAAGACGGCCGCCTCTACGAGGTCAGATCGATTGGGTCATCCTTGACAGCTTCCACAAGGTCTCCCAGCCCCCCTACTGCTGTCGGTCCACTCATGCCACTCGGTGGCAGCGCCCAGGAAGGCAGAGGGCTGCAATAACTCCATTTGCCTCCCGAGTCCTCGTATCGAAGACTGTGAAGGAACAAAGACAGCTCCTGATCACCTGGATCCGTGTAGAGCGGCGTGTCGCACGTCTTGCACAGTTCACCAGAGAGCTTCTCAGCCCTTCGTTTGTGGTACAAATCCACCATTTCTTCGTGGTATGCTACTGCATCAGCGACTTCTTCCTTGCCCATCTTCTCGAGACGCGACATGATATCCTCATCCGTGTGCGTAGTCCCGTCATCGTTACAGCCGAGATCGAACCCCCAGACTCTTTGGTTGGCGTATATCGGGTCGTTCTGGATGGGATACCCAAGGAACTGCAAATGCACGCGGATCTGGTGTGTCCTGCCGGTCAGGGGCAGACAGCGGACGATAGAATAACCCTTCTTGGCAATCCACGGGCGCTGCTCCTCGTCTGCGGCTTCCTCGGGCGTCTTGGGTCTTTGTTCCGGCCCCCGTCGACGTCGGACGACGCCGGAGGGTAGTAGGCCAGACGCTTGAAGACGGTACGAGCGAATTTGCCGTTGGCGCGGACACGGTTGAGACCCAGACGGGGTGATATCTGCAGCAGCGGCTGGTCGCAAACCACCTCGCCATCGGGAAAGTGGCCGATGACCCGGGCGACATACTCTTTGCGCACCATGCGCGCCTGTATTTGACGGCTTAGGTCGGTAGCAGCTTGCGCAGTCTTGCCGAAGCACAGGATGCCACTCGTCAGACGATCGAGCCGGTGACAGGGGCGGGGCATGAAGTGCGCACCGCGCTCCGACTTGAGAATCTCAACAACCGAGTTGAAGTTGTACCGGCCGGCGGGGTGGACCGGAACGCCCGCCGGTTTGTTGACGATGAGATAGTCATTGTCCTCATGGATGACGGCAATGGGCTCCGCCGTGACGGGCGGCTCGTGGCGATGGGAGGTGTGACTGACTAGATCACCGTTTCTGATGACATAATCGGCGCCAACGACTTTGCCGTTGGCCGCAATCTTGCCGTCGTCCATGCATTTCCGATAGTACTCGGGTGTTCGGTCCCGGAACTCGCAGGAAAACACGTCTATCAAGGTGCGACCACGCCAGCGTTCCTTGCAGTAGGTGTTGAAGGTGTGATAATACGGTGTCACTTTGCGCAGGCCGTCCTCAATGACGTAGGGACGCGGCCAGGGTCCTTCGAGAGGGGTGATGATGGTGTCCGGGAGAGCATTCCCATGATCGGGTGTCCTCTTCTTCTGCTTCTTTTCCGTCTTCCGAGCGGGCGGCAGCGCTGTCTGCGCTGCCTCTGCCTGTTCCACGGCCAGCTGCGAAGGCACCGGGTTAGGGGGCGGCGTAGAAGTCATGGGAGAGGCAACGATGGGACGGGTCAACCGAACGAAGGGCGCCAAGAGACGTCCGAGGGCAGCCACTTTGATGAGCGGGGTGGTACCAGCCTTGTAAGGACGGACTGGTTGTTGCGCGTGATGGGTTGGTGCGATAGCGCGGCAGACGACGGTGACGCAGAGCAAGTTGTTTCGACCTCTACTCACCTCAAACGGCCTTTGAGGATGCGATCTGCGTCGGGAGTCAGAAAATCTCGGGCGGTGAGTCGCGGCAGATTGGACCGGTCGAACCTCACATGGTCTGTGCACGACGTTGCCCCCGCTATCCCCCTCGCCAAATCAACAAGCCTCGGTTCCGGCTCATCATTTGCGGCCTCGCCCACTATATCTGTCTCGAGTCGGCTCCGTCCCCTGATCGCCCTGTGTCACCTGCGGAGGGGAGTGAACGATACTCGACCGACACGCATAGTGCCATCCCCAGGTACATGTACACCGTTTTCTTCTTGATCACTATCTGAATAATTTCGGGATCTACCAGTCTAGAAACCTGGAAGGACTGCCCCTCTCCCAGCCTTCTGCCCTGTTCCTCTTGACGTATCAACTTGTCGCAATTACCCACCGCCAGTCCACACCACCATCGGCCTTGTGTGCGCTGTCCAACGAACACCAACAGACCACGAGGCCATGGCTGCCTCGCACCGAGAGCTCAAACAGCGCCGCCGGCAGGATTATCACTACATTCTTGACTACCGGACGCGATGGTGGGTGCCTCTTCCCCATCCAGTTGTTCCATGGACTTGGGGGGCGTGCAATGAATAACCATGAGCAATCCAGGGCCGATAACGACATGTACCAACACATGAACAACTCTGTATACAACTTCTTGTATGACTCGGTGGTCAACACCTACCTCATCGAGCACTGCGGACTCCAGCCGGCGTCTTCCCCGCAGCACGGCGTGGTCGTGCATTCGCACAGCGATTATTTCGCATCCATATCCTTTCCCGCTGTGGCCGAATTGGCCTTGCGCGTTAACAAGCTCGGGAAGACGAGCGTCACCTATGAGATTGGTCTCTTCGAAAAGGGTATTCAGGACGTCAGAGCCGTCGGGGAATTCATTCAAGTGTTTGTCGAGCGCTCCACCGGGCGGCCGGTGGCCTCTGGTATGAGCCTCGAGATGCGCCGCGGTCTGGAGCGCATCCATGTCGGTGACCGGGCCGGTGCTGGTAGCCGTGCCGGTGCCGTCACAGCGAAAACCACCAGCAAACTCTGAACAAATTCACTTATTTCGTCTCCTTCAACATCCAGCGGATACGAACCCCGGAACGCCACACCGTTTCTTACTGGCCACATCGTAGCGATGCACGTCAACGGGTCGTGACACATGTCTACACTCTCGAGAACGTTATTACTTAGGTCAGATGGCAACGCCGTTCAAAAAGCAAATGCACATTATGAGATCGCACAGGATCGCTGCCACCAAATATGCATGCCAGTGAACCCTGTTACGCTGTTCATTGGCTCCCCGAAGCTCCGAGACACACTGGTCGTGGTCGGCGTTGTTCCCGATATGCGGCCGGGCTGTCTGCGCCATGACTCAGGACTAGCTGCACGCTACTGCGAGCTGGCATCGGCGTTAAGGTCTTCCTTTCTTACCCTTGGCCCTGGCAGCTAGCTAGGTCCCGTTAATCACGCCGATGCCGGCTAGGGTGCAAGTTGAGCCAACCAGTATGCGCACTTGTTTCTAGTTTGCCCATTTAATTGGAGCGAACAGTAGCGCCGGCAGATTCCTTGGTGGCAGATGGACCCAAGACCTCTGCTCCAGCTCGAGAGGAGGGGGGGGGGGTCAATGGATGAAGAGGTGAAGGACGAAACTGGAAGTCGCGGCGAAGGATGCAGAGAAGAAGCTTGAACAGCGGAGCCTCGGGCGATCTGCAGTGGCACCGAGGAGTGCCCTTGGGGCCCGAGTGGTGGGCAAGAGGAACATCGTGGGAGGGCGTGGAGTGGTGTCACCACATCACCGGTGGATTCTTTGTCTTACACAGATGAGCAAGCGATGTACTTCCGACTGGTCAGCGCAAGAGCGTTTTAGCCTTCCGATTGCGAAACAAGAAACGTGGTCTGTCATGCAAGTAGCATTCAGTCTTGGGACTTCGGCAGACTCGAACTCTGTTTGCAACACTCAGGGCCAAGTACCGGAAGTTCCATCTATGGGCATTCCTTCCAGAAACCTTCTGGCGGCCTCTAGGGCTTCCGACCTGTTAGCACCTGCAGCTCATGCAGCTCCTGCAGCTCCTGCAGCTCCGGAACGCTTCCAAGCCCTTCCAGAAGGACGAGCGACTCAGCTTGCCGCCCACGCCGGCTGCTTGGCTAACGGCCTAGACAGTGGACACGCACCAGTTCTTTTGATTGCTATTCGATCTCGCAGAAGACTGGTCTTGGATCTGTGCTGTTGCTACCTCGAGGTACCTTGACCGCCCACCCTCCCGACATCCGTTGGCGGTCGTCGTGGTGTTGGTGGGTGGTGAGTTAGTCGTGACTTTTTTGTTCGGTCACCATGTCTTGTTTTTTTCGCTCCATGTTTCCACCCGTCCCTTCTGCTCTCACTATGACTGGCGGCGTCTCAGCTTGATGTTTGAACCGCATTTCCGGTCGCTTGTGATCGCCATTTGAAGATGAGGACATTGGGGCAAAACGCACGGCGCGGCGTCGCACGCCTCGTACCGCTCTTGCCAGTTGCTGGACACCCTCCCACGCCATGTCTCAGCGCACCATCCTTCACCGCCGTTGCTCAGCCCAAAGCATCCGTCACACTGAGCCCCAGCCCTAGCCCGAGCCATCTTTTCCTTTCGACGGCAGCGGCTGACATGGCCTGATCGACGCATCGCAGGCAGGAACCCCCCCCTGTTGATTGGTCAGTTGTATACGTCGTGAATGCATCGCATCTTCCCTCGCCACGTAAGGTACCTTCCTACCCTGCATGATATTCCTCATTAAGTTCCTTTGCCCGAGGGAGGGAGACGGTACGCTTGCGATGGGCACGTGCTACACTGGCCTGCCTGCCTCCGCCGATAAGTCAACGGTACCCGACGGTGGGCAGCGGCAAGGGGTGGAAAACGTGGCCGGTACACCATCTTGCTGGTCGGGGCCGGTGTCTGCCCAACCTGCCTCCGCGGCGTTACCCCAGGCATCCACGTTTTGTCGTTTTGTGTGTGTTCATCACTTCCCCATGTTGGCTTGGGCTGCGTCTGGCGCCAACGACTCTCCGTCTCTCCCTCTCTCTCTCTCTGCCTTTTCGCGCAGAGAGTGTCGCTGTCGCCTCTGGCATTTTTCTTTTCTTTTGAAACCATCCTCTCTAAGTACGGTTTGATGTTCCATGGAACTCCCCTCGGAATAAGTCAAGCCTCTCTTCTACGAACCAGATTGGACGAAGGGCAAAGCGAGAGGTAGGAAGCTCGCCGCGGGCCAGGATTTGGACATGGGCAGTGCAATAGAATCCTAAATGTACAGCGGCGTGAGCGGGCGGAACCCGCTTCGACAGACCGGATACCGCGCGCGTCGGCCTAGGATGCCTGGGAATGCTTGGTCTAGGAAAGTGCATGACCCGATATCCGATCAAACATCCTCGTAGGGCCGGCCGCAAGCACATGGCCCCCAGGCTACCCGCCATAAGCGTCTGTCTGTCGGTCTGTCTGTCTGCATTGTTGCCTGGCCTGTACTGGGCATAGTCTCTGCCCCATCGCTATCAACACCACCTCCATCGAACTTGAGAGGGCAGAGGATGGCAAGGGCGGAGACAGAGGCGGAGGCTGCGCACGGCTATGTCATCTGCATTCGCGCCATCCTCGTATGCGCTTGCAAAGCCTGTGAGGCTGGCGAGGTTGTCACAGCCAATCGTCGCTATCGTACCCCTTGTAAGGCAAGTATGCTGTGTACTCACACACTTGTCCCGCCCAGCGCGGCACACTTCAGAGCTGGCCTCGTCTCGCAACACAGACGGTGCCACGTAACAGTTCGTCGACTTGACTTGGAGCGAACCATCTTAGCCTCGAGCCTTGAAACCCCTTCTGTGCTCCTTGCAGTTCTCTCTACCCATTTCGTCTGGGCGTTGGCCCCCGCTGCGGACTCGTCCCCCTCGTCCTCATGCCTGACTCGGCCTTTGCCTGGTCCTGCCAGAAACAACATGGTATCATGCCTATCGGGAGGTAGCTGGTCTCTAGTCTCTGGGTCTCAGGGCTTAGCACCATGCGTCTTGTCGCGCCTTTTCACGCTCGTCCGTTCAAGGTAGCACACATGAAGCCGCGTGTAGCCAGGCATATCGCGCGTAGCCGGGCACAGCGCGACAGTCGCCTACCCAGCCACGGGCAACGGGCAGCTCCCGGCGGCTTGGCGAGACAGGAGCGCCCCAAGGCGTGTTCCGAATGCGTGCATGACCCCTTCCTGTCCCGGCCAGACGACTGTGGGTGAGCCGGGTGCCCTGTACAGGGCTGGCGAGCTTCGCAGGGAAGGAGCTTGCGGCCTAGGCCTACGCGGTAGACTCGAGGCGGCGTTGTGAACAGCCCTGCGGACATAGAGTTCAGGTGTCTCTTGTGCCCACATCATGATGAACCAGGCGGGCTGGCAAGTCTAGCCCGCATAGGTGCTATCTTGCCATCTTCGTACCTGCATCACGTCTCGAGTGCTTCAGAGCCTTTCTTGGGTATCCTGGGACACAGACTCGCTCACTCCGGGGGTGGCGGCAGCAAATCGCGACCTGTGCCCTCGATTCGGACCCTGCATACCTCTCTCTCTCTCTGCCAGCAATCACGAGGTTCGACAAGCGGGTTCAGGCAGCGGGCTCATCTATGGCCGTACTCCATGCAATGAGCGACCTTGCTAGTGGCCACTCTGAGGCAGGCAGTTCCATGCGCCTTGTGCCAACGGTGAAGAAAGAGCGAGTGATTGCGCGACCTCACCGCGATCTCTGAGGCGCGGCCGTCATCTGGATCTGGAGCGAAAGGGTATCGTCGGCTATAATCTCTCTGGGTTTCGAGGATGCCTTCTCGATCCACAGTATCAAGGGTTTCTATATTGGACCGCTGTCTCGGGCCATCATGCAGTCTTCCGTTGACGGTCTGGACGCGTCCAAAATCTATTCCATGGTGCATTGTATCTGGTGATATGAACAAGTTTGAGTCCGGGGTGCAATGGCAAGTTCCGGGCACGTATCTATCGGCGTCTCCCAGGTGTATTGTAGTCAAGATTGGGTGATGGAGACACAGGCTGACGTGGCAGTTGAGAGAGGAGCTCATCTCAGAATAGTCATTGTGCAGGGTCGTGGGCAACACGACCCAATGCAGCCTCCGCGACGCTGAAGAAGGCCGGCTAGGGCAGCAGGTCAGCCTACCCAGGTAAGGTAGTTTTGGGTGACCGTATATATCGCCTTGTCAATCACGGCGTTACATTGTTGTGCCAGCGTGAGTACATATATTGACCTATTACCAGGGCACAGCGTATGAAGATTCTCGTTCACTGGTGGAGGGAAGGGCAAATTACTACAGTTGCACTGGTCCATCGCCGCCCATTACCTTGAATTTGAGAACGACCAACCCTTCCCCTGGTTCGCATTAAGATACAGAATATTAAGACTGATGCGAGCCGATAGCATTTTGGCCTGGCACATCCCCCACACGAAACTGCCATGATGGGTTCATCCCGTGCCATCCCTTCTCGGTTCCCCGGACTGACGGACACAACGATCGAGCACCTGAGTCGAGCAACAGCGCAAGAACATCGCCAATCGTGAAGCCAGTGGCGAGTCCGGCGGAGCGGGTAGGGCTGGAGGGTATTCTTGATTCAGGGTGCAGTGGTGCCGGCATACTCGCCCCTCGAGGATCGCCAAACATCCCCCTCACCCCTTTTCCCCCGGAGCCAATTCTGAATAATGCATTTTTCAGGCTGCATCCATCCACAAATCGGTGCTCTTCCTCTCAGCTCCCTGGTCTAGCTTCTTGATTGTCCCGATACCAATCATGACGCGGCGCGCGTACCGAGAAGGTGCAGGAATCCCGCCCTCATACTGATGCTGCATGTGTCAGCCATGTCTGACTCAACAGCCCAACATGGACGAACTCATGGGGCCGCCGTAGGGCTGAAGCTGCTCATATAATCACACGATCCCCTGTCAAGTCTGGAAATCCTAGCCTTGGACGCAGCCATTTTCTTCTTCAGCAGTTGGGAACTATTCGATGGCATGGCGCCGCAACTCGACAGCACTCACACGAAGTGGGAGCCTGGCTTTGGGGGTTCGAATCGGCATCAAACGGCACTCGACTCCTGACGACGCACCTGTATCATCCTTCGATCGAGTCGAGCCTGGATTGCTTCAATGCAAATGTCACCACCACACGACGACGGTGCCTGGATAGATAGAAGTTTGCACTCAAACCGGGCACCATGGAGCCTGCCGGAAGCTGTTGTGGACGCCTGATTTACGTCACCAGTTGGTACTTGGGGCGTGACAGCTTCCGAAACAGCAATACATTGAGGCTGCCGCGGGTGTGAGGCTTTATAAATTGGAAGTTTCAATTGTTATCACATATCCCAGCTTAACGCGATAAACCTGTCACCATTCAGGCTATCTCCTGTAGAGACGCAACAAATCTTTGATTTTGAGTGTTTTCCTAAGTGGTACCCCTGCATAATGCAGTTCGAAGCAACATATACATATAACATACTCATTTGACAAGTGCCAGCGGTGGCCAAGTGGTTGGGCTTCGCTATAATTAAAGATCTGAAAAGCATTGGGGGTCTGCCGTATACCCCATCTTGGCATCTGCTCAAGCTGGTCGTTTACCAGACCGAAACACACAGCTAGATTTGCGAGCTCCCAATTCAAGACACCGCCAGCAAATGAGTGCCGAACAAATTTAAAACTCGTCTTGTTACATCGATGCGACATTGGGGGCATATTCTGTGCCGCAGGGGAGATGGCGATCAATTAAGCTTATCGTCTTTCATAACTTGAGCCGGAAACTTTACTACAGTGGTTCGTCTGGCACAAACCTGTGAAGTTAAATGTCAAGTCCCGCCTTGTTGCAGCAACTTTGGACTTGGATGGCTGTCTCGATTCGGTGACGTACGGACCCTCTTGAAGAAAAACACGCCTTGATGCACATTATGTGGCAAACATATTGTGCCCGGGAAACAGCCAAGACTAACGGGACAGCAGAAAAACATTTGCATGATATTGTGGTATTCTTGCGGAAAGCCTCGAGGGCCAAGAAACATAACAGCCAGTGAACGCCAGCCCAATGAGCACTCATTTCAACCCCGCAAAGAATGCAACCCAAGCTTGCTCATAGGCAAGAACGGAACTGTTGACTATCTGCAGTATGTCGACCTCAACGTCCTCTGTAGTCTGGCTTTCTGGCCATATTCACGGGCGGGGGTTCATCATCGGTAGGATATGGCAGAGGAGGAGCACCAGGCGGGCCTCGAGGCGACATCTGCCGCTCGGGTAGCGGCGTCTTGGGTGGCAGAGGAGGCGGGATGCGTTGCGGAAGCTGAGGCTGATGAGAAGGATGTTGCCCGTTCGACCCTTGCCATCGCGGATGCTCGTCAGGGCTCATGATAGCAATCTTATCGGCCCCTGCTGCGTGCCGGTACTGTGCCGGAGTCGGCGCAGTGATGACCAACTTGTCTGAGTCGGGAGAGGCCGGGTCAGCCACTGGTAGCGCCAGTTGAGCTGGGCGGCCCGACGGCGATCCCGTCATGGGCGTCGGTGAGTGCAGACGCTCGCCTGAGCTTCGGGGTGAAGGTGTTGCGCCGAAAGGCAGCTGGAGATTGTCGGTTCCAGATTCGTACGACTGCCGGCTCCGTGGCGTGCCAGGTGCTGGCCAGCTAGGCTCATCCCCTGGCAGCTCAACAGCGAAAGGCATGGACGTGTCGGATGACTTGAACAGTTCAGGTACATTTGGCAAGCGGGCCAAACGCTGATGGGCTTTGTGTATCTTGGCCATTTTGGATGTCGCGCCTTGTATCATCTTCTGTTCCGCCTCCCTCCTCAAGTATTGTCGTGTTCCGCTGCTGATGTCCGCCAAACGGTGCCATTCATTCATGCCAAACTCTCCAACTCCGATTTCCACATTGAGACGATAGTAGTTCTCGATGTTGACGTTCCTGTTTGGCAAATATTCCGTCTTCATCCTCTCATGCGTCGTTTCACAGCCCTCGATTTTGGCGATCAGTCTTCGTCGGGCATCCGCATACTCGCCTAGAAAACCCTCGTACCACATTTGTTGGTTCGCATCGCTGCTCTTCGGCCGCCTTCCCGGTCCCACACTGCCGAAGACGCCAATCTCCCGGCGTGGCCACTCATTAACGAGGCCCTCCTCGAAAGCTTCCGGGGCTGGGTTGAATGGCCCGGCGCCGCCGTCGGGGAAGACGGGGTGCCCCCTCTGTATAGGCTTGAGGCGAGGCCGATAGCGCACGTGGCCCTGCCAGCTTCCCATATTTTGCAATCGAACTCCGGCGGTGGCTCTCTTCTCGAGTCGTAGGACCGAAGGACCATGGGGGCGCTGCTCTTGCCGGCGCCTTTGTACATGGTCAGAACAGCACTGCAATGGAGTTAGCTGGTGCTGGGCTCACAGCCTGGCAACAGGTCGGGGAGGGTACTCACGTCTTGGTTCTTGTCTCTCTGGAGTCGTAAAGCCTCGCGTTTGGGTTCCCCCAACGGGAGTTCAAGGCAGGGCGTGCCATCTGGGCCTGAGGACTCCGCGCACTGAAACTGACAACGCTGGCATTGCTGGAATGACGTCGAGGGCCGGAGGCCGTAGTGAGGGCTGACTGCGTCGGCCGGGGTGCCGTCGTTGCCCTCCCTTTCGTATATGGTATGCTCGCGAACTGCGTCCGTGAGTGCAGTTTCTAGCCGAGAAGCCTTGTGTAAGGTCGAACGGTATGGTATGCCGGCAATGGTTTTGTCCGTCTCGAACACCATCCTTGTCATGCGAACATAGAGTTCCTTGCAGGTTTCGAGGTCGAGACGTAAACGCCCGAGCATCAAGGCGATGAGGCCGCCGGTGCCGGTGCCAACGATGAGGTCGAAGTGGTCGCATGGCTTGGGGATCTGGTTTCGCCGAGGCGCATGCCCTTCGATTTCGACGTAGGTACGGTGCATAAGCTCCTGCACAATAATGAGCATCGAATAGCCACGGACGCCTCCTCCATCTGTCACGAGGCAATTGCTGTCAGCCAGTGTAAGGTGGAAAAAGTATTTGGCAGCTAGTAGTGAGATCACGACAACAGTCTGCCTGAGCATGCTGCCACTTACCAAGTGACAGGATCCGAAGAGGAGGGCCCTTTGTGGTATCTCTTCGCCTGACCGCGACGGAATCCATTTTGCGGAAAATTAGAGACAAAAGTGGCCGTTCGAGGATGCAGAAAGAAGTGAGCTGTCGCGATTGCAGTCGGAGGCGCAGGCGCAGTCACAGTCGCAGTTGGAGTCGCGGGCACCTCGATCGTTGATGCTATCGTCGTAATCACACTTAACAGGCGGGCCCCCTCCCCCCAGTGTTGATCGAGTGACGCGGGCGCAGGCTATCCGGGGGAGCAACGCGGGTTTGTTGGGTCACGAGTGACGCAAGGTAAGCTGGGCAAAAGTTGTCGTTGCGACGTTGGAGCAGATGCGCTACTTGGGGGTTTGCGAACTGAGTACCTAATCGGGCGACTCGGGTCGCAGGTACTTCGGTCGGTGCTGTCTCGCGCACGTCGAAATGTGTTGGATGGCAAGCGCTCGAGGTTGTTTCTGCAGAGCGAAGAATTTAAGCCCTGTGATGGAGAAGAGGAAAAGAGTAATGATTTGGTGGGAAGGCTGGCATCAGCTTACCTCAACGGAAGGAACGCCAATACGGATACGGGGGGGGGAGAGCTTGAATCCCATGTCCCATATCATGTCATCGTCGGTTTCTGGCGGGCGTACCTGAAAGGCCAACATTAGCCACAGCGATGATGTACCTCCAAGGCGCGGCGCAGCTGGATGCTGACAGGGCAAGAACAGGACAGGCAGGAGCTGGCGGGTCCCCAGAGCACGAGGGGCAACAGCAGCGGGGTACAGTTGACCTCAGTGTGGCTGTGTTTCCCTTGGCAGACCAGGCCCTTGTATGACAGACAGAGGTCAATGGCTCGAAAAGACGCCTGCCACCCTCATTTGCCTCGCCGTCACACGCTGAAGGAGCGATGACTGGCTACGGGCTCTTGGCCTGCTGAACCCTGCAGCCCTGCAAAAAGGCGGGAAGAAGCGCAACCAACAAGCAGCGCGGTAGCAGAAGAGAGGCAACGGAAGGGGATGGTAGGGAGGCAGCCGAGATGTCCTTCTTCCCGGGCGTCCGTCCTCTTCTGTCGGGCCGCCACGAGACTGGCTGGCAAATGCATTGTCATCAATCGCTGACTGATGACCCGGCGAGGAAGCCTTGGGGCACGAGGTGCGACTGAGAGACAAGTAGAGAGGTGCGAAGACGAACTTGGGCACCAAGCTTCACATGCACGAGCAGCCAAAGAGAAACACCGTGGGAGCGGTGAAGTTCATGGCCTACACCTTATTTACGTGGCCGCACATGGCATGGCCTCGCTCGACGTATCGCATGTCCTCGATTGAGAAGTCCTCGGTTGAGAAAGGACCTACCCACCGTAGGTAGGTGGTCAACTTTCTTGGCCAGCTCCCTTCCTTCCTGCCTTACCTGGGTGCCCAGGTGGTTGTACAGCAAGGTGCCTTGTGTGCGGCCTGTGTAAGGTATGCCGGTCAATCGAGTGATGGTTGTTGTCGTTGCGGAATGATCACTTCGTCTGGTGAAGATGATTCCTGATTGAAGCCGGACCAGCCTAACGCCGAGTCGAACTGCAATACTCATGCAAAATGTGTCGACAGGCGGTAGACCATGGCCTAGGTACCTAGGGTAGGTATTTCCTGGGCGATGGGTGAAAGGCATCACACCTTCGGAATGGCTCCTAAGGTGCCTAGTCTTGGGCCTCGATGGCTCAGAACATGTGGCACCACTGAAAGACTGCACTACAATGTGGCTGCAGAAGGCGTGGCCGGCAATGGAGTGTCCCCCCGCCCTCCCTCACCTCACCTCAGGTCTGTCGTCTTGCCGGGTCGTTGTTTTGGCTGTTTGACCCTGCCTCGCCGTCTGCCTGCCCGCCTTTTCCCCTGCCTGACATGAAAGAATGAACCTCCAGGTGCCACCCGTTTTAGCCTTCTGCACCAAAGTCGCAAACCTTTGGGCATGTTTACATGGAGGCATGTCACACAAAAGGCTGGGGGGGGTTCGCCGATCCTCCAATCAGCAAGGCTCTCGCTGAATTTCGGACCCAGACTAGAAGTCTCTCGTAGTCCCTCCCCTTGAAGCCCCTCAAGCCCCTCCCCCAACACGTTTGACAGCCACAGCCTCGCTGGGAGCTTTTTTGGAAGGCTCGAACCAGCCGACCAGCCTTACTATCGGGCCTCCGCCTTCGCCTTCGTCTAGCCCTCTCTCCCACCCCCAAAGCGGCCCCCCTCCTCCGCCTGAACTTCGCTCCCTCATATCGGCCCATGGGTCTCTGAACACTGCCGTGTGATTTTCGCGAACCCATTGTGCCCTCCTTCTATACGTTCGACCGACCCAACTGCCGTGACACCCGCAGTTGCTGCACATATAGTAGATGGAACAACCATCGCAGCCCTCCAAGAAGCGGCGTCTCATGCCCAAGGAGCCGCCCTCAGCACACAGCTCGAACCACCACAACCACAATGCCAACCCTCAGCCAGCCTCGTTCCCCATAGAAGCGGTCAGCCCGTCACGAAATCCTAGAGCGACTCTACCGCATGTGTAGCTGATTTGTATTGTCAAGCAGACCCAACAATCGCCCGCCGCCCCCGAGGCGCCCCTCGCCGAACGCCATGACTTCGAGTCCTTTGCTAGGCATCTCCAAGATGCCGCCATGTTGATCCAGCGCCAAACCGAGCGATTGCCATATGCTCATGTGTCTGTACTTCTGCTAAGATGGGAGGAAGATACCACTGTCGAAGCGGACCTCGGGGCCCTCGAGACCATACTTCGCGACCGCTACAACTATGCCACTGAATGTTGGAACATTCCCACCGTCGCCAATCCCAGCATCAAGCTCGGCGTGCAGATGGCCTCCTTCCTCGAGCACGGAGCCCCCGATCATCTTCTCATAATTTATTATGCCGGTCATGGTTATCTTGGAGCGGACAATCAGCTGTATTGGGCCTGGTGAGTCGGCATGCCGCTATTGGACCGCCGTCTTCGTGTGTCTGACCGCTTTTCCGTCCAGCAACACTCGTGACGATGCCGCAAAACTAAAATGGGACGGCGTGCGCTGTCTCTTCGAAGATGCCCAATCGGATATTCTACTGTTCCTGGACTCTTGCTCGGCGCGAGACGTGCCCCTGTCAGGGAGTCACGGCATCAAGCAAGCCATTGCCGCATACACGCCTGATCAGAATCCTCGCGATTCCCCCGGCCGGTCATTCACGTACCTGCTGATTGAAGCTCTTCACAAATTGAGTGCCGGCAGGATATTCAGTGTGAAAAAACTACATGACGAGGTCATGTCGCTGAAGCAGCAAGAACTTGCGTCTGCCCTCAAACTGGCCAACGGGAATGTGACGAGCCCACGTCCAGCCATCGTCACCCCCGTACTGTTCACCCTAACCCCGGAAAGGACCAAAGCTTGAGCCTAGCGCCCTTGCCGGCCCGGACAAGCCGGCTGCCATCGCCACGCGGAGGGGTCGATGGAGAGACAACACCGTCCAGTCTTTCTCGAGAGGGCCAGCTCAATGTCCCGGAATCAGTTTCGGCCTTGGGGTTTGACGTAACAAGAGTTGTTGGCTGTACGTCATTTGTTGGGGTCGCCAGTCCAGACATGTCATCATTCAATGGCTGGTTGCGCAACACGCCGCCCTTGGGGGCCAAGATCACAGTCGAAGGGATGTTCTTGGGCCCGCCGACTATGCTATTGATCTCCATGCCGCACTCTATCTGGAACGTCGTGCAGCACGATAAAGTCTGCTGCTTTCTGGGCTATATCAGCTCTCACAACATGATACATCTTTACCAAAAGCTTGTCGGATCCACAGGTCATGCTCAAGCTTCAGCTAGAGATGTTCAGGATGGCCGGACCCTTCTAGAAGCAAGAGGACTTGCAGCGACAGCTTCAGGACGACACAAACGGTCTGTTGACAGTAAGGACGGGCCGTTCCAGGATACTGCGAGCCGGTTGGACGCGCCGACTGCTGCCATGTCTGCAGCTCCCCTTCAGGCCCGACAGGGCCGATTGATGGGAAACATGAGGTGGAGGACTCTGCTGAGATGCAGGAGGCAGCAGAGCAGCTCAAAGCCCTCAGCCATGTGCGGCACCTCAGTGATGAGGCTGGTCCTTTGGTAGAACGGCAACGCACCACGCTTCCGGACGGCGCAATGCACCCAAGCCCTGGGGATACGGGCTCATCACATGATGCTAACGAGTCTGGTGCCGACGAATCTCTTCACATCGCTGAACTCAGCACGCCGAATTCTCGACCGAAGCCTCGGCGGTCTCTCCAGAAGTCGACGCCTAGACAGGAGACGCGATGCACGCTCTGCAGTCACGAGCCGTTTAAGGATTCTTCCTCATTACGAAAACACATTGCTGCGGCTCATACGCGACCGTTCCCATGTGCCTTCTTCTTCGCCGGCTGCGCAAGTACCTTTGGTTCAAAAATGAGTGGAAGCGCCACATTGCATCTCAACATCTTTGTCTGCAGTACTATCGGTGCTCTTCGTGTCCACATAGCACAGCAGAAGGGAAGGGCAATGAGTTCAATCGAAAGGACCTTTTACGCAGCACCTCCGTCGTATGCATGCGCCCTTCGCGATCAAGAAGGCCATTGCGAAGGGCGATGGCAAGTTACAAGCCGAATGGGATGGCCACGTCAAGGAGATGCAGCAGTCCTGCCTCGTAACGCGCAGACTGCCTCCTCAGCGTTCCGCCTGTCCGAAACCAGACTGCAAGAGTGTTTTTGAGGGGCCTGGGTCGTGGGACGAGTGGACAGAGCATGTCGGCAGGCATATGGAAAAAGGTGAAGGCCATCGGCTAGGTGTAGACCGCCTGCTTGCGAAGTGGGCGCTGGAAGAGAACATCATTGAACGCCAGGAGGACGGAGAGTACCGTCTGTTGCCCGTCAACGGCACGCTTGACGGCAATCCGAGAGAATCAGGACGGGATGCGATATCAACACAGATGCCCGATACGAAATCAGAGGATGCGGAAACGACGAAGGCTGTCGCGGAGCACACAGAGGACAAGATGGACGTGGACAACTGAGACTGGGCAGCACTTTGCTCCTCGTGCTTCGTCTGGCGCCCAGCGGCGTGCACTACGACTTGTGAGAACTGACTGAACGACTGATATGAGACATGATTACCGACTTAAATTTCTTGACGCCATTTGCTTCACGGATTTCGGCAGCAATAGCAAGGCGACTCTCGTGGGCGGAAATAGGAGTTTGCTGCTTTTTGGGGCACGATTGGTAGCTTAATGAGAAACCAAAAATGGGCGCCCATATGGCTGCTTCAGGGGAGACGAGGCAATACCTTACGTAGCAATGTGTGCGGTGAATGTATTGCTGTTCATATCGTATATTTTTCACGGGAAGCACGATGAACAACCAATTGACCTGGCTTGTTGTCTTCCGTATCGTGAAATGCGGCTTCAATGTGGCGGCGCATTATGTAAGATGCTTCCTTAAGATGCCCGCCCGCCAACGGCATTATGAAGATACCCGAGCGTAAGCTACCTAGAGCGTTGACACTTGCAGCCTGCCATGATGACCTCACCCCTCGAAACACTCGCTCATGTTTCCTGACTCGAAATACAAAATCCTTCTAACCGCTGGCAACCACGTGTCTAAGTGTTGACGAGTCGGCCGCTCTGCGACAATCCATACTTGATCGCTGTCTGGCACTCAATACGATGCCGCCGCCAGATCCGACGGTCCAAGACCCAAGCGGTCTGCAACGCCATTGTCTCATCACCATTGGCGCAACGGCCCGATTTACGCAGCTTCTCAAGGAGACGATTGACACACCCTTTCTTGACGTGCTTTGTGCGCAAGGATTCACGCACCTCACCATACAATGCGGCAAGGATATCGACTGGTTCCGCGATGAAGTACAAGCTCTTGCCGCCCGATCAACGCTTCACCTGTCGACGTTTGATTTTGTGGACGATCTCACTCGCGAGATGACTCTGTGTCGTGCCGAGACGAACAAGCGCCGCGATGGCCTTGTCATATGCCACGCTGGTAGGTCGAGACTTGTGTCGTTTCGATGCCTCAACAAGCTAATCTGCCCACCAAAGGCACTGGCACCATTCTGGATGGTCTCCGCATCAACGCCCCGCTCATTGTGGTGCCGAACCCGACGCTCAAGGACAACCACCAGGAGGAGCTCGCCGAAGAGATACAGAAGCAAGGCTACGCCATCTGGGGCCGCCTTGGCCAGCTTGACTACGCCCTCGAGCAGTCGGCGCTGCTGTGCGCCAAGAACGCCAGCACGTTCCGCTCGCACCCACTGCCCGAGGGCGCGGCAGCCAAGGGCCTCAACATCTGGAGCGTCAGCGGTGCCATGATGAGCAGGTATCGGGAGCCCGAGGCTGCCCCTCCGCAGCGGCGGGCAGAGGACGGGCCCACTGGATCGTCCGCAGAACAAGGGCGTGAGGAGGCTGTCCATCTGAGCATGGACTAGGAAGCTGCGCAGATGACACGACGCGGTCAGGGCAAGTCGGCCAACATGACATGACGAATGAATGGTTAGCGGGTCCCGTGTTCCGCATTCAAGTATGTGCAGTTTATTTGATACCCGCAGGAGTCACGGAAAGGCAAATGGAATTGGGAGATCATAAAATTGTCATTTCTCATTGATGAAGTAGGATCGATGTAGCTAGCTTCGCTAAGGTACCCAGCTAGCTCACGGCAGAGAGGCGATTCCCCAGATCTTGACAGCCGCATCAGCGCCGATGCTGGCCACCTTGTCACCGCCGACCCACGCCACGCCCGTGACGCCCTCGAGGTGCGCACCTTCAGCCTTGACCTTACGTCCGGGGCTCGCCAGGCTGTAGATCACCACGTCTGCGCCGCGAGATCCCGACACAACGTGCGTTGTGGCGTCGTTCCAGGAGATACAGGTAATCTTGTTCCTGTTGTGCGCTGCCCAGCGATCAGTGCACTTGGCGGCAATTTCCCACGAGCTGGTGTCATATGGGTCGATGTTGCCGTTGTCGTTGCCGGCAGCAAGGTATTTGCCGTCCCTGGAGAAGGATAGATAAGAGATGGGATGCGTGGATCGGTCGAGCGACTTGCTTTCGGCGAGCTTGCCAGATGAGTCCGCCTTGTAAACCTTGACCGAGTTACCAGCGCCCACGGCGATGGTAGAGCCGAAGGCGGCAATAGCGCTGGGACTGTATCCGTAGCGATTCTCAGCAACCAGCTTATTACCCTCAAAGACGTCAACGCCGTCCACAGTCGCGACAAACACGCGCCCTCCTGAGACGGCCACACCTCGCGGCTGCGAAGAAAGTGACACGCCGTCACCTTCGTGAACGCCCGTAGACTCGTCAATGGTGCGAAGCTTGTCGTCCCAGCCCACGCTATACGCCCGACCTTCGGCGGCCGCTAGCTGGCTGATCTGGTTCGTGTGCGCTGAGCCTTCGACTGTGGTGCCAACTCCGCTGCCAACATTCCATTTGCAAATGCGACCTTCAAAGCTGCCGGTCCAGAGCGTCTTGCCGCTGCCATCAGACGCGGCGCTCAAAGCCGTGACGCTCTTGTTGTGACCCTGGACCACCTTGGAAGGCTTGGTGCTGTCGGGGTACAGGTAGAGCAGATCACCATTACGGTTGATGCTGATGATGAGGCCATCAGTCCTGCCGTGGGGATAGACAACACCAAACTGTTGGCTGCCGAGCTCCCACGTGTGCTTCGCGCTGCCAGCCTCCAAGCCCCAGAGCTTGACGGTACCGTCCGCACTAGCCGTGACGAAGGTCTGGCTGTCCTTGGCCCAGGATACAGCCAGAATACTGCCCTTGTGCTCGCCATCCGAAATCTGAACCTTGGGCTCGCCAGTCTTGCCATCATAGAGCTGGATGCGCCTGTCGGCCCCGACCGTGACTAGGTGGTTGCCGTCGGGAGAGAATGCAGTGCCATAGACAAAGTTGGTGTGAAGGTCAGCGTGCTTCGAGTTGAACTTGAAGGGGGCGCCATGGAAGAAGCACATTGTGCCGTCGTCAGACACGGTAGCGGCGCGGAGTGGGCGGTGCTGGCGCACGCAACAGCGTTGATGGACTTGGAGTGGCCGCTGATCTCGCCCAGGAGTTGCCGCTGTCGGCAGTAATGCAGGCGCCGAAACGCTCGCTGCCCTTGCCTACAGCAATGATGCGTTGCGAGTCACCGTCCCACGCAATGTCCTTGATGGGCCCAGAGATAATATGGTATTCGCCTTTGGTGTTGACAGCCTCAATGGCATCCCAGACTTTCACGGCGCCAGTTCTATCACCGCTAGCAATGTAGAATCCGCTGGGGGAGAATCGAGCAATGGTGGTCGTAGCGTTCTTGTGCCCGTTGTACTGTTTGCAGAGGGACGGCTCGTCGATGGATCGCACGAAGATGGATTTGCCGGACTGGAGATGGACACGCGGTTAGCATGGTGTGACAATATCCCAATCACAAGCGCAGGGTATCTTCCTACAGCGTATGCTATCCGCTCGCCTTTGCTGTCGACGGAGAGCTGGGTTGGTTGCAGGCCCTCGTCAGACCCAAGGGGGTTGATCGCTGGCGTAGGAGCCAGGATCTTCTCTAGCGTGAGGGACATGACGGGCCGAGAGAACAGAAATGGGCAGATTGGTAACGATGAGAGAGTTTAAGGCTTGATGTACTTCACAGGCACAACTCTCTGGTTGGAAGTGTTTCTATGCTCGTTGAACAGGAGGATCCAGATCGGTTAGGAGGCAGTAGGCAACACAGCTCCTAGGCGACGATCCAGGCAATGGTTGGCGGGGCAGTTTAGTGGAAACGGCCAAGTCAGTCAACCCCTGACACGGGAGGCGCGGTGCCTGGACAAGCAAGTGCGGGGCAGACGAGACCATCGGTGCCAGACACAAGGAAATGACGTATCTAGCTGGATTCCCAGGGGTGCCGAAGGACCTTCCTGAGGACAAGGAACTTCGAATATGATACTTTCATAGATTCGCAACAGTTGACTGCGATACTGAGGCTTTGAATCCGCAAGGACTGGCGAACGATGCATCGCTGCCCACAGTTCCAACCTGAGAACCTGTAAAGCTTGGAACAGGCCCCGTTAACGGAGTGCTTTTGTTACATGTCAGATCCCCTCCTGCCATGCCCCTAACGTCTCACAACGTACGAACCAACTGATCGCCTGGTCTTGACAACAAGATAGCTCCGGAGAAGGCGATTCTCACCCTTCCCGGGTAGCTCAATTGGTTAGAGCTTTGGACTTTTAAGCATTAGCATAGCAATCCAAGGGCTGTGGGTTCGAGTCCCACCTCGGGAGACTCCTTTTTGGGTGGAGTTTAATTCTTTTTTTGTCACCAAACTCATCCCATCATCACCTCCTGGTTGCACTGGCATCCTTATATCATAATCTCCATGCTTTTTTTTTTCTTTCTCACAGCGCTGGTAATCTGACTCGGACAAAAGAGACGAGCCAGAGTCTCTTTGTGTAACCAGTACCTAAACCTTCTATACGAAGGTCTGAAGCATACCATTGGCAACAGAAAAATACAACACAAATCGCACTCTCTCTCCTGACTTGTTGAGCCGGACAATATCCCGTCAATCCGTTTCATACCTGACCAAACGCCATGTCTACCATGCCACGAGCCCTGACTGCCGGGCCACCAGACGAACTCGCTGCCAGTTATCCCTTGCCCCCAAGAACAAACTTGAGCAACTCTTACTTCTTTTTTCCCTTGGCTTTAGACTTGGAAGGCCCGTTTGACTTGGTCGATGCGACACTTGACGCCCTTGAAGGAGCTGCGGAAGTACTCTTGCTGCCTGCTTCTGACTTGATGTTGTCGAGCGCTTTGTTCTGTGCCATGGGTGAGCTACTTGCGATTTCACAGGAATCAAGAGGGGGCCTTACCTTGACTCCGTTCTTCGACTTCTTCTTGGATGGTGCCATACCCAACACACTATCCTCGTCGTTTTCGTCGTCATCAGCATCCCGCTTGACCTTGCCATTCGCCCCATTGACGTTCTTGGTTGGCTGAACGTCCTCAAACTCTTTGACGATTGTGGTAAGTAATGTCGTACACCGCCGACTGAGCTCGACAGGCGTACGGCTGAGGAAGAACCAGTCGAATCGGAAGAGGGGGGATTCTGCGATCTCCTGCTGCATCGTCTCATAAAGACCCGGCGTGTCGACGCCGTGACGATCAAGGAGCACCAGGAGAAACCGGTCTTCTTCCTCAGTATAAACCTTTTTGTTGGTGGTAGAGACCGAGTAGTTGATCTTGAGTTGCGTGAAGGGGACCCGGTACTGCTGCATCTTTCTTCGCAGCAGCTTGCGCTGGTGCTCAATCTTGCGCATGCGCTCCTCTCCGTCCTCAATCGTTTTGAGGTACTTGGTGTAGTCTGCAATCTCGCTGTATCGCTGCCAGAAAACCTTGGCGTATTGCTTGACTTCAGAAGCCTCCTTGTGGTCAATGTCGCCTGCGATGCTCTCGTAGTCTGTCCTGCCGTATCGGCCCGAGGCATTGACAAATTGTTGGAAGTCTCGTCGATTCCAATCGCCAAAGCCTTGCTGTGACAACTCTGCCTTCTCCTCCTGTTCCTCTTCAGTCAGGGGCGTAGCGTTGTCTATCTCTTCTTGATCAAGAGCACGTTCGGCCTCGCGATCTGAGACATTGTCGCCCTCGCCCTCAGCCAGTGGAACCTTGTAGCCAATCTCTTTCCGGTAGTACGCCGTCTCACGATCTTGCAGATCTCTGAGTCTTGGCGGGAAGAATTGCCAGTCGTGAGCAACGACTTGCTTGGGGGCCCTGGGAGCCTTAGGCTTGTTGTCCTTCTCCTTTGGCGGGTACATCGTCTGCCTGAAGTAGGCATCCATGGAGTAGGATTGTTCTTTGCGCTCGCGCTTGGTCGGATTAATCCACGTCATGCCAATATCTTTCTTCTGACTCTTGAAATCCTCGCCGTTCCAGTTGTAAGCAGATTCAGATGTGAAGTTTTGCAGATCGTCGATTCCGAGCTTCTCGTATTTGGCATTGAGCTCCTTTGTACGACTTTCGCCGAACGCCAGAATCTTGTCGATGTCATCGTCACCAACGCTGTCGCCCTCTGCCGCTGCATCGGTCGCGCCCTTGCTACTGAATACCTTCTCGGCGCCGTGTTGAATCATGGAAAGCAGCTCGTCCTTGTTGGCCGCAGCCTTGGCCGCAGCCTGTGCTCGACCCTGCTGGATGACGAGTTGGTCCAAACGGAGCTTCTGAGCTGCCCTCTCCAAAACCTTCTCCTCAATAGCGTTATCGGTGACAAATCGATAGACTACGACCTGCTTCGTCTGGCCGATACGGTGAGCGCGATCCATAGCCTGCAGATCGGCCTGCGGATTCCAGTCACTATCAAAGAGGATGACAATGTCAGCAGTCGTGAGGTTAATACCGAGACCACCCGCTCTTGTTGTCAACAAGAACACAAACTTCTCGGATCCAGGCTTGTTGTACTCGTCGATGGCAGCAATTCTGTCTTCGTGGGCTGTGCTACCGTCGATTCGGCAGTACTTGTACTCCCTGAACACACAATAGTCCTCGAGAATGTCCAGCAAACGGCTCATCTGCGAGAAGATCAAGACTCGGCTGCCCTGTTGTCGGAACTTGATAAGCAGCTTATCGAGGACTTTCATCTTCGCGGCATTGTAAATCAGATGCTCGTCAGTCGTGTACGGAGGACCGGGCTCAGCACCTTCGAACAAATAAGGATGGTTACAGCACTTTCGCAGCTGCATGACGATGTTGAGCAATCGCGTCTTGGACTCGCGTTTGCCGCCAGCCCCATTGACTGCGTCGATATCCTTTTCAAGGATCTTCTTGTACCACTTGACTTGCATCTCAGACATGCCAAGGTATACATTGACTTCCTTCTTCGGCAGCAGGCTCTTCTCGACGTCAGCCTTGACACGGCGCAAGAGGAAAGGTCTCAACACGCGGTGTAGTTGCTGAACAACTGTGTCTTGGTCTCGGTCCTGGCCTGAGAACCACTGGTCGAAGGCTTCCGAATCACCGAACACGTCCGGTAGCAGAAAGTTGAGGAGAGCCCACAGCTCGTGCAAATTGTTCTGAAGGGGTGTTCCGGTAATCAGGAGACGGTTTCTCGAGTTGAAAAGACGAATAACCTGAGCGAGCGACGACTCCTCGTTCTTGATTCGATGCGCTTCGTCAATGATGATGTACTCCCATGCGAACTTCTTGAGGTGGGCCTTCTCGCGGAGGATCATCTCGTAACTGGTGACGCAGACGTCAAACTTTTCCTCCACCAAGCGCTCATTGATCAGTTGCTGACGCTCCTCCTTGGCGCCCTGTAGGACCAAGACATTGACCTCGGGTGTCCATTTCGCAAACTCTCTCTTCCAGTTATCGAGGGTTGATTTGGGGACAATGACGAGATGGGGCCCAGTAATGCCCATGATGTGGCGAAGATACCCGAGGAAGGATATCGTCTGTAATGTCTTGCCAAGACCCATTTCATCGGCGAGGATGCCAGAGATACCGTTCTCGTGCAGTGAAATCAGCCAGTTAAGACCGGCAACCTGATAGTCTCTCATTTCACCCTGGATAAAAGAGGGCGATTCTCGAAAGACAACCTCGGCTGATCCGCCATGTTTCTCATCGCGGAGAAGCTCGGCGTCCTCTTCTGCCTCAGTTCGACGGCGTCGTTCATTAGTGGCACCACCCTGACGAGCGCCAGCCTTCTTGCTCTTTGTAGCTTCAGCGTTCTGACGATCGATCTCAATCATGATGTCCCGAATCTTAGGGTCAGGATTGGTTTCGATGAAGTGGCGGAACAAGTCGGTTAGGCCGAGCAGGTACCGAAATCTCCGGAGAGTGTCTTCTTCCTGTTTCAACATCCATTCATCAGCATCATCTTCTTCAAACGCGATCAGGGCAAAAGGCAAGATTTACCTTTGATTCCCCGAGGCGGTCGTGTTTCTTGCCAAAAATACTGCGGCGGAGCTGATTCGCCTCGGATCGTTTCTTGCGTCCATCGGGAGCCGCATCTCCAACCACGCTACTCGCTGTCGTGTTGGGATTGGTATCTGAGTCGGTGTAGTCGGGAGTTTCGTCAACCTCCTGCGCGATTCTTGGTTAGCTCGTGCGCGCGCAACACTTCTCGATACGAAGACAGAGTCATGACTGGTATTGGGAGCGGAAAGGGGAGAGAAATAATTTAACGAACCATGCGGTCATCGCGACGAGCGTCTGGAGCATCCGACATAGATGTGTCTGTGTCCACCGCACTGGGGCGTGGTCTTGAGGGAGGCATCGCAACAATCGAGATTCGCTTTACGCGACTGCGACGCGTTCGAACAGCGTTGGCAGGCAAAAGAGAGGGGTCGGGTAACGACAATCCGAAGCCGTGCAACCAGGGTAGTACTTCGTGTCGTAAATGTGCCTGGCGAAGAATCCGTGGAACAAAAGGCGACAGTAGTTGGCTGAGATATAAGGTCCCCGTCGTGTTGAGGGAGGAGGAAGGGTGGAATCGCAATTCACGGCCCTTATTAGAGCTGTGAGCTGCAGGGTCGATACGGTGCTAGGATTATATCGGGGCCATCGGCATTCCCGCCACTGGTTCAGTCAGTGGTCTGAGCGCTCCCACGGTCGGGCCCTGAGGGCTTGCCAGGCAGCGTAAGGTACCGTGGTCCGGGGCTCGGAGGTCGGATTAACTCTTCAAGCGACAGCCTGATGGCGTCAGTCACGCGGGCGGGACGGTCTAGCGGCTACCGCCGTGGCGGCGGCCATGCACCACTGGTCCCTCCTCTTTCATGTGCCCTGAGCGCCCGTGGGTAATGCAGTCAACGCCGAGTCATCAACATCAATCAAACACCACCTCGACTGCACTTGTCGACCACGCCACACACGAGATCGCCTGGTTCGACGTTGGTCAAACTTGAACGCTTCTCCTAATATTGTCCCCCCTCTACGTTCATACTATTCACTGCTGCCCGCTATCCTCCTCAGGCTGTGCATCTGCGCCCTCACATAGCAACCTTGCCTACCCACTTCAGGCACAACAGCGATAGGCTGTACCCCACTGCACCCACTTGCTGAAATCAAGCCCTTCGGGCGTTCCAGACCTGTCTACCCACCGCATTTTGCGAAAGAACAACGACGTAAGTCGACAGAAAAGCTTTGATCTCTCTCTTTGCGAGACATCACTGACGGACCGCCTCAAGCCTTGGTCTGGCTCATCGAGACCACGCAACATGGACTCCATGCGGAGTCTAAACACATCCCTACCCGGGTCATCGGGCCAGAAGCAGACAACCCAAAATGACTCTCCTGAGCAACTCCTCGATGCTTTCAAGGCCGCCGCCCTTTCTGTCACAAAGCTTTACAAGACCTCTGCAGCTAGCCAGGCCAAAGCACGTCTCGATGGATACCAGGATTGTTTGGACGATCTTCTCGCCTTCCTCGACAAAGGAAATCTGGGTGTGGGCGACGGCGAGGGTTGGAGGGTTCGCAAATGGGCCACCGAAAGACTCGACGGTCGGGACTCTCCATCGCAGACAGCAGAAAGCGAGGACGAAGACCAAAAGCCAGAGAGAACCTCTTCGCCGGAACTGACACGAACGGCCAGCGGAAATCCTCAATCAACAATGCGCGAGGACAGTCAAACCCAAACAGAGTCCACACCACCCACCGCTTCCCCGGCTCTAGTCGACAATGCGCAAGTCACTGTTCCAAGCCAAGATAGCTTCACTTTCCAGTCATCACACCCTTACCCGCAAGATGCGTATCTCAATATCGCAAACCTCGACCTATCCGATTCTCGCGGTCACGACTCGCTCCCGTCACATGTTACCTCCACCACCACCAACGCTCCCACCAATCGTGCCTCTCGATTACGACACACTGGTGTTGGAGCGAGACTAGGGGCCAGGCAAGCCAACCAACTTGGGCGCGGCGCTGGATCAAAGAGGAAGATCAATCTTGGCGAGATATTCGATCTGGGCAGCCTCGGCCACGACAAGAACATGTTCGGCGGCGGAAGCAAGCGAAGTCGGCACTCCTGAAGAGTGCAAGGTCTAAAGTACAGTTTATGAGCTCACGCAAAGTATGCGTGCACGAGCACGCGGAACTCTTGACAAAGCGGTCGGGGGTTCCGGAAGGGTAGCGTACGCAATTCAAGAGGCGTCAAAGCATAGCATGGGGATCAACACGGTAAGCATGAGAGGCGGCAGGCGTTGGGACGATCCATGATGTGCATTTGTGGTGTTGGGGTTTTTGATCTTCCGGGAGCGGTAGGGGTGCTGTTGGCGTCGCAGCTTGGGGGGGCCTTCTGGCGATAGTTTGTCATGAACGACGCCAGGAGTGTCTTTCTTTTCTATGTATCTATTTACCAATGATGAGCTCCAAATGCTCCAGTGTACCTCACTCGCAATTTTTGCCCCTTGTGCAGCAGCAGTGATGATGCATCGTCAATTGCTGTGTGAACTGAAGCCGGCCCGCCGGACCCTTGTGTTGACTGACATGTGTATACGAAACTTGCCTGCTAACATAAAAGGGTCCGCAAGGCTGCGGGAGCTTGAGCCAGCCGTCCTTCAGGCATCGACCGCTATTCACCACACCGTCCCTTGCGACTGACATGTGCTCATACCGTAGCGGGGCGCATCTGACCGAAGAACGAACATGCGAGCTCAGCTTTCAGTCCAGGTTGGATAAATGAGGAACGGCAAATATTCTGCCGACAACTCGAAAAAGACTTGATTTGCGATTTAGGTCACTTTAGAAAGCACAGTCAACGACAGCCCCTGCACTTGTGGAGACAACTTTGGGCTGTATTAAGCTGCTGGGCAGTGGCTTCTAGGGACTTGTGAGTCATCTCCATCCTCAGGAGATCCAACAATGGTCTTATTGCGTCGAGGTCAGCCTACCTGATCCTCAGGCTTGCTGGCGTGAACAAATTGGCACCGGCATCCCATACCCCCAGGTCGACTGGGGCCGGAGCCGGCCCGCTCGCAATACGCTGCTCATCTGAAAGCAGGGTTATAGCAAGCTGGTGCAAGTGGAGGAATGTATATTCCACGGTCGCGTCCAGATGCCGTCAATACGTCACCTACTGGACAATCCTCTCCCGAGTTGAACATCTCTCATTCGGCCGGCTTTTTGTGGTGAATGCCCTAAATTACAAACCCATTGAATCTAACCGGCCATCCCACATCTCGAGATTCCCAGAACGCCGAACTATGCCAAGTCCCGAAGAGGGAGTGGAAGACAGACAGACTTCACCCTATTCAAAGTCTCTGCCTCTCTACCTCGTACATGAAGTCAAAGTAGCCCTTGTCGAACTGGTGCACGCGGACATAGCCGTCCTCACCACCACTTGCGTAGCCCTTACCCGTAGGGTCCGCCGCAACTGTGTTCTGGTCGAAAAGTCAGCACATGCCCATGCCAGCGGTGTCAAGGTGAGACAGGTGCGGGAGATGGGGGACTTACCAGGGGGCCGAAGTGGCCACGGACACGGCCAACCTCCTCCTCGAAGATCTTGTGGTAGAAGCGAGCCTCAAACTTTCCTTGCCTGGCGGAGGTGGTGGTGACATCCATAGCGGCCTGACCACCACCGAGGATGACGAAGTCCTTCCTGGGGGTGAGGGCGCCACTGGGGAGGGGGTATGGGGGGGGTCCGTCTTCAGAACCTCGAGGTCCTTGGTGGTGATGAGCTGGCGAAAAGAGTTAGTTGGGGGGGAAATGTAGATCAGATGCGGAAGCATCATGTACGAACCTTGGCAGTCTTGTCCTTGCTGGCAGTGATGAAGTAGGTACGGTCAGGCGACCATTGCAGGTCCGTCACGGGTGTGTTAAGCTCGTGAACGGGGGCGTTGTAGAGAAGATCGCCCGTCTTGGCATCGAACTGCGATACGGAGCCATCCTCATGGCCAGCAATGATGTACTTGGTCAGGAAGCTCCAGCCTGCGACGGTAGCCTTGCTCTCGTCGCAGACGATGGTCAGGACCTTCTCGTCGCTCTGCTCGGCCTCCACATCAGGGTTGATGTCGACGACGACAATGTTGCTGAGGTAACCCATGCGCTTCTCGGTGACACCAAGCAGCTTGGTGCCGTCTTCGTTGAACTCGACGCGCTTGACAGCAGTGGGGAACTCCCAGGTCTTGAGGCACTTGCCAGACTTGACGTCCCAAAGGCGCATGGTGTTGTCGGCAGAACCGGAGGCGATCATGGTGCTGGTAGGGTCGACATCGACAGTCCAGATGGCGCCGACGTGGCCGTGGTAGGTGCCGAGACGCTCACCGTTGTGTGCGTACCAAGCACAGATCTGCTGATCCTTGGCGACAGAGAAGATGAGGTCGCCATCGAGGTTGTACCTAATCGGGCGGGTTAGCCGACTGCCCCTCCTTATGACCACTGCCATGCTCGCGCTCGGATTGGTGATATGACATGGTGTCTTTGGGGTGTCGCGTACTTGATCTGCGTGAGGGCACGCTCGTGGCCGGCGAGAAGAACGGGCCTCATATTGACGGATTAATCTGGAATTCGATGGCTTGGGTGTCTCGTTTGCGATATCGGGTTCAAGGGTGGCCAAGTCGCGGGAAGGGGTCGCTATTTGAAGTCGCTCGTCGCTGGTTGCTGCTGAATTTTTGGCCTCCGCACAGCAGCGTCTTTCACGTCTGGTTGTGGGTTTGGGTTTCTAGTGGGGCCAAAGGAATCCCCCTCCCCGCGATTGTCGATTCTGCCGTGCCTCGTGCTGACCGCCTGGCTACATTGAGTGATGACTTGGCAGCTGAGTCAGCTGTCTATCCGTCTGTCCCTCGTCGTGGTTGCTGGCATCCATCCTGACGCGGGCAAACCAAGCGTGATGCGTGACAAGGAGCTTTCGACAGACGGCTGTGACCATATCTACCCTCGCCCCTCTTCAGCACTGACTCGAAATCTTTCAATACAAGTGTCGTTTTACCACACCAGAAGCGGCCGCGATACTGCCACGACCGGCCGACGCCCATAGCCTTGTCCGGCCAACTAGGACCCAGACTAGCCGGCATCGCGCACCGTCTATCAATAACGTCTCAAAGATGATGACGCCTTAGAAAGCGTGTTCCCATTACTTTTCTACTTTGTTGTCTTACACCCTGTGTTCATATACTTGCTGTCCATCAGATCAAGGGTCCCTTTTCTTCGTGCCGGGTAGAGTGGTCTCAGATGCTTAACGACAGTTGCTAGCTACTTCCAGCCAATCATTCTTCTCACTTTTTGTTTCTTCACATACCTGACTTAATAGGATCTGGTTTTATTCCTCAGGGCTTCTCAGGGCTGGAGTGACTCGCAGTGTAATCTCAAAAGTCAGTCACTGACCGGGAGTCGCACGACAAGTCACCTGGGGCCCTCGATTCAAGGAGGCTTGAGTCACTCTAAAGTGTGTTGTCGAGACGCCTCTGACGCACAAAGTGAGGCCAATGCCATTTGTGACAGACGTAGCGCCCAGAATGCGTCGTTCTCTACCTGTCGGTCACCGTCGAGAGTGGTTGGTGACACGCACCATTGCAAAGCCCGCAGCAGCAGGCAGGTCACTGGCAAGATTGGGGGGTCCATCCGGTCGTCCATCCATGCACGATTCGTCAACGAATCCCGAGCTTGGCCGACTTCTCACCGATCACAGGCGCGGCTCCGCCTTTGCCTTAGGACCCTCAGCGCTCTCCACCCCAGATTTCCGCTCGTCGTCACTCTTGCCCATTGCCAAAACCACAACCTCCCTTTCGCCCGGTTTCTCGCCTCTGCGATTGCGATTTGTCTCGAGCGATTCTTCACTGTTTAATCACCGTTATCCCTGGCGCCCGCGGCCTTTTGCCACAGCTGCACGCACCATGGCTGCCAATAAGATCGATGGCACAGCCATTGCGAAGAAGATCCGCGGGGATCTGGCCGCCGAGGTTCTCGAGCGACAGAAAGCCAACCCCAGATTCCAGCCCTCGCTGAAGATTATCCAAGGCAAGTCCTCGGCGTGAATTCATTGTTCAATGTTTTTGCATATGATTTGGCGAGGCTAACTGTGTGTTTGCTGTGCAGTTGGTGACCGGTCTGACTCTTGTTCGTCTACCCCTCCCCCGCGCTGGAAATCCCCATTGAAACTTATCACCCCGCAGCCACCTATGTTCGCATGAAACTGAAAGCTGCCGAAGAGGTACACCACCCTTTTGCCACCTCGATCGTCGCTAAGATGAGTCGCTGACAATGTCATATTTTGCTAGGCCAACATTCGATGCGAATTGCTACACTTCCCCTCTACCATCTCCGAGCCCGAGCTCCTCGATCAGATCTACCGCCTGAACAACAACCCTGAGGTCCACGGCATCCTGGTTCAGCTGCCTGTCCCTGAGCACATTGACGAGTACGCTGTGACTTCGGCCGTCGCTGATGAAAAGGATGTTGACGGCTTCGGCACCACCAACATCGGCGAGTTGGCCAAGAAGGGCGGTCGGCCCCTCTTCGTGCCTTGCACTCCCAAGGGTGTCATGGTTCTGCTCCAGCAGACTGGTGTCGACTTGAAGGGCAAGAATGCCGTGGTCATTGGTCGGAGTGATATTGTCGGAAGCCCCGTCAGCTACCTCCTGCGCCACGCTGACGCGACTGTCACCGTCTGTCACTCTCGGACCGCGAACCTGGAGGAACACGTCAAGGCAGCAGACATTGTTGTTGCCGCCATTGGACAACCTCGTTTTGTCAAGGGCGAATGGCTGAAGAAGGGTGCCGTCGTCATCGATGTCGGCACCAATTACATTCCCGACGACACGAAGAAGTCTGGCCAGAGGCTAGTTGGCGATGTCGACTTCGAGTCTGCTTCGCAGGTTGCGTCGCATATCACTCCTGTGCCAGGTGGCGTCGGGCCCATGACCGTTGCCATGCTTTTGAGAAACGTCGTGGACTCGGCCTCACAGTCCCTCGAGAGACAGAGGCAGAGAAAGATTGTACCCCTGCCGCTCCATCTGAAGGAGCCGGTGCCATCGGACATTGACGTCTCCAGGGCCCAGACCCCCAAACAGATCACCCGCCTCGCAAAGGAAGTCGGCATTGCCTCGCACGAGCTGGAGCCTTACGGTGCCTACAAGGCCAAGGTGGACCTTGATCTGCTCAAGAGACTGGAGCACCGTCGCAACGGCAAGTATGTCGTTGTGACTGGTATCACCCCAACCCCTCTTGGCGAGGGCAAATCGACCACCACAATGGGTCTCGCCCAGGCTCTGGGCGCGCACCTTGGCCGTATCACTTTCGGAAACGTCCGTCAGCCCAGCCAGGGCCCAACGTTCGGAATCAAGGGCGGTGCTGCTGGTGGAGGCTATAGCCAGGTCATTCCGATGGATGAATTTAACCTGCACTTGACAGGTGATATCCATGCCATCACAGCAGCGAACAACCTTCTCGCCGCTGCGATCGAGACTCGTATCTTCCATGAGAACACGCAGAAGGATGGACCTCTGTACCGCCGCCTTGTTCCCGCAAAGAACGGCAAGCGTGTCTTTGCACCTGTCATGTTCCGTCGCCTGAAGAAGCTCGGCATTGACAAGACCAACCCTGATGATCTTACAGAGGAAGAAATCAGTCGCTTCGCGCGTCTGGATATCGACCCAGAGACTATCACTTGGCGTCGTGTTCTGGATGTCAATGATCGCCACCTGCGTGGAATCACTGTTGGCACAGCCACGACGGAGAAGGGTCAGACACGTGAGACCGGCTTCGATATTTCTGTCGCCAGTGAGTGCATGGCCATCCTTGCCCTCAGCACGAGCCTGAGTGATCTTCGGGAAAGGCTTGGCCGCATGGTCGTCGCCAGCTCCAGGAGCGGTGACCCGGTGACTTGCGACGACATTGGTGCTGGTGGCGCATTGACGGCTCTCATGAGGGACGCTATCAAGCCCAACCTGATGCAGACCCTGGAAGGCACCCCAGTCTTTGTTCACGCCGGGCCCTTCGCGAACATCAGCATCGGTAACAGCTCTGTGCTCGCTGACAAGATGGCGTTGAAGCTTGTGGGCACAGAAGCAGACGAGGACCCCGCCGAAAAGGCCGGCTTCGTTGTTACCGAGGCAGGTTTCGATTTCACCATGGGCGGTGAGCGCTTCTTCAACATCAAGTGCCGCGCCTCCGGACTGGTGCCCGATGTCGTCGTCGTCGTGGCCACAGTTCGTGCTCTCAAGGTGCACGGTGGCGGCCCCCCTCTTTCTCCAGGGGCGCCTTTGAACGCGGTGTACAAGGAGGAGAATGTTGATATTCTGCGCGCTGGCTGTGTGAACCTTGCGAAGCACATCCAGAACGCTCGATCATACGGTATTCCCGTTGTCGTGGCCATCAACAAGTTCTCCACTGATACGGATGCTGAGATTGCTGTCATCCGGGAAGAGTCCATCAAGGCTGGCGCCGAGGATGCCATTCTTGCGAACCACTGGGCCGAGGGCGGCAAGGGTGCCGTCGAGCTGGGCAAGGGTGTTATCGCAGCGAGCGAGAAGCCCAAGGACTTCAAGCTGCTGTACGATCTTGACGGGACGGTGCAGGAGCGCATCGAGGCCATCGGAAAAAAGATGTACGGTGCTGCGGCGGTCGAGTTCAGCGAGCTGGCGCAGAAGAAGGTCGACCAGTTCACCAAGCAGGGTTTCGGCAACCTCCCCATTTGCGTGGCCAAAACCCAGTATTCGCTTTCTCACGATCCCGAGCTCAAGGGTGCCCCGACGGGCTTCACAGTGCCCATCCGCGACGTGCGAATGGCCGCCGGCGCCGGCTACCTGTAAGTCATGCTCGGATTTCAACGTACCCCGTAGATTATTGTACTGACGACGCTACAGGTATGCGCTTGCTGCCGACATCCAGACCATTCCAGGTCTGCCCACCGCGCCAGGCTACCTGAATGTGGACGTCGACGTGGAGACTGGTGAGATTCAGGGTTTGTTCTAAGGGTTGGCTTTTGAATGCATTATGGCGAAGGAGTGGCATTTCTTCAACAAATTGGCGCTGGGGCTTATCCGTTCAACATTGATACCTTCCATCCTTTTACCACGGGAAGAATAGAGCAGATGAAGAAACTATCAGCATCAACGCTGTCAAGATGACTGACTTACTTTGCTGGCCACTGCTGTCCTTCGTGATGGTGGCATTTGAAAGAGAATCGTTGTGATCCAGCCTGCGCCTCAACAGTCGTGTGCGCGCGGTACGCCGTGTGAGTTGGTCGACCGCGCCGCTACCAGGTAGGACACATCCTCGACTTTATGCTGCCCTAACTGGCCGGCGATGGCCGCAATCGACAAAGTCGTCTTGAGCAAACGCCAGTCCCCAGCGGCCACAACGAACACGGCACGTTGGTGGGCTCATTCAGCACGACTCGTCGGCCGAGACAAAAATTTGGACATGTCCACGATCACGCTCGTCGTCGCATCTATCCGACATGGTTGTCCTGTTCAAACCGCGATTGAAGCGGTTTCTCGGAAGGAGCCGAGCCGAACGAACGCGGGGGAGGGGGGCGGGGGGCCGCAACACCAGCGGCAGGCAGGTACTGCAAATGTTAAGCGAGGCCCCGTGTTCACTTGGACCGCCGAACCGATCATGGCAGCCCGTCGAGGGTGGAGGGGGGTGGAGGGCTAACTTCGAGGCCACATGTCGGCCTGTTCGCGGCCGGCATGTTGCTCGGCCCGATGCTCCATTTGTCTGCTTGGAGCTTGCCTCGATCGCATCTGGGCAAAGGGCAGCAAAAGGGCGAGGGGGGTCGCCACATATTGCAGGTACACTAGGAGAGCACTCGGTCATAGTCCAGCAGGGGCTTTCTCGGGAGAAGTCTTTGCGACTGACGACCGGCATTGACACCTGCCAGAGATTGCGAAGGAGACCACGTTCTGCCAGCGCGTGGCGGAGTGGACAGAATATCTCCCAAGGATCAGCCACTTGCTTGCTGTGGTCGATAACATGCCGTGCCGCGACAGGTTCCTCTTTTTCTAACTTCCCGTGTATGAAACATGGCTCCGCGTTTTCACAAGACAAGCACTGAGGGAGCCATGCTGGCGGACTACCATGATGGAAGCCAAACATTGGGATCGAATATGCTATAGACCAGACACCAAACTGCCACAAAAAGAACACGGCCCTGTCACCATCCAAATTGCTCGCAGTGAAGCTCTACCGCAGGACCCTTTCTCCTGACTGACTCGGCTGTTGTGTTGCGCACCTGCGTCATCAACCCCTCCGGGCCGCAGCCCATAACCAGCACCCGCTGGCTGCTAGGAGTCTGCGCAATGGCATGGATGATCAAAGCCGAGACGTCGGGCCGCGCGTATATAATGGGAATTCCGTGGATGTGCAACTCGCTGGTAGGCTGCTGGTGTGATCGAGGTGCGCCGGCAGCGGATGTGTCGCAAGGTGACGTGGGCGATTCCAACTCCAAGTCGTGCTCCGACTTTTCGGGGTCGGAGATGTGACGTGTCAAGATGCGGCCCGGCCTGTCCTCGGCAAGCCTTTTCTCGTCGTCGACAGGGGTGTCAGGTGAGCTGTCCGAGGACGAAAATGTCGCTGCACGGTTGCGGTACACGGTTGTGGCGGGTGCAAGGGCATTGTCACTGACAGCCCCTGTCTCGTGCCTTGATGATCTGGTCACGTACAATGAGATGGATGAGTTGAGACTCTGGCGTATCGTGGCAAGGTGGTCAGAGAACCATTGCAGATGCGCTAGTATAGTGTGTCAGTCCTTTCCGCATCAAGAGGAGTTTGTCCAGTTTGACTCACTATTGTCTTTTACCATCCAGATGAACACAACGCTCTGTTGAGAGCCAGCCTTGGCGTGCTTGATCATATTGAGAGCCATGCCGACGGTGAAGCTTGCACCGCTTCCACCTGCTATCAAGACCACTTTGTCATAGGAAGTAGGGTCGGGGAAAGTGCCGTAGGAGCCTTCAACAGAGGCCCTGAGACTGGCACCCGGGTTTTGGGTGGCGTACTTGTGAAGGTCACGGGTGAAGCCGTCATAAGAAGCCACGACAAACTCCAGGGGTCTGCCGCCGCAATCGTAAATGGGTGCATCTCGATTGACCTGATGCTGGGAACCCACAGGAAGCAGTGCTCGCCAGACCTCGCACCAATAGGAGGCTTCCGTAGGACAATACGGGTGCCTCCGTGCGGCAGCGGATGTATGGTGGCCTGGTTGTTGAAACTGTAAAGACTGACCCTGAGAATGCGGAGAAGACGGTCGAGCGCCCACGTGCCGGCGCCGACGCCTGTGGCGATAAGAATATGCTTGTGCGTCTCAGGCTGGTGAAGACCAATAAAAACCATGGTGACGACAAAGAAGGAGACATGCACGAGGTAGAACAGCTCGTAGTACCACCGTCGAATAGTGAAGCCGACGATGACAAGTGTCAGCATGGTGAAGCCTGCGACTATGCCATAAATCTCCTCTTGGACCCGGAGTCGCGCCATGTTTCCTCGCTGAATAAAGTAGACCGAGTAGGCGATGCCGTGCAAAGCTGTCATAGCCATGGCGGTATAACCTACAATTTGATGAATGATGTTCAGTCTTTCGTAGGACCAGGTCGTCAGATACCCTAGAGGCGTATTCTTGAGACCGAGAAAGACAGCGAGGCAAATGTTGGCGAGTGCAAGCCTAAGACGGAAGGTCAGGTAGGGTCGTGATGGGCGGTGGGGTAGGCTTCACATACCATCCTGTCCGCGAGGCAATATTGGATAGGAGTGCCAAGGCAGGGTGGTTCATCAGGGGCTTAAATGTCAGGACAATATTGAGTCCCACATAGATCAAGGCAAGTCCAGCATGACCGACGGAAGGTAAGAATGGAGCTTTGGCGAGGAGCCTTCTTCGGAGGATTCTAGATCAAAGGCATTCGTCAGACATGTTGCTTCCCATTCCGGCTCAGCAGGAAAGGATAAGCACGTACCTTGAGGCGAAAAGAAAGGGGGTGGCGACGATAGAGAACCGAGGCGCAAGACCGGACTTGTGAGCCAATATGCGAGTGAAGTGGAAGCCGATGAATATAGCCATGAGGGACACCAAAGCGGCGGCGAAGTAAGTGACGGCAAGTTTGTTTAGAGCCAAGCGAGCCGCAAACAGTTCAGGTAGTTGAGACGGGCCACTGGCCGCTCCGTGGCCTGCCATGACGGAGCTGTATACGAATTTCAGCTTCTGTTGCAGATAGTCGATGACAGGCAGCTATAGATAGATATTGGGCTGCGAAAGGTGAAGGCAGGGGACCAAGAACGTTGTCTTGGAAAGCGTGGACGACTATGAGCTCATGGACGGGCCAGGGGCTTGGGTAAAGAAGCAGCGAGCACTTAGCATCCGAAATGAGAGTGCATTTTGAAGGCCCAAAGGTGGGAGGCTAGGTTTATAAACTTGTCTTTTAGACCTCGCATGGCCAACAAGCAAATATCGACAAGCATCGGCAAGCCATCGTGTCCAGGTACCTAGGTAGGTACAGTACCTAGGCAGGCAGTATAGCATGCGAGAAGTAGTAGAGTAGTAGGGCAGCTGCCGGCTTGGGAAGGTACCTTTGGGCAGGGAAGAGTGGCCAGCAGCAGCAGCAAGTTCCATCCGGTCCGTCGAAAACGGCCTCGGCTGCTGCGCGCAACGGGGCCAGCCACATATGAGGTTGGTTCATGTTTTCCGGAATTCCGACCGACCCAGACAAGAGGATGCGACATGGCCTTGGTCATTTATTTCTCACAGCCAGCAGGCAGGGTGCCTGTGGCTTGTTCTTTTGTGTAAGCCGATTCAGAAAGCAGATCCCGTGCATCGCAACGCACCAGTTGCAGCTCATTCAGGGTATCACGAAGCCATCCCACTTACACCAGGTCGAGTCAGCATGTTTGATATGTGCCGACGTGATCGAGTTGGTTCATCGCTTGCAATCCTCGTTGCTCTCTTGCCATCGCGCCGCAGCTGATGCTCATGGCGTCTCTTTGCCTCATGGATGTTGATATCGGCCCTCGTCTGCCGACACGATGTACGTGGTCATGAGTGTTCTTCACATAGTAACGCATGCAGCGAGGCATATGTTTTCCTCAACAATTGCCGTTCTGGGCCCAGGAAGGCCTGTTTCCGCTGGAAGAGAGAAGCTTTCTTGATGACAAGAGACTCGACCGTGTTGAAATGTCAAGAAACACTCTCGCATGGTCGAAACTCGACGGATGACTGCACCAAGGCGAGGAGCAGGCTGTGCACTACCGATGGGCATATGAAAGGCACGTCGTCATCTGCCAGTAACCGCACGGCGTCCAATCAAGCTCGCGGTCCGCCGCGGGTCAAGCCTGGGGTTTGTGGCACGCTGACTCGCAGTGACGGGTCAAAGTTTAGGACGGGAGCGGCAGAGCCATGTTGAGGTCGGGTTGCGTGTCCGCGTGGTGACGGGTACGGAGCAAGGAGATACGATGCGACTTCTCGAACGGGCCGAGTCTCTGCTTGCTCAGCTTGACAAAGCAACGTGATCGGTTCTCGTCACGGCGGCCGATGGGTGGTTGCTTGGTTGCGTGCGCTGACGGGGGTTGCTGAATACTATGGGTAAATTAAAGATAACCAGCCGTGTTCAGGAAAGCCGGGGAAGCAGTACCGAACATCCATGCGGGTTCAACCTTGGCTCTTCCCCACAAAGCAGCCGCGATGATGGCAACGAAGGGATGGCAGCGACTGGCGTTGCAGTCCAAACCAAAAAGAAAAAAAATCAACTCACAGCCGACATGGGTCATCAGTTTGACTGCTCAGGTTCATGACACCGGACTGCCCATATCCCCATCCATGCCTAGCACGACGAAAAAGGGCCGTCCAGGATCCAAAGGTGCCGTGGACGCAGATCGCGTTGCATGGGCTGGCCCTGGTCGGCCGAGATCTGATATTAGGGCCAGAGGATTCGCAATGACCAAGTGACTCGACTCGTGGGCCGCATGCCGAGCGCGGGACAACTATCAATCCGCGCGGGCGCGGGGGGAATCGTAGTGTGGGAGAACGACTCTGAAACGCATAGACTGTTGGTCGTGGGAGGCGTAGGTGACGTGATGCAGAGGACCAATGGGGTTTATCGTGGGAGGAGAAGCCATGGCGACCGACATGATTAATTTTTGAAGAACTGCTGGGGGTTGCAAGCATCGGGCTTCGAGTTCCCACATCGAGCCGGGGCATTTGCAGAGAGGCTTCTGAATGGGGCTTGGATCTGGTCCATGTTGTGACGCAGGTTTCGCTTCCAATGCGGTTCGTCCAAGTCTGTGGCTCGGCGTTAGGCGCGGCAGTGCAGCAAAGATTCGGAGCGTCGCCGTTAATTTAAGATGCGTGTGGAGATAGGTGAAGAGTTGCACTGGTCGGCTCGATTGACATCCCCAACTTGGACGTGGAAACTGGGTAGAGACCGGAGGGAGAGCAAGGGCCAGGCCTGCGTGACGACAAGGTCAACATCTCACATGGGAGAAGCCCTTCCGCCGAACAATTTTCGGCGGCCTCTCGACGTCCCAGCGGACACCTGAGGGGCACACAGGATCTGAGGCAAGACACATACATGTCTTAGAGCACATCTTGGCCATGGCGGGATGTAGCTGTTACCCCGCCTCCGTACCTGCGTTTTTGTTTCTTCTTGTAGATGTTGCGCCTTATCGTGGCGTACAGCCACGATAACGCGTACATTGGCGTTGCCAGTAATCGCAGCGGTTTCGGAAGCAATTTCAGACGAGCGTCAGGGTGTGGCGAACCCAGACACATTCACGTCACAGATCAGGCCACGGGAAACGACAGCGACTAGGTGAATCGGTGGAGTGTATTTGTTTGTTTGTTTTCCCTCCCAAGCCCAGAGCGACGGCCACGTCCAGGTCGTGCCTAGGTACCTAGGTACCTAAGGTACATTGTTGGTAAGGGAGATACGCTGTGCACACGCCTGCTGTTTGGGCCAACCACCAAAGCCATGTGGCACATCAGCTACCTGCGTGCGTCTTCGCTCTTGCCCCTCCATAGACACGACACAAACCTATCGCTACTACTTCGACGGGATCTTAAAACCCGACACGCGCAGCTTCTGGAACACACCTTGCGGATCGTATTTGGCAGATGCACGCTGCAACTTTTCGACAGCCTCCTTGCCAAATGTCTCGATGACTTCCTGGCTGCTGTGAGCGTAGTTGAGATACTTCCAGTCCCACTTCAACCCCAACGACTCGGAGTACGCGTCAATGTCCTCGAGGTAGGCCGCCACCAGGGGCAACGCCAGCGCCTCGGCTTCCGCCCCGTTGATCGCCAGCGTCACGAGGAACATGATGCCGTTGCCCTCGTCGATGTAGCTCTCCAATCCCAAAATGTTGCCTCCATTGGCGACGCCCTTGTCGACGATGGATTTGGTGATCGGCTGCAGCATGCACAGCGTGTTGAAATTCGATACCGACGCCGGTGCTATCTTCTCGATCGCTGCATTCAGCTCGTGGAACTTTTCCGCGGCGTAGTTCATCGGTCGTGCGTCGTTCTTGAAGGATGCTGTGAACCAGGCATTTCTGGTACACGTGTCAGCCAACACATCGTCTCGAGACCTCCAACGGCAGGCCACCTCGCCACTTACCGGAACCCTGCGGGTTGTCCAGCCCCCAATGCGTTGGTCACCGCAGAGAGCGTATCAACCTTGGTCGTGTCGTCGTAAAGACCCTCGACGTCGTAATACACCTCGAACGCCGCCGGCTTGACCTCACCCAGCGTGTTCTCCACAGCAGCATTGAGGATGGTGCCTCCGAGAATCTGGGGTAGGTGTGCCCAGTACACGATCGACGAGCTGTTTTCGTCCTTGTGCACATTGTCGGTAAACTGCACCAGCGCGTCGACGAGGGCCGGGCCCGACTTGAGGTCGTAGTACAGGTTGCCGCCCCAGACCACCGGGCGCTCAGGATCCGGGAACTCGATCGGGTACATGTCGAAGCGTGTGATGAGCCCCAGGTTACCGCTGCTGCCCTTGAGCGCCTGCCAGAGGTCCGGGTTGCTGGTCGCGTTGGCGTTGACAATGGAGCCGTCTGCGAGCACAACCTCAAAGTTGGCCACCGTGTCGCAACCCATGCCATGCGACGCCGAGTGGAAAGAATTGCCGCCGCCGCTGATGAAACCACCGGTGCCCACGGTGCCCGCTCGGCCGCCCGTCACTGCAACGCCGTAGGGTGCCAGCTCATCGTACACGGTCTGCCAATGACCTCCGGGCTGGACTGATGCAAGCCTGGTTCCGGGATTCCAGGTCGTGCCGTTCATCTGGCCTGATGACAACAGAATCGATCAGAAAAGGCTCCTTTCAAAGACCCGGTACTTGTGGTCAAGATAAAAGGGCAGCTTCAACATACCAAAGTCGATCGTGATGCCGTGCTCGACGCCATTGGAGAGCGCGTGCGCGCCGTGTCCGCCACCTCGGATGCCAAAGGGACAATCACCTGCCACGATTGTCTTGATCGCTACCGAGACTTCTTCGGCCGTCGACGGCTGTACCATGCACCACGGTTCGAGGGCCGCTGAGACAGACCAGTACGTCTGAAGACGAGCCTCGTAGGCCTCGGAGTCGGGAAAGTAGACCTTACCCTCGAGGCTAGGGGCGTTCTTCAAATCCAAACACTGTGAGCCACACAAGGTTAGCAATCATCCTAATCACCGCGACCGATCTCCTGGCCGGACACCAAGAACACAACTCACGCAACGGGACACGCAGCTCCTGGATGACATGCCCGCACCGCCCAGGGCCAGTAAGACGCCGACCGTCATATTCGCCCGCAGACTCGGCATTGTTGCTGCTCTCGATGGAATTGACGACTGATGAGCACCAGACTATTGGGTGAACAAAAGGAATCGCGGCATCGGCGAACCTGGGCAGACTATATGCAAATCCAGTACAGCGAACGAACTGCAAAACCCCCTTTTTGGGGATGCAGTTCGCACGCATTCTTCATCTGCAATCTGCAGCCTGCAGCCTGTGGTCTCCTGGTGGTCGCTCGACCCTTGCCATCTGCTAATGTCGGCGGAAAACCCGCTTCGAGGCTGTGAGCTGTAGGGGATTATAAGCACCCTTGCATGATACAGGCAATCGACTCGATTATCTGATGCGAGTGCACGGGGCAGCACCCTCAATTTGTATCTTGGGCGCAGCAGATGAGCGGTCACGAAGCTGTGCCGCAGCCCCGATTCGCGAAAAGCCAAGACGATGTTTTGCTGGCCTGGATTGTAGCCTCTCACAGTTGAGGTCTGGTCAGCAGGGGGGCAGCAGCGGCCCTTGTTGTCTGAGCTCCTATTCACTACCCTTATGCGAGGTGACGTAGAATACCTGGGGTGAGGTGCATCAACGTAGGTAGGATGAATTGACACCGAGACCGCAGAAAACAGCCCATCCACTGACAATCAGCTCATCGCGTATATACACATCACTCAAGAGAAATTGCATGCACATGAGAGGTGAGCGACACGAACTTGCGCTCGTCTGATGTCCGTAGGTTTAGTCAACCCGCGTTCCTCGTATCCTGTACCTAGCAGCGCGATGGTGAAAACGCTGTGGCCTCGGCACTCGGTCCCCCTTTTGTCTTTTTACTCTTTTGTTCTTCTTTCCGCAGATAATTCAGCTGCAGGCATTCACTTTTCTCCCGTTTCCCAACTTCATGCTGGGATCCATATAAGCTCAATGATACCATCAAGGGCTTTCATGGGCTTTCCGTCCTTCGTCGTCCATCGCTCGTCGTCCTTCTTCCGGACGTAGACCTGTGAGACGGACCCGTCCTCAAGGTACTGCGAATCGTAGATGTCCCAGGCCATCTTTTTACCCGTCTTGCTGAGTGGCAGTCGCTGGGGGCCGAAGGTGTAGTCAAAGCCCCACCCATTGTTCTTTCTGTCTAATTTGATGTCTGAGCGGAATGTGCCCTCGATCTGGTTGAGGTCGAAGTCGATGCCTTGAGGATACTGCGCGACGCTGTAGCCGTTGGAGATGATAAAGTTATCGGCGGTGACGAAGCGTTGGTAGGAGCAGTCCTCGCCGCAAGTGCGGGCAATCTTGGTCGTATTGAGCGGGAACGAGGCGTGCCACCACTTCTTGTGACCCTTGAAATGATGAATACTGAAGGGTTTGAGACCGCTCTCATAAAAGCCTGCCGCGTCTCCCGAGAGATCGAGCTGCCAGAGGTCATCGAGTTGGGTTAAGCGCACGTCGGTATTCTCATAGATGCACTTGCGGAGGAGGATATCTCCCTGAGGACCCCAGCCCGAGTTGGACTCCTTCAGTTTGGCCCGCGTCCTGCACGTATCATGGACACTTGATATAATCTTGGCCAGGGGCCGGCTGAGGAAGACGCCGCCGCCGCCAAAGGCCTGGGAACCGTGGAGCTTGACGGCGCCGGCATCCTCGGACAAGGTTCCGATGTAGAGCGGCATTGTGTGGTCGTACTGCTTGAATTTCGCGACGAGGCTGTTCATGGCTGTGAAGAAGGTATCGGCGTCGCACAAGACGAACCACTGCTTCGTGGAGGATATCTTGTGGGAATATAGCAGAGGAACTAGGCCGAGATAGCGCACGGCCATCTCCTTCTCTATGCGACTGTCGCAAGCGCTCACTTCGGCGTCGATGCCAACATCAGCGAGGCGCTGGGTCACATCTCTGAGCTCCACGTCGGAGGCGTCGGTGAGCCGAACGAGGAGTTTGCCGCCGTTCGTCCTGCCGTTGCCGTCTGTCAGCCAGTAGGCCCACTCTTCGATCGTTTTGGGGTGCTTGAGGCGCTTGAAAGTCGTAGTGAGGGCGAAGATGTAGTCGGAGAGATCGACATTGGCGGGGAAGGGTGACTGGGGAACCTCAAGGTCGAGAGGCTTGCGACATTCAGCCTCGTGGACGTTGCCCTCGGAAAGTCGTAGCGTGCGGAAGCTATGACCTACTTCGCTACTGTCGGGCAGCAGGCTTTGTTGCAGCATGGTATAGGACCGCCGTTCAATGGGTTTGCGCGTGAAGCGAACGTAGTGCTTGAGGTACTCGATCTGGTCCCCGAGATCGTGGGCGGCCCCGATTTCGCGGAGCCTGCCCATGTCGGTGTTGCAGTTCATGACGTGGGTCGTAGTAGGGTGGGCGTCGTGGGTGCTTTCGTTGACGGGCTTGGCCAGGTCGTCAGAGGCATGTGACGGCCTGACCGGCTTGACAGAGACAAGGGCGCCATTACGCAGATCGGCCGTCTCAAGGACCAAGTCTGTCGCGTAGGGTCGCCTTGAAGGTAGGTTCAAGCACAAGACCACGAAGACGAGGACGGCGGCAACGAGCTTGAGGGCTCTCGCCAGAGGGTTCGGTATGCTGTAGCTGTGTTGGGTCAGAGGCAGCAGCTTTGCCTTGAGATCCGTGATGAACGGTAAGGACCCGGGTTGCGAGGCGGTTCGAGAATGGCCTTTCTCGAGTTGAGCCTGCTGATGAAGAAAAGGCACCTTCATGGTGCTGTTGGTGCTTGAGGCCGCTCTCTCCGGGGGCACTGGGTTGAAGAGAAAGAGTGGAGGGGAGAGAAGATCGCCAAGTCAGCGAGAAGAGTACCCAGTCTTTGCTCCGTCTTGCGTCAAGGTGAGAGGGAGGAATGGTCCTCCACCGAGCAAACGGCGACTGGCAGAGGGCAATTGTCGAGCAGCTTGCAAAGCCGACACTGGTGCTGCGGGAGGCGAGCCTCTGATAGGAAAATGAGTTGCAGGACACATGTTGGGCCTTCTGGGATGTGACCATGCTACTCTGATTTCAGGAGTCCATGCGCGTGAGAAGTCGGGCGATGAGCGTCGAGGAGAAAGGGCCAGAACGGGCTACTGTAAGCCAGATGGAGTGGGCGGAGTTGCCGCGGAAGAAACGAGGCGAAGCGTGCTGCAAATGTTGCAGCAATAAAATGAATCATCTGCTCCCCGGACCAGACTCTCGGGACTCGATATTTCGTTCGACCGAGGTGTTTGGCTGTGAAGCGCCTGTTGGTGGCGGTTGGTCGTGCGTGGATATGAGACCCTTGTCTGTGCCAAGCCGTCAGACAGGTTAGACACGAGAATCGTCAATGCTCTCTCTTGTCTTCGTCCCATGTCATCATGCCAGTACAGCTAGCGAGGGGACTACTGTAGAACCTTATCTTTAGGTACCTTACCGGGTCAATTACGGAGGAAGGTACAGTTGCTCAGCCAATAGCAGTGACACAATTGTGAGTAGCCATTGCAAAGTTAAATGGGTCAACTCCAAAAGCAGCCGTTGTGCATTGGTGAGCAGCGTTGCAGCCATTGTTCACAGTTGCAGCTACCTACCGTAGGTACGGTAGGTACCTACCTTGGTGATGATTTGCCCCCCTGGCAGGCTGCCCAGCAGGCAGCAGTAGTAACAACAACGCTCGGACCGGGCGGATGCGACTGTTCAGCACAGCAATGGTGACATCGATCAGAGAAGGCACAGCAAAGTTGAAGCCGAGGGAAAGAATCAAGGGAAACGAGGGGAAAGGGGCATCATCATGAGTGGGCAGGTGCCCGCCTTCCGTGTGCCTGCACTGCACAGGTGGTGCCTGCCTCAGTGGACTCAGAAGGTACAATCCGTGGTTCCTACCTACCTAGCTGCCTACGACCTCATCTCAACCGACGACACAGTCCATAAGCCGATTCTCGAGCATTCGTTCTCCTAAGCAGTAATTCTCTTTCCTATTCATCGCCCTCGGCCCCTTCATTCCCCTCATTTCCCCAAAAAGGACAAGGCATCCAACTCGTGCTCAGCGCGTGTCCCAAAATCCCGCCATACTTGCACGTATCGTATCTCTTCTCCTGACGAAACATCATACTCGTCAACACCATCACCACCGTCGCCATGAAAAATATCCCTGGCACGTCCCAGCTCCTGCTTCGAAGCGTCCCGTACGACTGTCCAGCCAGCATCGCCGCTCCTCCGCATGTCACCAGAAGTCCGAGCTAGGCAGAAGGCGCGCACAAACGCTAGCGACCCCTGAATCTCGGACTCCCGATAGAACTGGTGCCACGGGCCAGCTCCCTCGAACCACTTATCCAGCCTGTCGAGCCTCGCCAGTGCCCCACGCCAGTCTGCGTGCCGCAGCGCACTAACGGCCTGCGCCCTCTGCCGCTGAAATGACAGGTACTTCCAGTACGCCTCGATCTGTGGACGGCTCATGAGGCCCGCCGCTGCCTCCTCCGCCGACGGCCTCCCGGCAAATACCTGCTGGATGCACATCACCGACTGCCGCTGCCCCTGACCCCACGTCGTCACCGGTGCCTCGACATCGTCCTCGCCGCGCCCCAGGATCGCCGCCACCTCCTGCTGCAGCTCCACGAGCTTTCCTCGGAAATCCTCGCCCAACAGTGCATCACCCGATCGCGCCAGCTGCAGTCTGGCGTACGCCTGGTTATGTTCGCTCAGCAGCCTGCGCAGCTCACAATTGCTGTCGAGGAGCTTCGTGTTGAACACCTTGTGCGCATCAAGCGACCTCTCCAGGGCGCTCCGTACCTCCTCCCTCACCTCGTCGTTGCTCATGCTAGCCGCTATTCCGCTCGTGACTAAATCGTTCCAGAGACCATTCGTCCTCTCCTCCACCCCCGCGAGCACCTGAACCTCCATCGACTCCCTGACCTCGACGAGCTCCGCCCTTGCTCTCTCCATGTCGAGTGTCTTGATTCGCAGCTCATTCTCGAGCTCGCGGCGTGCCGCAAACGAGGCCTTGGACGCGGCGCCCTCCTTCCCTGTCTTCAGCTTCTCCAGCTCGCTCGTGAGCCTCTCGATCTGGCCCCTGTGATTCTCCCTCGTGCATTTGCCATCGCTCACCTCCGCTGCCGTGGCCGTGGCCGTAGGCGACGTGGTCTCCGTCTCGGACTGGGGTAAAATCTTCATAAAGTCGCCGCTCACCTCTTCCAGCGTCGCCATGAGGTCCTTGACCTTGGCCTCTGCGATCTCCGCCCTCAGCTCCGCCGTTCGACATTCATCTCTCGCCTGCTCCGCCTGCCGCTCAAGTACCTTGCTCGGGGCGTGCGCCCGGTTGAGGCTCCTTTGCATGGCGTCGATACGTGTCTGTACCTCACGTGCGGTTGCTATACCCTGCCGCCTCGACTCGCGCAGTTGCGAGTGTAGCTCTTGCGCCTCGCGCTGGCACTCGTCGGCCCGCCTCCTGTCGGCGTCCTGCGCGTCAAGGGGCGCCGAGATGTCTGTCGTGTCCTTGATACTCAGCATTTGCGCCTCGAGCCGCCTCTTGTCATCACTTAGCTGCTTGACCTCGTCCTCGAGAACCTGCAGCTTCGCCTGAGTGTCTGCCTCGGCGGATCGCTCGCTGGACTTTGATTCTTCCTCAATCTCCTGGTCCAGGAGGCCTGACGCCAGGCTGCGGATGCTTTCCGGTGCTCTCTCAAAGAGCGAGGCGATGCGTGCGAGCTCGTCGGAGATGCGGGTTGCGATATCGGCCGGGGGCGGCAGGTTTGTGTTTTGCAGCACCTCACTGAGCTTTTCAAACGAGTAGATTGAGCGCTCAAGCTTGTTGGCCTCGGTGAGAAGTTTATGGCTTTGTTCGGAAAGGTTGTTTCGGACTCGCTGCGCGACGAGCCTTCGATACTTGTTGATGCTGATAACGGCTTGCTTCATCATTGAGTTTTCCATCGAGTGAACGACGAGCCACAGGTTCTTCCGCTCATCATCGCGGTCTCGAAGGTCTTTCTGGACCTGTGCGACCATTGTTGTAGCATGATGAAGTTGCTGTTCGAGCTCAATGAAGTGCTGGAACCCCAAGTTCTGCACCCTCAAGGCATTCTTCGCCCGTTCATCTGCGTTCTGTCGCAGCCGTTCCTGGGTATCAAACAAGCCCTGTCGAGACTCTTGTCGTCCACCCGATGAAGTGAGCAGGGCGTCAACAAGTCTATCAAGAGATGCCGCGTTTGAGGGCTGGCTAACAAGATGAGCATGCAGACTATTCATGGCAGTGCGCAGGCGACCGTCCTTCTCCCACATCATCTGAGGGTTGGGGGGGATATGTCGGTTCGTGGTCTCGTCCACAGCCTCTTCCGCCCGCGTACGGTCTGCGAGGGCCTTGCTTGCATCGGCGTGTGCCTCGGCAAAGGCAACAGAGGGTGGTTCGTCTTGTAGTCTCGACTCTTCAAAAATCTGGTCAAGTGTGTCTTGTACCATCCTAGTCAGGAGCGCTACCTCTGCAGCAGCCATCGCATCCACACGCGAGCGGGCAACCCGGGTATCATAGTCCTTCTGATCTTGCTCGAGCCGCGCGTCGTAGTCAATCTGCATGGACAGCTTCTGCGCCCGGAGACGATCCTCTTCAGCGATGGCGTCATATGTTGCAGCGTATGTTTTCTGTATAAAGGCGTTAAAGTACGCCACGGGCACCGAGTCTCGGCCGGCAGCCCACCGGCGGAGGCGCTCGATCATGCCGTCGTTGGCCGTCTCGTGCGACCAAATGGCAAACCAGTCAGCGTCGGAAACCTCTTCGCCTGTCTGCTGCTCGAGCTGTTGCCTTCGTGCGAGCGCCTTCTCCTCGGGAGATGGACCTGCCTCGAGATCTGCCCGAAGGAAGTGCACACGCTTAGTGGCTGTTCCGTGTTGATTATCTTCGTCGACATCCCATGACCCTTCGTTCGGTTCGCCCTCCTTCAAAACGCCGGCCTCCTCCGCATCCTTTTCGAAGTCGTGAAAGTCGGCCTCGTAGTTGGCTATGATGCGCTTCTTCTCGTCATCGCTCATGGGTACGGGCTTGGCCCAAACACGCTTGCGCAGTTCTCTCAGATCTCGGCTCGGGAACGGTCTCACTTTTCCATAGTCGACCGTATCTCCTTTCTTCTCCGAGGACTCGCTCTGCTGTTGACCATGAGATGGACTTTTGTCGCCCTCGACGGTATTGTGGTTACCTGCCATGTTGTGACAAACCTTCCCTCTTGTTAGTGAAGATGAAAGTCGTGGTTTGAAGTTTGAGTAGAGAGTTTGATGAAAGCAAGAGGTAGACAGGGTGGAAAGACAACCTCCTAAACAGGCCATCGCATGCTTCTGTTTATCAAAAGACGACAGGACGACTAGCGAAGCACCTATTTCTGAAGCCAAGCATCGACGACCGTACTCTCAAAGAAAGAGGCCCGAGTCGAGGCTCAAGGCACAACAAAGGAGGTGGCGGCAACATTGTTGAGCCAGCCCGACTACTCTGCGAAGACAAAGACGAGAATTAGCAAAGCTCACCCAGTGTCTCTTACGGATCAACTATTCTATTTACTTTTATGACAGAAATGTGGGAGTACTCTGTGTTCTGAAATGCATACCTCGTAGGAGTCCAGCTTCCCTCTGAACGGCACTGCTTTTCGTTTGTAGTCGGCTTATGCCAAGCTCACTTGGTAAACCAGATGTCGTTCTCGTCAAGTTCAATGGGCTTGACCGCCTCCTCCCACCACTTGAGGTACGACGTCCCCTCGACTCTCCTCAGTTGTGGCTTCTCCCAGCGGTAGGCAACGATGCGTCCCTCGGTGTTCCGGATCCAGCACGACTCACCAGCGAGCGGATCATCGCCCCCAAGCGTTACGTCCGCGATCTTGGCCAGCACCCCCGCCGACGCCCGATCAAGGACGTGCTCCTCAACAGGGCTGAAGCTCACCGTCTTGGCCTCCTCGTCCGGCCTCCTCCCAGTCGCAGTCGCAGCCGCCGCCGCCGCTGCTGCCTCCTCCTCCATCTTGTCCTGACACTCCCGCGTCAGCCCCTCAATGTCAACGGCAGCCCAGGCGCCCCCGCGCACGCTCGCCCCGCGCACGTAGCACGCGTGCGCGCGCCTCCACGCGCCGAGCCCGCGGAAGCTGTGGCCGCGGTACACCTGCGCGCGCGCCGCCTGCTGCCAGCGCTGAAACTCGACGGCGTCCCTGTACGCCTCGCTGGCGTGCGCCAGGGCGTCGAGGTACGCGTCTCTGCCCCGTCGCTGCTCGGGGGGGCAGGCCCTGCCGGGCGCCGCCAGGGCCCTCGCCAGCTCGAGGGCCGCGTGGGACCGCAGGAGACAGCCGTTGATGGACGAGACGATGATTTTCTTCTCAGACCTCGACAGCTTGAACGGCAGAGGCAAGACGGGGGGGTGAGGAGGCGCTTCTGCCATTTGTGTGTAAGTGGCTTTTTTTCGTCTGTTTGTTCTCCTTTCTTTCTTTCTTTTCTCCTCCTTGGTATTCCCTTCTTTGTTGTAAGAATGGCTATTGGTTGCTGCAAACGGACATGGAGCAACTGTGGCTGGCATGCCCGGCAACGTGGAATCGAGGGGTGTGGATGGGCGCGATTTTATGTACGAGGCATCATCGGCGCAACACAAGGGTGAGGAGCAGAACAATGGCGGAGTGTGTGATCAATTTCTTTGGGAATGGATTTTCCTCCTCTGGAGGATGAATGTGTCTCGCGATGCGAGGAATGACAGTCTGCCCGTTTGGGAACAAAGGGGTCTGAGCTGACAGCCCCTGCCTGACTAGGTACCTTAAAGAGTGGCTGTTTTGGCTCACAAGGCCGGAAAGGCAAAGTTGTTCCCGAATGCTCCATCAAATTCCTGCTTCGCCCAGTGGCAAGAAAAAGGAAGAAAAAAAGGTACCATCGGTCATGCATCTGAAGCCCGAATGGTTCAACAATGATGATTCTCATCTAAAACAAGGAGGAGGACGCCGCTTCCTAGAACACCAAAAACAAATAAAACGAAGCCAGGTATCAGAAATAAAGGAGAGAAGAGTGAGCAAATCAGCATGTTACCTAATAAAGAGTCGAATCATGTCTGCCTCGTTCGGTACTCTCGATTACCAGAGCGTCTCGCTGTCCACCAACTTGCCCCGCGTGGCGGCTTGCTCTGACTTGAGACTCGTCCTGTGACCCGACAGCGACTGAGAGTGTGGCCGAGACCCGTGCTGGGCTGCTGGGCTCGCCTTGGGCTGTTGCATCTGGTTCATCTCAAAGGTAGGGCTCGTCTTGGGCGACTGTCTGAGGAAGGTCGAGCTGAGCCTCTGCGAGTGGCGTCTCTGCTGCTCCTTCCAGAACGTCGGACTGTTCTTCTGCGTCGTCCCGACAGACAGAGGCTGTTGCGTGGTGGTTTGCGTGACGGGGTTTTGCTTGACTGTTGTTGCCATGGTGGCATTCTGCAGCGGCATGGTTGCCGACGTGGGGGTCGTCATCTTGTCAAAGGCTGTTTGATCGGGGCTTCGGCTGTATTCGAATGTCGCTACTGGCGAACGGAGAGGTGCTGGGCGGGTGTAACGCTTGCGCAAACGAGGTGACGTGGGACCCCAAGCTTTGCCAAAGGCCACGCCGGGGTGGAAGATTGCGAGGAGGGCACAGACTACGAATGGAAGTGCACCGTTGACTACCATAAAAGCAGCCTCGTTCTGTGCGAGAGGCCTGTCGAGGCCACTGGCTGTTTCCACGATCCGGTAGATCGTATGGCTGAGAAGCAGTACTGTCGCAGCTTGCGTGACTGGAAACATGCGTCAGTCAACTCAGATCACCCGAGTGCACCTGTAGAAAACTACATACCCAGGAGGAAACGCTTGAAGCGTGCTGACCGGTACACGGTGGCGTGCTTTGGGTCTAGTCTGCTACGTTCGCCGTTCAGGTTGATGGTGAACCAGGAATGAACAGCAACGAAGACCACTAAACCAGCAGTCTGTATGGCAAGGCCCGTCACCAGGATGTTGGCGTTCTGCGGGGCCTGGCGTTGTTAGAAACGGTTGGGCAGGAGAGCCTCGGGTCCAGCAGGACAAAAGACTCACCTCCAAGACAGCAAAGGCAACGCAAACTGTTCCGACGATTTCAACAACGGCGGCAACAAGAGCCACAGCAGATAACACGAGAGCGATGTGCTTGGGCTGAACAGAGCTGGCCCTTGCACCGTAAACCGAGAGGGCGTGCGGCAGGATGATGAAGATGGAGGCGGCAATGAACGTCGAGCCGAGGACGGTGCCGAGAAGGAACAGGGCAAAGCAGGTCTTGTTGGCGACGTTGTCAAAGAGAAGCAGTCGTCCAGCAAAGCCGAGGACTTCTAGAAGTAGGCCGGTCGTCAGTACGGAAGCGAAAATGGGCGTCTTGAATCGATAGCCGAGGGCCAGGGTCACGGGTACGAGCAGGGCGAAACCAGCGAGGAAGACGGCGTTGCCTGGTCGGGTAGGACGGTAGTTGAGAAAGCCTTGGCTCACTGGACAGGTGTCTGTGGTACAGTCACCTGCCATGACTTGGTCTCGCTGGGCAGGCAGCGATGAGTTGATCTCATCATGGACCTAGCTGAGCAGGCTTGGTGGAAGGGAAGGACAGGGACAAGAGGGCGAGCTCGGCAGGCCTGGGGCTATATACCTTGATTCGAAGTGATTCGAGGAGCAGTAGAGGGGTGAGATGCACGTTGAGGGCGAGGCCGAGGGCAAGGTGCGAGCGCGGGATTGACAAGGAGGAAGGTGACGCAGGCGAGACCAACACGTTGACAGCCAGCATGCCCCGACTGTCCGGTTCTACAAAGTAATGGTGCATTGGATATACCATGGATGTTTTGGGGGCGCACAAAGGCCTCACAGGTGCAGAGTCCCACTCGCCCTCCACCCCCTTACCCCGATCCCGAGGCAGCAATGTCCACTTACGCGCATGTTGTCTGCCGTGTCGTGGTGTGTTGTGTTGTCTCGTGTTGTGTGCCAACACCCGGTCAGCAAGCAGCTAACTTGCTGCGACCAACCATGGTCATCTACCCAAGTAGGTAGGTTTTTGGCCGGAGAATGAGGAGCACGAGAGGAAGGGGGGGGGGGGCATCCCTCCCCCCCCAGTTGGACCGGTTGAATGATTCGCAGAGACGCAAACAGCCACGGCACCCTCCCAACGACAGAAAACCCTTTCTAGATTTCAGGCAGATTCGGCATGGACTAGAGGAAGGCTGTTTAGCCCCCACCGCCACCACCACCTTTCAGATCGGCTCACACGGGAAGGAATCATCGGAGGGCCGTCCGACTAAGGGGGGCACAACGGCTTGCGGAGAGGTCTTCGGGCGGAGGAGTTGGCGTGTTGCGGACCCGACAGGCCGGTTGGGCTATGCCGAAGGAGAGTAGCGATCTGCAGACCAGGCTCAGACCGTCTCTCCTCAGGCTTTTCCCCCCCGGCGACACCCCATACGGCTGCGAGAAAGCACCAATGATGAAGGCCGACTGGCGGGAGCACCCTTTAGCCACAACGGCGCATATGACAGGGTAGCAATGAACGAGACCTTCGTCTGCTGTCGGCGCTTCTGGCGTCCCTCTGGTCCAATGAGTTGAGTAGAGTGGTGTGTGCGGCAAAGGCTATCACGCGTCTGTGCCACCGCCCCGCAGGCTCTCAATGCCAGGCCCTCTCTTCTAGGCTCTCTTCTCCCCCCCCTGGGCCGAGTTGCAGGGGCGGCAGATTCCGTATCATCGCGCCACCAGTCGTTGGTGATGGCATGTATGCAGCTAGGGTTGCTTGCTTGTTGGCTGCCGAGCTTGCCTTGATTGCTCACAATGATGAACACTTTCGTCAGGCAGGCCGTTCTGCCAAGGAGGGTAGGTAGGGCAGAGATCTTCGGGAGGGGCGGGCGGAACGGTTCCTGGACTGAAGAAAGCCGATGGTGGCAGATGCGTCTTCTCCATCTTTCCACTCCCTTAGGTATGCGCAAGATAAGCAAGAGGTGGCGGTCCACATGAGGTGCGCGGTTGGTGGTTAGTACAATGCATTGTTCTGTTGTCACCTGTTCTGGACGGCCGGCTTCCCCTCTTCTACGCTCATCTTTCCCCATCTGTGTTCCATCTCTGTCCATCTGTGCCCATCATGGTTCGAGCACACGATCGTGTGATGGAAATGCCGATGGTTGCATGATGCAGACAACTCGAAATGAGCATGTCGATGGGGCCAGGGGGGGGAGGGGCGGCCGCGGGAGGCTAGCTCTCCATCACCGCTCGAGTCAGGAATTGACGTTGGCGCCAACAGACAGACAGTATGGAGACGGGCCGGATGGAGAAGTCGGAAGGAAAAGAGGCACAAGACGCGGAAAAAGTAGACGAGAGAATAACGGCATGCGGAACGAGGAGAAGCTAGAGGCGCCGGCCACCTACTTTGGACTTTGGAGGGAGATAGATGGACAAGGAGAGAAATATCTTGGCTAGGTAGGTGGTCGGGAGGATGTCAAAGGGCAGCAGCAGCACGAAGGGAAGAAAACTTGAGGCAGCAACTGTCGAGAGCGAGGCTGCAGCCACAGCAGGCTGCAGTCACAGCAGGCAGGCAGTCAGTCAGCCTCTTCTTCGCCCTTCAGCCTCTTCTTCGCCCTTCAGCCTCTTCTTCGCCCTTCAGCCTCTTCTTCGCCCTTCAGCCTCTTCTTCGCCCTTCAGCCTCTTCTTCGCCCTTCAGCCTCTTCTTCGTCATGCAACGTCCAGAATTCCTCCAGTCTCCTGTGGTTCCGTGGTGCCTGTTCTTGTGGCTGAGACTAGCCCCGGCGGGCTCGGCCGTCGCGCTACTCCTCGACGCTGCCGCGGCTACACGGAGCTGCCAAGGGCTTAGCATCTCGACAGACGCGCCCTCGGCAGGTTCAGCACGTCTCGAGTCGGGTTCAAAGACCAAACGTGCATAACTTACTCGACGACCCTTGCACAAATGTCACCCTACACAGTCTTCTCGTGGTTGATGGTCACAATGACAGACAATGACAGTTGCGCAAGATGCGCCCGTCCAGGGGTGGACCAACGTACCCCCTCTGACTCTTCGCCTATTGCCTCGGAACAAATCACGAACAGATCCTTGTCCAACGGTGCCTAGCTCAGCGTCACGATTATGCCCGTGAAGGCATGGGCCGGAGATGCGCACCTAGGTTTCTACTTGGCACTTGAAAGTGATGGTTCTCTGGCATGGCCTCGTTGGCGCCGCCCTCCCGCGCCATTCGCTCGCCTGTGATGCTGCGGATCTTGTGCAAGACGGGGTGTCAAGGTTGCAGAAAACACGACATCTCGAACGAGGATCAGCATCGTATGCCGAAGCTCCAGACCCAGACCCAGCCCCAAGCCCAACCCGTCATGCAAGTGGGGGCCGCAAAGTCAAAGGGCCAAGTGCAGATGTGACCAACATGGTGCGAGGGGATCTTGCCCCGTAAGGAGTGAGAATGGATCGCGTCGGTCAAAAGCGTCCGGATGTCTGCCAGGTTCGGATGGCTGTGCGTGTCCTGTGCACGTGTGCACGCCGTCTACAGATTGACGTAAGGCAGATTCGAGGGGGGCTCGAGGGCGTCCCGGAATACTCGGGGGTCGCGATGAAATGTGTCTCCTGTTGATGTAGATGCAGTGTGTCGTCGGACTAGGCAATCCAGGAGATAAAATTCAACACTCGAACCTTGAATTGCACGGCTTTGTTGGAATAGAGGTCTGTCGCTGCCGATGCATACATAGAGGAGAAGAGGGTGACATGGCAGCTTTCGAAGCTCTATGCCCCGAACCCAATATTGAAATCGTCCGGTTTACGCTCCATTGGACGGCGTCAAGGTATGTTGCGTGGCCGTAGCCCCGATGTCGTCCAATGCCGTTGATCGTGAAGCCGCCATGAGACTAGCCACGTGGTACCAAACCGAGTTGCGCATTCACAAGGTTTTCATAGTCAAGGCCAGTGAACGAGGATCGTATACTGTCAGTTGAACCCTGTTATTGAGGTCTACGAGACGATATCGTAGTCCGTAGTCTGACTTTGTGGTAAGCCGTCTCGAGGGACTGCTACGTGCCAGATTGAACGACGCCCATGAGCTGGCAGCAGGGAACAGCACCTGAAAGCCACGACGGACCAATGCAAGTCTCCCTCAACGGCAGACACGTCATTTCATGGAATCGTCTTCACCTCTCGAAAGGTGTTGTTGGAGCGAGGCCTGATGAGCCACTACCTAGGTAGGTAGGTACACCAGCAAGGCCAGCTACCTTAGGTACACCAGCAGGCAGTAGCCAGTAGCGGCCAAGCCCCGGCAGTATCCCAGGCCCCGCCACAGACGGCTGGATTCGGTGACGTCAAGAACGAGACGTGCTGGCGCTTACCATTTTGCCTACCTGCCCAGGTCTCAATCTTTGCCTGGGACCGAAATCCAGTGATGCACAGCGAGTAGACTAGACGACGATCATGCCCCCAATCTCCATGTCCGCAGTCCTACCATGATCTCGAGGGCGCGCCCAGCGACATGGGCTTTCCGGGCGTCACCAGCACTCATCGCAGCGTCTCGAGCAACGCAGTCGAGAGCTCTGCGCACCACACCACAGCCATGGAAGGACCACCATGACCCGAGGTTCAAGGAGCTCGGAAGGGAGATCCTGGACGATTACGCGCAAGTCAGAGATCACTATGGTACCCTCGACCCTCTCCCACGACGTTCGCCGACGCCCCTGCCCCAAGCTGACCGAAAGCAGAGTCGCCCAAGAACGCGCTCGTCCTGGCCCACGGGCTCCTGGGCTTCTCCGAGATCCGCGCGCCCCTCCAGTTCCTGCCGGCGATACACTACTGGCACGGCATCACCGACGCCCTGCAGACCCTCGCGCCCTCGCTGCCCATCATCACGCCGTCCGTGCCGCCGACGGGCTCCATCGAGCAGCGCGCCGAGGCCCTCGCCGCCGCCATCGACGCCGGCGCCCCCCGCGGCCGCCCCGTCAACATCATCGCCCACTCCATGGGCGGCCTCGACGCGCGCTACATGATCTCGCGCCTGCGGCCCGCCGGCGTCCGCGTCGCGAGCCTCGTCACCATCTCGACGCCCCACCACGGCAGCGCCTTTGCCGACTTTATGCTGCACGCCGCCCGCCTGTCCGACTGGTACGGCGTCATGGGCACCGTCGGCCTCGGCACCGGCGCCTTCGACCAGCTGACGACGGCCTACCTGCGCGACGACTTCAACCCGGCCACGCCCGACGACCCGGCCACGCGCTACTTTAGCTTTGGCGCCGCCACCGACCTGCCCGGCCTGCTGAGCCCCTTCCGCCACAGCTGGCGTGTCGTCACGCGCGACGAGGGCCCCAACGATGGCCTCGTCAGCGTCAAGAGCAGTCGCTGGGGAGACTACCGCGGCACCCTCCGCGGCGTGAGCCATCTCGACCTCATCAACTGGACGAACCGCCTGCGCTGGGAGACGAGGCGCATCTGGACCGGACAGCGCCGGCCCTTCAACGCCGTCGCCTTGTATCTCGACATTGCTGACATGCTGGCCAAGGAGGGCCTCTAACTGGTGTCAAACGGAAATTCAAACGCAAACATCGCGGTCTTGGTTGAAAAAAACATCCGGTGTACGGTGTCTCAGGGCATACATGAGAACCCTGCAGAAAGCGAGAAGGAAATGGAATATAGACAGCGATTATCGTGCGCCCTTCATCTAGATTCAACGGGAGCCAATGATCATTTAGTGACCGCAACGCCTCTTTAGCCTGTGACACACCCCGTCCGCTCCTGGTATCTATGCCCCCATCATGCCATTCATCGTGCAGTTCATTACAGTATCTTCCCTCGCGCTCATTCGCCCCCTTCCCTACCTAGCTCTTGGTCGGTACATCACTTGGCGCGTTCTCGTTCGTGACACCGCTAAACGCCGGTCGCGCCTGGGCCGTCCCCTCAAACGGCGCACCCGCCGTGTCCGCCATGGCCTCGTCGTAGCTCGGAGGCTCGTCGTCCGGCGTCGGTGCACCGTGGTTGCAGAACTGCGGTGGATCCAGAGGGTCATGCTGTGGTTGCGGCGGCGCCTGGAGCGGGTGCGCCGTCGTGTGCGTCGATGCCGACGAAGCCATGCCCGCCGTGTTCGTTCGCGGCGGTAACCTTGGGGGCCGGCTCAGAGTCGCCGCGGCTGGTTTGTTCTGCTGCTCCTGCAGGGACTGCAGCAGCCCCGGCGGAGGAGCAATGTTGGAGTAGACCTGGACCTTGGCAAACGTCAGCGGCAGATAGATGGTCTGCGGCGGCGGCTCTTTGCGGGCCAGCAGGCCTCCAGAGCGTGTGGGCGCGCCCCAGCTGAGGCCCACCTTGAGCTCGAGCTCGTAGGTCCGCTGAAGGTTGCACGTGGCGAAGGAAGGCGCGACCGTGTTGGGCAGAGAGACGTGCCGCCAGACATCATCGGGCACAACAGACTCGACGCCCACCTCGTCCGTCGCTGGATTCTGCAGTAGGGGCGTATTGAGGTTGACCTGATGCACAATGGTCCAGCGGCTTGGGTGCTTGTAGTTCAGGTCGTGAGCTCGCAAGGTCATGGTGCCCACGAGTTCGATTTGCAGAGAAGTCAGATACACCTGTTCGTTCGAGGGAACCAGCTTCTTCGCGATGAGCCGCAGCGGCACAGGCTGGTTGCAGGTGAGGATGGGGGGATGAGGAAGACGAGCAGACAGCTCGATGGAAGGCGGGGCGGCCTCGGCGAACGCTTTGTTCGAGGCTTCTTCCTTCTCCTTCTCCCTTTCCCTCTCCTTGTCTTTAGCTGTCATGAAGAAGGAGCTGCGCTTCTTCTGTAAGGGAGGTGCAGCGGCTGGCGTGGAAATGCGCGGCTTGAAGGTAAAGGGGCGGCGCGCAAAGGCTTCCTGGGTGGTGCGGGGAGGGCGAGGGGGCTCGATGGGCATGAACTTGAAGCCGATCTGGTAGCGCCAGTTCTCCTTGAGCAGGCCCGGCCGCTGAATGGTAACTTTGACGTAGTAACGCACCTCAGCAGCCATGGGCATGCCTGTGAAGGAGGGGGGCGGTGTCTTGGTGACGGGAGGCAGGACCAGCTGCTCGCTGCGGTCCAAAACGCGCATCCCCCCGATGCCAAAGATGCCACCACCGGCGCCAAAGCCGCCGAGGCCGCCGAGGCCTCCGATCTTGGACATGGCGACGGGGTCGCTGCAGGCGTTGTTGAGGGGCAGCTTGAACTTGAAGGGAAACTCATGCTGGCCGTTGGGGAGGACAAAGTTGCCGCCGACGGAGCCGTTGGCGACATCGTCCTCATAGGTAGGGAAGACCTGTTGAACCTTGTACAGAATCTTGTGGTTCTCACTCAGGACGTTGCCAGGGGGCCGCTGCCGGGAAGCCGGGGCGGTTGCGGGGTGCCGTAGTCATCGAAGCCACCGGGAATGGCGAGAGCCGTTTTGGACTCTCCTTCGAGCTTGACAATGATGCCGCCGACGCTCTCGGGGCGACTCAAGGACAGAATGATGCGGCCGTCGATAGAGTCGAGGTTGGCGTAGAACTCGGGTTGGTTGTCCAAGGCTATGCGAATCGACATGGTGGCGGGTTGCACCCGAGAGCAGCGGCCAGGTCAAGTCAGGAGGGCGGCCGGGCGGATGTGAGGCGTCGGGGGTTACTTGTAGGTACGTGGTGGAACCGTGGGGCCGTGAGACTGTAAGACTGTAAAGCCGTAGGACTGTGACTGTAAAGCCGTGGGACTGTGACTATAAAGCCGTGGGACTGTGACTGTAAAGCCGTGGGACTGTGACTGTAAAGCCGTGGGACTGTGGGACTGTGAGTGAGAACCGTGAAGTCGTGAGATGGTCGTGAGTGAGCGACGAGGAGCAGAGGTGGCTCGGGGCTGCTTGGTGGTGACTGTGGCTGGTTCGAGCGAGGCTTGTCGAGACAATAGACGTGGCGAGCGAGGGATTTGCGGAACGCGGCTTGATGAATTGATTCGATGGAAGATGATCGAGAATGGATACAGCTACTGACAAGCGAATAGTAGAATCCCGGGTCGAGGCGTCTTTCTTGTTTCGTGCTTGTCCCCGAACACCAGAACAGAAACCAGCCGCGCGGTACGCGCACTGGGCCACGTACTCCAATACCTGGCCTGTAGGTATGATCCGAGGCGAAGCAATTGGCGGGCTGACGATGCGTGATGAGACAGAGAGGCAGACAAGCAGACTGACAAATTGGCAGACATACAGTGGGACAAACCGACGTCCCTTCGTCGCCAGGATGAAGGTGGTCACTGACGACAGAGGCAGGCTGTGCATGTGCAACCCACTTCGGTACGTGCCCACTTGCCCAATTGCCCGCCCACCTGCCCTGCGCACCTGCCCATGTACCTTGCCAAGAGGTAGGTAGGTGCCTGCACACCTCATCAGTGTCTCTCGCGGGCCACGCTCTGCTTCATTTTGGTGGCGCCCGTGGGGCTGATGTCATTGCCGTCTGTCCGCCTCGTCCTTGCATGCTGCATTCAGGTGCAGTGCGGCAGCCACCTGCCGCCGAGCTTCCACAGGCACCAAGAAACAGTACTAACCTGACCTACCTACCTTGGGTACCTACGTAGGTACCTTAAGGTAGGTAAGGTAGGTACCTGACGGGACGTTAATAGTATCGTTCCTACCTAGGTAGGCGCCGGCAAGCGCAATCGCAAAGGCCGTCTTCAAGAGGAGCACAGAGTAGTGTAAGCCATGCCTCACTATTATCCTAGCTACCTAGATAGGTACCTAGGTACCGCAATTCAGCTATCTAGCAGGGCAAGAAAGCCATCTCAAGTCCACCCCGGCCAGGCCCGGGCTCACATCCATTCGCCGCGGCAGCATTCACCCAATCCATGCCGCGACTGCCTTGCCGCCCGCTATTAAAATCGTGGCCAGACGACCAACATTCCCTTCCTCCCAAACGCCTAAGCCATGTGGTATCATCGCAGACCTTGTTTTTCATGTGAGAAAGAGACAGGGAGAGAGCGGGAGAAAAAGAAATGAGAGAACAAGCTGGAAAAGCAAAAGCCAGAAAACCAAAAAAAAAAAAAAAAAAAAAAACCCCCCTTTCGCCCTGCCACGTCAAAGCGTGGCACAGGAGAGACTGACCCAAAAATGGAAATGACCATTTCAGTCCAAGACAATCACCTCGACTGTCCCCCGAACCTCCGTCTGGTGGCCCGTCTTGGCCCGCTTTGGCGGCCGTTGCGGTTCTGCTTCCACATCACCCTCGTCTTCGCTGTCCGGCTGCTCCGCCTTCGGGCTCCATGTTCCATCTGGCCCGACGTTAATGCTCTTGGTGCGTGTCAGGCCCCGGCGCACAAGAGCTTCTCGCACTTCCACCATGAATCCGTCAACTCGAAGGCTGCCTGGTCGGGCGTCCTTGTCGCACAGTGGACATTTCCACTTGTCCGTCAGCGACGGCTCCGCGCCCAGTGCCCTGCTGCGTCTGCATAGCCCACAGCCGCACTTGAGCGAGTGAACCGATGTTGACTTGCCGAGCCTCGTGCCGAGCCATACCTCGAGGTCGAAACACTCTAGGTGCGTGCACGAGGACCCGCGCACAGGAATCTTGAACATGGTGGCCGTGAAGGGGTCTGCCAAGTCGATACTGAGATTACTGAAGATGATGGGCGCATCGTCGTCACCACCACTCTGGCCCACCGGAGTCAGTCGCTCTCGCACAATGCGCCTCGTCGCTTCCGCGGGAAGTACCCCTCGCTCGGAGACCATGGCCATGATGCGGCTATGGGTCAGCGTCACCACCTTTTCCACCGCCACCATCGTGGCATGCCCTGCCTTGGGCGCCACGTTCGGTACGGACAGCTTCAGCACATTCCGCCCTCCTCGAATCAGTCTTGTCAGCTCGGCTGGCTGGTCCTGACCGTTGTGCAGTTTGCGCCGAATCTTGACTGCCTGACTGTTGCACATGACGTAGATATGGGCTGGCCACTGTGTCGACACTGTCAACCACGCTGCTTCCGACAACGACCCACGGCTATTGAGAGCGACCTCGCAGACACGAAGCCGAAACCGAAGTGAACCGTCAAAATAGTCGCACAGAATCTGTCGTTCGCCCGGAGGCATGCTGTACGTGCTCAGGCGCTTCAGTTCGTCGTCCGAGACCTCAAAGTCGAGCTGATGAATGGACTGATCAGGGTTGATGGTCAAGGGCCCACTGACAATCTCCCCTATGCATTGGTAGTGTTTTTCCTGCGCAGATACCGACTGTTCAGGGGGTAGTTGTCTCGGGACACGCCGCGGGCTGGCCACATCAACCTGATGGAGAGCCATATCGATCGACTTTTTGTCATAGGGCGACATCGCCATCCGGTCGATACCTAGCGTCACGCCCCGGGGCGGTAGCAGACTGTTGGGTCTCATTACTTCGGAAGTCGCGGGTGCAAGAGCTGAAGAGTGGTTGCTAGTAAGCCTCGGTCGTGCAGAAGACTGAACAATGCCAGGACTATGCAGGCTCGCTTGACCTGGTCTTGCTGATCGCGATAGGGACTCTTGAACTGTCGAATTCAAAGAGAGTTGGCGAGCTAGAGGAAACAATTCGTGCTGCTGGTCGACATGGTAGTGTCCGCTACCAGAGACATAGCCTTGCACGGACTGACCCTGATGCCTCGGGTTTGGGGAGATGTATTCGTGGTGTGAGGGTTGGCTTATATCGGGCGCTGAAGGCATCTGGTATGAGCCTGCATGGGAATTGCCTAAAGGAGATGGATGTATAATATTTCCACCCGTCGCAGGCTGCATGGTCGCGAGGGGATGCGTAATATCGGGTACCTGCTGTAAACGTTCTGGTTGCCTTTGAAGGTGCGAATTCTGGCTTTGGTGGGGCTGAAGATGATGTTGTGGCGATGGCAGGGGCGGCGACTGTTGCTGCTGCTGCTGCCTCCGCCCATTTGTGTTATTCGCTGAGCCTGGACTTGAACTTGAGTCAACTGGGACTTGTGTTTGCTTGCCCTGATTCTGCACTTCGACCTGAGACTGTCGCAGCAGGCTCCTATACGCGGCTACAATCGAAGCGGAGAGGTCTTGCTGACCGGTGGCATGACTCTCATGATTGGAATTGTTTTGATCCTGGGCAAATACTGCAGACATTTGGTGAGCTATGCGCCCGTCCGGGACGCCCAAGTGTCGTCTTGCCACAGTGAAAAGAACAATTTCAAGCGAAGGCGATGCAAGGGCAAGCTCGTTTCGAAGCTCCATTATCCGTATAGGGAATCCCCTGTTCGTAACACGCGGTAGCAAGTCGGTTTGCCACATCCTGGAGAAATTCCTCAAGAAGACACCAATCGGGGCAAGATGCGCACTTGGCCACTGGGAGGGAAACGCGCATGGGAAAGACGCGAACCAACGGAGATGGTTTGCAGAGATGCTGGTGTTGGGCTTCAGTACAGTCTGCAAGAGGAAAAGGGCGTTGTCCATCGTCGCGGATGAGATATTGGTCAAATGATGAACAGAGGTTGCGTCAAGGGACCAGGCACAGAAAATTTGATGCAGAATTAAGAAGAAAACGTCCCCGGATGATAATGCAGACATGAGAATCCGGGATCGCGGCAGGACAGTAGAGTCATTGGCTTCCAAGAGGCTGCTCTCGACCTGCTGTATTCGTGCGCTAAGAGTCTGACGCATCCAAACCCAGTCCATACTGATCTTGGCCAGAGGTGGGACCGGCTGCACATTGTAAGTTGAGCCTGGATTTGAGCTGGAGCTGAAAGTGGTAGGCTGGTGAACGAGCGGGGCGCCTCCAGGTCTCACTTGGGCCGTTATCGCAGACTGGCTTGGTACTATTGCTGAAATAGGCAAACTTTGAGCGCCCTCGCGACTCGCGGGAGTGGGAGTCTCCCAGGGGCGCGATCTGTTCGCATTTGTGGGTGTTGGCAACTGGCCGGGTCCTGCAAGCCGGGGAGGGTGTTGTCGGAGAGTGTGCGACGGAGTGGATTCAGGAGCAGAAGCCGCCACAGCTCTGAAGCTCGCTGGCCGCTCAAAGGTAGAAAGACCCGGGGCAGGACTTGCCAGGGGAGTCGTAGATGAAGGACTTGGCTCGTCTGTGGGGGACGGCGATGGAAGGGCTGTTTCTGATTCCTCACTGCTAATGATCAGTTTCGGCTTCTTCGCATTCGTGTAGCCTGTCCTTGCCTACCGAAGTAACAGGAGGGCAGAGAGCACTTACGTGACCTTTTTTGGACCTGCCGCAGTGCCCTTCTGCTGAGCTATTCTAGAAAACGGGTCTCGTTCGATGTTTGACTGGGGAGGGCCTTGAAATCTGGATGTCGTTGGAGGTTGCCGACCACCGCCATAGGCAGGTTGCGGTAGATGTGCTTGGGTATGCCCAATTTGGGGGGTTATCCATGCTGGCCGAGGATCACCGAGAAAGGCGTTGACAGTTCGATTAGAGGCCGTAACCTGGGCGTCACTGAGGTTCATACCTTGACGCCCTGGCGGAGGCATGTTCGAGCGTGAGATGGGAGCGGGAGATCTTTGTTAAATGGACGCCTGTCGAAATGCTATAGGGCCTCGCGAGTCTGCTAGGGGACAACCGTCAACATCCTCATAAGCAAGAGGCAGTATCAGTACAGGGGAGAACTAACCATGAGGCAGCCCGATTATGTCCCATGCGGCGGAAGGCAAGGAGCTGGAGGAAAGACGTCGGAGGCTCACTGTAACACGCGTTACTACCCCGGGTTGCGTAATAAAGCGCCGTGTCGCAAGGATGGTGATGCGACGGAGAACATTGATCGGGAAGCAGCTTGTGGTCCCAATGCTTTGACGGAGTTCTTCGGTTATCCTTGAAATAACTGCAAGCCGTCTGATGTTCTCGCTAGTCGTATCGTGAAGTGCGCTTGGAGTGCGACTGAAGATGGACAAAATGAAGTCTGGGTGGAGCGTGGTAATGGACTAAAATGGAGCAGATCCGCCGGTGGAGTTGAAAGGCAGGCAACTTGGAGGTAAGGTGATTAGGAAAGCAGGGTCTCTTAAACAGAAAGGGCTAGACCGCTTTGTGAGGATACCTAGTCCCCCCTAAGGTACCTACCTACCTACCCAAGTGCTACTTCATCTTGAAAGACCTCCACTGGGATGCACGGCCACAGGCTTGTCCTGACAGGCGGGGCCTGCCTAGGTAAGGTACTTCGGGCCTGCTGGCTGCTACTGCAGTATCCTAGTGCATATGCGTCTCAGCCCTGAATTCTAACAGACATCACGGCAAGCGGCATATCAAAGGACATTGGAGCTGAATTCGTCGTGATCAATAGATTCGGCTGGAAAAGAGTTACCTAGTCGTCAAAAGAGCCGTGTTCCAGAAGAATAGGCCGTATCAACGCCAACACAACCCGTCTGCCACTCTTCATCATGGTGGTATCTCAGATGCAGTGCACAGTGATCAAAGGCATGTACCATCTTTTTATAAGTTCACTCTGACTGTTGGGTACATACGTAGATGCAGTGGAAAACCTGTTGATTTCTGGGACAATTTAATACACCTGAATTAAGATAGCTACCCGTCGAAACAGTACCTAATGGATTGCCACATCAGCAGGACGGCCATCAGGCTTGGGCAAGTCAGATGTGAGGCTCAGGATATCTGTATTGGGCTGCTTCCCCTATCCACAAATGGGGCACCAACCCTGAGGCAGTAGTGGGTCTAGCAACCTAGCCAACTGTTGGGGCAGGCTTTCAGGTCAATAAGGGGGGATGCTGGTGTGTGCATGGCTGGCGTTGTAGGGAATCCCTTCACTGCAATGAGGATGCGGCAACCATGTAACTCCTCGAGTTTTGAGCTGCGGTCTGCGGCAACCATCTGACCTCGTCTTCTGACGAGATATTCTGCCTACCTATCTTCGCTCTGGTTTCCCCCTGGACCGCCTGATCCAGACGACCCGTCAACACGCAGAACACAACAGCCCTGCATCGCTTGTACGTCACCGCACTCTGGTGCCCATGTGCATTGCCTACCTAGAATCCAGACGGAAGTAATCTGCCCTTCGACAATGCAGCGGAAGTACCCTTCGCGCCCCCTGTGGCGGGTCCGGTACCTGGCCAGACCATTCGTCATTTTTGACCCCACCCTGTTTGGCTTCAGGCGGCGCGAGTTCAACACGCCTTTCCCTTTTCCTCTCCTCCGCCATCTTCATCTGCTGTCTCGGCCGCTCACCAATCAGTTCATCAATCCACACTCAGATGCATCCGAGTCAGAACTCAACCCTGACGAGCTGACAGTCGTGACAGATTCCTATCCACGTTTTTCCTCAAGGCCCTTCCTTTGCATCATTGTCACCTTCCCCTCCTCCCTGCCGATCAACTACCCGGGACAATCTCACCCCACCGCTGGGATCCCACCCATTCGTAGTGGCTCGGCTCCTTATCCTTAATACAGAAACCGACCTACCTAACCGTACCTTATCCAACCCCCCGTCGAACAATCGAGCGCCGACCCTCCGACCTGCCTCGTCTGGCCACCAGGTTCTTTTGCGCCATTCACCCATGCCCAATAGCCATCCTCCACCCTCGTTCCTGTTCTCGACGGTCCTCTCCAATCATATCTCGATGCGACGCCATTGATCAGTACTCCATACTCCAGCCTCCAACCTCCGTCCCTCCACCTTGCAGCTTTCACGGCGACTTTTCGTGCCACTCCTCAACTCGCTCGCCACCACCTCGGCGACGAGGCAGCCATCAGTCAACGAGACAGGCGACGACCCCCTGACGACACGATTTCTGGGTGCGAGTCCCATTGTCATTGCCGCCAGAGCTCGAACTACGACCCCATTCTCTTGCCCCATCCGGCCTACCTCGACGATCACGTTTGACATTTCGCTTCCTCCTTTCGGCCCTCTATTGCGCACACCACCCGCTGGCTGTTCCCGTAGTCCGGATGTGATTTCGTCGAGCCTCATTGTCTTTCACCAGCGCCTCCAGCTCCTGTCAAGCTGCGACTGCCATCGCGGGACGTGATGGCTGCGAGACCACCAAACGAGGGTCATCCCAAGCCAGATGTTGGCGACACCCTTCTTGTCATTCGTAAGTCCGATTGACGGTGTTGATCCTCCGTGCTTTCTCCGCGGTGATCTACCGTTGTCCTATCCTTGCACCCATGCCTGGATTGCCTCTAATTTGCTGTAGATGACTTCCTTGCGAGGAGCTCTGACGAGCTGAGTCTTGTCAAAGGTGACCGTGTCGAGCTGATCGAAAGAGACGATGAATTTGGTGACGGCTGGTTTCTGGGCAAACACCTTGCGAACGGCAACAGCGGGCTCTTCCCCGAAGGTATGCGAAGCCACCTTGGCTCCAAATCCGCCTCTCGACTGACCCTACTCCTTCTAGTATACACACGACCTGCACCCAAAATCCAACACGCGAATGCCCCTCTGAACCATGTACCCAGCGCCAAAGCGGTCGAATCGCCAGCTGAGCCATCGCAAAATACAGGGAGTTCTAACCCGGTTGACCCTGCTCAAAACGCGCCCGTTCCGGCCACACCACATGTTGCGTCTCCTTCAAGTACGGATGCTGCAACTCCCATAACGCTTCCCTTGAATGCAGCCAAAAAAGACGACGTGCCAAGCCAGCCTCAGCCATCAATCTCCGGGCCCAGTTTTGGCTCGCTCAACAGTCTCGAGGCTGGCCCGGACAGCCACGTTCTCCACGAGACATTGAATGTGATTGACGAACACATAACCGATTTACGATCTCCGCCAAGCTCAGGTGGTCTACGTGCCGCCACCAACGATTCGGGCAGCGAATACAGCACCCAACTCGATCATCGGCTCTCCTACATTCAGGGTGAAGAGACAGATGAAGAAGAAGAGGGGGCTCACTCGAGGCTTGAAGTGGAGGCATGGTCGCCCGACCAAGTCGCGGAGCATCTGTTCACGGCAGGTGTCGAGAAGCATCACTGTGAAGTGTTTCGCGATCAGGAGATTACTGGCGACGTCCTTCTGGGCATGGACCAGAGTTCTCTTTTCATTAAAGCATTTGACCTGGGGTCCGTGGGACGGCGGCTTAAGACATGGCAGAAGATCAAAGCACTGCAGGACGAGTGCAATGGGCAAGGCATTGCCACTAAAAGGACGACGCAGACGTACGGCAGCGATGCTGGCTCGGATGGTAGACGGACCCGGAGTAGGACAAGCACCATGACCAACTCCATGCACAGATTACCACCGGGCGACGACAGGACCATGTCGATACAAACGAGACGCCTATCCATCACACAAACACCCCGGATGGAAGCAGCCGGGCTCGTTTCGCCCATCTCCTCGACGGCACCAGGAAATAGCCCCCCCCGACCATCTCACATCAAACGGCCATCTGCCGCCTCTGTTAGAGACTTGCATCACTCGCGACGTCACTCTTCCACCGATTATCTCGCGACCGGCACGACCCCCGCGGCCAACATAATAAGCCCGAAATTGGAAACAAGCGGAACATTCCCTCAAGTCGAAACTACTACACACAAGAAGCAACCCTCATTTGACAGGAACTGGTCTCTCGGGAATGCCTTTTCATCGCCCCGCCCCCTCTCTTCTGCCGGATTACAGGACGCAATGCATCAGTCTGGACTTAGTGTGCAGGAGACGGCACCTGACCTGGATCGCGGATACTTCAGTGGGAATGAAGTGGATGGCCGGCGGCGCAATGTGCTGAGGAAGCGCGACAGCGGTGCTCATTCGAAGAAGAACAGCTACGCTGACGAGCAGCGTGTGCGAAGTGCAACAGCGATATCAAGACACTCGCGGTATGGGAGCATCGATGCTCCTCGCGAAGGTGCACCATCTGCAGCTGCACAAAAGTACTACGGTCTCCAATCGGGCCCTCACAAGCGTGCCACGTCTACCAGCACAACTCAATCCATCCCACGTGTACCCTCGATCCGGGAAGCACCGTCACCCGTTGTCACCAAGCTTGATAGCGCGTCCAGAGACTTGCCTGTTGTCTCGGGGTCGCCTGCCAATAGGCAAAACGTAAACTCTGACTGGTTGGCTTCGCTTGTCAACAAGCCCACAGTCAAGATTGGCGGCTTGAGAGCGACTTCGGACATCTCATCTGGCGAGCGCGTACGAATCACGTCACCCGTCGATACCACTGTCAAGGATTCGCCTTTACCTTCTCCTGCACCAACGGGATCCAGCACGCCGTCCGCAGGACCGAGCTTCGACCTGGAGTCACCTGGGAATGGGAAGATGAGCCCTAGCACCACGACAACAGCCGCCAGTAAATCCAGTCGCAGGAAGGGGAAGAAGGAAACAAGCGCCTATCAACGAGGACTGCAAAAGATTGGACCGAAAGAGGCCATGAAAGACGCAGATTACAGCGGATGGATGAAAAAGAAGAGCTCGAACCTGATGACGACTTGGAAGCCTCGACTTTTTGTCCTGAAAGGAAGACGCCTGGCCTACTACTATTCAGAAGATGACCAGCAAGAGAAGGGCTTGATCGATATCTCTTTCCACCGTGTTCTGCCAGCAGACAACGAGAAGCTGACAGGTCTTCACGCGACTCTGACTGGGGCGGGATCTGCCGCGGCACCTGCCGCCAGCACTCTCGCGCAACCAGAGGTCGCCCTGGACAAGGAGACGACTCGATGTTTATTTTCAAGCTCGTACCCCCGCGCACAGGACTGACCCGCGCAGTCAACTTCACCAAGCCCACAGTCCACTATTTTGCAGTCCCTAATCTGCAGCAGGGACGACTATGGATGGCAGCTCTCGTCAAGGCTACCATCGACCGGGACGATACTCAACCTATAACCACGACATATCAGCAGAAGACCATATCACTTGCGAAAGCAAGGGCCATGCGTCACCGACCACCTGCACTAATGAACCTGGACGAGACACCCGAGGAGGACAAGAAGAACGTGGGAGGCTCTAACAAGGACGCAAATCTCCTCGGTATTCATTTCGGCGAGACGGACAGTGGTGTGTCCGGCTTGGAGAAGCCGGGCCCACAAAGGTAGAAAGTGCCAACGCTCAGAAGCTCTTCTTCGATGCTGAAAGCAGTGCCGCTCCTCCGCCTCAGAGCGCATAGAGGCGCCTGCGGGGTTTACGGCCACTGCGAAAGAATGCTGACGAGACCCCGGCAACGTGATGGGGGCTTGGCTTGGTCAGCTTCTTCGGTGCGTCATGATTGAGATTTCGATTCCTGGAGATACAATTAATGAAGAGGTGGTTTGAGCGCGAAACGCATTTAAAACTGCAGCTGGCAGTTTGAGTGTTATAATCATTGGGGAGAGATATTCGTCACCGATCCAGGCATTCCCCGAATCAAGGCCACCCATTCCAGCCTGCCCTCTTGTCGGATTCAGGAGCCGTGGGTCGTTGGCCTTAAGATTTGGTCTCCGATAGCGTCGATGATGCCTCTGTAGCAGGGGGTAAGGGGGCGCGGAGTTCTGAGACGCGATACGCCACTGACCAGCGTGTAAATGGTTTGCTTGTTCATGAGTACAATGACGGCTGGTTCTAGCTAGACATATCTACTATCCTAGTAGATCACCTATATGATGCGAACAATTTCAATTCGAAATGTTCTTTACGTCCGACAGGCTTCACTTACTACGGTGACAATTCATGACGATGCTGAGCATGCTCCTTTGGATGCAACGCCCTAGAAGGCCAAATTTCTGACAGCTTAGGAGAGGACTCCTCGTCAAAGCTTAGCCTTCTCTCCATTCACTCGAGGCTTGACCGGAATCTTGGGGTTGCCACCATCCAGTGTCAGGCCCGTGATCTTCTCCAGCTCTTCGACGGCTTCGTAAGCCCGGCCCAGATGGACCTTGATCGTCCTAAAGCCTTTTTGCTTTCCACCTTTCAGATTCTCGCCGATGTCGTCAAGAAACAAGACGCCGCCCGCAGTGACGCCGTCGACCCATCCGCACCTTCGTCCCCTCTCCGTATCAGCATTCTTGGCGACAAACTCGCTGACCGTATCGAGAGCAAGCTGGTATGCTTTGGGGTCCGGCTTCCGCAGTCCCACGTGCGCCGAGGAAACAAAGACGTCAAACAGACCACGGACGGGGTCGTCAAGAAAGTCTTCTTTCCAGAGAGGGTGCCCGCGCGGGAAAATGACCGTATTACTCAGTGCCGCGAGTACATAACGCCCGCTCTCCTTAAGTTTCTTCAAGGCAGGGAACATCCAGGGGTCTGGTGGGATGGAATTGACCATCATCTCGTGGAACAGTTTCTCCCCATCGATAGATGGTACCGGGGGGGTCTCCCTGGGCAAACTAGGATCCTTGGCCTGTTGCTCACGGTAGAACTGCTCCCACCTAGTAGGATCACTCAGATCTTGATTGAAGCCCCTGAAGAATGCGTCGTCCATGGGGATGGATCCCGTTTCCAGCCGGTGCCAGAATCCGTTTGGCTTCGTCTTAGAGATGGAGGTGTTGACCCATCCTGGCGGGATGCCGAGACCCAGCTCGTAGTCCAGGATTGACTGGAAAGGAGAAACAACCTGCTAACTATGAGACCTCATGACAATGACAGAAAGGCAGCCATCGACTTACACACACGCCGCCAATATCAAACAGGATGACTTTGGGCTGCTTAGAGTCCACCATGTCGGCGACGACGTCGAGAATAGAGTCGACCTGGATTGAATCAAGCTGGTCGAGGGACTGCATCAGGTTCAACGAGGACGAATATTTCAGCGATACAGAACACCCAGCAAAGGAGGACACCGCGAGCCATTGGCGCCGGCGACCGAGTCCCGCGAACCTCGGCACAGCTCCCCGCAGAGAGCGGATGGGGGCCTGGGGTACAGCGTCGGGTGGATGTCCGTATCCTTGCCGATCGCGCCCCTTACATAAGCACACGTACACGTGACTCGTGGCCAACCTAGTCTCTCGTCCCCCACCAGGCTTCCCACCCTCGCCTGGGTCCCTGACGCCAGCCCACTTTGAGACTTATGGCGGGGCTGATAGGGCATGGCGACTTCAGAAATTCACCAGTGCCCACAGAATTTGATCGGCTCTCATTCAGGAATTCAAGATCGCGAACTTTTTTCGACCTTCACCTCCTCAACCCACCTATCACCTACTGACCTGTTTGCTGAGCGCCTGCCAGCCAACCTACAGTCAAAATGGTAAGTTGAATACCACTGCGACTCGATGTCGTTGCCTATCCCAGGCCACGACATGAACAAAAGTCAATCGTCCTCAGTACCCGGCAGAAATGCCTTGATAGAGAGTCTTTGCAAGATGCTTCGGATCGAGGGTACAATCTGAAGCGCAAATTGCTGACTCGGGGGTTCTCTTTGCGCAGACGTTCCACAAGCTGGTGAAGAACAACGCGTACTACAGGTAAGCACGCACCTTTTGGGACTCAAACCGTCCCAATTCCTTGTCGTCGGTCAATGCTAACATGTAGTCCAGTCGCTTCCAGACCAAGTACAAGCGCAGGCAGCAGGGCAAGACCGACTACTATGCTCGTAAGCGCCTCATCACCCAGGCCAAGAACAAGTACAACGCGCCCTTGTACCGCTTGGTCGTCCGCTTCTCCAACAAGGACATCATCTGCCAGATCGTCACCTCCGAGATCTCTGGCGACAAGGTCTTCAGCGCCGCTTACGCCCACGAGCTCCCCGCTTTCGGCATCAAGCACGGTCTGACCAACTGGTCCGCCGCTTACGCCACTGGTCTCCTCCTCGCCCGCCGCACTCTTAGCAAGCTCGGCCTCGACAAGGAGTTCACCGGTGTTGAGGAGGCCGATGGCGAGTTCACTCTCACTGAGGCCGCCGAGACCGACGATGGCGAGCGCCGTCCCTTCAAGGCCTTCCTCGACGTCGGCCTTGCCCGCACCTCCACCGGTGCCCGTGTCTTCGGCGCCATGAAGGGTGCCTCCGACGGTGGCATTCTCATCCCCCACAACGAGAAGCGTTTCCCCGGTTACGACATGGAGTCCAAGGAGCTGGACGCTGAGACCCTCAAGCGTTACATCTTCGGTGGCCACGTTGCCGAGTACATGGAGACCCTCGCCGATGATGATGAGGAGCGCTACAAGTCCCAGTTCCAGCAGTACGTCGACGACGACGTCGAGGCTGACGGCGTTGAGGACATGTACACCGAGGCCCACGCCGCCATCCGTGAGGACCCCTGGAAGAAGGTCGAGGGCTCCAAGAAGACCAAGGAGGAGTGGAAGGCCGAGTCCCTCAAGTACAAGACTGCCCGCCTCACCAAGGAGGAGAAGGAGCAGCGCGTGCGCGAGAGGATCGTCGCCCTCCGCGACGAGTAAGCCTCTGGCACTTGGTCTGCTGGGTGCATGGCGGTGGTACGGGGCAGTGGCCCGCTTGTCCTAGTGTAGGACTGGCAGGGCGGCTGCGAAAAGCAATGACGTCTCGACATGATACGGGTCGTACTGGAGTTATATGGATTCCTGGCAGGTTCATAGTCAAAAGGACGTTGCGACAAATGATTGATGATTCCCCCTTTCAAGCACCTGTGCCCCGGTCCTGGCTGGCCGTGAGTGTCGTGTGACGAAGTGAGCGTATATCAACAAGATGAATTAAACAAGTCCATATCTTGAGGCGACAATGTGACGATTCGCCACATGGGCACGGGCGTCTTGATCGGATTCGGTGGTGGACCCTTCGGCAATCACGTCAGCGTATGCAGATGGAATTGCGAGACTTTGAAGCCGGGCAGACTTCGGTTTCGGCAGGCACGCAAAGGTGTTGTTCCCGCCGAAGAGAGTGGGTAACTTAGAGTCATTTATGTAAGTTTATGGGAACCCTGACGGGGTCTGATTGTTCGAGGGGGCATGGTGGGAAAGGTGCTGGTCGGCGCTTCCATCCTGACCAGGGCTGTTGGATACGTTTTTCCAGCGGCATCTGGAATCTTGCTGACCCTCCCCCGCGGCGTCCCTTGAGCAGCCCGCACGGCAGTCAAGGTCGGGGAATTTTTCTCGCTCGGAGGCGCACTGGCACGGGGACACATAGGGTTTGCAAGGTAGTACTTGCATGGTCGGCTGGCCAAGGCTCAAGAGGGACGAATTGCCGACAGGCCGAATCTTCGGACAAGCTCGGTTGTCAATTGACTGTGATCGGCGAGCGCGGCGATTGGTATGTTCCAATACTGAGTATCACGCATGTTGGGGGGGACGGGGGGTTATTCGAGTTCTGTCGTCATGGTGTGGTCGGAAATTCCGTCAGGTCTTGGGCGTGGAAAATCCTCCCCACGTTGGCCTTACCTAGAGGAACGTGACCAGACATGCACACTGGCATCATGGAGCGGAGCGCCGGGTGGGCACTCTGACGTTGGTGAGCGGGCAAGCGGTATAGTAGCTACCTGCCTGGGTAGGTCGAGGGAGTCAGGTAGACACCTCAGTAAGCCATCAGCATCTTTGGGGGCCCCAGCGACCAAGGCCATCGGCGATGGACCTGTTTTGGGGCAGTCCATTCTAAGGCGCAGCGAGGACAGTGGATGTGAGTGCTGTGTGGTGCGGGCTTACAGGGGCTGTGCAGCAAGCACAAGGTGAGGAACGATGTAGTGGGCGGCACGCTGAGGCCTGACGTGGTGGGGGCATTGCTGCGTCAGTGGCCACCCGGATCCCCGGTGGTGCTGCTGAGACTGGGCTGGCCAGACTGTTGGCTAGTCCGGCTTCTGCAGGGCACTGTCATCCCACCGTTTGCGGGGAGGACCAGGGACGTGGGCGAGTGTCAAGAGCTAAGATGTTGTTCCCGGTAAAGTACCGCGCGCGTGCGCGTAGGGATGAGGCTATGATCCTGCCGTCGAACACCAGCATGTCGGTAGTGATGATGGGCAAGAAAGTTTGGTGAATCGCCGTTTGTGCTGTCGCTTACTCATTTTTCCCTCTCTTCCCTCTCGTCCTGGGCAGTCGATTGCATAGTTTGTGACGGACGCATGGCACGATTGTGCGCCCCATTAGCTCTACCGAAGCACGTCCACACGTCCCTAGTAGAGGTACCTACCTGGTAAGGGTACATTAGCCTTGCCCACCTTGCGTTAGCAAGTAGCTTCCCCACCTCTCTGCCGAACCAGCATCACGTATTGCCTCATTACTTGTCACTCCTAGCCACCCGCTAGACCCTGCGTGACCTGGGGCCGGCCGGTTCCCAGGTGCTTACAATTACATTGAGGGGACCTTTCACTACCTACCTTACCTGTTCGTGCTTCCCGCCTCGCCCGCTGTCGCCGCCGCCGACGCCGCCGCATCCAGCCAGCTCAACCTGCCCGCCCGCCCGCCAGCCCAGTCCTCGAATAACCTTTTGCCATCAACCACCTAGGAATCTATCTGCCTCAACTTTCTACCAACGACCACTCTGCTGCCTCCCTCTGCTTGTCGGAATCCCCACTACACTGCGAACCATGGACAACTGAACTTGCAACTCACCCGACGTCGCCAACATCCTCGACCTCAGTCCCCCTTCAGGCTCTTGCGACTTTCGGGCTTGTCTCCTCTACAGCCAGCGCTGCTGCTTCGCCCCCCCTCACCATCGGGCGTGCTGTGCCAGGGTCTCCGCACCCCCCCAAGATGGAGCATGTTCACGGCGTCGACGTCAGCTGGATGACCCACGGCTCTCCAAAAGGTGACTCCCACCTCTCTTGTGGCCTCCTCGTATCTCACACATCTTTGGGGGGCGACTGTCATCTTCTATTAGTTCAATTTACTAATTGCGCGATTCATCAATTCCAGACAAAGGTGCAAAAAACACCACGACTCGTCCGCTCTCACAGCAACAGTCTCGGGAAACCCCACGATCTTCTCCAGCGTCCGTGGGCTCTGACGCTCCGTCACCGACTACACCCACTTCTCCCGTCGCTGCCACCAACGGCAACACTGTCGCTGAGAATGGCGCCTTGCCGAAGCCCATCCCCACGACTCGACCTGGCGTGAGAAGAACCGAATCGAGCGAGAGGCCTGGCCCCAACGGCACACCCCCGCATCGCAGGAACTCGTGGTTCTCCAGCATATCCTCCAAATTCTCCTCGTCCCCAAATCCAAGCACCACCGCCCCCAGTAGCAGTCCGACCGCCCCGCAGCCCCAGACCACGCCGCCCAAGGACACCACGCCAGCCCCGCCCAAGGCGGTGCCCAGCAGAAATGCCGTCCTTCAGCACGCGACCAAGCCCGATGGCGACCTGCCCTACACACCAGCTCCTCCCAGCCGCGGCCAGTCCAGTTTCCTTGGCGTCTTCCGTCGTCTGTCTTCTTCCGGCGGCGCTCTCCACAATAGCCAGAGGGGCAACCATGGGCTGGTCGAAAGGAAGATCCTAAACGTCGACCGAAATCGGGAGCGCTGTGCTATTGCTGCGCTTCACCAGGCCAAGCTACGGAGGGTCGCTTTCAGTGTTGACGTCGAGATTGCACCCATGCCCAAGTACACTGATGCGGAAAATGGTGTCAAGTCGACGGTCCCTGCCGACAAGTCCACGAAGCGAAAGCTAACGGAAAAGGGCGAGGGCGAGGCGCTGAAGAACCCAAAAACGATCGAGGAACAGAAGGAGCAAGAAGGCGTCGTCAAGGCTACTGGAGAGCAGCTGCCGAAAGAGCCTGAAAAGGAAGGCAGCGAAGTAGCTCAGCAGCAACAGAAACAGGATGTCGCCGCCAACGCTCCTACGCTCGCCGATAAGGAGCGTGAGGCGAGGAAAAAGGAGAAGAAGAAGAAGAGCGAGGAGGAGCGCAAGGCTCGCAAGGAGAAGAAACGAAAGCTGGCCGAGGCAAACGGAACCGTTCCCATGGAAATCCACCTCGATGACAGTGATTCCTCCGGCGAAGTCTCCCCGGCGGCCCCTCCTCCCGTCGAGGCGCCCAAAACAACGGCGTACCCGACCACGAACCCCGTTAGGATATACAGGCGATGCTGCCAACTTCGGGAGACGCCGATCCTAAAGAGGATTACCGAACAGCTCAATGATCCCGCCAACCTCTCGTCCGACGTTGGTGTGGTGGAGAAACTAGATTTGACCGGTTACTGGATGCAGCTGCCTGACCTAATCACTCTTGGCGATTACCTCGCCGTGGTCCCCGTCAAAGAAGTCATTCTCGAAAACTGCGGACTCTCAGATGAGGGCTTACGGGTTATTCTCGCTGGACTCCTCGCTGCCAGGCGGCTAGAGAGCAGGAGACGAAAACAGGTTACTCACCCTGAAGGTCTCACTCGACAAGGTGGCGTTGTTGAACGTCTGGTACTGAAGAACAACAAGCTAGGCGTCGATGGCTGGAAACATACCTGTCTGTTCATCTATCTTTGCCGGACGCTGAGGCACCTCGATTTGTCGATGGTCCCTCTGCCACGACCCGTGTCGCCCAAGACCCATCCTGGTCATCGGCCTCTTCACTTGCCTCATCTCCATCACCAGTCTGAAGAGATCACGCTGGCTTCCTTGTTCTCGAAGGCTGTGGGACAGCGCCTCGCAGGCTCAACCTTGGAGCTGCTACACATTGGAGGCATCGACCCGACATCCGAGGAACTCGGCACCATCATTGATGGCGTTATTGAGTGTGGCGTAAAGCGATTGGGCCTTGCTCATAACAACATTGACGACAAGGGCTTGGAACATGTCGCGAGGTGGGTCACCAGCGGCAACTGTGTAGGCCTTGACCTCGGCGGCAACGACCTGCGGGAGAACCTCGAAGTGTTTGCCAATGCCATTTCGTCTGACTCTCCACTTTGGGGCCTTAGTCTGGCAGAATGCAACCTGCGCGCGGGGACTTTGTGCAAGATCCTGCCCAAACTCGTTCCTCTGGACAATTTCCGCTTCATCGACCTTTCACACAATCAGGACTTGTGCAGAACGGAGCCGAGTGCCATCAGCCTACTTCGAAAGTAAGTCATGTTGTACCTTGAATCATTCGTTTAGCTAACATGATCAGGTATCTCCCTAAGCTCGAAAACCTCAGGCGGATTCATCTAGCAGACGTGGCGATGTCATCTGAGCAGGCCATTGCACTAGCTGAGATCCTACCCGAAGTGCAGAATCTCGCTCACATTAGCTTCCTCGAGAACCCTGATCTCGTTAACTTGGCCGACGCCCAAACCGAGGAGTCTCAGGAAGAAGCATGCGCCCTCTATGCATCTCTCCTGGCTGCCACCCGAGTGTCGAACACAATGGTCTGCGTCGACATTGACGTCCCAAGCGAACGGTCGGGCGAGATCGTTAAGGCGATGGCTAAGCAGGTTGTGGCGTATTGCTTGCGTAACTTGCAGCGCTTCCCCATTGCGGAAATCAGCTCTGCCGTTCAAGCCCTCTCGGACGGTCAGGATGCACCAGCTGGACAGGAACCGCCATATCCCGATGTCCTGGCCCACCTTGTCGGCCACGACGTGCTCAACCAAGACGAAGTTGCGTCTGACGACGAGTCTGCTCCCGATGACGACTACGTCATTGGTGGTACAGGCGTGGTGAAGGCTCTGACCTGTTGCCTCAAAAACAGGGGCGACGAATCGAGGAGGCAGTCTGGAGAGTTCATCAGAGAGGTTGAAGGCGGCATCACGTTACCCGCCATTCCGCAGCCGAGGCTGCCTCACGGCAAGGCCAAGGTCATGTCAAAGCACCTACTCGCGAGTGCCCGAAAGATCAGGGTGCGCCTGCAGCCAGCCATTGCGCGGGCCAAGAACAACGCGAGCGACGAGGAGAATTACCGTAAGCTGATGTTCTTGGACACAACGCTGGCCAATATTATAAAGCGGTTCGAGGACGAATTTCCGGACACACGCGTCGACGAGTCGACCGAACAGACAGTGGCCGACGCGGCGTCGGCCAAGTCCGATCAGCTTGGCACGTCGCTGTCGTCCGAGCTCGACCCAGAGCAAATCGCCATCCCGTCGGATCCTGAGGACGACCTCGACCTTCAAGTGCGGCCCAGCGTGTCGCGCAGCAATTCAATCATGTCGCATACGTCCCGCGCGCTTGCCGATGAAGAGGGTCGCATACTCCGCGCGGGCCACAAATTCCGCTCCGGCATCATCAAGCCCGAGCATTACGGCCTCCTCAACAGTCCAGATGAGCTCAGCTTTGAGCCAAAGCACGAGGCATCCATGCTGGACATGGTCGAGGAGCTCGATGACCCCGCGCTCAGCCGCAAGGCCAAGGAAAAGGGCATTATTCGCCTCTTCCGCGAGGACAGGGTGGAGATCTCCGAGGCCCTGCGCCGCGTGGACCCAGAGTACTGGGAGCGCTTCGTCGAGAGCCAGGAGAAGGCGAGGGGGAACGTGCAGGTGTCCTCGGTAACGAACGGGGGCGCCAAGCCCGCGCAGGGGGACGAGAGCGCCGTCGTTGATGATGCTTGATACTTCGCGCCTCCTCGATTTTCTTTCGCATTCCGTTTTTATTTCTATCTTCATTCATTTTTGGTATCATGGCACGAGCTGTACGAGCGGGGTTGCGATGGCGTACGGGGTTTTCTGCTTTCCTTTTCCATCTGAGTTTTGAAGAGAAAGACATGAGAAGAGTCCTTGTTCGGAGTTGGCCGCATCCCAACGGCGTTTGGTGTCCTCTTCAAGGGAGGGGATGAGAGTGTCAATCAGTCGTTACTGAATGTATAACATGATGAAATGCAACTTCAAGGGGTGAGCGCTGCGTTCGTCGTGTCTTTGGAATCAACCACGTGATGAAGCATGAGAATATGCTCACCTAGCAGACTGGAGTGCGATTGTCCTGGGACTGTACAAGGGTCACATGCGTGCTCATGCATGCTGCTCCGGTCCGAGTATCATCCTCACATACCTCATACATGCTGCGTACATTTTGAAGCAACTCGGCGGGCATGCTTGCAAAGAGGGAGCCAAAACCAGACAATGAATGAATGGGGTTTGCAGCAGAAGACATGGTAATTCGTCTCTTCACTAAATCATACATTATGAGTATCATCAACGCGCGTCGGGTATAGCAAGAATCCCAGAACCAGAACAAACTCCAGAGGCATTCCCGTCCTCTTTCCCCGCCGAGGTATCATCCAGCCATCCCTTCCGTCATTCCGACCGTCTCTGTTTTATACTGTCCATCCAACCTGTCCCCATCTAATCCTGTGTCCAACTGTAAAAAAAACTAGAAGAATGAAATATTGACAGAAGAGGAGAAAAGGGGAAACGAAAGAAAGAATACAAGAGAAGAGAAGAGGAGAAGAACGAGGACCGATGAAGAAAAAGAATCCAACAACTGCAATCAAGCGTATCCCTTCTCCAGATCAACCCTCCAAACACCGATAGACGAGAATCCTGTCGTCCCGAAATCCCCGTCGCCCCTGCCCTCGTGGATAACACCCCATCCGAGCATACCGGCCGCGGCATCCCGGTCCGACGCAAGTCGCCTGCACCGCGCCGCCAGCACGGCCGAGCAGCTCCCAGCCCGCAGAACAAGCGGGTTGCCCATCGGCTTGCCGTCTTCCCCCGTTGTGGAGCTTCTGTCCGCGCGCCGCAGGCCGAGGGTCAGCACGAGAGCGGCCACAACGAGGAGAAGGGCCAGTACAATGGCGAGGGATGTCGTGTCAGGTGCCAGGATCAAGCGGTCCGGGGTGAGGTCCGAAGCACCACTTGTGGTAGGGCGGAAGGAGAGGACGACGGGGTGGAGGGACTGGGAGAGGAACAGAGAGAGGGACACCCAGAGTGCCAGGAGCAGCCAGGAGATGGGGCGGGGCAGGCTGAGGTATAGAGATGAAGTCTGGGCACCGACAGGGTGACGAGAGGAGACGCGCAGGGGCAGAGAGGCGCCCGGCACAGCGTAGAGAGAAAGCTCGTTGGAGAGGTAATACATCGACAGGAGCGCGTTGGTCGACAAGTACGTGCACGCAAGCAGGAGCTGAGGCAGTGATGAAAGGATGGCGAGAGCAGCGTGTCCGGTGTTCGGGTTGACGAGAAAGTGAGAGGTCTTCGCATCTGAGAACAGACCAGAAATGGGATTTGCGAAGCCATCGCCGGACTGCAGTGCAATGCCCAATAAAGCGCTAACGAACGCAACCAGCGCTGCCCAGATCACGGCCCAGATGGCCCAGCGCCGGAGGCTTACGGAACGAGCCCAGATGTGGTTTGTGGGGATGTAGTATTGCGCCTGGTGGATGATGGATGCCCAGCGCCCCTGCTGGACGTCGGCTTTGGTTAACAAGCAGGCCCCCGAACCGTCTTGTCCTCAAGGGTCAGGAAGGAGCCCAAGGCGTCCCCGAGAGTCACGAGAGGAGAGAAAAATTGAATGGCCAGAATCGCGACCGAAGCGGCAATGATGACAAAGACTAGCAAGATGATGGCGCCAAGGACAGCGTCGTTCGTGTCAATAGCGCAGACAGTCGCTGTCACGTCTACTGGTCTAGCCAGGCAAGACGTTATCTTGTCAGCACCAAACGTGACGCTCGCCAGGTTCCGGGCGTTGACAAGGTCCGTCAAGGGCGATGAAGGTGACGCGGTTTGAAGCAGGGAGCTCTTCTGCGAGTCATTGTCGGCGACGAGCAGCATTGCGCTGAAGTCTGTCTGGTATGGGCCGCTGAATTGCTCGAGGCAGTCTGCGACGTTGAGGCGTGTAAGGCGGCCATTCGACGCCAATTCTTGGAGAGCCTGGATTTCCACCCACTGCAGGCCCGCAGCGTTGCTGTCCGCGGCATCGCGGAAGGTGGCGCCGTTTGAGAAGGACTCGGTGACGATGAGAATGTTATGTGCGGGTACAAATTTTGTGGTGAAGATTACTGCATTATATCTGGCAAGCAATGAGTGGGTGGCGCAGAAACAAGGCGATGTTGCAACTCACATTACTTGGGTAGAGATGGCTGCCGCGAGGAGGATGGCAGCCAACGCGGCGCGTCGTTTTGAAATGAACTTGAAGTTCCTCAAAGATGGGATGCCAATGTCGAGCCACTTCTGCCCAGCATGAGCGAGCTCGACCTCAACGCGAGTCGGGCTGCTCAGCACCTGAAAGGTGTAGTTGGCGCCAAATAGAAGGGCTACAATGAAAAAGTTGATGGCGACGTGCAAGCCAAAGTTGAGGTGCTGAGCTGCATCACAGGATCCTTCAAAGATGCGGCTCTTCCCGCCGTGCTCCATAGCCATCGCAATGACGAAGAAGATGATCGTCGTGAGAAGAATGACACCGGCGATGGCGACGTGGACGGCGATGCCGCCCCTCCAACCGTCTAAGGAGGCCCAAAAGCCGCGTGCTGACCGTATGCTCCAGCCTCCTCCGTGGCCCAGCATCTGCTCAACGTCGTCATGCGAAGCAACGGAGTCTAGCCGGCTCACAGTGGAGCCATTGTCGAAGAAGCCATCAGGCCCGAAGCGCTGTTTCAAGGCGGCTGCAACATCCTCTTGATCGGGCGTGTTCTGCTTTTCTCTCTTCCGCGCCAAGGTCTCGGGCGTCTCGCCGCGCAAGTAGTTGATGATGTAGTCCGGTACGAAATCCAGAAGGGTGGCGGTTGATTCTCGTTTCGCGTGCTGCCACGTCGCGCGCCGGGCCCGATTGGATGTCAAGGGTCGCTGTGACGAAGGCGAACCGAGGCTGCTCTCTTCTGCATCTTCGGGCACTCCTCCACGCATAAAAGGCCACTGAATGGTCTGTCTGTTTGTCGCCCTCGTGGCACTGGTGCCTGGCCGGCTGAGGCTGCTCTGTCGCCGCCTGCTCACATTACTAGTTGTCGGCCTGCTGATTGTGCTGGTCTGTGGCCCGCTACCACTGCTGCTGTTACATGTGTTAGCATGAGGCGGGTGGGAAGATGTTCACTTGGCTCGGGACGAGAGACTGACCTTGTCAGAGTGCTAACATGTTCCAGGGCGGCGGGTGACTGGTTTCTTGGGCTCACATCGCCCTCGTCTCGCGACACTTTGACAGGCTCCATTTCGAATTACTCCAGATTCAATGGCAGGCGTGGGTAAGACGGCATGTATGGGTTGTTGCGAAAGAGTGAATATCTCGCTGAATGGAACCAAACGAGAGGGTTGCAACAACCACACGGAGAAGATGAGACTTGCCGGTTTCAACTGACACACAGAACGAAAGAAAGAGAACGGAACAGGGAAAGGAAAAGGCTCGCTGTAAGAATGAGAGGCAGGGGTCGAGATGAGTCTTGTATGCCCACGAGGGGCGGTCGGAACGCGTCTGAGAATAGCCATGGTCCTTTCATCCTGTGGTGGATGCGGCGCAAAATCCGTCCCCTTAATGGACGGGATATTGCATGGCCATGGCAGATCATGGAGATGAGGTCTACTAGGGCTTGGCCGTGACACTTAGGGGAGCATAGTGCCAGGGTGCTAAGCCATGATGCAATGCGTCAGGGATATTGGCGTCGTCGGCAGGACAGTACCGAGCTCTTGGAGGAGGGGGCTGGCCCAACAGCGACCTGAGAGTTTGCGGCTGTACAGACCGGGTGGATGGCAGATGGGATGGCTTTGAGATCGGGAGGCACGGGCTATCGCAACCTTCAGACGAGCAAAGGGACCTAGATGGTCCTTGCAAAGCCCACGGGCCTCGGAAGTGGTGTCGCTTTCGAGATGGATCAGGCCAGCTAGCAAGGCCAGGCAGAGGCGCGGTCACAAAGAAAAGGGGTTGCTAGAGTGGGCTATTTCTTCTTCTTCGCTTCTTAGGGCGTGATTGACCCGCATGGGGACGTTCCCCCATAAAGTTGCAGATTGCCGCAAGGAAAAAGAAAGTCGGTGGTGATCACGGTGGCCGGCAGTCCCCTGCTTCGGACTTCGAGCAGGATTCGAATCGCAGGCATCGCAACACAGGCTGGTTTCATGGGACGCTACTGAGCCCCAGCTGTGGGTTTTTGATGTCAGATTCGTGAGTGCTCGGCGATAGACCCTCGCGGTGATCCTCCGTCCGTCTTGGTCTGGGCCGAAGACCCAAGGCCACGGGACGACCGCTGCATCACATATGGATCGACCGTAACATCGTGGTGGGCGATGATCTGTTTGTATGGACACTGGACACGCGTGCCACGTTAGCACCTAAGGCAAGCAAGGCAAGCAAGGCAAGCAAGGCAAGCAAGGCAAGCAAGGGAGCTAGCTGGCTGATGAGGGTCGGAGGGAACCGTAACAAGCAAGGTCGGAGGCATCATGCGCAGGCGTCGGCGCCCGGATGGGTGACGAATTGGAGATCATTCATGCGCTGACTCGGAAACAGCCCTCGTTCTTTTCTTCTGAGCCTCAAGGGGGCTGCTTCGTGGGCTGTTGGCTGCGGGCTGAGGAGTGCGGGCTGCGGGCAGTGGGCAGTGGGCAGTGAGCAGTGAGTTGTGGGCTCTCGCGCCATGTGGTGCCCGGAATGGCCGTCGAGTTCATGCAACGACCCGCGTAGAGGGGGTGTCGAAGGGGCTCGAGGGACCTGAATGGTGGTCGGGGGTCGCGATGCGGCTCGTGGTCGGTCCACGGCGTTTCATGATGCACGCCCGGGACAGGGCACCGCTGCGAACCGGAAGAGAGGTCATTTTGGACGATGTGTGTTCCATGAACCAAGATGGGCCATCGCGATCTTGCATGCGTTGTCACAAAGTCGCAATGGAAGGTGGCCCAGCATGGTGGCTCGTTGAGGGCTGGTGATGTTGAAGTAGTGGCATCTGCCGGCAATGGTCCGCCATAGCATGGGCAGATATCCTGCCCCATATTGTACAGGGCAGGAGAACCAGGGGTGGTGCCTGCTGCAGCCTGTGGCCTGGGCGGGTCACGTGCGGAGACCCGATACCTCTACCGCAGCAGTGACCATGCCAGCAGTGGGAACAACCATGTTCACGAGACATGATAGTAGACATCCGCGCCAGATGGCTTCGCGGCTTCTTGGTCACTTGGGGAAGATCTAGCGTCTCGGAGATTTTCTGGGAGATTTCGAGTTCCGAGCACACACCATGACCAAGGTAGATGATGCGAGACTACCGACGTCCGAGGATCCTGGTAGACAGGCATTTACTGACGGCGAGCTAAGGCAAGATTACACACTTCCTAGATCATCAAGCAGCAACTGGTGGCACTCTACCTGCCATATAAGGGATACCTCATGGGGGATACCCTATACCTCACAGGGGATAGATGAACTGCTTGTTCTGCAGGTCCGTCAAGTCCAGCACAGCCAGACCGACCTTGGTGCGGACCACCTCGCCGTCCTCGCCCACCGTCTCGACAAAGCCCTCGCGCTCGTCATCGCTGAGGCCGGCAACGTACTCGAGCCGCTCGGCGTTCCGCCGCGCCAAGATGAACCGGATGATCCACAAGATGATCGGCGTGCCCACCCAGCTGACCGAGATCATGGACGCCCAGGCGCCGTAGAACCGCGGCCCATGGCCGGCCACCCAGATCTGCGGCGACACGAGATTGCCGACGCTGTAGCCGAGCATGAACATGACGTTGCGCGTCAGCTTCTTCGTGTACCCAGCCGCCGTCGACGTCGTCCACCCGAGCGCGATGATGTACGTGACCCCGTACGTCGACGCCGCGAGGATGAGGCACCCCAGGAGCCCAATCTTCTGCTCCCAGTCCACCGTCACCATGGCCACGCCGCCGGCCCCCGCGGGCATGCACCACACGGTCCCGTGCAGTGCCAGGTTCCGCGGCCACCGCCGCAGCGCAAACGTCGCCACGACGCAGCACGCCACGCCGAACCCGCCGCCGGCCGCCGCCACGAGCGTTGACCCCAGCGAGCTGACGCCGATCGTCGTGATGAGGTTCTTCTGCCCGTAGTTGAGATTGTTCGAGAACATGAGCGTGAACGACTGCAGGGTGAAAAGCCACGACACGGGGTCCGTAGCGTCTCGACAAACTGCTCTCGCTTGAACCGCTTCTGCTCGATCGAGCTCTGCTGCGCCGCGTGCACCCGCCGGATCACCTGCACCTTCTCTTCGAGCGTCAACCATCGCGCCTCGGCCGGGTTGCTCGGGTAGTCGATCCACACCCACACGGCGAGGAGGAGTGTGAGACCGCCCGTGACGATGTGGAGCAGCTTCCACGGGAGTACCGGCCTCGTCGCCCACAGCAGGCCCTACGAGATGGAGCCCGTGACAATGGGCGCCCTCTGACAGATGATCCCCTGAAAGGGCTGTAGAAAGGAATTCTCATGTCGGTTGAAGAACATGCCAATTGTGATCTCCATAGCCGGCACAATGACGGCCTCAGCCGCTCCGAGTGCGAGCCGCATAACAATCAGCCCGGCATAGCGCGTGGCCACACAGTGCAGGAAGATGATGACAGACCAGCAGAAGACGGTGGTCGCAACATACTTGCCAAACGGCAGTCGCTGCATCAGGTAGTGACCCGGCCACTGGAATGCCAGGTAGCCTAACTCGTCAGTTAGCCAGGGCGTGTGTGCTTGTGAAGACAGTCTTCTCGCCGTACCGACGTAGAACATGGTGTTCAGATTGTTGTACTCAGTTTGACGAATGCCTGTCTCTTCAAAGAGACCCAAAATGGCAGCATAGCCGAGCGTTGACTTGTCCACCTGGACAATGGCTTGTCAGCAAGCTGCCAGATATAACATCGGGACGTAGTCAAAAGAGTTGTCGTAATCTCACAAAAAGCATAATGTTGATAGCAGACAGGAGAAGCATGACACGGAGGTACAGCTTCCTGCGAAGCTTCTTCTCCGCCTCGGGCGTCAAGGGTCCGAATTTGTCGCCATGTTCTTCGAGGAGCCGCAGAGTGACATCTGCGTTTCGTTCTTCGACTGATTTTCCCTTTTGAGGGTGCGTCTCGGCCGTCTCTTTGGACAGTTTGGCCTCTTTTGTCACCTCGGACTGCACACCCTTTTCACTAGCCATAGTGACAGAAATATGACAATGAGCGGAAGTCAATCAGCGACACCAGGATGTACAATCTCAAGCAGCTATTCGCAAGAAAAGCATGAGGTCAGGTCTCTCCGGAGCAACATGGTATGTAGCTCCTGGGGGGTTTTATACACCGGCCGGCCAGCCTGCCGTAAGCGATTGACACGACCTCGCAGGTCGCTGTGGAGTCTGAACATGACGATTCGTCTCTATGGGACACGAATTCTGTGATGCCCGGCCTCTTCGTATGGCACGTCGAACCACCCGACGGCCACTACGCGGTGCATCTCCGCTATCACGCAATACTCTGCAGCGATAAGCACTACTCTTGGACCGTGAAGATCGGGGCGTCCCGGTGCCTTCGAAGGATCCATTGGGCCGGGAAGGCACTACACGGTTGCAGTGAGGACTTTGCCGTGGGAACCAAAGTTTTTCTGACAACTGCGTAGTGTTCAGTGGCATGTGAATCGATTGCTCGCAAGAGGCACTCGCTTCTTGGGAGTACGCACCCCACGCGAGAGGGATGGCCTCAGCGGTCATGGCAGATGACGAGACCGATTGTGTTACTGACAAAACGTGGGCTGCGATGTGATGCCGATGGTATGCCGTACTATTCGTTTCCAAAGGGCCATAAATGTCACGACAAAGGCGCACGCGAAGCGCGAAGAAGAGCTGCCTGCCCTGCACAGAATGTACGAGAGGCCAAGGTATGGGCCAGAAGTGGAAACTGGTCGTCGGGTAGCACAGCGGCGCGAGTCGGGGGTCGAAGCAGAGCTTCGCGGACCTGGCCCCGGATGTCGCCCAAAACCTTGGGTGATCAGTGAATCTTCGGAGCCAACAGGGCCAGACACTGGGATCAGACAGAGATGCTGCCGAGTCCTGTGAGCACGAGATCGCTGCACTGCTGTTCGTGTCGCATGGGTTGGCTCTTCTGTTGTTCTTCGTTCTGTCGGCCAGCTCCGCTGCAGATCGATATCCATGGGAACCAGAGCAAGAAGAAGCATTCCCGCCGGCCCTTGGACCGAGTACCCTGACAAGAATGATGGCGACCGTGAGTCAGCCCTGTGACGTCAATCAGTCAGACAGGCACCTTGCTGAGGCGGCAGGGTGCCTGTCTGAGGCGGCAAAGCGAAGCAGGGAGAAGGGGATCCTCGACCTGTTTCGAGTCGATGGGTGGATTGGTGATCAACATTGAGGGCTCAGTCAGCGCCAGACGAGGAGGTCGGTACCTACAGTAGGTACCTAGATTTAGGGAGATGCCCTAGCTGCCTGCTTTAGGTACCAGTAGCTGCCTCGGACGCGGGGGACAGGGGCCATCAGTCACTGGACGCGCCCTGCTGATCAAGCTGTGGCTGGTGCGAGAGACACGCCTGCAGCCTGGTGCTCGAGCGGTATGTGCCTTATTCCGCCCTGATTTCCAAAAGCCCTAAGAAGTAAATAAAAAACGGCAAGGGGCCCCATGAAGGACACGTCGTGCAAGCCAGACGCTGAAGATGGTGTGAGAATGCATCCACCCGGAAGCACAGGTTCCAGGCCAGCCGTTGAGCAAAAGGGCAGCGAGAGGGACGGCCTCGCGCGTTGGTGGTGCGATTCAGCACAGCCACAGAAAGCAAATGGCACGGTCGCTCCCGCATGGTCATCCCTATGCCGTGAGGCTCATTGGCCATCAGCCCTGGAAGCGGGGTGCGACCCCACCGTGCTCGAGGCTGCCTTCTGGACCGTACGGTTTCCCTCCCTTTTGACGCCATCCAGGTGGGTGCGCAACTCCCCTCCTGCTTCCCCCCCAAACAGCCGCTGGCCCTGTTCTGGCATTCTTTAAAGGACACCCGGGCTGCTGTCCTTGTTTCGACTCTTGTTTTCCGTTCCTCGATCTCGATCTTCCATTCTCGATCTTCCATTCTCGATCTTCCATTCTCGATCTTCCATTCTCGATCTTCCATTCTCGATCTTCCATTCTCGATCTTCCATTCTCGATCTTCCGTTCTCGATCTTCCATTCTCGATCTTCCATTCTCGATCTTCCATTCTCGATCTTCCATTCACTCGATAACCTCCCGTCTTGCATATATACCGTTGCTCCCAGAGAACAGAATCCGTCGTCGAACCCCACCAACGCTCTCCCTGCCACTTACACGCCAGAGCTCCTACCTACCCACACAACCAACATCCATCTCCCACGACAGCACAATAGCCACACAACAAAGCCACGCCCGCTTTCCCAAGATCACAACAGCCAATATGTCGCCCTCCTACACCATGTCCTCCCATCTCTGCAAGCAGATTGCCTCCTCCTGGCGCCAAACCCGCCACGGCTCCCCCGACCCGACCTCCCCCACCCTCCAACCCGCCGTGGCCTACTTCCCCTCGCCCTCGCGCGAGAAGCGCAGCATGGACAGCGACAGGAGCGACTCTCCCATCATGTCTCGCTCCTCGAGCGTCAGCTCCTGGCGCAGCGCCGGCAAATGAGCAGTCTCGTCTGATCCCAAGGCTTTTTTCCGTCTTGCAAAACACCAAGGCGGGGCACGGCAGCTCGGTCCTCCGACGGGAGGGTAGACATGGCAATTTTGTTTTTGAACCTTTGGCGTCTGACGGCTTTTTTCATTGTTTCCAAATCGTATTAACGGCGTTGGCGTATCATGGCGGGGTATCACAAGCACAGGGATCGATGGAATCGACGCGATGGAATCGAGGGACTGAGGGATCGCAGGCGCTCAGGATATGTATGCTCTTTGTATTTTCTTATTCCCCATCGCCTCCCTCATCCCCCAAACACGACCAGAATGGGCTTCACGAAAAGGGGGCGCGGGGAAAGACATTTTGGTTCTCCCCACACCATCAACACACATGGCGCCTGACCACCTGACAACCCTGCGGCGGAGCGGCGGCTGGAGCTTGTCGCGCCGAGAGGACGCAGTACCAAGGCGGGCAGGCCGCGAGGAGAGCTCGATAGGTGCGCTCTCTCCCCCCTTGACCTAAGCTGCACGTTGCTCCGAACCAAACTCGGGGGCACAACATCGGGCCATACCCTTATGAATTGAATCAATTTTCTACTGCAGTTGCTCAATTTCGCTGCCCTCCGTGATGTCATCTCCACAGCCGTGAGCCACGTCTCCGCACAATGTGCCGGATAGTCGGGCGTCTCGATGGCGTGCGATGGCGCAACTCCGTCTCAACGCAGCCCCGTGTGGGGCCGCACCTCATCTTCTCTCCGCATCACACCATGAGGGCCTTGCAGGCTGGCCACATGCTTACTCAATCGTCTGTCCAACAAACTCGGTGATGCATCGTCATTGTATTTCGTTGACTGGTTGCTCTCTCGCTCGAAATCCAGTCGGCCGTTCGGCCCCCTTCCCTCATGTGTTATTCGCTTCGCTCCCTGTGGACTAGTTGAGAGCCACGCTCATTGCGTAGACAAAAAAACCAAGCAAGACAAATCCTTAGCTGGCCACTCAGCCCCCAACGCCCCAAGTCGAAACGTGTCTGTCCTCTCTCGCTCTCTCGCTCTCTTTTCTTTATGTATCCCCGCCCCGTCTATGAACCGTTCCAAATCACCGTCACTGCCAACCGCGATACCGGGACCGTGAGATGTGGAGGAAGCGGGGGCACCAGCGCCGTGCCGTCCGTCGCCGGCCACACACGCCGCTCTACATCGTGGACGCGGCAATCGTCTGCGCGTCCGGCCGTGCCGCCGGCGTCTCGTCTCCGCTCGACGATTCCTCTCCCACGCTGCCTTGGATGCGCCGCTTAGCCTCCTTCTTCTCGGCATCCGTAATGTCCTCGTCATTCTTGCGCATATCAGGAGTCCACTGCGCCTCGTCGGGCGAGTGACCGATTGACATGCCCGCGCGAACCTGGCGTATCGTGTTAGTTGGCAGTCCACAACTCGTTCACTTCGGCCGGGAGGCACTTACCAAGGTCTCGAGCGCGCCAGCCGAGTTGTCCGTCAGATCATCGTCGAACCGCATCTTGCCCTCCTCAAACAGGAGCACAATGGTGCTGCCGCCAAACTTGAAGTAACCGAGCTCTTCTGCGCGCTTGACCTCGTCGCCTTCATTGCGCGTGATCACCGTGCTGCCCACCATCATGGCTCCGACACAGATGACCATGACGCGGCCGTGCTCGGGACTGTCAATGGGGCAGACAACTCGCACATTCTCGCCATACACGTCGAGGGCCGAACGAATGGCCATGGGGTTGACCGTGTAGTATTCGCCCGCAATCAGCTTCGGCTTGTCCAATCGTCCGTCCACAGGGATGTGGAAGCGGTGGTAGTCCTGCGGCGCAAGACGGAAGATGCCCAGCGCGCCGTTTTCGTACCGCTTCGCATCCTCTGGATATGCGTCGCCCAGGAGTCTCTTGACTGAAAACTCGCGACCCTTGATCCACACGGTAGTGGCGTGATCCACGCTGTTGAACACGACGCTACGGCAGTCGGCTGGCGAGACAACGATACCAGGATGGTCCGGAGCAGAACAGGGGCGGGCGCCGGGCTTGAGCGCTCGGTAGAAAAACTCATTGAAGTTCTTGAAGTCTTCGAGGGGCCGGAGGACCTCCGACATGTCCAGTCGATGGAACTGGATGAACTTGGGAATCTCCGCCTTGGATGCGGGGTCGTCGAATTTCTTGCCTTGCTTGACGCTCATGCTCTTCAGCATTTTCCGAACTGTTTACACATCAGCACATGATCGACGGCAGCTTCGAGGAGCGGGGCACGTACTTCTCTTGGTCTCCATGTTCCCAGACTTCAACCCCTTGTACAGGAGACGAATGCCCAGCCTCACATACACGCTCATTTTCTCTTCATTAATCTGACCCGTGATACGATCCTGTACAAGAATGTTGGCCGAATTGGCACCGAGCTTGTAGCCTCCGTACGAGATCTTGGTGAGGACCTTGGAGTACCACTTGCGTTGCGCCTGGCTCGAGGTAACGAACCCACCCATCACCAAATTGCTAACTTGGCGCCAGTCCTGGCTGGCGCATGTGGCAATGTGCGTGATGATATCGGTATCCTTGCGCTTGTGAAGTCGTGGCTGATGGCAGATGGGACACTCTCTGATCTCAACCACGTGTTCCTCGCCACTGCGGTCTTCGGCGAGGTCATCCTGTATAAAGATATCTCCTTCCTCGCCCGACCTGTTGAGTTCAGGGACGATGATGGTCGATTCGGAGGAGAGACCCGCGCTGCCCGGGTTCTGCGCAGAGACTTGTGGGTTGTTCTCCTTTCCCTCTGCAGTCGGTAGGTGAAGAAGGTTCTTGCCCGCCTTGTCCGCATCGGCGAGGACCCCTTGACCTTGTCTGCAAGGGAAGGTTGTGGGCGGCTCTTAGCCTCCAGTTGGTCTTCCAAGCAGATGACAGCCTCATCCATTGTCAAATCATATACTTCCTCGCCGGATTCATCGTTGGCCTTGTGGGGGAACCGCTGGAAGAAGCTGTCAATTGTCGACTCGCGCAGTGTCGAGCCGAGAGTGTCCAGCATGGTCGTGAGCTCGACCTTGCTGATACGGCCGCTCTCATCCGTGTCGTACTGTCGCAACAGGGAGCGCCAGAACTGTTGTCGCAGAGCCGGGTACGTCACGAATTTAGCGCGGACGAACAGCGTCGGGCTGTGCTTGGCCTCCCATTTGTCGGCCTCTTTCATCTTTAGGGGCAACTGGAAATCCAAAAAGTGGATGTCGTCACTTTCGATATCGGCCGTGTCGGCGCCGGCGCCGGCGATGGCCTGCTCAGGGCTCAAGAACTCGGGGTTCAGAAATTGGGCCGGAGCAGGCGGTGGCGAAGGGGTTCCTAGCTGAGAGATGCCCGAAGCGGCACTAGCTTGCTTGGAGAGAGACGGCCGGACCATTCTACTAAGGCTCTGCGAAGAAGAAGTTCGCGACACGCCGAGCTTGCGGAACCGAGAGCGATGCTGGGCAGCCGGCGTGTGTTCGGGGGGTTCCCGCAACTGGTAGAGACCTGTGCTTGGATCGGCCTTGGGGGCGTTGTCGATCAGTTCCTTGATGGAGAGGTTGCAATCGGCTACAAAGTCGTTGGAGGAGTACTTGTCGTGGTCAATGACGGTGAAGTTGAATGAATACGACTGTTCGTGTCCTTGAACCTGAAACACCATCTTCTCGTTGAAGACCGGGTTCAGGTTATGGCGCACTCGTTTCGTCCGGTACGTCTTCTTGCCCAAGGAAGCCACAACGAAGGGGTCCATGTCAAAGGTCGTTCGAGTGGCGCTTGGCTGCGGGGAAGATCGGTAATATTTAGGATCTCGAGGTAGATGACTCCGACCACATCGCTGCCGCTGTTGTTGAACTCGAACTGATTGCCGCCCTTTCTCCTCCGTCTTCGGAGACCCTTGATACGTAGACGACGTTTCCTCTTCTCAATGACCTCTGGCTTGGTGGAGTCTTCTTCATCGTCGGACAGGCTAGAGTCGCCATCGTCGTCATCGTCGTCTTCCTCGTCATCGGGCGTTAGGTCGGTCGGGTCAATCGGCGCCGGCCGAGCGCCCTCTGGCTCGCCCAGGGGCCACGCGACGCTGTGAGAGAGGGCGTCATGAGTGGTGTCTGGTTGCGGGAGCCCACAGGAACCTGCTGGACAATGGCCGAGAACTTTTCGAAAATCTGTTCACGGCTAGCAGCGGTGTTCGTGCGGTCGAAGAGGGTGAACTGTAGGAAGACCTCGCCGGAGACGACGCTCGTCTTCTTGCCAGGGCGCTTGCTTCGGAGAGAATACCACTTGGGCTCCTGCTCTGTCTTGGTGGCAGTGAAGAGCTCCTCCAGAGGAACGTCAAACTCGCCCATGTAGTCTTTGCCGAACCTATCCTTGTCCCAGCAGATGACGTCGAGAATGAGAGACTCGGGGGACGTGACGGGCATTTCCTCAATGACGTTCCATTCTGGGTTGAGAGTCTTTGGGATTTCGTGGGTTACCACTTTGGCTTCGCCAAGAGTGAGGACGAGGTACTGAGAAGAGGGCCATGTCAGTAGATGTTTGTCTGAGGTATCAGGTCAATGTCAGCCTCTGGACGTACGGGGTCTGATGTTCCATTGCGGTCTTTCGCAGCTAGATTGCGAGCCTAGAGGGCGAGAGCGAATGTCAGCAATTGAGGGCTACAGATTTTGTTGCTGCGAGGCCGGCGCTGGGTTGGAGCATTCAAATGACGTACACGCAGAATGACGACCTTCAAGGTCAGGCCGGTGTCTTTGTCTTTGGCGGAAAGATCGCTACCCATCCTGGAGGGAGTGCGCGCCTGGTACTTGCCAGTGCCGTTGTTGTTGTTGTTGTTGTTGTTGTTGTTGCTGCTGGGAGTATTGGCCGTGTTGGAGACGGAGTTGCCGTTGCTGTTGGACCGCCTAGGGCTGTTGCTGCGGCTGTTGTTGAGGGAGGAAGCGGACTTCAGACGTGTCGGGATAATGCGAACCATGTTGGGCGACGAGGGGGGGAACCCCTACAATAAGGGCTCCCAGAGTCGACAGCGAACCAATGCCGTAAGGTAAACGGGTGGCTAAGCCCAGCACACCCAGGCTGCGGTGCTGCAGGCTACGAGGTGGGTTGTGGGTGTGGGCTGTGAACGGGTGCGTGGGACGGGCGAGTCGTAGGTTGCAGGCGAGGCCAACCGCGTATGGACCGAGACGGCGTTTGGGTGCCAGACGACTTGTCAATGCCAATGCAAAAGCATACGCAACAGACGTGTCACGCCGAACGGGCCGAGGCGGGGGTGACGTAGGTGATCGGGGCCAGGCTTCGGGGGCAGTACCGCTACCGTATTCAGGGGGCGTGGGTTCTGTAATTTGTAGCGTAACAAGGCGATGGGGGCGGATGTGCTGCGCCAAGACAGTGGAGGCTCGAGGATGGCGATGCGCGTACTCTGTAGGGAATGGTGCGGCTCAGCAGGTGAAATGGTGGGTTGGCATTGACGTCGCTCTTTCGGAACGTGTAAGGGATCGGCCAAGCTATGAGGTTCTGAGCTCGTTTGTAGGCAGATCGTCGGTGGAATCGAGGAGGGAGGAATTCGTGTCAAGACGGTGGTCCAGGCAAGGTGACGACGGAGGGGAGCTCGAGGGACAGGACAGCTGTATTTCAGGGGAGAAAGCAGTGGTCAAGCTTCAGCCCGCAGGGACGCAGGGGTGGTGCGCCTCGCATGTGGGACGAAAGGTGGACGCAAGAAAGCTGTGGGATGGAACACAGGAGATTATCAAGGACAAGAAGTGATCGTGGAAGAGGGAAAGGCAGAAAGAGAGGGAACAGATGACGGTCAAGATGCGAGGCAAGCCTGGGTAAGGTACCTAGGCGAGGTAAGTAGGCAGACAAGACGAGGGAGAAGGGCAAGCGAGAGAGGGAGGTCAGTGAGGTCAGGTCAGTTGCTATGCCTGCCAGTGAGGCAGGCGTAAATCATTGTTGGGAAAGGGAGCGACGAGCTTCTCAAGCTCGTGGGTCCTCAGGATCGGGAACGGAGGCATCTGGTAGCGGGGGAGGAGGATTGGGGGGGGCCTCTGAGGCTTGAGGGGTGAAATGGGGAACGGCGGCGGGACCTGGACCTGGACGTCTTAGTGTCCTTAGTGCTGCTGAGAATAGTGCACCGGCTCGATTTGCACTGACACCCGAGTCCCCGATTTCCCTGTCTCTGAATGACCACATGGAGAGGTGCCTGATACACCTGAAAGCAGTGTAAACCGGGGGAAGTGACGATGGTGATCCAAGCTCTGTACCAACGGGACCTGCCAATCCGAGCGATGGATAGGGATTCGAGGGGAAGGTACCTCCCGTTGGCATCTCACTGTGGAGTAGGGATCCAAGGGAAGAGGGAGGGGGGTGGGAGGGTGAGGGGCAACTGACGATGAGTCGTCTGCACTTACTTTGCCTCAGCACCGTACCTCCCCTGGCTGGGGTACCTGCCTGGCTGCAATCAGCATAGGTATCCAGGTACCCACATTAGGTACCCAGGTACCTAGGTAGGTTGGTAGGCAGGTTGCTAGGAGGCCGTCTTGGGGAAGAAATGTGGTATCTTTATCACTGCTGTTCAGCTCAAACATTTGTAGCTCTTCGACACGATTTCGCCCCCCCCTTCAGCTGACAGACTCAACGGAGCACGGCACATAGCACCGCCAGTAACCACAAGAGCGACGCGCAGTGCACGGGGGCAGAGAAGAGTGCCCAACCCATGGCATAGGTGAGAGATATTTGTTCCTTCGGGATGAGATGCGACGGTCAAATATCGACATGCAGAAAAGGAACGAAAGGCCATTTTTGGCATTTCTCTCATCAATTGGCAGGGAAAAAGAATTCCTCGGGACAACCTATCCCCCCACCCCCCCTAGAAAGCCATGCTCGAATCAGCTCTGCAGTCAGTGGTGGGTGTCAGCAGCGGACGCCTCGTCGATCAAACGCCTCGGTCGCTGCAGGCAAGACGTGGCCTGCATGTCCACTGCAAATGACGAGCCACAAAGTGTCGGAATGATTTGGCTGAGCCTGGCGATGGAGTGAGAACTGACAACGCGACGGACCGGTGGAGGCTGAGACCAGCGAGCGCCCATAGCTGACACACCAGTGTTGAGCTGAGGTGAACCTGGACCACATGGGCTCGAGCTTGTCTAGCGAACTTCCTACCGACCTCTAGGCACCAACAGATGCCAGTCAGTTAGTTGGTGGCACAGCAGGGACAAGGACCCAGCGTCATGCTATCAAGTCGCACAGGCCTACCTAGAAAGGTACACAAACAGCATCAAACAGTTGCACCAAGGCACTATGTCTTTTTCCGCTGCTCCATGCTGACATCCACAGCATCGGCGCATGTATCGTATCTGGCCGAGGTGGGATTTTATGGCGCACTTAACACGGCATCGCAAGAGGCGAGTGGATGGAGGCGAGTGGATGGAGGGAGGGGCAAGCTTCTAACCCCAGGTCCAAGGGGGGGTGGAGGGATTGAGGAGAGAAAGCTTACAGGGGCGGGGTCGGATTGGACCGAACTCTTCCTGATGCCTGCTCGACAGCAACTTGCATACACTACCTCGTCTGTGCTGTAAGACCCAGCGATAGTCTACTCTCTTCTCCTATTGTGGCACAGATCGCTGACCGTTGAAATCATTGGTAGGGCAGATACTTGCTGTCTAAGACGTGTCGTTCTCTGGTGATTTGAACCAAGGGGGATCAGAGTTCATGACAGACCTTCTTGAATTGATTCTTGAAGGTAGGACACGAGCAGGCAGACGGACACCTCAGCTAGCCAGCTAGAGCTTCTCGGGCTTTCCAATGGCGACGAAACCCCATGCTTGCGAGCCTGTATCCAATGAGGCCAGTTCTTCGATGTCGACTTTGGTTCCGATTCTGCCAGCCGGACGGATATCCCTCAACTCCGTCGCTTCCGTAGCGGGGTTACCCCCGTCCCTCAAGCGGTTCCCCTCTCATCCTTTCGACAGACAGAAGCCGTCTTGCCATCCATCGTTCGCGTAGATGTCTTTTGAGGGGGGCCGTTCTGTTCGTCTTCCCCAACAACGGTTCCAGCGGGACCCTTATCGCCAAGCCATCTCATTCCTTGGTATTTCCTTGGCAAGGTTGCGCGGCTCTTGACAAGCGAAACGTCACCACCAGACCAGAGTACTAATTTTGCTTGGCCGGCTGCCTCTTTTCGATTAATCCCAGCATCGCGGGGTAATGAAAGAGTCCGTTGGGTCCTGGAACATCTGTCTTCACATGTCAAGTGGCCGACTGGCCCTTGTCTGATTGTCCACCGGAATGAACACGATAGAATTGAAACCACCCATGTCCAGCTAGTCTTGGAGGAGAACACGGCGGTACAGCTACCAATTTGGCCTGCTCGCTGTCTCACTGACCGAGCAGCCGAAATGCGCATTTTGCCATCCGAGATCACCATCCACGCTCTCCAATAGAAGCCTACCTGAATTGCCTGTCCCAATAGTAGCGGCCCCGCGTCCTCAGGTTCACTGCCATGCATCTCGGGCGGGCTTGCCCGACCCTTGTCAAGCCAGCCAATACAGGTCTCAGCTTGCGTCCTGAGCCAACTGCGCGCGCGCGACAGCTGCGGCAAAGGCTTAATAATGCCATGTTTGCAGTGAACACGAGCACGCAGAAGCTTTCGGTGGAGATGACGGCTAGCCGGGTACTGTCGGCTCTCTCTCATCACCGTTGCTTGGGATATGCAAAAGTACGCACGTAGCATGTCATACATGTCAGGATGAAATTGTATTTCGCCGTGGCCTGCAAAATGAAACGAGATGAAACACTTTTCAATGGTAGTGTCTATGATGATCCGTAATCTAAGCATTGTGCATCACCATTTCGGTGAGAGCCCAGCGCTGTTCGTACCCATGCGTTCTACGTATACCTGAACGCCAAGTCAAAATATACTCATATGCCAATGCCTTGCGCCGCTGATCCCTGAAATATAAGATGAGAAAGGAAAAAGGAAAAAGATGAAGAAAGAAGATGGAACAGATCAGTTGACCGCGGCAGGCACCGGCACGACCGTCTCCTCGATGAGAGCCGTCTTCATAACGTCGGCCAGGTCCTTCTCAATGCCCGGCGACAGCACGGCGAGGCGGGGCACGGCGTTGCGGCTCGACACGCGGCGCCACATGTTGGCCCGTGGGTTGAAGCGCGCCGGCATGCCCTTGCCGGCCGTCTTCTTCTCGTCCTCGTCGCGGATCTTCTCAATCTCGGTCTGAATGTCGGCAAACGTGTCAAAGGCCGTGTAGGCAATGTCGTTCTCCTGGCAGTACTCCTCGAGCCGCAGGCCGCGGCGGGCGAAGAGCACATCGGCCTGGCGCGCGGCGGGCAGGTCCGAAACGCCGTCGCCGATGAAGACGATGAGGGGCACAGACCCGTCGTCGCCGATGAGGGCCTCCTCGGCCTGGGCGCGCGCCTCGGCCATGGACAGGGCCTTGTCGTGGCCCATTTCGTTGTCGTGGCGCCAGATGGGCTTCCACGCCGAACCGTCGTCCGTAATCTCAGCCTCGTTGGCCACAATGTCAATGTGCGCTGATGCCTCCTCGCCGAGGAAGGTGTCGAGCACGCGGCGCAGGATGGGCTTGAGGCCCGCCGAGATGACGTTGAAGGGGATGCCGTGCTGGCGGCAGTAGGCATGGAAGGCGCGGAAGGCAGGGTCGATCTCGAGCGTCGACTGCATCACCTCGAAGCCGTCGTCAAAGGGCACGTTGAGGGATCCCCACATCTCCTCCGACACGTCGCGGAATGATCGCTCGCCCGTCTTGATTTGCTCGTCAAGGATCTCGCGACGCTCGGCGCCACAGCCATGGTTGTCGAAGAGGATGTGACCCGTATCTTGCATGAAGATGGTGCCGTCAAAATCTGGGGTAAGGCAGCCAAGGTTAGTATCGCCAAGTCTGTGGTCCACTCTCTTGTCGATCTCACGTACCTGAGAAGCAGATGATCTTGCGCTTCTTGTTCTCCGTTGGCGGCGGGACCTGAACAACTGTGGAGAGGTCCTTCTGGACCGGGGTCTCGGGGGGTGTGATGGCGATAGGCATGGTGGAGTCTGGTGTGTCGGTCAAAGTCGGAGTCTACTGGTGGTGTTGTCGAGAGAGAAGAGACTATCTGTTGTTCAGAGCAGTCGCAGCCGATGTGAGGTGTCGTCGTTGTTATGCGAGTAAAGTTTCAAGCGGACAGATCAAGAGGCAAAGGAACGGACACTCGTTCCTTATGTAGACGGAAAAGGGGTGAGGCCCAGAACGCCATCATGACGGACAAGGGACCGATAGCGTCCAGCATAGCCCATTCCTTTCACGATGACGGGTCCAGAAAAAGGCATCTAGCCGTGGCGGCAGAAGCAGGAAGACGTCAGAGGGCAGCAGAAGCCGTGCATGGCTTCGGGGGGGACAGACGCCAGACGGGCGGTTGAACAGGGTCCAGCACGCCGCCGACGACAGGGCCCCCCGACTAGACACCGAGCAAGAGGCAAGAAACATGGCAATCGCGCCCAAATCGAGACGGCGCATCCAATCGGGACATTTAGCGCCAAGAATCACATTCTGATTCCCCCACCACCTCCCTCCAGTCTCAGGCACCGTACACGAGGGTTGGAAATCCTAGCAGAGCCGCCATGTCGGTTTGTCCGACCTTTCGCCTCTCGACTAGGCCAGGCGACTTCTTGGCCCTCTCCCCCTTGCTGATAGAGGGAAAGACATAGGCTTGCTGCAATCGAGGGACCACATTCCAGTGTTCTGGATGCTGAGGACGACGCTTGCGGTTGGGTTTTGGACTACCGCGTTGCTAACTCGGGAATAGTGGAGAATTGGGAGGCAACAAGGGAAAATTCATCGACGTCTGCTTGCTGTCATCCAGATTACAGGCGACCCTGCACGATGACCTATGTGGACAGCGTTGTGACACGGCATTCTCGCGCTTCATTACCCCCGCTTGGCCGACTGAGTGGTGATCGAGGGGTCGAGGGGTCAAGGGCCTGAGGGGTTAAGCAAACCGGCATGGCATTTTGGTAGGACAAGAGATCACGATAGCGGCAGTGATGTCATGGACGGTGATGGCGGGGGTTGGCCAGGTTCGTGGCTGGGCTTGTGAAGCATGCTGGACAGGGGTTCCGCGTTGAGTTGAGGGGCATTTCACCGCGGTGGATCCTTCGTGTGCATCAGGCTGCAGGCCGCTGTGAAGGCAAGGCTTCTTCGCGAGGAGTTGAGGGCACTCACAGCCAGACGCCCGCTGCTTGCGGCACGGGCGAGACGTGACGGGAGCCTGATGCCGCCATGCCATCTAGCGGTGAGACTCCATGGCGTTGCCGTCATCTAACGGTTTGCAGTCAGCATCCTTCCGTGCATCATGACGACAAGGGCGCTGTCTTCTTCGAATCGACCCGTCACCGTGATTTGGGGCATTTGAGCATTGCTTTGACGCGCTCTGGGCTTCTGGGGTTTCTCGCGTCGATATTCCCTCACTGTTCAACAGCAGCATTCGAGCCTTCAGCTAGCCACTTGGCCAAGCGACGCGTAGCGAGGGGTTTGGCCTCCCATGTGCCGATCTCTCCCTGCTCCAGTTAGCCCTGAGGCTCCCGTCAACAAACTGCGATGGTGAGAATTTTCGAGTGGTCGACATGATCGGCGATCGAAGCGATTCTAGGCCCTGGATCACGGAAATGGCCCAGCGTGGGTGGTCCAGCATTATGGACCCCCCGTCCGTCCGTCGCATCGGGGTGAGCGAGTCGTACAGGAAAGAAGAGTAGGTAAGCAGACGGTTTCGCGGATTTAGCGTGAAATGTGTCCATTTGCATCGTGGTCTCGTCTTGCGCTTTTCCGAGCGAGCCCTTTGTAACAACCCATGAATGGTCTTTCGCCTCGTATTCTCGAGGTCCCAACTCCTCTGCATACCCATACGCCCAACTATGAATACCGCCGTCCGCCGTACCTGTCGCGGGGCGACTGTGCGCCTATGCTGACACCTTGGCGCTGTACTTGGTAGCCGCCTTGTCGAACAGGGCGCTCTTCTCCTCGAGGTCCGCGAGGAAAGGATGTTTTGCGTCTGCCGCTTGGAGCTTGCTAGTGGTCTGTTAGGATGACTTCCGAGGTAGATTTCATGAGAGGATGGCCCGGAATGGGATTTCTTACGTTGTGAGCTCCGTCGGGTCCTGGCCTGCGATGACAGTGAGAACCAGCAGGTTAGCGATGGCCTCGGCATTGCTGCCGTCCTTCTCCAGGGCCTGGTCAAGCGCCGCCTGCGCCTCCTCGGTGCGTCCAAGGTGCAACTCAGCCACAGCTTGCGACACGAGCGAGATGGTGGACGATGTTGCTGGTGCTTGAGCAAGCTCCTCGAAAACGTAGAACGCCTGCTGATACTTCTCGCCGCCCTGTTGCTTGTCAGCATCACTGCGCTTCCTTCACCGTGGATGTGTGTTTCTCGTTGTATCGTACCTGGCGCAGACCAACCCAAGACTCGGCTAGGTTGACAAGCAAGCTGTCCTGAGCCCACCTCCTGGCCGCAGCGACCTCCTTCAGGGCGAGATCGTTCCGGTTCTGTTGCAGGTGGATCTGTACAATGAGGGCGACGGCATCGACTGTGGCGGGGTTAGCATCCGGCCTGGAACGCGCTGCCCGCTAGAGCTCCAATCCCAACGTACGGCTTCCTTGGTGTTGTGACAGCAGCGTCAGGGCCTCCTCTGACAAGCCAGCCGCTTGCAGGACGGTGCCTCCGATAATCTGCACAGTCGCATTCTCTCCCTCCGCCTCGGTGAGCTTCTGGATCGTCGCAACCGCCTCCTCCGTCTTGCCCGTCTCGAATTGGGCGTAGGCACCGAGGGCCACCAGCTCGGGTTTCTTTTCGCCCTTGAGCTCAGCCAGGACCTCTGCAGACTGGCCGAGAGCGATGCGGGACCGGAGGACTAGGACGCGGGCGGGGAGGGCGTTCTCGGAGGAGAGCGAAGACGTGTCATAATCGATGACCTCCTGGTATTGGCCCTGGTGGAAGTGGTTGTGGATGTTGATCAGTTCGCCTTCGGCCGAGTAGGGATCCATCTTGGCTAGGTATTTCGGTAGAGGTTGCGAAGTGGGAGGTTCGGCGTTGTCGGCAGGTTCGATGTTGAGTTGAAGACAGCTGTACGGTCAATCCCCCTACTCAAGCTCCAAGAAAGGCCACGCCAAAGTCAGAGGGTCCTCCAAGCACCTCAGGAGGTGGTCCCTGCCGTGTGGCCATTGGCGCCTGTGAGCCACGAATTATGGGGCTGGGGTCGACCGACTTGGCCCGTGCGTATGCAACTCCAACACGCCCCTGATCACGATACTGTCAACACCACGAGTGATCCATTCATATGCTCCTGATGTCTTGTGTCGGGTTGCAGTTGTAGGTGTGAGTGTGATACTATCCTCGTGCTCATGAACCTGCGAGGAAACCACACAATCACTTATTAATCTTCGTCTCTGTTCCTTTGCGATACCATGGACCCCTTCAAGCACTTGCGCAAGCCTAGACACGAAGGCAATGTCCATCAACCATGTGTTCCGTATTGTTCTTCTGGGGAGCTGAGGACTTATGTTCGAGTTCATCTCACCACAAGATTTTATTGCTCGGCTGCAATTCCAGGTGAATACATCAAAGGCCGTCTGCCTTGGCGACGCCTACCCAGATGCCCGAGGCAACAGCTGTTGTTGGACGACACGCGTTGGGACGCCAAAACAATTGCAATATATACTGTCATCCATTCACGGTTTCGTGGGAACCCTAAATCTGACAATCTTCTTCCCAATCTGCTTTCTTAGAAGCTCTATTCTGCCAACACAACTCTTGACCATGACTTGCGCAAACAAGAGCACCACTTGACACGGGAATATCAAATATTGTCATCTCCCAGTGACACCTTTCACTTGCATCCACAAATACTGACTACCAAAAATCGCGTCTAGAGCACTCTTCCTGCCGAGGCTCGTGTACAGACCGGTAGTGCAAAGACCGTGCCTGGCATCAGCGGTCATCGCGTCATGGCCCAGCGTGCCGAAAGCTCAATGCCATGGAGCCCCGGCAATCAAGGTGAAGGCGGCCAAGCCTCCCCCGATCACCCGGATGAAGGCATCCTGGATAGGAAACGACCTATCACCGGCGTAACGACAAGTTTCACTGCGGGCTTCAGCCGCAAACAAACCTCTACTCCTGGCTCAGGCGCCGCCACTGTTTCGACGTCAACTGTCATGGCTTCGCGCAAAGAAGCGTTCTCAAAGACATCTAACATCGACTATTCGCCTTCCAATAACAGAGACCGCAAGCCGTCGAATGCGTCAGGGAAACCAGCTGTCAGGGATATCGTCTCCTGGCTTGAACACAAGAAGCCAGTTGCTGCTGAGACGACTGAGAGACCCTTACGAAAATTCACTCCAACGTCGTCATACAGTGGCCAGCAGCCTAGTCCAAAGTCTCTTCCCGCCAATGCTGGAGCTGCCCTTGTTCCCTCTCGACACAACGAGAATGGCCCAGCTATTGTGGCTGTACCCTCGTTCCGACATGTGTCCCTGGAACGGACGAGGACTCTTTGACGATGCTCACGTATCAAGAATTCTTTGCAAACCAGCCACTTGGCTCGCTCTCGGAGGACCATCCACCGGACGGTTTACATTCTCCTTGCGATATGACCCCGAACAGTCGTGTCTACGGAATGAAGCATGAATCTAGCAGGAGGGATGTTCTTTCTTCCAGCAATGGTGAGTTTCCGCATCGAGTTTGTCTGCCAGAGGTATCTGCTCATCACCAAAGTCCCCGGAGATAGCGCTGCCGAGGCCAAGGCCAATAACGAACGGCAGACATGCAAAATGGAATGTGAGTACACCGCGAGCACAGTAGCCTTATGAATGCTGATAGTTCTCTTCCATCAGACGATGCTACATGCACAGAGATCACCACAGGAATAGATTCGACAACCCTTCATAGCACAAACACAGATGCCACCTGTACGGGCGCCGAGCAGAGCCAACCCAGCTCTTTGATTCGCGGTACGGAGGAGGCCGACACTTTTTAGAAAGGGGTTCGTGGCCACCTCGACATGTCCGACGAGGAAGTTGACAGAAACGCCGAGAAGCGTGCGGTTAGGTCCGGAGAGAAGAAGCTCATGCATGAGGCCACCATCAGTAACAGGGCTCTCGCGGCTGCCCACAGCGACCACGCAAACCGAGGCTCGCACACTTTATTCCCCCCTATCACAGATGACACCATGGTATGGCGGGACCGCAGGGTTGCAGGGTCTCTTGTCCGTGCTCCCCAAGATGACTCCGACTCCGACGAGTTCAGGTTTGACAACATGTATGGGTTCCGCTCTGGGGCCGCCTATAGCAGTCCAATACCCGCCCCTTTACGTATACCCTCAAGACAACACCAGCCCGAGTTGCCTTTGCAGGGTGACCAGCGGGCCCGGCCTGGAGAAATTGCAACCAGGCCGCTTTGCCTGCGCAAACCTATCACCAGTAACACCAATGCCATGACGTCGAGTCCTGGCTTCGGTCATGCTAATACTATAGCAAGCTTTGCCGTACAGACCACGCACAGAGCATTCCTTGACAATGACAACCGCCTGGGCGGACCTTCTCAGGTTTTCCATCCGAATCTGGGCAAGGGAAAGACGGACTGGAAGTTTCCTCGAAACCACACTGGCTCCGCCAGCCGCTCAAGTGTATCTTCCTCAACCAAGGCGCCACAGCCTGCCGAAGAGACCCCACACCCTCGTGTTAACAAGGCATCAAACCATCTCCAGGCCGCAACAAGGTCATCATGTCAGACCAGCTGGGACGCAATGACGATCCAGGAAAAGCTCCGCTTCCTCGACGCCTTCTTCGACAACGACGCCCCCATCGGCTCCCACCTCCCGCCCCTCGTCAAAGAACAGCAAATCCTATACGATAAAGTCTTCGCCAAAGCGCTCGCCGTGCCCTCCGAGTATGCAGAGACTCCCCATCTCAAGGCAGAGCGCGACGCAGCCCGAGCCAAGAATAAAGCGGCAGGTGACCGCATCTCCAGCGCCTATCACGATTCGATGAGGCGGCTCCTTTCCGATGACCATCAGGTTGCCTTCCCACAGCAGCCCCGCTCGTTCTGCCCAATTGACAGCAGGAAAGAGGCTACAGAAACACTTGGCGTCTCTCGTGGAGGCCCAAAGACAGCAGTCGACACGACGAGGATGAATAGCGAGACCTGGCGCGACCAGTCCAGGGGCAACGAACCGCGGCCAGAGACAGGTACGGGGTCCGAGCCTAGGAGGCACCTAGAAGGAGTTCCGCCCTGTCCAACCCGCCGAGCGCCTGTCGTGCCTCGTGAGGGGGGACGGAGGTTCCGCCGTGCCCTGACTGAGCCACTCAACCCGCCGACGGCGTATGACTGGAGTTTATCGCAGGGCCTGGTGTAGAGATCAAGCAACATGACCTACTCTTATCAGGTTTTGACCCCTATCACCGGAGTTTGGATGATGCGCTAGCTCTTGAAAAAGTTAGTAATGCTACGAAACCAAATCGCTGGTATTGTTTTGACATGTCCAACGGACGCCTACATGTGATGAACGTCGCTGTTAAACGAATACTTCGGTCACCAGTCACCCTGAACGATCTTAGTGAAGCGTGAGTCTGGTAAATATCATTCACGCGCTACCTGTTGTTCTCCGTCTAACCCGACGAGGCGTACATTAAACTCCTGCCCTAAGATATTGATTTCATAATCATAGTCACGCCCATGAAGCCCTTATGTGAGCTCGGGCAAACAAGTGCAGGGCTGCACTCCGAAGCGCCGTTCCTATGCTCCTCTTCAGGCATGCGTCATGCTCCATGTAACTTCTGGTTCAGACCAAGCAGCATCTGCCGCACATTCGCCATCAAACGAGTCTCAATCACCTCATAGCTAGACTGCTTGCTGGCCTCTGGCGGGCTGCCATCACGGGGAGGTGCCTTGGGTGGCACAATACTGGCTTCCGCTAGGCCAAGGACCCGGTCAATAGCCGACAGCGCGACGGCTTCAGCGACACTCTCGCCCACAGTGGCCTTGAGTGCATTGGTTGAGACATTCTTGAAGCCCACGAGGGCGGCGAAGACCTTGGGATCAAAGACTGAACCTGGTCCGTTTGCCTTGGCCGTAGTGGGTTCCCCAGGTGTGGGACTCTTGCTTTGACCGGAGTAGCCGTCTAGGACCTTCTGTATGCCTCGCATACAAATGTCTTCCAGCGCGGGGTTTTCCGTTGCTGCTGCTTTCAGACCCAGACAACGGTTGAGTGCCGACATGACAATAGCCTCGCCCTTTGGGCTCTTTGCCTTTTTCATGTTCTCGACCAAGCCATTCTTCAGGCCCAAGACGGAGCGGAAGAGCCTAGGCTCGATGACGTGCCGCTGCTGACTTTGTACCGGTGGTGTCTGAGTTACTCGCTGCGCTGTAGACGCGGCTTGCGGGTTCGTAGCAGGTTGTGGCTGGATCGGGACTCCGGGAAGGGCCAGCGCCGGCGGCTGTGCTGCCGGAAGGCCATGCACCTGAGCGGTGCCGCTTTCGGTCTTGACTGCTGGGTTGGCCGGCGGAGGTCTTGATGCGTACGGCGAGCTGTACGTTGAGGTTTGAGCAACCCCGGCGGGAGCAGGGCCGTAGCCAGGGAGTTGTGCTGGCGCGACGGGTTGTGCTGGAACGGGCTGGGGTGCTTGACTGGCTACCGGCACAGAACCTGGCGGGGAATACTGGGGAGGCCTGGCGGGTTGTGGTTGTTGAGTATTGTAAGTTTGAGGGTGATAGGCTTGGGGTTGATGCTGATACGTTGGTGCTCCAGGCGCTGCCGGCGCCATATGAGGAGCTGCCGCTGTATATGGTGGGTACATTGGGTGCGCATACGGCCCGTAGCCGGGCGCGAGGGTGCGGTCGGGCGAGGTAGCTTTACGCTTCTTCCCGGCATCAAGCTCGACCCCTGGAACTCTTGACCAGAGGCCTGTCGTATCGTCTTTCTTGAAAGCCTCGTTCCCAATTAGGTTATGTCGCACACTGGACTCCCAGCCCTTGGTTTCGGTATGGAAGTAGAACCAGGGATATTTGAGTGTAATCCGCTTATAGATCTGTTTCAGCGTAAGACCCTCGGCACGGCCCTCGGCGTGGGCAGCTGTCAACGTCTCGTCGATGAGAACGCCGTAATTCTTGTTGGGCTTCTGCAGCTGTTCCTCTGTGTAATCCTCGATCTTGAGCTCCAGGGGGTGACTTGGGCCGCACTTTCTTGTCCTTCTTTTCCTTGGCACGTCTCTCTGCATCGGACCCTTCCCCTCCTTCCTCTTTGGGTTTCCTTGGCTTGTACTTGCGCTTCTCAGGACGGTCGCCGCCATCTTCAGGCAAAGGATGCTTCCTAGGTCTTCCGACCTTTCGCTTGATCGGTGGCTCGCCAGGCGGAGGCTGTGGCAGTGTCTTTCTTGCCATCTCCTGTGCTTGCTTCTTGAGAAGTCGCTGTTCTCTCTTAGACATGATGCCATTCTTTGGCGGACGGCCAGGGCCACGCTTCTTTGGTATCGGTGGGAGTAACATCTCCGGCTGAGGGTCCATCCCGAGCTCGCCCTTCACTTGTACATGTTCCGGCTCAGCAGGGGCGTCCATATCGGCATCTGCATCTGCGTCTGCATCCGCATCCATCGCCTCCAAATCAACTTCTGCTGTCGCGTCGACCGCGGATTTGGGTGGTCTTGCATCGCCCGCCTCGACTTCGGAATCCTCGTCATCGGATGGTGCAGGAGGGCTGAGGACGGATGACGAGTCACTTGTGTCTTGCAGCTGGCCGTTTCCATGCGATGCCTCAAACTCAAAGCTCATCTCTTTGCCGCCTTCAGAGTATCGCTTCTTCTTCATGCGTTCCTCTTCGACCTCTTCTTCCGCGCAGGTCTTGCCCTCAGGAACGCCGTTGATGAGGAAGCGAAAGTCAACGTCTTTGATCTGGAGAGTATCGCCACTTCGTAGGACGACCGTGCCTTCTTTGTGCAGAATGTCTCCGACGAAGAAGCCGTTCTTGTGTAGCGGTATTGCTTTAAAAACACTTTCTTTCTGATTGAACTGGATGCGAACATGCTCCCTAGAGATTGCCTTTGTTTTGCTGGCGATGTCGGGTCCTGGAGAGTGAATGCCAATGATGGGCACATGGTAGGGGGAGGGTCGTAATGATGCGAGGTCGACAGCAGCGGCACCAGGAGTATGCGAGATGTACTGGCGATTTGAAATCAGGTTCTCCTGCGATTGATCCGCCTCTTGGTGCTCCGGCTCGTCATTGGTGCTGGTCTTTCGTCGTTTCTTGGGCCGACCAGTCTCGTCACTATCGGACTCAGGTCCCAGCATACCACCTTCCTCACTGACGTAGGACTTGCTGAATTTGCCTCTGTCATGCCTCACGGGTGATGGTGGCGGCAGGCCCAGCCGTTCGTTCTCCGCCGCCCTCCGCCTGTGTTCTTCGGCGCGCCTTTCATCTCTCCTGGCTTGCTCGAGGGCACGTTGGTCGCGTCCGATTATGACGGCGTATGTCGTCATCTGGAAGACACTGTCGGCGAATTCTATTCGTGCGAAGGATTCGAGGCCTTCGCCGGCATCCGGCAAGTGACTAGCCCTGGCGGTCACGCCGTCGGCGCCGTTGGTGAGATTGCTGGGGAGTGTGACCTGAGCCGGGGTGACTGTCGAGGGTGGCTGGGCCATCTGATGCTGCATCATTGAATCGCCGGCCATTTGCGCGAGGGCCATGGCCATGTACGCGTTGGCATCAAGGGCGGAGATGGGCGTGCGCGGGAAGGGGACATCGAAGGGGCTGAGGTTGGAGGAACGGGTGTGAGATTGCGAACGATGGCGATTGTTCTGGAGCCCTTGGCTGTTCTGTTGCGTCTGTTGCTGGTCCAGTGATGGCTGGGCACCAGGCATGTCGGTGGCGAGGGATCGGGAGGTGACCCCTTGGCCAAGGCTGTCCATGGGATGGCCAGCCGTGGGCACCGTCACGTCGGCAGAAGCCATGTCGGACGCCGCGAATGGATCAGCGGGTACGGTTGCCGACGGTTGATCGCTCGGTAGAGGCGGTGGTGGAGTGGTCGTCGTCGTCGCGGCGGCGGTGGGTGTCGCTGGCGCAGCAGTCGCAGGCATTGGCGTGGCGGACTTGGACTTTGGCGGTGGTGTTGTCGGGATGGGCATCGGTAGCTCGGGCGCCTGGCCGCTTTGGCCGGCTTGGGACGAAGTCATCGCTGCTCTGCGCGGATGGCAACAGACCAGCTCCTTCGTCTTCTGCGAGCCAACAAGGGCGTTTGGTCAGTTGCGACGGGACTGCGTCGTGATGCGCTCGGCCGGGATACGATGCGGAAGGGAAGGTTCCCAAAAAATTGGGCGCCAGAGCCAGTCGCCCTTTGGTCTCTGCCTTGTGATGGGCTCACCTTAGAGGACGACAGGGTCGATGGGGTCGGCGCGCCTTGTGATTGGCCAGATGGCGCTTTCCCTCACCGATGGGCTCCTCTTTCCCCGCGCGACTGGTCAACACCCTTGGTTGGGTACCTCTTTCCTCACCAGCGAGACTTGCCTCACCTGCCTGCCTGTCTTTCTCGATCAAGGGGTACCTTCGGTGTGGAAGGTGTAAGGGGCCAGCACGAGACAGGCACCTCAGACATTGACGCCGTAGCAGCCTATTGCTTCCGCCAGGGTAAGGTGTGGGTGGTACCGAGGCTCCTGCAGCGCTGACACTTGGATGCGCTTGCCCGCTTTGATTGATCTGGCACTGTATGTACTTCCTGTCCTCAGCCTTCCCTGTCTACGTCTTTCCAAAAAGAAAATGGCACTGCATCACAGACAACGGAATGCTTGTCAGAGAAATGGGTCTAGGGAAAAAGAGCCCAACTAGCACTTCGACCAGTTTTTTTTCTTGGACTTCCTCCTAAGCACCTTGGAACCCCAGCGTGACGAACGACCCTGCAACCAGAGACTATATTTTTATCTCAGCAAAGGGGTATGCTCTCCTGCACCAGAGAAGAGACCGGATCGCCTGGCATGATACCATCGCGGTAGCCGTTCCCCCACCCCATACTCCATGTGGCATACGAGACCCATTACAAAACCAATGGCATCATTGCGAAACGCTATTATACCCGCGGTAGTCATCATCATGACTGTCCATCTCTCTGTTCTCTCCTCATCTGTGATGTCGCGATGCCTTCTCACCACAGTCGGTCCTCCTTGAGATTGCTGTATCGAGTTCTCCCAGAGATCCGGCGCCCCGTGATTGAGCGAATACCCGACCTTGACAAGCTCCAACCCAGCTGCGATGACCATGATGCCCAGCAGACTCTGAGGGTACTCAGCCAGCAGATTCATGAGACTGCGGCCGAAGAAGAGTCCAAGGAACAGCTTGAACAGACCTAGCATGATGACGCTGGCACCGCTGCGGGCTCCGAATCTGTACTGAGCTGCGAGTCCACCAGCGCCGTGACAGACAGGCATGGCCCCAAACCAGCTGCCTGTCAGATTCATGAGACCCACGCTTATGCCCATAGACGTGACGGAAGGTGTAGGCATATTCGGCAGCAGATCAGTCGCGAGAGCGCTGACGGCAATGACCGAGTTCAGGGTGGTCAAGGGCAGTTGGCCGAGGGCCATAGCCATGGCCTTTGTTGACCTGGTAGGATCATAAAACCCGAGAACGTAGCGAGGTTCCCAGAGTCGCAGACCTGGCAAAGCTGCCCAACCCCCCGAATGGACGACCGAAGTCAGAGCCATTGCGACGCACAGCACGAACATACAGAGGGCGTATGGAAATCGCGGCATAGTCTGTGTAGCGACGAGCGCCACGAAAGCGGCATAATCCAGAAGAGGGGTTCTGCCATGGGAACCCGCTATTTTGGAGCCAGCTGCCATGACAAGAGAGAGACCGGCGCCCAGCTGAATGCCCTTGACTATGGGTATGGGCACCACGGCGCTGAATCGCTGAAGGAAGCCGGTCAGGCTCATCAGGAGAACGGCGAGGCCAACCCACTGCCCTGCATAGATCACATCCTCAAACCCGGTGTTCGGTCGGGCGATGGCTGCAGCGGCGATGGCCTGGAGGCGGAGCACGTGGTTAATTTCAATAGTCAATGAGTCAGGATTTCGATGATGGGAGGGCAAGGCACCTTCATAGGTTGAACAGGGAGCGGGATGCCGAAGATGACACCTGTGGCCACGTTAAAGAGTCCCGAAAAGACCAGGGTGCTGTCCAGGCAAATGTCCTCCTGGATGGCGAGCGCGATCATCAAGGGCAGCAGGGTGCCGAGATCTCCCAAGGCGCCTGAGATCTCGGCCACTGGGGATTGGCGCAGCGTCGTGACATTGTGGCGGTGAACGCGTTGCAGCTGTTCGAAGAAGGACATGGTCGCCGTGATGTATGGATGTATTTGCTGTTTCTTCAGGTCGGCATTGTTGCTGCGAAAAGCGCGCGTCCTTCTTTTTTTATGTGGTTCATTCAGTTGGAGCCTGACGTAGCTGTTCCACGGCACAGTCAGCCGAATGATAGGACGGAACTCCGGCCTGCGCGGATTCGGAGGTGTTGTATCGGTCCCTCATGCCGCGATGGACTGGAGGAGACGGTGGGTTGTCTGTCGGCGCGAATTGCGCCCCCAGACTGCCCATGGGCCACGACAAAGGGGGACAAGCTCGTGATAGGTAGGTAGGTACCTAGGGTGGGCAGGCAGGCTGTACCCAGCTAGGTAGGTAGATGTCCCAACCAGCAGCGCTTCTCGACAGGGCTGTGCTTGGCAGGCCTGGTGATGCACCTGTCTCGAACACCAGAACTTAATTTGATGCTTCCAACGCATTGGAGGCAAATGTGCAAGGCGCAGCAACGAGCCAATTGACCATGTCCCGTTTGTCGTGTCCCCCCGGCATCAGTGAGATGAATGGGCTTGTGCTCGTCGCAAGACGGCAGCGCCCCCGGAAGCCTAAGGGAAACTGAAAACAGCACTTGCTCCCACTCCCGCTCCTGGCTCCTAGCTCCAGGCTCCTGGCTCTTCTCCCATTGACAACGAAAGCCAAGGGACTGAACTGGCAGACTTTGGCCCGCCCGACTTGGCAGCTCAGACTGGGTCAGCAGCATTCCGACCTCTCCCTCCCTCACATCAACCCACCTGCCAGCTCATCACATCACTCGTCTCATCGCACCGCCATCTGCGAGCTCAAGACGTGTGCCTCGCCCCCTGACGAAGGGAGCGCATCGAGCCCGGCGCCGACAACCCAAGACGACGCACCGCCGATGCTGCCCTGAGGGCTCCCCTGTGGACGTCGGACCAGGACTTATCTGTAGCTACCTACCCTACCCACGAACTGTATCTGTAGCTGAGGGTCCTGTTACCCTGGCACGGCGCGTGCACGCCCCAAACCAACAGGCAGAATGCGTAAGGAAACAGAATCCCACCCTGATCCAGCAAGACATCAAAGACATCCATCCAGAACATCACGGAATGACGCAATGACGTCGGCACTCAATCATCAATTGCCGTGCCTTTTCCTGCCGCTTCTCATGCTGTTCGCTCCTGCTGCTTCCACACCCCTGCCACACACCCTTCACCCTTCCACATGCACACCCCACCCCCAAAAGAATCATGAGAGGAGAGAGCGCACGTCACACTAACACGAAACACCAAAAGCCTACAACCGCGCCAAAGGCCGCACCTGCGAGATCCCCCCCTCGCCGTCCCCCGGCGGATCCCGTCTCGGCGTCGCCACCGACCCAGAGGGCCGCTCGCGCGCCGGCTCCTTCTCCGCCTCCGTCAACCGCCTCATCAGCCCGCACGACATTAACGCCCGCCTCGAGAGCCAGCTCGCGGCCGACGTGGGCCGCAGCGAACACGACGACGACAACAACCGCCGCCGCTGGGTGGTGCTACGCTGGCCCGCGGCGCTGCTGCGCCTTCTCGTCGTGCGGCCCCTCGGCTTCGTCATCGCCTTGATCGGCTGCGCCGCCGAGTACACGCCTCCCGTCGTGCCTGCTGTTGTGGCCATGGTGTTTCTCTATGTTGCCATGCCGTTGTTGATCGCGTGGGGGCTCGTTTGATGGGGGACATGTCGGTGACTGGAGGTCTGCTTGCTGCGAGACCCTGCGTGCTGAGATAGATGTACTTTGAGGCAGGCGGCGCCTTTTCGGGGTGAATGCAGCTTGTTGAGCACGAGACTGTCTGTTTTGTTCCACGTCTGAGAACCGAGAAGCTTCGTCATATGGGCCACGGACGAAGGAGCCGTGTTTTATTTATTCGATATCGGAGACAGGTGTCACGGCTCATGAGGCGATAGGAATCTGGAGTCTGGCGACAGTGCGTCATTGCAGGGTCAGAGTTTGTTTCTTTTCACGTCAATTGAGCCAATTGACCATTGTACAATAACAAGTGTAGCTTTAAGTGGTATCGTGTCATTAAGAGTTGATCTGGCTACCGACGCAAAGCACCGAGACGGAACGCTGCTCCGCGAAAGATGTCCAGACCAGATAGTACTGGATGGATGGATGCGCGCGTTTGTACAAAAGTAATGGTGTGACATGGCTCCCCCCAACGCCCTCCGTCTACACTTCGACCCAAGCCCGAACGACCGCTGCCAACGAGTGCACACGCCCCGGTCAGGGATGCCCAAGGTGGCGGATCGTGCACGACGGTGAAGTGCGGCGACTCGTCTGAAAGAGACCCCCGCGCCTTCCCATCGCCTCAAGACCCCCGTGAGCAAGAAAGCCCGTCCGAAATCAATTGTCCATCAGCGTTGGCTTGGTTGTCCAGAATTGTTGATTCCCGTCGAAGCGGTAAGGCGTAGGCCCCGGCCGCTGCCTGAGGTGCGTCCCCGGCGCTAGTTCTCTAGATCTGCTGGGTCTGGGCCCTGGCTTTCCTCTTGTTGTTCCACTTGAAGAAGTAGATGCCGATGAGGACGATGGCGACGAGGCCGACAATGACGAAGACGGCCATCAGACCGGGCTCCTGCTTGGGCCAGTTGCGCTTGGCGAGCTGGTTGAGGGCGTCGCGAGCGACGAGGGTGTTGACGGCAGGCATGTTGGCGGTGGTGGGGGAGTGGAGATGAGATGAACTGAGAGGGTTTGTTAGCGAGAAGGCCCGGGTCAAAGAATGCGCCAAGGCATGAAAAGACTCAGAACGCTGAATCGGCCGAATTGAACAATAGACGAAGGGTGGGAAAAGGCGAAAGAAATGACCGCTGTGTGAGGCTTTTAAACAACAGAGAGCGCGAAAACATGGGTCTGCGAGCTTCCAGGCCTGGGGCTGGTGCCGGACCACCAGTTGGTGTCCGTATTGAATGGCCCGGGGCCTGGAGCTGCAGACGGCGCCCGCCAAGCCCATCGCGCGAGACGAGACCGTCGGATAGCAGAAAACTTGCCGTCTGCTGTGGCCCAGAGCTTCCCTCTGTGCAGAGGGCGACCAATTGGCCACAATTGGGGTGTAGCGATTGCGATGCAGCAAAGGAATTTCGAAAACAAGGGGATTGAGGATCGATTTACCTTGGGTAGACGGTGCTCGTGCGACAACGACGACAAGAGTCGAAAGCTGGGGTTTCTGCAGCAAGACGATTAGCCAAGCGCCAACAACGCAGGGATGATGCAGCTTGTAATAGCACCAAAAAAATGATTGGCACAAGACGCTGATGCACCAAGTTGAGGGGAGAGGAAATACTAACGTGAACGGAGGGTGAAGATGCTGCCGGGAGGGAATTGGGAGCTGAAGGAGGAAGAAAGGGAAAAGGAAGAAGAAGGGGAGGGAGCAAGCAGGATTATCGGCGGTCGAAAGCGGACGGGTGACCACGAGGTATTTCAGACCACCGAGAATGGGGTGTGCCGTCCTGCCTGTCGCGCTTGTCTGTTGCCGTGCACACCCACTGTAGGTAGGTAAGGTACCGTAGGTAGCCAGGTCACTCAGGTCGCCGGTATTACTTGGTACCTTGGATCTCGCTTTCCAGTGCGAATGCCCGCCCGCACCCACTGGACGGGGGGGGCTCATTGGGGGCGCAGAATGGGGTCTCTCGGAGAAGAGCTCAAAAGCTAAGCCAAGAACAGTATGGGGCCTGCGAAAAGCTTGTCCAGCTAGCCGGCAAGGCGGCAGGTGCGACAGAGAGGCCTGGGCGGTGCGTCCTGGGCTTTCTCACTGAGGGTCTTTTTTTTTTTTTTTCTCCCGCACTCTCCTGCCTGCCTGTCTGCGCCTGTACTGTGCCTGCTTTGCCCGTCGGTCGCGCCTGTCGACCACCGGCCCCTGTACCTTCCCGGTCAAACAAGCCTAGAGGCCCCAGCGCGGCAAGGTACCCGATACTTCAGTGTGGGGAGGGCATTGGGCAAACCCGCAGCGGCTTGGATGACATGCAGGGACGTCGATTGGCTCACAGGCATGGATGGTCGGTGCTTCGCCAGTCCACCTTACCTGATGCCAGTGTCACCACTATCGCCCTGTTTACCTCACTGCGTTGTTTTGCAGTGTCACTCATTATGGCCGGCCCATTCCATCTCCCATCTCCATCTCCATACTCGACAGCCCACCCCCCGTCCATTCGCCATTGCATTATTCCATCCATCCATCTATCCGCCCATCCATCCATCAATACTTTGAGCACATCCGACACGCACACACACACACACACACACAGCTTTTGTACCTCCGACTGCGCGAATTACCCCAAGCTGCCCTGGTCCCGACAGTTCTGGCCTGGTACTACGTGCTGACTGCCACTGCACCTGCCGAATAGCCCGATCCTCTCCAGAATCGCCCACCCCCCCAAGCCGCACCCACCTCACTCTCCCGCACGATGCCCATCGAAACAACCCTGTCGGCCGCGCCGTGATTAGTCCTGCCCCGGTTTCTTGCGCGGATTTCTGGCCGTTCTGTGCCATGCTCATTTGCTCGCACTGGGACATGGCGATCGTCCCCGGCCGACCACCCTGCACCAGCCTGGTTCCTGTCAGTGCCGTGCCCTCCCGGGCACCGGTGTGTTTCCTCGGAGACAGGCACAGACTCGCTTTCACAAAGCGATCCAGCTTGGGTCAGCCAACCCGACTCAACCCGGCCCCTGCAATGGAAACAACAGACGGATTGACGCCGTGACTTTCAATCCCGGCCGAGTCATGCAGGTACCACAGTGTGTCTCTAGCTGGCCATCGGTGCCGATTCCATGCCAATTCCGTCTTGGAACATTGGTCACTGACGCGCTCTTTTGTCGCCTCGTCCGACGTCGTAGCCCCCTCCCTTTGGTAGGAAGACAGACAGAGCTCCTTGACTCGAGTACTAGAAAGGTCAGACGCTGGTCCTGACGATCGCGATTCGCGCCCCAGGTCCGGCCGGCTACTACCCCTGTCTGCCTCAGACAAACGCGGGATGGAACAAGCCAAGCTTGTTTTTCCATTTCTCAAGTGTTTGACCAAAACAATGCTTTCAGCAGTGGGGGCCTGCAAGTCAAGATACGTACAAACCTTCTGAAGCACCCTAAAATCAAGACTACAACCACATCCGACTTGTGCTCAATCGCTTATAACTGCTCCTCGCCCCTGGCCCTTCCACTTCCCCTTCCGTCTCACCTTCTAGGGTCTCACTGCTCCTCGCGTGGGGTCGCGACCACTTGCCCTTGAACGGACGATCGCTCGCCTCCTCAAAGAAATAGTGGTTCTCGCTCCGTGCGTAACCCACGCGCCACGGCACCACAAGCGCTCGGCTTCCCGGCCCTCCGCCACAGTCTCCGCCTAACTGTGTGCTCGGCGGTGAGTTGACCGCCAGTGCAAAGAGATTCTGCGGCTCCGTGTAATCCGTTACGAGCCCCGACCGCGCCAGCAGATACCCCAAACAGAAGACGTTGATGGCAAACACGAAGAACAGCACGAGGTAGAAAATGTTATGCCATGCGAACGTATGCGATGAAGTATACTCCTGAGTTCGCAATGACGCATTAAAAGGTTGAAGCGCCCCTGGTGACGCGAGAATGGATTTGGGGTACTCCCAGTAATGCACGAACGGTGTCGAGAGAGACGCAATGGTGAGCGTAGACGAAGACAGCACGGCAAGTGCCTCTGCGATGGATGGCATGAGCGGGTTGAGTTTATGTTGGCCGAGTACGAGCTGCGTCAGTATGCGGGCATTGGAAGCGTTGTTGTTGTACGTCCCGCCGTTGAGATCCATCGAGAGGCGCCACTGATCTGCGACATTCTGTGACTCGAGTTAGAAAGCTGATCAGAGTGCAGAGAGCAAGCCTTGTCACGTACCGCCCAGTCCCTGTTGGCCAGCGACCATGTGATGTCCGAATATGACTTCACGTAGCTGTCGGGGTCCTCCTTGTCCTCGCAGTGCGCCTTCAAGTGTGCGCCAGCAATGCCCGAGATGCTGAAATGGGTGGAGCACCAGGGCGAGACCCACGACCGCAGCTCACAAAGTGTGTAACTCTCGAGAGCACTCGATTTGGCGAGAAGGTACAGAGCATCTCTCGCTGGTTGGTCCCATTCTGAGGCCGGCGCCGCGTGCGTTGCGTTGGCGACCATGTTGAAGTCGGCCGGGTACTGCGAATAGTCAGCGCATGAAATCCTCAACAGCACGTGGGGAGGGCGACTCACGAGCTGGAATACTGGTGGCCGACGCTTGTACTCTGGTCCCCATTTGAATATTTCGTCTACCACGGTGCGGTTCAGCCACTCATCTTTGGCCATATTGGGCACGTCATCCCGCCAGTTGTCGCTTCCGATGAGCTGGTCGCCCACGCCCGTGGGGCTGGTGTCGGCATTGGGCCACGCCGTATAGATCAATGGCGCGAGCTCCTTCTTCTCCATATTGACGCAGAGTACGTTGACCGAGGGCGACACAACACTTGCTCGTATGGTATATTCGCCAACGTCAGAGAGATCATCTGGTTGCAGAATAGCGTTGACCGGGTTGATGGCTGCTTCATAGACGCCTGAGAAGTCCACCGGTCAGACCAGGACAGTGTCATGGATGGGGAGCTTACCCGGGTGAGGCATAGCGAGCGTGACGTTGTTGATGATCCTTCCATGGTCCTCGAAGCTGGCTGCTGGGTCGCCAAACTCGGATTCGATCCATGCAGAAGTCATTGTGGTGTTGTCATAAAGAAGTGTGGTGCCGACTGGTCTGTCGCTAAGCTTGTCCTCAGTGCTGGTGCCATTGGCATAAATCTCGTCCCAGGTACGCATGAAAGAGAGTAGGTTGCGATAGGCTGGCTCCGTTAGCATTCGGGTACGTCCAGCAAAAGACGATACTACACTCACATTGACCAGAATACTGGACATCGAGACACGAGCCGCCTGCCTCTGCTGGATCGTTATCGCGCAGAGGAGTTGCGCAAACCGTATTCACATATAAAGGATTAGCATACTGTGACCGCACGTGCCCTTCCAGGACCTTGTGTTCCCAACCACCAAATTTGATCTTTGGGGTGATCATGGCCTCGGAGGCTGTGGTGTAGAAGGTGGCCGCAACAGTCGCCGCAAGAGATATGACGCCGAGGAACGTAACACCGGCATAGGGGATAGTTTCCCAGTGGGTGATGAGCGATCCGGGTTGCTGCGAGCATCAGCCAGAGGTCACGTTGAACGTACGAAAAGGGGGACGGCTCACAATGACCCAGTTCCGCATGGTCATCTCTGCCAAGGTCATGCCTCTAGACTTCTTCACAAAAGCCCTACGACTCAGCACCTGTCCAAGGAAGGAGATGAATACGGTCACAAAGGACATTTCGATCGTCTTGGCAAACAGGGTACACACGACCGACGCAGTGGCCGGAGCGATGCCGCCGTTCGTAGAGATGGCACGGCCCCAGCGCGGCTGCACGATGGCGATGATGAACCACAAGCAGCTCAGTGCCGTGGAATACACGGACAGCGTCAGGATGGATACGGAGAGCCAGCTGACGCGCCTTTTGTGGACATCTTTTGTCGAGCTGCAATAATTCGGCACTTGGCCTGGGTCTGTCAGCTTGAGGCTGAGGAACTGGTCCAGCAGGACAACTCACGATATCTCTCATGGAGCGGCTTATCGCACTGTTCGTTCGCATCGTCATCGTCTGCCGGGCTTGGATGGGATGAATGCTCTCCCATACCGTCTCGATCACCGAGCCGCAACGCAGTCTCTTCATCTCTCTGCGGTGGGGGACGGCTGAAGTTGGGCGACTGCTGCTCTGCCATGTCGTATGCGGGCGGCGCGGCTTTGGACCAAGTCCCGGAGAACCACTTGCGAAGACGTGACGATGTCCTGGTCCCCTTTGGCGAGTCCACCGGAGACTCAAAGGTGGGGGAATCGCCCATGTCTGGTGTCCTTGCCTGACGTTCGTCATGCTGCGTCTCCTGGGGCGAGCTCATGAGGCCGTGGTAGGACCTCGGTGACACGGGAGAGCTCGTCTTGGAGCCGACAGGGACCCGCGAGATGGGCCTCCTCGGCGTGCTGGAAAAAGAGGATATGCCGAGGCCCTGGTCCGGGGAAGGGGAGAGGCGGTGTTCGAAGCTGGAGATGTCGATGGCTCCATCCGATGGCATCCGCGTGTAGCCATCGCGGCGCGAGACGTGAGAAGACAACAGGGTCGTCTCGGCCTCGTCTGTTTCCGGCACGGGTCGCAAGCTGGGACCCGGTTTGCTGTCGGCCATGGTCTTCTGGATAAGGTAGGCTTTCGTTCTGTGCAAGTCCAAAGGGCGGCGGTGATGATAATGCCTCCTCAGTGCGTATGCCTTCGAGGTTGTCCACGAGAACACGGCACCGGGTAATTACAAATTATGGTAATACTGGCTTGCTGTGGATGTGAAAGCGAGGCTGAAAGTCGGTCGAGCTTTTCGCTTCTTTGACCAACCTTCAGTCAACGAGGTTGGTATTTCGTCTCTGAAAACGAGTGTGGGCTCACCCGCAGGTTCGCTGCAGGGGTCAACCAGGCGGTTCCGAGTTGGATCGTAGGCCCCACGGCAAGTCGAGAGAGTATTATAATTAAAGGTCAAGTGAATGAAGATGGGTTATATTGTATGAAAGACGAGTCTCAAACGCCCTCTGGGCAAGAGTCTGGAGGCATACAACGCAGACCTGCAGAAGAGTAGGAGCGGCCGGCACGCTATTATCGTGGACGCAGTGGGAGACAGAGAGGCACCTCGTCTCGATCAAAAGACCTGCGGGACCCTTGCATGAGGCGATGGCACGGCAAGAGCGGAGGTCGAAGGGGGTCGCAGCAGACGGCCAACAGCCCAACAACCAACAGACTGTTTGAGGTCGTTTCTCGGGTCTGGGCCCCTGGGAATGGATGATGGGACCAGGGCTATATGTGACGGGATGTGAGCTTGAGGTTTGTGATCACCACCCCTTTCCCTGCTCACGAACAAGGTGCGAACATGGTCCATTTAAAGGGAATGAATTGGAATCCACAGGGGAGCAGCCAAACGCGGCGTGCGATGGTTTCGGGATCATGCCAATATTTCTGTCCTCCTCTCGCTCATGGCCCCCCCTCCGACGCACAAAATCGACAGCCTGACTCCAAGGTGGGAAAACGAACCGAAGAGAAGAAGAGAGGGAAAGGAAGGAAAAAGGACTATCGCATGCAGAGAGACGACCTGACGCCTAACCGAGAGAAGGCTACCAACCACGAGAGGCCCGGGTTGGTGCTCGGCATGCACGCCAAGCAGGGCGCTCCCGTTTCGGGCCAACAGGTCGACCGTCGTGGAGGTGGGTGGGCGGCCCGGTTTGGGGGCCGCGCGCACACGCAATTGCTGGAACGGGAGGGGCCCAGAAGCAGAGACAGAATGGGGGAGGGAGGCAGTGCTGCTGCTGCTGCTGCTGCTGCACGTTGGTGCTGCTGTTGCTACTTTCGTCTGCCGTCTGGCTCTAAATATATCACGAGAGAAGCTCACTTTACCGATGGCATAGGACCTGGGGACAAAGAGGGACACGGAAACCGGCTCGTGGGCCGCCTGGGATCACAACGCCAGGTCAAGGCTGTGCTCTCAGCTCTGCAAGTGCAAGATGGGGGACAAGGCAGTGAAAAAAAAACCAGGTGATATCATTGATTAATGTTCGCCAACACCCACCCGCCGCCGCCGCCGCCGCTCGCCCCGTCCCATGCCGTCCCTGTTGTGTACCCTTGACCCCCTTTCCCAGTGGTCGCCTGTTCCAACGTCGCTCGCAGAATTGCCCCATGTCTCTCACATCTCTTCGTTACAATCAAAGACATCCGTGGTCACGTCGTCATGCACCCGCCCTCAGCTCCCTTCTAGTCCCTTCCCTACCCTCTTCTTCATGCCGCGGCGGTGCCCGTCCGCCTCGAGGCCTGGCTCGTTCCGGCACTGCGTTGGGACTGAGTGCCGGCGCCCGGCCTCGCGAGTGTGTACTTGGCGAACGCCCTCGCTAGAGCCTTCTTGCAGCTGACCTTCTGGCTGCCGACGAAGCTCTCGACCGTCACGGCAATGGCGCGGTCAATATCGTGCGAGGAACAGTACTCCGACAGTCGCATGCGGCAGAAGGCCTCACTGATGCGGATGATGGCCTCAAGATGACGGACCTAGGGGCCACTGTTAGTCTCAAAACGCGACAGAACATGTTGGCAGGATTGTCAAAGAAAACTTACAGTAATGGGATAAGCACCCGTAGCCAGAGACTCGCGCCTCATGTCAGCGAACAGACGGGCCACCTTGTCCTCGTCCATGTGGTAGAGCTTTGGTGACAGGCGGTCGCGCGCGTAGAGGATGTACTTCCGCAGCAGCTCCTGGGGAATCTCGTTCTCCTTCCTCCGCTTCTCGGCCTCCAGCTTGGCCTTTTGCGCCTCGGATCGCTGCGTGTCGCCGGCGGCCACGTCCATCGAGTCATGGTCCTGGTCTTGCGAGAGCAGCGTTGGGTTGGGGTGGCTCCGGCTGTGCGAGCCAACGATGAAGCGCGCCAACCGCTCATCCTCCTCCGGCTCGACCGTGTCGCGGACGACGCAGAGAATGTCGAAACGGGACAGGATGGGCTCTGTGAGCTCGACGTTGGCCGAGAAGGGAATGGTCGAGTTGTAGCGGCCGCCGATGGGGTTCGCCGCGGCGATGGTGCCGCAGCGCGCCTGGAGCGTCGTGACAATACCCGCCTTGGAGATGGAGATGGTCTGCTGCTCCATGGCTTCGTGAATCGATGTCCTGTCCTGGTCGTTCATCTTGTCAAACTCGTCAATGAGGCACGTGCCCCTGTCCGCCAGCACGAGCGCGCCGCCCTCGAGCGTCCACTCGCTCGTCAGCGGGTCGCGCCGCACGCTGGCCGTGAGACCGACGGCACTGGCACCCTGGCCCGTCGCGAAGACGGCCCTGTGCGCAGTCTTCTCCACGTACTTGAGCACCTGCGACTTGGCCGTTCCCGGGTCACCCAAGAGCAGCACGTTGATGTCGCCACGAACGTGGTGAGAGCCCTTGGCGACCTTGGCCACTCCGCCAAACAGCGACAGCGCCACGGCTGTCTTGATGTCCGTGTGGCCGTAGATACTCGGGGCGATTGAGTTGATGATCTTGTCGGCAATGCCGGGGTCGCGGGCCAGCTTGCGGATGGCCGCCTCGTCCTCTTCCGTCATGCGGAAACCAGCAAGTTGATCGTGGGACTTGACGACATTGTTGGCTTCGAGAATCGTGGCAAAGACGGGGAAACCGTTTCGGTTGTTGAGTTGTGCGTCGTAGTTGTTGCGGTAAATGCCCGTCACCTCAATCTCCTCGCCGGGCTTGGCCTTGTCAATGAGATCCCACAGCAGAATGACCTCCCTGGTGCGAGGAAGACGGCCAGCGGGCACCGTGCCGGGTGACTCTTGCAGGGTCAACTTCTGGTAGTTGCGGTAGACCGTCTTCTCCGAGTTGACAGTGAAGGGGCCGCGGGACTGGCAGCTCTGGCAGTACGAGATCTTGACCTCGACGTTGGACTCCTGCTGGAAAGGACCCAAAGTGACGCCGCACTTGGTACAGTCGAACTTGACGTATTTGAGCTGAGGGAAGACGCCTGTCCGGCGAGTGACGACACCACTGACACGGACGAGGCAGTTGAGGTGCGACTGGCGCAGTTGCCTCAGGGTGTAGTGGACAGGGAGGTCGAAGATGCGCACGTGGATCTCGGAGTGAATGCGCTCGTAGACTGAGTAATAGAGAAGGACAACGGCCATGGACACCTCGTCATAGAGCTTGAGCCTCTCTGCCGGGGGATTGGCCAAGAAGTACGCCAGAATGGGCTTGGACGAGGACAGGTGATCATACGAGACCTCGAGCGTCTCTGCGTTGATCTCACCCAGGGTTCGGATTCGGTTGCCGTAGACGGACGAGCCACTCTCATCGATGTATTCGGTCAGGAAGGACTTGAACTCTCTCCTGATGGTCCTCTGAACGGACGACTGTGACACCCAGTCGGTCAGGCTGGCTGCCTTGACGTCCTGGAGAGCCTCGAGCGAGAGCTCCTCGTCCATGATGTCTTCGTCCATCGCATCGTCGGGGTCCTCGTCATAGGCGTGTCGCCGGCGACGGGGCTGTGCTGTGAGGTCGATATCGCCATCGTCATCCTCGCCGGGTAGGAACGCGGCGGGAATGCGCTGTCGACGGGCGACCTCGCCGTCTCGGCGAGCGAGCTGAGCTTCGAGTTGCCTCCTGGTGGCAGGGTCCATCTGGTCGTACTCACCCTCATCATCGATATCGATCCCTTCGTATCTGTCATCCTCCTTGCTCCTGTAGTCTTGTTCGAACCCCTCGCGGAAAAGGTCGACGTCATCCTCTGCGGCCTCGTCCATTTCGTCGAGGTCATCTTCAATCTCTACATCCTCTTCAATGTCGTCGTCGTCGTCTCCTCCGTGGGCAATGTTAAAGGCAGGAGGAGACGAGGCCATGGGGCTCGAGGCAAGTCCGACGGAGGAGCCATCGTCGCCGTTGGTGCGTGATCGTTTGCGACTTGACCGCGCGGGCATGCCGCGGTTGGCAGAACTGGGGTGGTTGCGCAAGGGAGAACTGCGGGCGGCGGTTAGCAGGAAGGAGCAGACGAAGCGAGGGTTCGTCTTCAGAAAAGACTCAATCAAACTCACCTCATCGTCGCGCTCGATGTGACGATGGCTTCAAATAGGCGCAATGGGTATGATGGGGAGGTGGGATGGGTTGTCGGGGTGATGGAGGAGGGGGGGTTGGGATGTTGCGTCTGTGCCAGGGAGATAAATGGATATGCAAAGTGAAGACTGCTCAGAAGAATGGGGGGGGCGCTCCTCAACTCCAAATGAGGGTCTGTCGCGTCTCAGGTGCAACGCGTCAAGGGCAAGCGCGTTAAGTGGCTCTAGACCAATCTCGGTCGACGCGTAAAGTGGAAACGCGTGTCACACCTCAGCGAGGCTCCCGTGTTCCCCCGGTACGTACCCTCCGTCACTTCCATCGCCTGGAGCCTCAGTGCTAATCGAAGCTTCGTGCCTACGTCAATTCCATGTCGGGTATCATTCGAATTGCTGTTTTGGGACTTTGCACCTGAAATCATCTGATTCGGCAACACATTTCTCGTTCTCATCAACCAGCTGCCCTCCTACGAGAAACGTGTCTACCTACGATCATCGCTCTGATGGAACCCCCTCCCCCTCCAGCTGAAGCTGTCGCGTCGTCGACTACGACGGCCAACGATGGCGTTCCCAGTCACAAGCGCAGCGACAGCTTCTCATCGCAAAAGTCGACCGACTCGCAGACAGCAGCCGAATTCATTCGCGAGCAGATGCAACTGGAGGCCGACGCCCGCGAAGCTCTGCCATATGTACGTCACCGATGCTGCTGATACATACATCATCCATGGCCCCAAAGCTGACCTGGTCCCATCTCAACAGAGCATCGAAAACTGCACCAAAGTACTCGGTCCGCTGCGCCAGAGCGTCTTCGCCTGCTTGACCTGCACGCCGGCCCCCGAGAACCCCGCCGACCCCTTCAGCCCAGCAGGCGTCTGTTACTCCTGCTCCGTCCAGTGCCACGGCGAGCACACGCTCGTCGAGATCTTCACCAAGCGCAACTTCACCTGCGACTGCGGCACGACGCGCCTGCCCAAGACGAACCCGTGCTCCCTGCGCATCAACCCCGCGACCAACACCAAGGGCGGCGTCCACTCGGAGGAGCCCGACGCCAACAACCGCTACAACCAGATCTTTCGCAACAGGTTCTGCGGCTGCGAATGCGACTACGACCCGTTTCAGCAAAAGGGTACCATGTTCCAGTGTCTCGGACTCGGCACCACCGAGACGGGCGGCTGCGGCGAGGATTGGTACCATCCCGGCTGTCTCGTTGGCATGGGCCCCGCATGGTTCGAGGCCATGAAGGAGACCAAAGAACCCATGGACGGCGGCGTCGCCAAACCAAAGGACCAGGCGGCCGAGGGTGGCTCACTGCCAACAATTACAGAGGATGCTGAGGAGAGGCCAGATGGCGCTGCACCTGCCGCCAACGAGGCTTCGGCCGAAGCTGAGGACGATGAAGACGAAGATCCACCAATGCCCCCCGGATTCCCTGCCGAAGACGACTTTGAAGGCTTCCTCTGCTACAAGTGTGTGGGGGCGCACCCCTGGATCGGGAAATATGCCGGCACCAAGGGTTTCCTCCCTGCCGTCTTTGCCCGGCAAAAGAAGACGGCGGAGATGCCGTCCGTGGAGGAGACGAATGGCACCTCGAACAAGCGCAAGGCGGAGGACGAGCTCGAGGACGAATCACAATCCAAGCGCGCCAAGAGCGAGCTGGATCCCACATCAGACAGCACAGACAAGCCCGCCCCCGAGGCTACCGGTCAGGCCGCTCCAGCACCAAACGCCGAGCCGGCCCCGGAATGCAAGTGGAGCGCCCTGCCCGCGCCGCCGGCCGAGGCCTTTTCCCTCTTCTTCGCCGAAGCCTTCCGCGAGAACCTATGCCGCTGCTCCAGCTGCTACGTCGGCAAGCTCAACGCGCACCCGCAGCTCCTCGAGGAGGAGGAGACGTACGAGCCCCCGCTCTCCGACGGCGGCGGCTCCGACAATGGCGGCGGCTCGACCAACGGCAGCGGCAGCCTCCTCGAGCGCGGCGAGAGCGCCCTGCGCAACGTCGACCGCGTGCGCGCCATCGAGGGCGTCATGGCCTACAACCACCTCAAGGAGCAGCTGACGCCCTTCTTCAAGCAGTTTGCCGAGAGCGGCCAGGCCATCGGCGCCGAGGACATCAAGGCCTACTTTGCCAAGCTGCGGGGTGACGAACAGGGCATCAAGGAGGCCGGCGAGGCGGCCGGGGGCCGCGGCAAGGACGGGGACGATGGTTCCCGGCGGGAGCAGAGCGGCTACTGAGTTGATTGCTGCGCGACGAGGAGTTGGCGGCTTGACAGGCTACGTCGACGGGATTGGGGGCGGGGCATGTAGTACCAAATAAGTGCGTTTGGGTGGTATTGGGTCTCGTTACTGAGAAAGACCCCGGATGGCGTTCTGGGTTGCCCGGCACGAGGCACGTGACAACAGACTGTTGTGATATAGCGACGAAAAGAAGGAGATTGGTCTTTATTTCTGGTATCATGTTGCAGCCCTTGGCAATAATTCTGGTTGTGGAGTAAAACTCTTCCTTCCATACCTACGCACTAAGTCTATATCGTGAGCTCGTGGAAGGGATATTAGAGGTTCTTGTTGTTCTTTGCCACAGCACATGAGACAGATATGTTTCAGCAAAGTGAGTCACAATTCTTCTAGAAGAACGCCATCACATACATCTTCATCGGTCTTTCCAACAGTGCTGCTTTCATGCTTGGAACCAAGCTACGCTACCTATGTAGTTATCATGTTGAAGACTTCGGTGCCTCTTCGCGGGGCGCATCCTCCAGATCCACCAGGTAGGACCCCCTCCATCGCAAACCCGTCGTCAGATCCATGTCAGCAGGGGCGATCATGACGACTAGTGTCCTTTTGCGGTAAAACTTCTCCCACGAGCAGTAAGAGGCCAACACGACCATCGGGATGACGATGCCAAGATTGTCACGGACAGCGTCCTGTGCACTGTGGATTCCGTACAGGGGGTAAATGGAGGTGACGATGCTCGCGAGAAGACCTGTACTGCAAATCGCAATGCCGATCCATGAGCCCCATACGCCGAAAGGACTGGTCCACAAGAGCTCGTCGAGACTGTGACCTTGTGTGCGCCACGCACGGCGAAAGCGAATATGGCTGGCGCAGATAGAGAGCCAGGTATAGTAGTTGCAGGCTCCAGAAAGGCTCAACAGCCAGTCGAATATGACAGCGCCTCCCGGTGCCACGTTCACAAAGGCGGTCAGGCCGATGGTAAAAGCCAGAGCAAAGGCATAGATTGGCACACCCCACTTGATGGTAGCTGCAAAGCGAGGTCCCATGCCTTGCTCGCAGAGAGCCTGTAGCGCGCGGCTAGAGGCATATATGCTGGCATTGGCCATGGAAAGCAGTGCCAATACCACGAAGACGTTGAATAGATCCGGCAGAACTTTGATGCCCGCTCGCTGCGCAGCCAAAGTAAAAGGGCTTACCTGGGCGCCATGCCCAATCTTTGCGAGACCTGGATCGTGGGAGTCAACGACGAAGCCGAGGAACAGGAGAGTGACAACATAGAAGATGGCAATCCTGAAAAAGGTAATCTTGGTAGCGAGCGGAAGTGCTCGGCGAGGGTTATTGCACTCAGCGGCCGTCATGCCGAGAAGCTCAGTCCCTCCGTACGACATGCCTGCGATACGAAATAGGGTCATGAACCCAGGGAATCCGTTTGCGATGACGTCGCGTGTCGTCCAGAATGTTACGCCCGTGCCGTGTCTGTTATATGTTAGTAAAATCCTCCTTCACGGCTAAATTGCTTTGTTTACCTCGCGTCGGATGGGACAGCCCCGGCCATGATTGCAATCGCCATTCCTATGAAGATCGTCAAGGCGCTGACCTTTGCAATACCGAGGCCATGTTCGACCTCGCCGTAGAACCGAGATCCTCCAAACGAGACGGCGATCAGCCCAGCCAGAATTGGCGCAATGATGACAGCGGGCGATACAGTTTCGTTCCAAAATCTGATTTGGGAGACAATGCAACTGAGCTCGAAGGGAAATATGATGAGCCAGGCGAATACAAAGTTCCATCCCATGGTGAACCCCCAAGGTTCGGAGATGAAGCGCCTGGCGTATTCGTAAAACGAGCCTGCCACAGGGTACGTAGCTGGCGCTGTCAGTTCGTGGCGGTATTAATGGAAGCCGGAGAACATACCCGCGAGCTCTCCCAAGCTTCCCATGGTGACGGTCACACCAACACCGACAATAGCGAAGCTCAGGACCAAGCTGAGCGGACCGCCAGCGTGCAACGCGCCACCCGATCCGACAAAGAGTCCGGCGCCGATAGAGCCTCCCAAGGCGATAAAGACCATGTGTCGAATGCTGATATTCCTCCTTAATTTGTCACCCTCGCTTTGCGGAGCAGGCCCTACTAGGGTGACGGTGCCGTCATTGGTCGTTTGAGACGTCTGATTGCCCATTGAGGGCATTGATGCCGAGCTGTCTGCGCGGAGCTTCTCCGTGATCTGCACATGGCTCGGCCCAGGATCTGCGCTCTGAGATTCGTCCATGGTGCAGTTTTGGTACGTATGATCTGAGTTGTGCTGACTTCTAGGTTATTGATATCGTGGAGAGTGTAGAGACGAAAACTCTGGACGTAAAATAAGGCAGACGGATTATAAGGGCAAGACGAGACTCCAAGCTACGGCCGTTAGTACATGTTCGGATGGCCACAATGGGATGATATATGTAGCTCGAGGAGCGGGTGGCAGTCATGCACTGCCGAGCGAGCAGCCTCAGGGTGTCCCCCTTGTCCATAGCCACCGTCCACTGATAAGCATCGTGACGCGCCGAAGAGGCATGATTCTCGTGTTGTGGGGAAGTACCCAAGGGGACCGAACCAGGGAGCAGGTGGTGAGATAAGGCCGGATCCGAAAATCGACTCCTGAAGGACTGACTTTGGGGCGTCCTTTCCTTTGCTATCTTCTTTGCTGCTCTTCTACGACTCGGGAAAGAGGCATCGCCAGTAGGCATTCCCAACTAAAGCCCTTGTCGCCAGGTATTATTCCGAGGCACCAACTGTTCACAGATGCCAATGTGTGTCTCGTCTCGTCAATGCTTCTTCTCTGTGGTAAACTGCTCGTCACATTTACATACTCAAGCGACTGAAACCTGCATTACCGTATCCTCTTTTCTCTTGCAATGAACAGTGTTGTCACGCCATCTGGTTAACAGCAGCAGCAATGGGATGACCATCGGTTAGCATCCATGTAAGGGGAGATCTGACAATGATGATGAGTGACAGGGTTAAGGTTTGTTCCCTACAAGGTTCAGAGCGGCCTTGAAATAATCTTTGTCGATGGCGAAACTATGTTGCCACTGAGCCTCGACCTGACCTGCCTGTGGTTGCTTCATCCGAAACGACCATGATAGGTGTTTGGGGGTCTGATCCGGATTGAAAGAGGCTCTGCTTACGCCGGAGGCCGGGAGAATCCCTTCAGCATCAACTGGTCCTCGATTTCCCCTCAAAGACAGGAGCATAACCTTGAACTCTACCATACAGCATGGTAGTTGTAAAAATTCTACGATGACCAGGACAAGGCACAAACTTGCCTACCTTAGGTACCTAGTGCTTAGCAATCCTCATACAAAGTCTGTCGGTCACGTATCTCGCATGTTGGACATTGCATCTAGGCCCTGATGCGTAAAGATAAGCTCGACGGCCGGAAGGGTGATGGCCTCGACCCGGGCGTTTCTAGCTTTCCTGTAAGAAGTCTTAAGAAATCTGGCCACAAGGCTCCCAGAGAGCAAGCAGGTGGAGACGTCGGCATAATGGGCACATGGCTGGAACAAAATTTCTGGGCTCGAGTTCTTGGGATGCTTCGAGGCCCCCAAGTGGTATAGTATTGAGTTTGTACATGCCTAGAACAGACGTCGTACGCCTGATGAGTAATAGTCCAAAACGCCGCGCTCCATGCAGTGATAAAAGTGATGAATGTCCTTGGCGGCGCTACTGCCCCGAAGACCCCGTGCTCGATGCAATGCTTGAAGGCCGCGAAGGGTTCGTCGGGATGCCGACGGAGATGCCCGAGTCTCGCTGCATGGCAACGCCGCCTACGCCGGCGTTGTCTCCCTGCAGGTGATGCATCTGCATTTGCTGGCCCTCGTCGTCGGTCTCCATCTGGCTTCCCGCGAGCTGATCCTGCTCATTTTTGCGCTCCATGTCCTGCAAACGCTCCTTCTCGGCGGGGTCGACAATGTCATCATCGTCGCTCCAGTACGGGTCATCGTCGGGCAAGTCGGGCATGGCCATGCGCTTCCAGAAGCGCAGCTCCTGACGCGCCGCCGTGTCGCCGACGCGGCGGTCCCACCGCTCGGCGTCCTCGTCGTAGGTTCGCCGGAACTCACGCAGCAAGCCGTTGGCCTTGCCGGCGCGGTCCTGCATCTCCCAGATTTGCTCGCGCAGTTTGCTGTTCTCAGAGCGCGCCTCGGCGAGCTGCGACCGGTAGGAGCGGTGCCAGGATGACACGTCGGCGACGTGCTTGGCTTTGTACTCGTGGAACTGCTTGAGCATGGAGGCCAGGGCGGTTGCGTATTGCGTCAGGAGCTGGGCGTTGGCGTCGCGACTGTACTTTGCCTTATCGAGCGATTCCGAGAGGAGGGAGATGAGCGTGTCGATGTTTTGTTCTTGGGCTGGGAAATGGTCAGCAAGCTACTTCTGGTCGAGGGCCACAGGCGCAGGCAAAGCGCACCGTTGATGTCCTCGGCGGCGACGTTGATGAGCTCCTCGTTACTCAGCCCCTGGATGCGGGCCCGGCTGCGCACGCGACCAAGGCCGGACACGATTTCTTCTGTCGCGCGGCGGTTCTCGGCAAGCTGCCGGCTCAGCTCCTCGACGAGGCCGTAGATGTAGTTGAGTTCGGCCTGCTGGCCGGCCGGGGTGGCCACGCCGATGCCGTTGGGCGCATTGCCTCCCCCGTTGACGCCGTTCATGAGGAGAAGCGCTTGTTGGTGTTGCTGCTGTTGCTGCTGTTGTTGTTGCTGTTGCTGCTGCTGCTGTTGCTGCTGCTGCTGCTGCTGCTGGTAGAGCTGCGCTTGAGCGAGAGCTTGTTGTTGGGCGGACACGGCGCCTGTTTGGGGTCCCTGGCGGTTAGGGAGAGGAAGAGGCTGGTTAGGCTGGGCGTCGTGGATGGAGGGGGAGCGGGAAACATGGTTTATAGGGCGTTCCCAGGATTTGGGTCGATGTATCGGGAATGGTTGGCGTTGTTGGTGGTGGAGCTGGACAGGGCCTTTTGGCATGGGCTACAACCTGTAGGCGGGGTTGTGGTTACAGGTGCGTGTGGTCGGAGTGGGATGTCATTTGCGGGCGCCAGCTTTCAGTCCAGGTCCGTGAATGTGGTCAATTGTCGCGATGGCGCTTATCGCTGCTGTTCGAAGAAAATGCGATATTGGATAAGGCAAGAGAGGAGGGAACAAGATCGGTTTGCTCTATATCACCTCGCCTCGATTGATGTATACCCTTGTCATGGCATAAGATAGCTCAATCTCGGGTACTAGTAGTTGCCTGGGGTTCACGGGCCTCACCTTAATCAGACAAGCGTCACAAAGCAAGCGCATTGCTTGAAAAGGCATTTCATGTATTGCAGCTTTCGGCCGTATTCTCTCGTCTGATCCTCTCGTCTGGTCTTTGATTCTATCCTACACACGGCCTTCCGTTCGATTCTCCCTCATCTACGTCTGTTCCACTCAGATGTATCCTGTGCCAAGTGGTGAGCCTAGCCCGCGATGCAGACATGTACCGCACAGGCAGCTGTGTTATTCCCAACCATGGTGTATCAGAACTTTCTGCCGAGTGGTCAGAGAGGGTATTCTGTCGGACGTTTCTTGACATACCTGTAGTCACAAGCGACTGTGGAATACAGCCTAATACTGGACCCTATCCAGGTCCATGGAGTCAAGGACGACCTTCTGGCTGTACAAACGTCTGTTGAGGATGGAAGCCTTGGGAGTCGAATCACCGTCGCTCTCGTCCGAAGACGAACCATCGCCATTGACGTCCTCCTCCGGAGCTTGTCTATGATGAGCTTCGCGAATTTCACGCTCCCGAGCAGCATCGCGACCAGCCATGGTATTGGTGCGCTGCATGACATCGCGGGAACGCTTACCCCGAAGCTTGGGACCGGCAGAGCTGAAGTTGGGCTCGCTGTGGTCGGTGGCGCTAGCAAGATCGGGGCTGCTGAAGCTGCGGTCGTACTCGCTGCGCTTGTGCATGGGACGAGGGCCGAGGGGTCGGCCGAGGGGGCGGAACTGAGGGTTCGGGTATGGGTTCTCAGCCCGGAGCTCTTGGTAGAATCTCTCATAATTGGGAGGAACATCGTTGCCTGCCAGAGGCTCCTCGATCAGAAAGGTCCTGGTACTTTCCACGGGGGGTATCGCACGACGGAGGCTGCGCTGGATGGGGCTGCCGTTCTGGTCGACAAAAGGACTCATGTAGCCGCGAGGGGTCTTGAAGGCACGGGGTAAGACAACTGGGTTGATGCCATCATCCCAGTGGATTGATGACTTTCCAGTCGGCGTGCGGGGCCTTTCCACAGCATGGGCTTCCCGGACCGGAACGGGGAGGGGTCGGCTGGCAGTGATGGGGTTGTCGGTTACGATGACCTGCTCCAAGGAGTCATGAGCTCCCACGACACGCTTGCTCACGAACATGGGTCGAGATCCATCATTAGGGGCTTTAGGCTCCATGATGTTTTCGCCGGTTGTCGTGGCTGTGTGGTAGGTAGTCAGGTCGAGAAAAGGACGAGGCTGATCAGCCAAGTAAGAGATGGGAGTTGAAACGGTGAACGTTAAAGCCAACGGCAGATTCTGGGCGCCTTCTCGGAGTAGAAGATCAGTAGCTCAAGAAGAGTTAAGGCCGAAAATAGTGCCTGCTGAATGACAACAACGACCACGGCGGCGACGACATCGACAACAACAGCGATGACGAGAACTAACGGGTACCCAGGTCATCAGGTGACTAAACGACCAGGTGGCGGCCGGACGACGACAACCGGATGTAGCGGCCAGATGGAAGTGAACGGGCGGTACAATGGCATCAATATTGAAAGGTAATGGATCTGAGTAGCTCGAACCACAATGATCACAGCGGGACGCTTTAGTAGTAACGACGAGGCAGAGTTATCGATAGCCACGGTTAGATCTGTTAACAGATGTCGTCTATACTAACTCAAAGTACAAATAGGGATTTCTAGACAGCGTAGGATATGAAAGAATGGGGAGCAGTGACGGTACAGCATCAATGAGCTGCTCATAAGGAGAGCTCAGTACAAAGAGAGTCGTGGCAAATACATTTGAGTGTAGACCCGCCTGAACGACTAGACATTTATTGCGCATGTAGTCGATGGGGAAATATTCCAGGTGACCGTTTGAGTGATCGTAAGATGCCCGACGCAGTTTCCGAAGCCAGCCACGTTGATGTTACATTTTCAGGGCAGATGCGCTTGGTACCGAATTATCAAATACCCAGTCAAATGTTACGCATGATCAGCAGAACGACAGAGTCTCCGAGGACAATATCGACGACAATCGGCAAGTGGCCGACTCCGGCGGGTGCCCAACGCATGGCAAGTGTCTCTCCCGTCGAGCATCTGGTGTCAGCGCATGCAAGGAGAGGACATGTCATCAGGGCCGAGTGAACGTTCTAGACTCCAATGCTGAGGTTGGACTATGACAGTCCGAAGGTCAAACATGGTATTGGATGAGTCAAGAATTTCAACGAGAAGGGGAATTTGGCAAAGGGAGCTGGAAAGGGTTGCAAGAGATATCAAACTCATGGTGCATGTGTACTGGGAAATCACTGCAGTAGCAGGAGATAGCTATCCAGCGACTCGCAATGACAGGGCCATGGAGGTATAGGCAGGAGATGTTTGGAATTTTAGGACAGAACGAAGCAAGGATGCTGTCAAGAGGTTGATAGCTATGCTATCCTGACCTAACATGGGCCAGGCTCGCATGAAGTTGGCCGGGAATTGTCTTTGATCTGTGCCTCGTTAGCATACTTAGCGGATATCGAGCAAACAATTTAAGGACCTGATATCACGCTCTGGGGGGGAAGATCGCCCGGGCAAGTCAATCTAAAAGTTCCATTAGTTCGAGGATATAACTAGATCCAATTTGTGCCGCGTTTGAACCACCGCTGTGAGATTGACAACCTGTCGTTGAAGCACCAGAGGGACGGGGCCAAGCCTGTGGCTGACACACTGTGATATGGCTGACTAGCGCATGTGGCGGTGCAGCCATCCAGAACACGCCAAAAAATTTGGAGCCTCGCGAACACCTCAAGGAGGAAGCCACCTGCAACCGACCCAACACCACATTCGATAACACAACCGCCACAATGGCCGCAGCAGGATACGCCGTACGGCTGTGTCTCCGAACATGCCGCCAGGCGCCCGCCGCGCGACTGCTACCCACGGCTGGCCTGTCAATGGCGCCACGCCGCGGCCTCACAACGACAGCGACAACGTGGGCTCCCGGCGGCGGGCGCAACCGGGGCTCGGCCAACCCGTACGAGCACCTCGAGGATGCCTTCAAGGACCTTTCGCCGGAGCAGCTCAAGGCGCTGGAGGCGGCGATCAGGGAGGACGAGGGCCCCGACTCGCCGGCGTCACTAAACGACTTTCTGTCGGCGGAGGAGCCCGAGCTTCGCAAGGAGCAGGCCTTTGACGCGCAGTACAGGGAGCTGATCAGGCAGAAGCCGGCGCAGCGCTCGTCGCTTTTCTACGACGAGCTCGACCCGGAAACGGTGACGGAGGATACGGGCGCCGAGTTTGACGAAGACGACATCACGTCCCTGGCACACGGCAAGCTGGACGAGATTAGGGAACATCGACACTACGCCCGCGTGGCAGCCTGGGAGATGCCCCTGCTATCGAGTAAGAAGGGAACGCGACACGAGGGAGGCATACGCGTGGCGTGCTAACGTGAGGGACAATAGAACTCGCCAAGCCGTTTGAGCCGCCGACGAAGGAGCAGGTGCTGCGATACCGATACACGACATACATGGGCGAGAACCACCCGGCAGAGAAGAAGGTGGTCGTCCAGTTCTCGCCAGCCGACCTGGGCTTGACGCCGGTGCAGGCGAACAAGCTCAGGAAGCTGGCGGGGACGCGGTACGACCCGGGCAAGGACATCATCAAGATGAGCTGCGAGAGCTTCGACCACGCCGCGCAGAACAAGCGATACCTCTCGGACCAGGTGGACACGCTCGTAGCTGCGGCCAAGGTAGGCATTCGCTGGCAAGAGGCAAGAGGCAAGCGGCATGAGCAGAGGGTTAACGTCAGACTATAGGACCCCAAGGACACATTCGAGGACATTCCTCTGGATACGCGACACTACAAGCCGGTGGTCAAGCCCAAGTTCCCCAAGGAGTGGCGGTTGACGCCGGACCGCAAGAAGGAGCTGGCGGCGTTGCGGGAGCAGGCCAAGCAGCTGGACGCCAGCAAGGAGGCCGAGGGACAACTAGTCGATGGACAGAAGATGATCGACGTGATGCTGGGCGGGCCTTCCATCGTTGCACAGCAGACGCTAAGCAAAGAAGCCATGGCCGAGATGTTGGTAGTCGCACAGAGGCAAGCGGCACCCAAGCCCAAAAAGCAGGGCAGAAACTAGGAATAGACTGGAGGGAGAGCGCTGGAGGATTGTATCATACACCACGGTGTCTATTTGTCGTGCGTGGGCGGTTGGAGGGAGCTCACTCATCTGGCCTTGGGCGCAGGGACTCTTTTGTACAACAGTCGTGTATATCTATGATCAATGTCATGGCATTCGTTCACGTCGCATGGTACCCGCCAAGGGCTGTCGAGGGTAAGGGGATACGACAAAAGCAATAGGCGGCTGAGCTGTTGTCACGTTCATGGTCGGCCAGAACAGTGTCGGCGCAAAAGGAGGTAGATGCCAACGGAGACGGAGTCGACAAGCGACGCCGGGGTCCTTGTCACGGGGTGTCCAGCCTTGATTGGGCAAGCGCACCTGCTCCTGCTCCTGCTGCGGGGCCGAGGTATCGACCTGCACTGCAGGAGCTGTCGAGTGAGTGGGGTACGAGAGCCCCGACTGCCACCGCTGCGGGCTCCCTACCTGCCTACCTACCTAGGTACCTACCTTACCTTACCTACCTAGGTACCTAGGTAGGTAGATGATGCTAGCTATCTGAGGCACCGACCTCCTGGAGAAAGCAACACCAGCGCGTAGGTGTCTGCCTACTGGCAGCCCGAGAGATCCGCGCCATTGCATCCAACAGACTCGTTCACATGTGCTTCATCGGTTTACCTTTCAGGCCTGGTACAGCGACAGCGCTGCTCATTTGCCAGGCCGTCCATGCCGTATCCCCTCCTTCATCGGGCAACGAGCTCGCTCCCCCCTGCTCGCTTCCCCGCAACCACCTTGGCAACTTTTTCCCGTTCGTGCCTAGGTACCTTACCTAGGTAGGGTGGTAGGGGAGCAGCCTGACACCCTCATCGGCTTTAAGCACGAGCTACCTGCTCCAGCTGTCTCATCTTGCCGTCCGTCGCCTCCGCCCTTCGATCTCACCATCACCCCCATTGTGCTTTCTTCAAGCGACACGCTGCGTGCATCACCCCCAGGTGCAATATACCCGTCTCTGCTTGACATAACGACATCTTCTCGCATTTGCCCATCATGGCAGCCGCTGTCGATCAGAAGATTCCCGCTTTCGAGAACACCTCGTTCGACGACATCACTCGCGTGACTGACACCCTTCGCGCTACCTTCCGCTCCTACAAGACCAAGGACATACAATGGCGACTCGTCCAGCTGCGCAAGTTCTACTGGGCCTTCGAGGACTACACCCCGGCCCTCATCAACGCTCTGAGGCAGGACCTGCGCAAGTCCAAGCACGAAGCTCTCTTGTCCGAGATCAACTGGATCAAAGACGACTGCCTCTATCTCATCAAGAACCTCGAGCGCTTCACCAAGGATGAGCCCGTCAGCGACGTGCCCATGACGTTCATCATGATGAAGCCTCGCGTCCGCAAGGAGCCTCTCGGCATGGTCCTCGTCATTGGTGCCTACAACTTCCCGGCCCAGCTGTCCATCGTTCCCCTGCTGGGCGCCGTCGCTGCTGGCTGCACCGCCGTTCTCAAGCCATCCGAGGGAGCCCCTGCCACTGCCATGGTCCTCAAGAAGATTGTCGAGGCCTCCCTCGACCCTTCTGCCTACGCCGTCGTCAACGGCGCCGTGGACGAGACCACTGCTCTGCTCGAGGTCAAGTGGGACAAGATCATGTATACCGGTGGCTCCGCCGTCGGCAAGATCATTTCCAAGAAGGCCGCCGAGACCCTGACCCCGGTGTGTCTCGAGCTCGGAGGTCTCAACCCCGCCTTTGTCACCCGCAACGCCGACATCAAGCTCGCCGCCCGTCGCCTCGGCTGGGGCAAGACGCTCAACGCCGGCCAGGTCTGCCTGTCCCAGAACTACATTCTCGCCGACCGTGCCGTTGTTCCGGAACTCATCGCCGCCTTCAAGTCGACCTTCAAGTCCTTCTTCCCCAGTGGTGCCAAGAACAGCCCTGACCTGTCTCGCATCGTCAACGCCCGTCACTTTGCTCGCATGAAGAAGATGCTCGACAGCACCGAGGGCGAGATTGTCATTGGTGGCGGCATGGACGAGGCGCAACTATTTATTGAACCCACCATCGTGCTCGCCAACTCGCCTCACGATTCGGTCGTCCGCGAGGAGTCGTTCGGCCCCATCTTCGCCATCCTGCCCTACGACAGCCTCGACGCCGCGATTGAGCTGGTCAACGACCTGTGCCACACTCCGCTCGCCCTCTTTGCCTTTGGCAACGAGGAGGAGACCAAGAAGAGTAAGTCCTCCTCGAGCGGCGCCCCTGCCAGTGTGAGTGACCCAGACTAACCCAGCTGCAGTTCTTGACAGGACCACGTCCGGCGGCGCTACCATTAACGACGTCTTCTCGCATGCCTCCATTCTGACGGTCCCCTTTGGAGGAGTCGGCCAGTCGGGACACGGCGGCTACCGTGGCCGCGCGTCCTTTGATCTCTTCACGCACCGTCGCAGCGTCGCCCAAGTGCCTTTGTGGCTCGACAAGTTCCTCCGCGTCCGCTACATGCCCTACTCGCCCAAGGAACTCGCGCGGCTGCAGTCGATGAGCGCCGGCAAGCCCGACTTTGACCGCAGCGGCAACCAGATCCGCGGACTCGGCTACTGGTTCAGTTTCCTCACAGGGTTCGGCGCCAAGACGGTGAAAGGTGCGTTACTACGGTGGATCGTGGCGCTGGTGGCGGCCGTGTTGGCTAAGAAACGGGGGTTGATCTAGGTGTCTTTGGGCTTTGAGCGAATCTTGTCTGAGCAGGGCTGTCTGCATCGGGCTCGCGTGGCAAGAACGGACTGCACAGGCGGACTCGTCTTGAGAGAGTGATACTAGTCCGTAATCTCGATTTGGATGGACGGGACGGTATGGGGACTGCGGGCCGTAGCCTGGACTGGATCTCGAGGTATGAATATGGTGGAAAGCAAAATGTATACGTTACGTGTGGCAATCTCGGCTTTTTCTTTTGTTGTGTTGATTGTATTGGTCTTGCTGTCGAACAGACGGGAGACCTCAGACTGTATGAAGCTATTCCCTGAGCCATGCAACATAATCTCCCGGTGCCCCATCATCAATCAATCGATGCTGTCAACCCATGTATCGCCCTTTCCCTAATGAATTGACGTCCCTTAGTTTTCGGCAACCTTCCCTTTTTCCTCCCCTGCATGCTCATGCCCCCGTGTCTCGCCATGGTTCCCATCTCCGCGTTTCAGCTCGTCTCGCGCACCCTCCGGCTCTGGTTCCTCGAGGATGCTCGGAATGGCCGACCCGGCCACGTTCATCTCCAGCCCATCCGCGCTCTCCGCCGCCGGCACAGCCCGCCCATCACCGCCGGCGTCAAAGTAGCCCGGCCTGACGTCGCTCGTCTTCCTGCCGCGTCTCCGCAGCGACGACATGGCGGCGTCAAAGGCGCTCGCGCGGCGGGCGGCGTCGGAGCGGGCGAGCTTCCTGCCGCTGCTCGTCTGCTTGGGGTCCGGGGGGTAGAGGGTCGTCTGCAGGGGGTGTGACGGCCCGTCGTTGGCGGGCGGTTGCGGGGCGCCGTCTGCGTTGGAGGCAGGGTTGGGTTTCGGCTTGGTGAAGCGTGAGAGGATGCTGGCGAGACGGGCCTGGAGGCGGACGCCGCGGGAGCGGGGGGGTTCTGGCAGGGGTTTTTCGGGGGTTGGATGGGGCATTGCGATGTTGATAGTGATGGCGTGTATAGTGTTTTTTCTTTTTTGTATTCCTTTTCGAATGCGGGAAGAATGGGTTGACTGTCGTTGGCATGGACTGGTATGGCTGTGTTGAGGATGGTCAAGAATGCTTCGGACGAGGCGATGTGGGTGGTACGTCTATGTGAGGATTGCCTCGGCGGGTGTCACCTGGCAGACGGCAGGACTCGGGCAGCACGAGAGCGACGGAAGGCGCATCACAGTCTGGGTATCAAGCGTCACTGCCGTGGTCCAGGGGATCCTTCTCGGTGGGGGTTTCTTGGTCGGGGGCTGATGGACGATGAAGCTCTTCACCAACAGTGATCCGACTGGCGATGGCAGGAAAAGACATAGCAAATCACAATGTCCTGCTCTCGTGAAACAAATAGAATAAATTGGCTGGCTATGCGAAGTCGTGACTTCCATCAGCGAGCCTCTATCGTGATCAGGTGGTACAGTTCGTTTCCTCTACACCCTCGACTCTTAGGCTGTTCTACACCCTCGGCTCTTAGGCTGTTCAATTGCGCGCGGGCTTCATGTCCTTTCCGCTCTGCTCAGAGACCCCGCAGGTGCGAGTAGTCCTTGGCGTCCGTTGGCAGATAGCGCTCGGCGAGAACGTCGGCCACTCTCTTCGTCACAGGCGCCTTCTTCTCGTACCTCTCCCGCAGCGCCCTCTCGACAGGCGTCGACGTGCCCGTCTCGACGAGGTTCACAGCATCCGTCTTGATAGCCTGGGCGGCATCCTCGGCCTTGTCGTCCACGATGCCCACAACCTCCTTCACCTTGTCGACCAGTCGGCCAGCCTCCCTCTTGCCAGCCTCAAAGACATCCTCAGCCTTGTCCTTGGACTCGACAGCCTTGCGGTCCGCGAGAGCCTTGAGCCCGGCAGCCCTCCTCTCGGCAGCGATGCGTGCCTGCTCAGCAGCGACCCTGGCCTCCTCGGCCCTCACCTCGCCGGCGGCGGCCGTCTTCTCGCGCGCACGCTCCCAGGCTCCCTTGGCCTCGCGCGCAATCTCCTTGCCCTCTCTCGCGAGCTCGCGGCCGCCGGCGGCAGCCCGACGCTTGGCCTCGTCAATCTGGGGCTCTGGGTCGCCAAAGGCCGAGCGCCAGGCGCGCGAGGCGGCGTCCTCGAGGCTCACGCGGACGTCGTCCCAGTCGGTGCGCTGCAGGTACTGGACGGCGCCCTCGACCTCTGCGTTCCAGCGGTCCTTGGCCGTGTCGACGAGGTTGGCACGCTTGGCGGCCTCGATCTCATGGCGGGTCGGCGGCGGGGCGGGGACGACGGGCTCGAGGAACGAGTCGAGGACGCGGGCCTGGGAACGCAGGAGCTGCGACTGGTGCTCGCGCGTGCGCTGATGCGTCTGTACGGCGAGGTAGGCGAGGCCCAGCGTCAGCGTGACGCCGCCCGTCTGTTTTTTTTTCTCAGTGGTTAGCACCAATGGTGGAAGATGGACGTGCGTTGCGGGATTGGGTCAACGTACGAGGCCAGTGGTGACGCCCATGGTCGGTATTCGCTGTGTTGGTGTGTGTCGACAAGCTTTTGGTTCGAGGCGAGTGCCTGGGTGGTGGGGTCGAAGAAGGTCAATTGGCGATGATTTTCCCTTCTGTGGCGCTCAAGCTGACATGTCGAGCGTCGCTGCGCTTGACGATGGTCAGGATGCTTTTCTGTCGTGGTGTCGAAAGAGGTGGGTGAGGGAATGACGTGGGATGGGAATTGCAAGTAGTTTCCTGGCAGACGCACTCGATCAGTTGCGAGGTCCTTGACAGGAGCCCAGAGCGACTTAATCCGAGTGGATCGACCGGGGACGACCCGGTGCGCCAAGACCAAAAAATTCACGGTCCCGACGGCTGCGACCTCAGCACACCACCACCCACTGACCAGCCGACTCGTCGATTGCTCGTCCTTTCCATCCATCGCCATCGTCCCGTCGACGCCAATTCGACGACATCCTCCTTTGTTTTGTTTGCACATCATCCACCGAACCACCGACACCGAGCTCTCCACAATGGCTGGCGGTGCCGTCAAGTACAGGCATCTCAGCCGTCACTCGGCCGCCCGACAGGCCCTCCTCCGCGGCCTCGTCACGTCCCTCGTCAAGCACGAACACATCCAGACCACCTGGCCCAAGGCCAAGGAAGCACAGCGCCTCGCCGAGAAGCTCATCACCCTCGCCAAGCGCGACAACGAGGCCACGCGCCGCAAGGCCCAGGGCATCCTCTACGTACGCCTCCTTTCCCCTTGCTTGCCGGAGTCCAGTCTTCTTGCCTTGGCGAGAACGCAGCCTTGGACCGTACTCCAAGAACGCAGTCTTGGACCGTACTCCAAGAACGCAGCCTTGACCGTTACTCACACACGACGCAGACCCCCCACGAGATCCTGCCCAAGCTCTTCGGCGAGCTCAAGACACGCTACGCCGAGCGCCCCGGCGGCTACACCCGCGTCCTGCGCACCGAGCCCCGCAACGCCTACGACCAGGCGCCCTCGGCCATCCTCGAGCTCGTCGACGGGCCCCGCGACCTGCGCTTCACCATGACCGCCAAGGCCGTCGCCCGCGGCCAGCACGAGGGCTGGGCCATGAACGACGTGACCCAGAAGAACGTCGACAAGGTGACGCGGTATCGCGAGGGCGGCAAGAAGGCCCTCGACAAGCTCGTGAGCCAGTTCAAGTGGGTCATGGGCCAGCAGCAGAGGGAGACGGAGAAGAAGATCAGGACAGACGGCGAGAAGGAGACGACGTCACTGGACGCGAAGCAATAGGCCAGGGACTAGGCCAAACAATAGGCCACATCGTGGTTGAGCACGGGAGCGTGAAACGGTGTCAAGACGCTGGGAAGACATAGGGGCGGGAAAGACCCGGATTGAACTGGGTCGAAACTGGGCCGCCCGATCAAACGCGGCGCTGTACCATTATACACAATTGGGTTTTTCTTTAAGCGACTGTGCAAGGACGGGCATGGTCTGTAGGGTATTATATCTATCCATTCTGTACAATTCCACAATGTACCACGACAGACAACAAAGAATTCGTCCACCACTTTTTCTTGCTCCTCTTCTCCCCCGCCGACTCTTCTCACACAAAGTCAAACGTGTCCCCCCTCTCCTGAATCATCTTGCCAACCCTCTGGCTGCCGACGATCCGCTCAAGCTTCATGACGTCGTACCGCGAGAACATGACGCGCACCGTGCCCTGGCCCGCCTCGAGCCGCATCTCCTCCTCGCTCTTGGCCAGGTAGTCGCCGGCAATCTCGCGGTAGAAGAGCGGGTTCTCCGGCAGGCCGTACATGACGACGCGCCTCACGCCGCGCAGCCGGTACCGGCGGAAGTGGTGCGCCCTCTCCGTGTACAGCAGCACCTTGTGGCGCCCGCTGAGAAAGTGCGAGCGCGCGCGCGCGCGTCGGTCGCGTCGGCGTACTCGGAAATGTTGCCGAACGACAGGCTCTCGAGCGCGTCGGCCGTGGCAAAGTAGTTGCGCACGCGCACAAAGTCGAGGTACGACGGCACAAAGATGAGCGTGCCGGCGACGTCCTTGCCGCGGCGCAGCAGCGCCGGCACAATGGCCGACGCAAAGTAGGCGAAGCGGGCGTCCGGGTCGCGCTCGGCCGACGCCGCCTCGAACCGCGAGAACGTCTGCCGCGCATGCACCGGCAGCTGCTGCAGCAGGCCCGCGCACGCCGGCTGGAAGCGCACCTTGCCCGCCCAGTTGTGGCACTGCGTGCGCTGGAGCTCCGCCAGCTCGGGCGTCAGGAACGGCGCGAGCACAATCGTCTGCCGGAAGTGCTTGGCCCAGTCCTCGAGGTACCACGACCGCACGCGGCTAAAGTCGCACCCGTGCGCGTCCTTGGGCTGCAGGTTGAGGTGCTCGAAAATGTACTCGACGTGCTCCCAGTTCTGGTTCAGCAGCCCGTCCGCCTGGTCGACAATGACCATCTCGATCGAGCTGAGAAAGTCGTAGTCTGTCGCCTTCTTGTCCTCGACCGAGCCGATGGCCATGCGGAGGCCGAGCGGGCTCGCCATGAGTATGTCTGAGTTGTAGAATTGCGCAAAGTACTTGATCGTCTTGCGTGTGAACTTGACGCCCAACCGGAACATGTCGTCGTCGTTGCCGTCAAACAGCTCTAGAAAGTCGGCCGGCTTGTTGTCGCGGAACTTTTCTGACGTGTCGACGTACGCATCTTCGAATCGCTTGCGGTTCTCCTTTTGCGCGGGCTCGAGGAGGTCCTCGATTGTGCTGACCATCTTGGCACATGACTGCCTCGTGGGCAGCAAGAACAATACTTTGGGGCGGACAAAGCCCTGGTCCCTGCACTCCAGGTCGGGGTTGTCCTCCTTGGAGAGCTTGTATGTGTTCTTGATCACTCGGTCTCGCGTCCTGTGAACAGTTAGTATCAAAACATTCCACAGACGATAGGGCAGCTGCCTTACTTGAGAACATGGTTGATGGCATGCAGGCAGGTAATTTGTCGGAGGCTGTCAGAATTCCTGATGTTGCGGTCTCCAAACAAGATATCTTGGTAGTTGAAAAGCATGGGGGCCAAAGATTGCTGCACAGGATCGAAAGATGGCAACTTTCGGGACACCACTTCCTTCAACTTCATCTTCAGCTTCAGGCCGTCAGGCCCTGTGATTGGCGATGGGAGCTTGGCTTCCTCAGCTCCGTCAACTTTGGGAGACATGAGGACTGCACGGGAAAGCTTCGTCACGTGGCGGGAAGTCGCCCACTCGTTTCCTTGGACTGCACGAACTCTCTGCGCCGTGAGAGTCTCGTCGGGGCTGGTGAAATGATTGTCAAAGGGGTCGGTGGCATCCTCCTCGTCTTCGTCGTTGTCGTCGACGTCAATGTCGTCTTCCGCTTCGGCATGAGCAACAGCCGGGTCCTCCTCAGCTTCCTCGACGAGATCCAGGTCTTCGGGCTCCTTTTCTTCGGCATCGTCGTCCTCGCTTTCACCGTCGAGTGGCGCACTCTCAAGCTCTGGTTCTTCCGCTGCAGCGCCGCTGTCAAGCTTGCGCCGTTTGGTGTTGCGTCCAGAATCGTCTGTGAAACCCTGCAGAAGAGCCATGTATGGCCTCGCTGCTTTCTGTGTCTGCTCCTCGTCGTCCTCAGAATCGGATCCCTCAAGATCTTCTCCTTCTCCTTCCTCAGACCCATAGTCCTCCTCCTCACCAGAAGATTCCTCTTCAGATGACCTGGGCGAGTTAGTCGTGAGATGGCCGCTTGCACTTTGAAAGTCCCATAACTTACGCCTCTTCGCCAACACGGCTGGTTTCGAACCGCGGGCCGGTACCGCCTCTAGGAGCGCCCCTACCTCTTCCACGGCCTCGAGCACCACCACGGCCTCGGAAGGCTCCGCCACGTCCACCTCCACCTCCGCGACCTCGACCAGGCCCTCCTCCTCTACCGCCTCGGAAGCCACCACCACGTCCTGCTCCGCTGCCGCCACCACCACCTCTGCCTCTACCTCTACCTCGGGGTCCCATGAATGCAGCTCAGTGAGAAAATGATGAGAAAAAAAAATGAGCGCCCGGCGTGGCAGAAAACGGCGAATGGCGGATATCAAACTGGGCTGAAATTGAAGAAAAAAAGATATAAGCCGTATCGTAGCCTTGCAGCATCCAGAAAAACCCCACATGCGCACCAGCCACAGCGGGGCACAGCTCGCCACGGTTGCTATCAGCCTCTATCTTAGCGCCCACAACCCAGTCCCACTCTGCTGCCACAATTTTCGATTTTGAACGACCTCCCGACTTGTCGCGAACGGGACGACGGAGACGACTACATCACCCCCCTCTCAGACGCTACCTCCGCCCCCGTTTCCTCTCATTCTAGCCATCATCCCTGGCATCTGCCCAGCATGGCTGTAGAATCCGAGAAGTTCCTTCACCTTTCGAGGCCTATCGTGCCTGCGACGGCGAGCCTCCAGGGCAACATTGCCCCGCTCAACGTCAACATCCAGCCTCAGGTACGTGCGACCCCTCTTTGACATGAGGCGACATTTGCGATCCCAAAGGCCCATCATGCCGCCCTCTGCTCTTCGCTTCCATCATCAAGGATCCTCTTTACTGACCTTCCTTCCAAGGCTATCCTCTCCATCCTTGACCATGCTGTCCGCCGCGACATCAACGACACGCAGTCGACCCGCGTCATCGGCGCCCTCGTCGGCACCCGCTCCGAAGATGGCATGGAGGTCGAGGTCCGCTCCTGCTTCGCCATTCCCCATACCGAGAACGAGGACCAAGTCGAGGTCGATGTAGACTACCAGAAGAACATGCTCGCCCTGACCCTCAAGGCCTCGCCGCGCGAGTCGCTCCTCGGATGGTACACCACGAGCCACGAGCTCAACTCCTTCTCCGCCCTCATCCAGAACTTCTTCGCCGCCCCCGACACGGGCACCTTCCCCCACCCCGCCGTCCACCTCACCATCACGACCGACCCCGCTGCCGAGATTGATACACGCGCGTACATCTCTGCCCGCGTCGCCGACAACGCCGAGCGCTCCGCCGAGTTCTGCCTCATCATCCAGGTGCCCCACAAAGTCCTCTCCGGCGACGCCGAGCGCTCCGCCCTGACGGCCATTGCCGCCGCCAAGGACACCGAGGACCGCTCCGCGCCCCTCATCTCCGACATTGAGGGCCTCGCCCGCTCCATCGACCAGGCCACGGGCCTCATCGACCGCGTCAGCGAGTGGGTCGGCGGCATCCTCGACGAGGACGAGGAGCCCAACCACGCCATCGGCCAGTATCTCATGAACGCCCTCTCCCTCGCCCCCAAGGTCGACCCCGAGCAGATGGAGTCCGACTTCAACAACCACATCCAGGACGTCCTCATGGTCTCCTACCTCGCCAACACCATCCGCAACCAGATCGACCTCTCGCAACGTCTGGCGACGGCCACCCTCAACATGGGCGAGAAGGACGGCGAGAACAAGGCTGCCGACGGCGAGAAGGGCGGCGATTCGCGCGGCGGTCGCGGCGGCAAGAGGGGTGGACGTGGCGGCGGCCGCGGCGGCAACCACAACCGGGAGCCACGGGAGCCCCGAGAGCCCAGGGAGCCCAGGGAACCTACCGAGTGAAAAAAAAAGTTTCAAAACTGAGCATGGCAAGGGGGCCCCCTTCTCTCACAAGAGTCAAAAACAAAAGTCGAATGAAACGACTAATGGAAGAATGACAAGTTCTGTTGACTTTTGAACCCCCCGAAAAAAATGCAAGACTAGATCGTGCTTGAGCAAGGCGGAGCGGGCAAAGGGGAAACTAGGGAGGCGGAAAGGGGAAAGCATGATGATTCCACGAAGCAGCTAGCTAGCCAAGCATTTTGACGGTTTGGAGGGAACGTTTCTCTCCCGGAAAGGAGCGGAACAAATGTTGCAAGGAGAACACCGAACCGTCATGGCGTTACGGCAGTGTCAGGATTAGACAGCCAACCTCGGGGCGAGCTGAAATTTTACGAAATCACCACCCAGGAAGATATTGCCGCCTCACACTTGATGTACATCACGCCGAGCTACTGAAATGGTTGAAAATGTAATCTGTGTCATTATGGAAGAAGAAAAAGCGGATCTAGCTCATGCTGTAGCCTACGCGGCTGAAAAGCATCCCGTCCGTCCATCAAACGCCACCATGCTGTGCCAGTCCCGGAACGCCAACTTTTTGTCGTGTCACACACTCCATGAACATGCCCCCTCCCTCCCTTGCCCATCCTGCCTGTGCCACGTTATGCATTGAGAGTTCTAGATGCCGGTATTCGGCTTTTGCGGTAGCGTCGCCGGGTTGCCGTAATGAGGGAGATGGCTGAACGTCTGCCCAGCCGGCCCCTGGGGTGCCACAGGCTTGTTTGGAATGTGGTGCTGGATCGGGTTTTGCACAACGGCCTGGTGGGGAGGTTGCGGGGGCATGTACGGCACGCCAGGACTAGACTGCATCATGTGCTGGGGGTGCTGGGGGTGTTGGGGAGGCGGGGCATGGTACAAGGGCGCCGAGTTGTTAGATCCTTGCCGAGCCATACCATAGCCAGCCGGTCCGCCGTATGGACCGGGAGGCCCTGGCTGCTGATAGCCGACATACGACAGATGCGGCGAGCCGATTTGAGGACTGTTGTGGTGCGATCCAGGAGCACTGAACGATGGCTGCGGTTGCTGCATAGGGGCCATTCCCCGCCGGGTACAAATGACTGCGTCTTGGGGTTGAAGGCATGCCGGTTGTAGCTTCCGGGGATTGGGTGCTGGCTCTTCGGGTCGTTCGGGTTCATGTGAGCTGGAAGTTGGCCATATGCATATGGAACTCCAGAGGATGCCGACATGCCTCTTGGTGAGTAAGACGCAGGATTTGGGGCTGCGGCTGGCATTGGCGCAGGCGCCGGTGCCGGCACCATCGTGGTGCTGGGCCGCCGTTGAATCCTTGCTGCCAACCCGGCTGCGTAGGCACGGACACTGGCACAGGCGCACCATAACTCGACAAGTTAGGGCTCGGCAGCATCTGAGGCCTATGTTGAGTGGGCTGCATTGGTGGTGGTGGTGGTGGCTGCTGAGCCTGCGGCGCTGGCGGTTGGGCTTGGTACTGCTTACGGGACGGTGTCAGTGGGGGGCAAGATATGTCATCGACTCGAGGTCTGACTTACCGGTGCCATGTTGGGATATGCAGGGTACCCGGAGTGCATAGCAGGTGGCGGATACGCCTGGCCTGGCGCCGTATACGCAGTCTGCATCTGATTCCCATATGTCGGCGGCATGGGTGCTGGGTACTGGGAGCCAGGATGAGGGGAGAATTGCGGCTGCTGTACCCAGGATTGCTGAGGGCCAAATGGGCCGTATAAATGCCTCGAATCGAGACTGTCCGAATCATCTCGCCTCTGCTTATTGACCTTGCCCCTCTTAGCCCCGCTGGCTCTGTCTTTGGCAGAAACGGAGCTGGCGCGAGACATTCCATTCTCAGCCTCATTATCTACTGACAGGTTAATGATACGAAGTCTACGTTAGAGCTACGAGGTTTCTTACCGGGCGTTGACTCTCCCGTTTTCTCCGAGTTGCCAAAAATGCGCTCACGAGCCTGCTTGTATGCTTCTTCGCGCTGTTCTCTGGAAAGCCTGAACAGTACGGTCAGCGAAATGGATACATGTCAGAATGGGGGGGGGGGCGCACTTTTGGTTGGCGAGGGCAGACTTCTCTTTCCCATCACTACCGTCTTCTGATGTGACCTTGTAGAGCACGCCGCTGACGGTACCAGATTCGACATCCTCTCCGCGTCTCATGATTTTTCGGGGTAACATGACAGGAGGAGGCGTCTCGCTCACGGGCTCTGGAACACCAATGCTGGCCAAAGAATCAGGTACCCTAGCGTACGGTGTCCTGAATATGCGTACTGAGCCGATCCGAGGCTCGTACTGATGCGTCATGTGGTAGTAATCAGCCAATTTGTGGGTTAACATTCTACAAAACGAGTTGGAAGGCGGAAAGTCCATGAACGGTTCCCTGGAGAAGTGTGAGCACAAGAACCATCATCTGGGATATGAAGTTCTTACTTTGAGTTCTGTACGAACTTGATGAGTTCAGCTTCAAGCCTCAAGAGAAAAAGACGATCCTTCTGGGAGGACATGGCTTCCAGGAGCTTCTCGTCAGGCGACTGTCCGTGAACTGCATTCATGTAGTTGGACAGATCACTTGTCAAGTTTGCGGCGGGAACCTGAGGGGGGTCGGACGTGGCACTTTGGGGCGTGATGACGCCTTGGCTCACTGATCCAGAGACGACTTGAGGGGCCCTCCTCTCAGTGGCGACATGGTCGCCGATCTGAAGCCCTTTGGCCCGCGCTGCAAGATCAGACCCCATTCGAGAATTGGGAAGGAAGGGGCCTCGGAAGGAAAAGGAGTCGTCATCTTCTGCTGCAGCTGCCTTGACGCTGGCACTGTCGTCAGGTCGAAGTGACTCCTTTTCATCAAGAGCAAATGTAGTTCCCGAGGTGATGCTCTTGCCGTCCAGACTAGCCGGCTTGGTGCCGAGCTCTGAGTTGGAGTCGGCCCGCTGCGACTCATCCGAGCCATCTTTGATTACAGACTTGAAACGGTCGATGGGATGCGAGCCGCTGCCATTCACAACCAAGCTGGGAGTCCTAGCTCCGAACTGTACATCTTTGAGGCCATTTGCGACAGGGTCATGGGCGAGGGGCTTCATTTGGGACCCAAGCTCCGGTACCAGGGCTACATTGTTGGAGCTGGCTTCGGTAGTGGAGCAACTCCCATTCGCAACAGTATCATGGACATCGGTCGTTGTGGCGGCATCGGCCTGCTTCGTCATGGGGTGGGCCTGTTCTTGGCCAAGAGGAGCGGCAGGTCGACGGGCTGAGGTGAGGGGCGCGTTTTCTTTCGAAGCAGTCGCTGCGATCTGTACGCAAAACAGTTCAAGTCAACACAAGCTCATGAGCGAGGGCCTGGTGACCCAGGTATCCGGATATGGAGTGCTCGAGCTTACCTTCGCAAATGATGGCCTTTGAAGGCCAGGGGAAACCTGTGTGGTCTCCATTATGGGGCCTAGGTAGTTGTTGTGTCTGCGGCGAGTCGTATGTGGGTTGTTGGCCAGGACGTTACTGCTTGCTCGAGCAGACGGTCTTGCAAAGCGAATCGAAGAACGTGGTCCCAGAAGGAGGGGATCAAAAGACAAGATCCGAAATCAAGCACACAACTGGATCGAGGCAGACATGCGGTACGAGAGGGAGGTTCCGTGAATCATTGTCGAGAGAACAAGGTCATGATCGCTCAGCGGGGTTCAATGGCAATACCGATGCCGGGTGCTGCTTCGCGCCAACGGCGGGTTGATCGCCTGGTGCTTCGCAAGCGAAGTAGGTTGTCTGCCCGCGACCGTCAGCAAGGATACCAGTGGGCGCGATACAGAATAATGCCAAGAGGGGACGAAAGAAAGAATGTGGGCGCACAAGAACTGGAACAAGGCGACCAGAAGAGGAGAGCTGAGGGAAGACACAGCTTGTCGCAGGAGGACGGAGTGCAGGTCGTGGACCAGGCCGCCCGAGCACAAACTCCGACAAGCTTAGGTGATGGGGGGGCAGAATAAAAAGAGCCGCTGTGACTTACCCTAAAGTGGTTGTCTCTCAGTTGGTCGCAGCAGTAATGAATGGTCTGTTCAAGATGGCACAATGAGAATGTATGTGTCGGTTGCGTATATGATGGATGATGGGGTCAAGCAGGCGCCATTCCCGTATGTTGCTGCAGCCGCAATGTCCCGTGGTACGGCAGGCTGAGGTTGCAGGCGACAGGCGACAGGCGAGGTCAGAATTTCTGGTGAGGACCGAGCAGTGGATGAAGATGGATGTCCCTCCGCACCTGGTTGGTGAGAGACGGTAGGACTGAGGGACCCAGCCCACCGCCAGCCTCATGCGGCTTAGCGTCGGTAGATTCTGTGGCGGTGCATGCTCGTGGGTCTCGTTGAGCCACAGAAGCCTGCCTCACCTATTGTCGAGGCAAGAACCAAGGCAAAAAATGGTGGCGCTACTGCCTGCCTGTATCCTCGCTCGACTTGAATCCGATGACATGAGAGAGGCCGACACAAATTGCACTCTCCCACACTACCAACCAAAAGTCACCTTGCTTGATACTCACCCACACTTGCCAACTGCCCGTTTTGAGGCTTCTTGAACACAGCAGACCTCACATCGGTCGACTCTCAGACGCAATTCATTCTCGTTCTCAAACGACACCTCCGACACCAGGCCACACAGCCGGCGGCGCGATAGATATTCACCATGTACAGACGCCCACCAGGACCACGTCCATCTACTCCCGCCAATGTTTGTTGCCAAAAATGCCTCAAACGAGATAAGTCACTATGTATCCTTCGCCTTGGGTCAAAAACTGACTCCTGTAGCACGACACTACTCTTACGAATGCAAAGAGCCAGCCCAAGCCAGACCTTATGTGCCTAGGCCGTCGCGGACACAGCAACTCCGTGATCCCAAGCTTCTCCCAAAACTGACTGAGGCAACCCCGAATGAGGCTGAGAACAAGTGAGCATCGTGAATCTCGCATGAATAAATGCCGAGGCTAACATCTGTGGCAGAAAAGGCATCGCAGATGCGGAGCTGGCCAAGAGAGAGGCTGAGCGGGAGCGTCAGCGGGCCCTTGAGGCACGCGATGCGGCCCCGGGTGATGATAAGCCTCGCCGTCGCGATCGCTCGGCGTCGATTGACTCGGTCTCCGCCATATCCACGGAGCGTTCAGCTTCACCGCCACCTCGGAGGCGATCGCCCTCCCCAGTAGCGTCCAGACTCAGGAATCGGTCTCGAGACGCTACGCTTGATCGCCGCCGTTCTCCGACTCCTGGAAGCGACAATGGACAGCATGCGCCACACCGTCAGAAGCCGGCCCAGCGCTCTAGGTCACAATCAGAGGCACGATCACAATCACCACCCAGGCACAGGAGAAGGTCGTTTTCCAGGGATAGCCGCTCACCTCCTGCGAGACAAGACCGCAGGTACCGCCAAAGGGACTCGGACCGGCCGGCTCCAAGTGAGCGGACGAGGCATAATCGTCGGTCTCCTTCAAACTCGCCTCCGCGAGTCCACCAGGGTGAGCGTAGGAGGTCACCAGTTCCTCGTTTAAGTCAGAATACGCGCATGGACGCGCAACACAGAGATGCACAGCCAAAGCAACAGCGTGTGCCTCAGGGAGCCCCGCGGGAGCGAAGCCTCAGCCCCTTCAGTCAAAGACTCGCCCTGACGAAAGCAATGAATGATGGGAGGTAGAGTAAGCAAAGACCAGAGGAGAGTCTTCGAGACCGATGTCAGTTATCACTCTAGGTTGAGCGCTTTTCTTCTATCTACTGAATAGAGCCCATGCGTGTCCCATTCATGTTATGGTAGTGCCGCTCGATGTTCCGTCAGTCTACTCGAGCCCCCGTCTCACCTTGCTCATACATGTATGTTCTGCAAATGTAAATGTTGTTCAACCAAAAACAAGTCGAAAAAGCAGAGCAGGAAATGAACATTGGGATAAATTAGGGCAATTCAGCGTTCGAGCTGTATAGCCAGTTAATCCGAGGTTTGTACAATCCCTTCGCCAAACAAGGCCCCTTATGGCGAAAGACAGGACGACTTGCCAAGGTATGGGATGGTTCAGTGTACCTTAGCCACATTATGCAATTGATCGTGGATGAGGTTCCTGAAATGTGGAATGCAATCAATGCTGGGAAACGATTCAAACACATTTGACGAGTTTCAATTGCTCGGATACTGGCCCTCAAGAGCTGTCAGGTAAGGGTATCATGATGTGTAGAATTCGTCCAGCCTCCAGGTCAGCCGTCCCATCCAGTCCCAAGATCACACGTCCGTTTCGTCAGCCTCCCTCTCCCTGCGCTCCTCTTCCTCCTCTTCTCGCTCTCGAACGCGCACACCTTCGACCAACGCGATGCCATCAATTCCCGTCGCATCGCCTTCCGCGCCCTCCACTCCGGCTTCTTTGGACTTGATTTCGGCTTTTTGTGCGTTTGCGATCCTCTCTCGTACCAGCTTGGCGATGGCGTTGTCTGTTCTCACATTGAGTATTTCCAACTTTTTGTCCAGATCCCTCTTCAGGTCCCAGTTCGGCTTTTTTGGTTGGAGTTTGAACAGGTCGATTCCCTTATCGTCAGTCGCGTCTTCGGCCGCTTTGCGCTTCACTTCTGCCTCGACCTCTGCTGCCTGCTCCTCCAGCGTCGGCTTGTCGAGGTCTTGTATCGGCGGTGCTTCGAAACCGAGCTTTGGTCCGCGGGTTTCGGGATCATAGTTGCGTCCGGACAGGTGCAATTTGGTGACGTCGGGTTCTTCTGGTGGTGCTGAAGAGCGTTCGGACTCTGGGGCGGCGACTTCGTCGATGGGCTGCTTCCTCTTCAGGTTCTTGAACTTGGCGAGTCGCGCTTTGCGGTCGTCGGCCGCCGCGCTGAGGCTGGTGTGCGAACTGGACATGATGTTGTGCTTTCCTCCCGCGCGATGAATCAGTCCTCCGTATCTGCTTGATTGACTTGCGAGCTCGATCGTATGGGCGCGAGCTGTCCGTGAAGCTGTGAATCGTTTCGTACTCGTTGCTTGCGACGGAATCAAAGGTGGTCGATGGTGGGGCTTGGATTTTCACCAGCCACGGCAGGGATCTTCATTTACCTAGGTACCTAGGTACCTCAGGTACCTTACCTACCTTAGCCCAAGCGCGTTGATCCATTTCAGACGCGGCTATAGGCCAGTGACGCTACAGGGGCTCGACCGGCGGGTTGAATGGTAACCTCTAATGCCATCGATAATTCAACATCGCCAAATTTTCTCCAAACCATCCGCCACGCGGCACCAAACGGCGACGACGCACCACTCACCATGTATTTTTAGCCGACTCCGATTATTCATTCATTGCCCATGATGCGGCCTGGATTCATTTGCAGATCCTGCCTTACCCGTCTGGCCCAAGACTTGGTGCCTCGGGCTCGCACTCCACCCTACAACGGTGTCTCTCAGGCCCAGCAAACTGTGTTCCAAGCTGCCAGTCATACAACGCCACGAGCAGTTTTCAGCCATCAACGGAGAGGAGTTGGAACATGGGCGGAGATCGCAGACGCCGAGCTGTTGCTAGAGGACGACCGAAGCACTCCTAGTGCGACGAGAGCCAGTCCTCGCCGAAGATCGTCTCAACAGACGGACTTGGCGACAGAACCAATTTCCAGTAGAAAGCTTCGTCACGACGCAAATGGATCTTCTGACCAGTTGCAAAAAGGCAGGGGGCGACCGACCAGGAAGCACCGACCTCAGAGACGCCACCCGATGTACGATCAAAATATCCAGAGACTGAACGAGTCAGAAGTCAAAGAATTTCTTGATTGGAAGAACAAGGTGCGGCATGGACTGCTGAAAAGGGTTCAAAGGGCGGGTTGGAAGCCCTCGCAGGACCGAATGATTCGCAAACTCAAATGGTTGCTGGAGCACGATACGGTCGAGTCCATGTCAGCAGCATGGGAGTCGCTAGATCTCGATCGACGAAAGCGCATCTGGCCCAACATAATTGGTTCGGCCTTGGTATCTTGTCCAGAAAAGGCCAAGATGGTCCTGGAATCCACGATGAAACCGCTCCCGCCCGGTTACGCTGTCCAGGATACGCTGAACTTCCTTGCCATCTGGCAGCATTCGCTACCCTCAAACGAAGCTGTAGCCCATTCCGAAGCTCTTGCCGATGCCGTCATGCGTTTCCTCCGACTGTACCGGCACCGTGATGACGCCCGGCTCAGTCTGCGACAGAACACATTCTTCCACATGATGACTCGACTAGGGGTCAACAAGCTGGAAGAGCTCTACACCTGCTTGGTAGATCATTCTGCGCCTCTCCATCCAAACACCCTGTTGCACTTTGCAGATCGGTTTGCGAAAGACGCGAAGCGTAAAGAACTGGCACTCCAAATCACCATCGCCGCCGTAGCAGCTGGCGGTGCCAATCTCGGCTCGCCCCAGTGGCTAAGCCTCTGTACTTCAATTCTTTCTCCTGCACCCGGAGAAGGAGATGATTCACGGATAGCCTCTGCAGTAGACGCTTTTGAGGAGCTGCTGCAGCACGGCCTCACCCCGAACCTCATCAACTACACTGCGCTTGTGCGTGCACTGTGTCTACAGGGTAACCTTGAGACGGCGTGGGATGTCGTTGGCATCATTCAGCGCCACAACATTGACCCTGATGTCGTCTTGCTATCGACCCTCATTGAAGGAGCGAAGCGGCATTTGGGGGCATTCGAGCATATTGACCGCGTCACCGAGCTCGCTGTCAAGCACAAGGCTTTTGATGCGCCGTTCTGGAACGGGATTTTCTGGACCATTTTTGGATCAGCAGAGGCAACCGCCGCGCGCATTACGCCGATCCCACATATTGTGCCAGCCTTCAAACCGATGCTGTACTTCTACTCCAAGATCTTCCACATCGAGCCCCTCCAGCATCTTATTCCTGTCAATCTGGCCGACCTGGCTGAGTCCTGTCGCCCGGAAATGTCAGAGCAGTGGCAGATGACCAGTCGCATATTCGCAGGCCTCGATGCTGTCGCAGCAGAAGTGACTGAAAAGCTTCACCCGACAGGTGCAACTCTCGGTATCATGTACATGGCCTACGTGCGCAGCTTGTCGCAGGCCTCCAGCGTGTTATCGGCGTACTCGTTCATCCGCCAGGTCGTCCGCAAGGGGGATCCTGTTGTCATGAGGTTCATCGAGGACAAGAAGACATTCTTGTACGACGTCATCATCAAGACTCTGAGCGCGCATCCGGGCATGCTGCGGGCCGCGCTCGATATTGTCGGCGACATGCTCAAAGCAAACTTCGACGACAAGGCACAGCCGACGGTCCACACAGACGATGTCGCGGGGAACGGCCTCAGGAGGAAGAAGGGCGGTCATCCCATTCCCAGCGAGTACACGTGGAACATTCTCCTGCGGGGTTTCATCGTGCAGAAGGAAGACGCGTCGAGCGAGCGCATCTTGCAAATGATGAAACAGCACGGCGTCAAACCCAACCTCGTCACCTGGAACACGATGCTCAGCGGCTACGCGCGTCTGCAAAACGTCAGCAAGGCCATCATGACCCTACAAAGAATGGAGGCAGACGGCCACGAGATGAACGAGTACACGATGCGGGCGTTTGCAAAACTCGCCCGGAAAGACGGCGCTCTGCAGAAGATTGAGGAGGCCATTGGCCGTAACCAGAAGCGGCGGGACGAATTTCCGCCTCGCGTCGACGAGGTGGCGTATCTGGAGGACTTTTGACGCCTCTAGCATCGGGGGCACCCTCGGGGCTGCCACGCACTTGACATGAGGGAACCAGCTCCTCAGATAATGTACCACTATTCCACTCATGGTTGCGTACAAATTCTCGTGAAACCTGAAGCCTGCCACGCTCTGCTTGGGCAGCCCCTTACTGACCACTTTTCCGTGCAAAAGCCTGACCACATGCGCGCATTCCGCGTCGGCCTGGCCTCACAATTCGAAGCGCCATCTCAACAAGAACTGTATTGGACGACTCAACGGCATCGTCCGTCCGACACGCACTCACCCCAGCAAAGAGGCCGCCGCCTCGGAAACACGAGGCCCATCCGCGACCTCGGCCAAGGACCGCTCGCCTGCACCATGTAACCCGTAGAAGGCCCGCGACGTGAAGCTAGTCCTGGCCATCGACCGTCCTGGCCGCCTCGTGTTCCCGGCCGACCACGCAGAGCAGAGGACTTGGCCGGCGAAATGTGGCGAACTGGCCTCCTCCCTTGCCGCACATTCGCCAACCACCAATTGTCTTGTGCGCGAGGTCAACAGGTCTGCAGGTCTTTGGCCCGAGCCAGTTGGAGTAACTGCTCAGCTTTCTTCCTCGCCACTTCGCAGCGGCGGGCCTCCATGCCCGCTTCGCTCAACGCTGCGATGTCGGCACTAGACTGTACAACGCCGTAGACAACGCCAGGCCACAGGGGGACATGACGCCCCACAGGAGTCGGCCATCACAAGGGCCTCGTCCAGTGTCACTCTCGAAGCAGCAGAGCCACCGGCAAGAGAGAGGGGCACGGTCAACAGGACCACGTGAGCCAGCTTCAGAACACATATACATTCGATTCTGTACGCAGAGCCAACCGACAGGCTGCCAGAGCCGGCGGGACTACACCGTGTAAAAGGCCACAATATCCTCTCTTCGACCCGATTGCTCACTGGTACCGCAGCGCACAGCGTTTATATCCAGGCCAACTAAACGTCTCCCAACTTCCTCCAGCCTTGTCTCTCATGTCCTCCAAAGACGCTGGCGAAATCGCTCCAAAATTAAAAACAAAAACAATGCTTTTTTCTTGATCGTACAAAATCATGCATTACAAGCTGGGTATCATGGCCAAAGCAGGTATAAGGAGAAAGCAGAAATGGAACCCTTGACACATCTATGCTGTGCTCTCGGGGTGGCATTGCATTATGATGAAATGCCACGAAGAACGCGAGCCGGATTGCCCACGACTATGGTGAAAGGGGGAACATCCTGAAAGAGACAAGTCAGCATGGACTGGTTGAGAGGTGTGTCTTGTCGGTATCGTTATCTTACCTTGGTGACAATAGAACCCGCGCCGACGGTGCTTCCTTTGCCAATCGTCCTGCCAGGAAGAATAATAGCGCCGCCACCAATCCAGCAGTCTTGCTCGATGGTAATGGCACGCCCAAGCTGTGGTCCCTTGCTGCCCATGCGCCTCTTGGGGTCAATGGGCAGCGTGGCGGTGTAAATACTGACATTCGGTCCGATGTGACAGTTGTCGCCAATCTTAACTTCGCACGTGTCAATGATGGTACAGTTGCGACCAACAATGGCATTCTGTCCGATTGTGATGTTGTAGCCGTAGTCACAGTTGAACGGCGCCTCAACGACAACATTCTCGCCAACGCGGCCAATGTTCGTCACCGGGGATGCCACCGAGGGCGAAATCTGGATAGGATCGCGCGGCTGCAGGATTTCGCGGAATAGACGGGCACGCTCGATGGGCGAGACGCCGTTGTTCGGATTCGTCGAGTTGTTGAACCGCCAGCATGCTGCGCTGCACCGCTCTCGCTCCAAAACGAGCTCCTTATCGAATGGATAATAGTGTCTGCCCGAAAGCATCTCTTCCTTCTGCGTCCTCTGTCTGCTGCCCGCATATTGCGTGTGGGACAAAGCCAGCTGAGCCGCAACCTGTGCATTGCTCGTGGAGGGTGGCGGGGCTGGGCTGTTGGCACGGGTCGGATGGAGAATGTTGATCTGGGGAAGAGTGTTGCCCGGATGAGGGGTTTCGGGCTCGCTCCGGCCCATGTCGTGCAAAGGTGGTACGCGCGGCGCCTGAAACTCCTTCCTCTCCGAGAAGCCACTCTGCTGCGAAGGGGCTTGGGCGCTAACAGGCGTTGGGAACACATTGGCCGGTGTGTATGGAAGGGCCGAAAGCTTGAGCTCCGGGCTTGCGACTGAGGCGCTGGGGATCGTCGAGGCAGTGGCCCTGTCATCATCGGTAAGGATGGGCCGTCCCTGGGGAGGATCAATTCGTAACGGCTGGCCTCGGCCATAGGGAGGAAGAGGATCCCGACGAGGCGTGACAGTTGGCTGGCTCCCATAAGGGTTCTGTTGCGGCATGCCATAAGCGCCTGGAGGTACGTAGCTGGGGTCTTTGGATTCCAGCGGAACGGCGGCAGCTTTGTTGTCTGGCTTCTGCCAGCCCGTACTCCTCTGTGGAGGGTAGCCTGCGCAGAGGAAGCCACCGCGGATGCAGTTGATGCCTGTTGCAAGGGGTCAGCAGGCGGCTATAGCCAGTTTGGTCACGGCGACTTACATTCGGGCTTCTGCTCGTCGCACTTCTTCTTGCGCTTACGACAGGTGAGACAGCCAGTTTTGGTGCGATTGCTGAAGTTTCGTTTGCGCTTCTTGGGATCTGACTGCAGAACGTGGTCGCGCGAGCCGCCAGGAGTGTAGGGTCCGTATACGCTCATGGACCGGTCATGGTCATCACCTTCTGGGCTGTTGCCGTAGTCGCTGTGGTTGTCCATCTGACCTGTCACCCTTCGTAGGGCATCGCCAATCTGCTCTTCCGTCTGGCCTTGGGTGGTTGAGGCCGAATGCTGGGTATCGTAGTAGCCTCTTTCGTCACGTCCTTCTCGGGAGTACCAGGGATCATTGGGATCTCGACTGTCTTCGGCATACTGACGGTGTTCGCGCTCACGTTGTGGCGTGCCATACGCTTCACGCGACTCTGGTGGGTGTGGTTGGGTTGCTGTGTCTGGGGTTCTCTCCTGGATAGGTTGCGACTGAGGCTCCCTCTCCCTGCGAGGCTCGGATGAGTCGGATCTTTTTCTCTTGTGAGAACCCTCAACATCTGGGTAGGACGCAGACTGAAAACTTGGCCTGTCGTGGGCAGGGGCAGGCCAAGCATCCCGTTGACTGCTGGCAACTTCGCTCGATGGGGGTTTAGGAGAAGCCTGGGAAGTGGATTGCGCAGTTGGCCGCTCTTCTGGAGGCGTCTTCCGAGACTCTGGCGCCGGCGGTTCTGTTGCCTTTGGCGACCCCCCATTCAGGGCCGTGAACGCAGACATGGTGTCTGGGCGAGGTGGACGCGATGGTGATATGTTTCCTGTGAATGGCAATCAAAATAAAAAATGGAAGCAATTGGTAGAATTTGGACGTGATGCGACGTATGAGACGCGACCGTCAGTGAGTTGATTACGCGCCGAGATGAGTGAGACGGCTTTTGCGCGTCACTGGTACTTCAGTCGAAGATTCGGGCCGAGAGGCAGGCAGCGAGTGGTCTTTGGCGAGCTGCTGCAACGTAGGGCCAGTGGTACAAGCTAGGAGCGGCAAACGGTGCTCGGCAAATGGCGCAGGTGGGAAAAGCTGCGAGAAACGAGATGACGATCGCGAGTCTAAAACGCGACGTAGCTGGATCGGCCTGGGTCAGTATCTGGGGAGGGTGGCCTTTGTTCCGATTCAAGGTTTTGCGCGCGTCGAGAAAGCGGGTGGGGTTCCGCGGCTTTTGAACGAAGGCCCTCGTCAAGCTGAAGTGGCTAGCTGCCGGCCAGCGACGTATTGCGACTTGCGACTAAACGTGCGCTGTCGCAACCCTGGTTGAGGCTGGACAAATGGCGTTCCAACACTGAGAGGCTGTGCTCCTTCACAATCGAGGAGGAGAGTTGCGATGCGGGGGGAGGGTGCGCTGGGGCAATGCCAGAGCGGATGTGCAATGGCAGCTGCGCACAAGGTCTGCCAAGCTGGACCTTTTGGGGACTGGCTCTGAAGACGATACACGCCCAGGATGGCCCGTCTGCTGTACGGCACCTGGCGTGCGGGCTTGCTGTTAAGACCGGAGAATGGTCGAGAGCCAGGGAAGGCGAATAGATGGAGGAGAGCTTGAACTTGGGTGGCTGACCTGCCGATGCTCCAGCGGCCTGTTCTTTATGCTTCTCCCTTTGGTTTCAGAGCGCGCCAGTCAAGTCGAGGCGAAGCCGATGGCAGCGCGTGTTTGTCGTGAGTGACTGAATAGGCGGGTTGAGAGAGCAGATGCCGAGAAGTTGAGGTGCGCAAGAAAGGGGGCGGGCGCGCTTGATGGGGAGAGGATCTTTTTGACGCGCGATTATCCTGCGCCTGTTTGCGAGGAGAGGGGGAATAGATGGATGCTGGGGAGGCTGTTTGCCGAAGAGGATCTGGACCGACGGGGCCGCGGGATGGCAAGGAAGGTGTGCAGCGTGCGTTTATCGACTCGTCCCAAGTCCCATGACGAAACCAGCTTTCGATTCGGGCAAGACTGGGCGTGTGCGTGCAACTGGGCGTGTGCGTGCAAACGTTGGTGCGTGTGTGTAAGTGCGTCAGCGAGAGAAGAGAAGGTGTTTGGCGTTTTGGTCTGGCCAGTCGTGGTCTCGATGAAAAGCAAACCCAAGCGATGCGAGGCCAGGTGAGGTGAGGTGAGGTAAGGAAGGTGAGGTACGATGGGATACGCTGCTGCGCAAGTGAGCGGGTGAGTGGGTAATATGAACGTCTGGGTGCGAGAGGTGGGCGTGGAGGAGCAGAGGGCGTGGGTTGAGAGATGCGCAGATGCAGATGGACATGGGCATGGAGATGGACATGGATGGACACGGGCATGGGCGTGGATGGGCGAGCCTGTCAATACTCATTCTGACGGTCCGTCATGGTCACAGTCAGTCACGACCGAACGGTCACAGTCGAGGCCGGACGGGCTCAAGCCAGAGGGCAGGGACTGGACTGGGACTGAGTGTACCGGACGCTAGCGAGCATAAGGTACACGCATGGCAAGTGCGGCAGCGGTGACGGTACGTAGGGTCAGGGCAGCCGGGCAGGCAGGACTTGAGCAGTCAAAGAGCGAGCCGACGTAAGATCAGAATGGGAGGCACAAGCAGCGAGCAAGCGGGCGAGGGAAGGAAAGGACGAGTGAGGACCCCCTCCCCCCCATGGCATGGGAAGGCGTAGGCGTATCACTGCGGCCCACGACCATGATCTTGGTGGTCGTGGATGATGGAAGCGGCACCGCCGTCGTGCGCGGGAAGATACAGGGGGTGTGGGAAGGGGAAGAGGGGGGCAGCAGGGGGGATGGGCTGCTCAAGGAAGTACATACCTTACGACCTCCTCCCGCTAACGGGATTCTCAGACGAAGTACGTACCTGTCTATCAAGCCCATCCCAACCCCCGTCTGGTCCCCTCGCTCCTTCTTCCTCGCCTTACCTCACTTGTCCAGTCCAGGTGCTGCTCACTGGCCGCGCCTGCCCACACGTAGTCGATTGTCGCTATCCGCTTCCGCTTCCGCGACCGCTACCGTTACCTGACTGCTCCTCTCCCCTCGTTCCATCCTTCCTCTCGCTCGTGGCCACTCACTGGGCAGAAAAGCGCGCCTTGGCAACATCAACATTGATCCGTTTCTGGCCAATTCAGCTCTCATTCTTTTCCTCTCGCGCGTGCGCTCGCCGTCGCTGAGACATATGCCAACAATGATACACATTGAGAAATCCCGCCACACGAGTCGTTGCTCACTCTCGCATCTGCCCAATTTGCCATTACGTGCCAAGCAACAATCGAAGGGCCGAGTACGACGTCTGTCTTCCCGAGGAGGACCCCTCTCTCCCGCGCATCCCGTCAAACCCACCCCGCGCGCGCGTGTCAGCGCAAGCGTCTCCAACGCCAGGCCATCTCAAGGTTCCATTCGGTCGCTGCTCTGCCAGCATGACTTTTGAGACGCGCTCGCCGATATGGCCATCATTTCACTGGTGGCTGGGCCGACCAGCTTGGTGAATGGTCCATGGGGGGATCAGCCAAGACATGAGGGTGTGGTCCCAGCCGTACCTTGTCAGTGGATTCGCCTGACATGGGCTGTGGGCGTGGGCGTCGTCCAGCCGACACGCCCCCCCTGTCGCCCCGTCGTGTACCTGGCAGCAGAGACGCTACCCGCCAGAATGAACACCCTCGAGTCGGTGTACAATGCAATGTGCTGTACCACCCAAGCAATCGAACCTGGCTATGACGGCCAACGCGCTAGCCTGCCTCATGACATTCGCCGTCGCAACTCCTGCCTCTCCTCCATTCGCTCTTTTTCTCTCGGTTGCATCTCGAGCTTCGGGGTAGACAATTTCCAATTCGACATACACCATTGTCTCGGCCCTGCCTGGCGGCGTGACCCTGCTTGCCTTACAGTTGCATTCGTCTCCGCGCGCAGTATTTTTGGCCCCCCCCCCGCCGCCGCCGCCGCTAGACGTGTGGAGCCCGGCCGACAAATCTCCAAATTTGGGGGCAGCAAACAAGCGACCCGACCGGCCGACCCGTAACGCAGAGCCGCCGTCGACTTTGTCCGAGCAGAAGGAGATCCTCAAGGTGCAACACGAATCGAGGGCGAACAGGAGGGCAAACATGAGAAGCGGCTGCTCTACCTGGACGCAGCAAGCCTATCTCTCGCCCCTGGTTTGTGTGGTCCCGCTCGCCCGACAGACTCGGCTCGGTGTGCCCTTGACAGCACACCTGCCTCGCTTCTGCTGCGCTTGTGCCACCTCAACAGTACATTGTTCGTCAATTCTCGCCTAATAAGACACCTGGTGCGCGGCAATCCCATGGCGTGTGACTTCGGCGTCGCCATCAAGCACCCGGTGGCAGCCTCTTGGTCACAAGAGCCTGCGGGGTGTCATTGAAAAGGAATGTTCAAAGCTGAGGGTCCAAAAGTCACCCAGCAAAGCGATGGCCCAGTACAGAATGGACGGCGGCCGGCGCAGCGGCGGGTCCCCCCCAGCAATCAACTTGATGCTGGCGTCTATGGCATTGAGGGTTCCGAGCTGGTAGTGGCTGGCACGGCCTCAGAGCCAATTGAATCTGACTGACAAGGGCTAAGGTGTGTCATGCAATCTGGCGCGGGAGCCTGGCTGTGTACCAAACACAGCGCGCCCTACTCTGGCCATGGGGCTTGTACCCGCGTTTAACAGTGCTCCGCTAACCCCAAAGTGTTGAGCTAACAGGCGCCTCGTATTTCATTTTCTCGCTGGCGTCCCTGACTTGCCGAAACCACAGCCGCCACTGGAAATGGCAACGCGGCAGTGCAGACGATCCCGCCCTCCATCAGGATACGACGAAACACTTTACATTCACGGGAGGAAAAATAAACTGCCAGGCGAATACCAGAAAACCCACGATGACCTTGTGGTGCTGAGATGACTTCTACCTCGGCCCCATTAAACTCTTGAGGTCAGATGTCGCTCGAGCAGGGGGCAAGAGGCGTACCAGTGTCATCACAACCTGCAGCGAATGTGGGTAGACTTTACCTCGAACGGACAACGAGTCACGGCGTAGGGCCTCCGTTCTCATCACCACAGGGCACTGGCACTACGACGTTGCCGGCACTTCGGGCGAATGCGTCGCAGTCCAGCTGCAGGACGCCAAACCTCCCACACCTCACCACTTCCAATCTTCGCCTGCCGCTGCACGACCTGGTCGCATGAAACGATTCGTACGCCAATATCCTGGCACGCTCCGCGTGCTGCCGCATGGGAAGCCGGCCATGATTATTTTTAGATGTGCGACCCTGATCGATCCGAACATGCTTTCGCTGGAGAAGCTCGATTTCCCCAGCTCAACTAGGCGAGCGGGACCAACCCAGGTCAATGTTGCCATTCACTACGGCCTGAACACTGGGTCCAAACCTCATCCGCCAAGATGGAAATCTGGTCATCTTGGTGAGTAAGGGTATGGGTATGAATGTGCCCAACGGTCTTCGGGGAGCGCGACAAACTCGAACAGGGTGTGCATAACCGCAGACTCCAAGAAAAAATAAATCCAGCACTTCAGCTCGTTGGGCGAATGCATCTGATCAGCCATGTTCGTAATCGTCTTGGCTTGGTAGAAAGAAGTTGGCTTCCCTCGAAACGTCCACGGCTGAACCGAAAGACGGTCGACAGGAACGATCGATCCTATTGGATCACTCATTGCGACTCTTGGCCAATGAGGAGGAGCAGAAGACCTAGTCGCTCGTCAACCATGGCCAAGCGCCGGGCGAGGCAGAGCGGCAAATTTCCCTTTTCCCTCTCCTTCTTGGTCCCTCCCCTCCTCATCGCCGCGACTATCTCAGTTCGTTGTCTACTATGCTGTGAAACGTGCTGAGAGGATTCAATCCCTAACAGCTGATCAAGCCTAGGTGGCTGTCATCCCTCCATACGGTTGACAGCAATGTGACGAAAGATGCATGCTTGCCGTAGCAAATGATGCGGCTGTCGTCAAATTCCCTGCACAAGTGCTGACTTGTCACGTCCGCCTTGCAGAGGTCCAGCCACCATTGGCGTGGCTTTGTGCTCCGACGAACGGTGGTGTGGTGAATGGTCAAGCTCGCGGCTCCTAGGTCCACTGCTACTTCATCATCCGAAACGGGCAGTCGACTCGCAGCCGCAGGCAGGCCCCGTGGATACCCGTGCCGGAAAGGACTTGGCTTGGGCAGAACAAAACTAATTAACGGGTAGGATGAACTCGGGGGCTCTGCTGCGGGTTTACGACGCTATCGTGCAATGTATGGCTGGTCGCCTCCGGTTGACACCTACGATCAGCACGTGAAAAAAAGCCTCGGTATCGGCGGCTTTGGCGGGTCAGCCAGGGGTGCTTGGGTTACCTTGCGCTGTAGCGTGACGGCATCTTGTGGCCAAGACGTGTGCCACCGGAAGTTGGCGCGCTGGTCTCCTCCGACTGCCCTTTTGCAAGGGCTCGTTTTCGTACAGCGTCGCAATGAGCGAATAGCTACTGCAACGGGATGGCACACTCGAGCCATAGTGGATCGGGGTCGCGCCAGCGCCAGCGCCAGTGCAAGCTCAAACGGCGTGAGAAGGCGACAATCTGAAGCGGTCGTCACGCCCAGGGGGGGTGGCGAACAGCGCCTATTAATCGTGGGGCAACTCGGCAGGCTCGTTTGCGCTTCGTTGGCTTCTCGTCTGGTAAGGTGAGGCCTGGCTTGTGCTTGTAAGAGACGTCGCCATTTGATCGACGCGTGGCTGCGGCACGGGTTGCTCGAACGCAAACGAATTTTCAGCCAGTCTCAGTGGAGGATCCTATCTCGCGTCGTTGGTCGCCCATCGGGTCATCAGGACAAAGAAACGCCGGGTGTGCTATTGTTGGCACCCATCCATCACGCAGACCAGGGCGGGGATAAGGCTCGTTGGAGCAGACGAAGGCCAAGAGGCTGGCGGCCAGGCTGTCCGATCTTGCATATTGATACGTTCAAACAAGAGTTCAACAATATGGATCGTCGCATGCGAGGCCTAAGGCCGGCCCGTCTATAACTGCTTTTCTTTTGGTAGAACCAGTAGTGGTAGAAGTGGATCATGTGTCGTTTGGGTGAGGGGTCTGCGTGTGCAAAATCGTCAAAAGAGGGCCCGACGACACTGATGGGTTTCGACGAGGCATTTGCAGAGCGCGCGCCGTGCAGTAGAAGGGGGATCGTCTACCGACCACTCATTTGGGGGAGGCCTGATGGGCCTACGAAAGAGCCAGCATGTCTCATGGCCATGAGAAGATGACGGAACACGAAGCATTTGACAAGCGTCGCAGGCGTTGGACGTGCTTGAGTCGGCCGTCGCAAAGACACAGTCAACAAGGTCATCCACGAGGGCGCCAAAGTGAAGGATCCAGGATGGCCATGCCTTCCTGGCTGACTGTGCTGCCAAGTTGACAAAAGACATCCTTCCATCCCCATCACTCGACCCGGCTGGGCGCGTCCAACTACAATGAGCCCAAGCTGTGGAGTCTCTGGTGGCCGTTGTATCAGAACTGCAGGAGATTCATGTAAGCATGTTGGCTGTCTCGGTTCAATCAATCACTCATGCGCTGGCCAAGCTTCGTGGTTCCTTTCCTGGTCGCGGGTCACGCCACAACCCCAAACCTCGGCGACTGTCGACTCCAACAGTTGAATCCATATGTATTGTTACGACACTCGATGGAAGCCCTTGGTTGTTTGGAAGAACCTTGGATCAGTATCTGTTCTGGAGTTGAGTCCATTGACTGGACTGATTGGCCTTGGTTCTCCCTCAACCAATGATCCGCTTGCAATACCCTTAGACGCCCGTTAAGCGCCGACCGAAGCCCTGCGGAACGACGGTTCGTTCCACGACATGCGTTCGACCCCTTTCTTCTCGAACACTTCTTCTAAGCTGACTCTACCCAGATAATTCAGACCCGAGAGCCAGATTGCGTACCATTGCATGTCCAGCGCCTACATCCCTATTAATAACTCCCGTGCCAGGGGGGTATGACGGGATTGAACAAGATCTTGACCCGGGAGGCGGCCCTTTCCAGGCGCCGAGCTCGAACTTCCATGCAAGGCACGCAACCTCAAGGGTCCAACATGGCGACATCCCTGGTCCGTAGGGCAGTCATACGGCGTGGCATGCCCGCCGACACAAGGTACACATCGTGCTGGGCGTTACGCTGAGGTTAGACGATGCACATGGGCGCTCTCGAACACCAACCATATCGACGGCCATCCACCGTTCTACGACAAGTAGACGGATCCGGCACCGTTGACGCCATCCTCGACGCGCCCTGACTGTCTCTCACCACCACGAGGCGGCTCCGTATCGCGCCCATGAACCCCTTAATCTAGATCGGACTCTTGGTTCACGGCCGACCAACCCCTGACATCATCCTCATCTGCCGCTCGAGGCAACATGATGTCCCCCGTCCGGCATGTCTACCGCGGCGCGTGGAGGTCGTCATGAATGCACACGCCCTTCCACACATCACACCTCCCCCTGGAGAGGACCCTTGGTTTCTACATGCCGAGCTACCAAGGAAGTGACGCCCTCCTCCCGCGGATGTGGGTGCGATCCCTGAGCCGGGCCCGCCTTGACGTGCTCTCTGTGATGTTTCTTCCCGATCTCCCGGGGCAAGGAAACGCCGGCATGGTTATTATTAGACCACGGCCGTCCATATGGTTTCTATATTTGGGAATCGGCACTGCAGCTGCAGCCGCCGATAAAGCCCCATGCTTAACGAGACGTCATCTCGTCTCCTCCAATATCAACCTCCTGGCCTCTCCCCTGTGAAGTCTCTCCCCCCGAACCCCCGAGTCCAGGCAGACCATTTCTGCGTCTTTTACATGTACATGTGAGACCTTTTTTTTCTATTTCTCATAATAGACTCGGCGATCGCGAACGGCTGGTTGTACCTCGTCTGGCGATATCTTCGGATCCCCTCCCCCCCGCTGCTACCCCTGGTCCGAGGCGGGCCCAAAGCCCTCATGAAGGCCCTCATTCTCGACCCCACCATTAAATTAACGTGGGCGATTGGTTTAGTGGTATAACGTCTGCTTAGCATCTGGAAATCGAGAGTCCCTCGGTTGAGCGGAATCGAAAGTTGCCTGCTGAAGGTCCCGCGTTCGATTCGCGGATTGTCCACTGTCGCGTGCGAGAAGTCGTACGATAACTTTTGCCGGTTGGGTCTTGTGATGTTCAACTCGGAATGCCGCCATTTTTAGTAGCAAGTTGACATGGGTACTGACAGATCACAAGTTGGAAGCGGCACACTCGGCGGGATAATCGTGTCCTTACTTCATTGTTGACCGACCTGGCTGTCGTGACCACCAGCAACCAACCGTCCCGAATGCTACGAGCTCGGAATCAATGTAACCGCGTTCCCGTCCCCCCTCCCCTCCAACGCCGTGAAGCCGTAAAGGCTGAAAGCATCCATCGCTAGTCTTGAATTAATTGTACAGTTGTTTGTTCGCACCGCAGATGGTGTGTTTTGTCCGTGACGGCAAAGTGACTCGCAGGCCAGATGTTCCCCCGCTTGCCCAGCAACCGTTCAACTTGTTTACTTCTTCAACCTCTTGGCGCTCTTGTCACTAACACCGCTCAAGACGCTGGCGCTCCGTTTATGGGGACCGCTGCTGCTCGGAGGCCTCGCCGCCTTGGCCGGCGAGGCTTTTTCCTCGTTCGTCTCGACAGAGGCAGCGCCAGCAGCGGCCGGTTCATCCGTGGCCGCGTCCTCCTTGCGGTCAGCGTTCTTGTTCGCCTTGGCAGGCTCGTCGTCGTCGTCGTCGTCGTCCGGCTGCTCGTCGTCCGGCTGCTCGTCGTCCTTTGCCTTGTCGCCCTTGGCTGCCTCGGCTGCACTCCCTTCGGCAGCGTTTTCGCCCTTGGCTTCCTTAGCCTGCTGCTCCTTGTCCTCTTCCTTGTCCTTGTCCTTGTCTTTGGGCTCGCGCTGCGCCTTTTTGGCGAGCTCAATCTTGATCTCGGCGTCAATCTTATCTGTGACCTTGCGGGCGTCGAGCAGGCTGTTGATGGCGCCGAGCAGTTGCTCAAACTGGGCCGTGACGGCGGCCGTGGGCATGACGAGGCGCTGCGGAATGTCGAGCTCGTTGAGGGCGTTGGCGATGCGGATCTGCTGCTGGCCCGACTTGTTGGTGAAGAGCTTGTTGATCTTCTCGTAGCGGAACGTCGGGCCCGCCTGCAGGCGGTCGTGGTGGGAGACGCCGTAGATGAACTTTTCGGCCTCGGAGAGCTTGCGTCGTTCGTGCGGCGTCTGCGCGCCCTTCTTGCCGGCGCCTCCCTTTTCGGGTCGTCGGCGCCTGCGCCCCGCTGCCGATCGAGCCCCGGTGGCCGCCTGCCGCCGAGACGGCGATGCTCTCGCGTCTGTTGCCCGAGGCTTCGGCTGCTGCCGCTGCGCCGGCGGCGGCGGCGGCACCAGCAGCAGCAGCTCCGGCACCCGCCTGCTGCTGGCCTGGGGCGCTGGGGCTGACGCCGTCGGCGCCCATGAGGGACTTGCGCTTCTTGTTCTTGTCGACGGCCATCATGTTCTGCAGCAGCGTCTGGAGCCCCGTGCTCGACTTGAAGGCGTTGATGTCCTGGTCGGTGTGCGGGTAGTCGAGGCGGTTGTAGAGCTCGCGGCGCTCCTCGTTGAAGACGGAGCTCCGGGCGAGGATGCGCTTGATCTCGACGAGCAGCGACTCCTCCTCGTTGGCCTCCTCCTTGGTGCGGCTGAGACCGTTGACGGCGAACTCCTTGCGGACGCGCTCCTGCTGGGGGTTAAAGTTGAGCATCGTCTCGTGCAGGGCAAACTCTTCTTTCGTCATGTACTGGACGGGGTCTGGGCGCTCATCATCTTGGCGGCGATTTCGTAGTAGCGGGCCTTGAGGGCCTCCATCGTCCTCGGCGTGGGCACGGGGATGATGGCCTTACTCTCGTCCCCGTCGGCCGAGGCCTCGCCGTTGATGGCCTCGGGCGCGTAGTCGTAGCGGTCCCAGATGACGGGCCAGCGCAGGTCAAACTCCCTGACGAGCCCCATGAGGTAGTCCGTCTCGTCCTTGGTCCAGTCGGCGCTCACGAGGTTGCTCTGGTACTGGTCCGGGCTGTACTGCGGCACGTCGACGTGGACGTTGTACTTGGCGAACGCCGAGTCCTCCAGCACCTGCTCCCGCTCTCGCGCCTGCGCCTTGGGCTCGGCCGGCGCCGCGGCGTCTTCCTGTGCTTGCTGCGCGGCGCCTGGCCGGGCCGCATCGTCGTCTGTTTTCCTCCGCCAGTGGCGCAGGACGAAAGCGCCGTCGTCGCCGCGCGACGAGTTCTGAAAGGCGCGCAGCTCCCACCGCGCGGCGGGCTTCCTGACGGCGATGCGTCGCTTCTTGAAGACGGAGACCTCGGGCACGATGGCGATGGGGTTGTCGCCGCCGAGGTTCTGCACTTCGCGCGCGAGGCCCTTGAGGTTCGGTCGTGATGCGGCTGTCTTGAGCTTCTTTGCTGGCCGGGGCCCGGCGTGCGCGTCGAGGTTGAGGACGTCGCGGAGGTCGCTGGACGCCATTGTGAGGAAGAGAGAGAGAGAGCGAGAAAAGTGTCGATGATGGAGTGGGGTCGATGGTCGGATCAGGGTCTGTTGCCGCCCCAAGGTGAGCCCATCGATTGCCAGTGATGTGTTCGTGTTCGTTTCGTGCAGGTTGGTCGATGGATTTCGATGGGAGGTGCGGATGGTGGATGAGGGTGGTGGATGGAATTGGCGATGGAATTGGTGATGGATGTGATGGCTCGAAAATTGACGACGCGCAGTGACCTGGCTGGCTCCTGCGTCGTCGTGAATCGAGGTATCCCTCCACTGGGGCGTGAACCTAGGCAGCTCCTTCAGCCACGGTTTTGCCGGGTCGCTCGTGGCGTCTACGTACTGCCCGGAACAGCGCCTCTTCAATGGCAATACTTCTATTTCGTACTCGATACCCCAAATTGTATCCTGTGTATACCTATTGACTACCTGCTGTATGAGTTCAATCGATAGTATGATGGGTACAAGCCGACAGAAATCGGCCACCTCGAGCAGACGATGTCAGGTCCGTCTTGGCCACGACTTCCTCTCATACGGCAGCATGCCAGAGTGGTTAATGGGTGGGATTTGAATCAGCTATTGTTCCCCATCCCATGGGTTCGCCCGCGCAGGTTCGAACCCTGCTGCTGTCGACAGCGTCCGGTAGTGAGCCGGACCTGCCTTTTTGTCCTTTCTTCTGATCTTGGTTGGCAGCGTGGGTCAGGATGGTTGTCTTCTGTTTTGATGGAACGGTGGGTAGTGCTAAGCATCCATGTGCATCGTATCGTGTGTCACGTCTGAGGAGCCCCTTCCTAGGGTATACCAAGTAAATTCTCAACGAGTAACCGTGTGCCATCAGCCATCCCTATTCGATTGAATAGCACTGATTTACCGGGTGAACGTGTGGGTAGCCAATCGATGATTCCGGGCAGTTCAGGACAACAATACCAAGCACGTTCGCTGGAAGCCATGGTTTACCGGACTTCTCTCCTCCAGCAGAGCAGGCTGCTCCCTAGACCTTCCATTGATGCTGGAGAGAATTAATAAGTGGCCAATGTCGTCAGACAAACATGAGGTCCAATGGAGAAGCGAAGCACAAGGAGAATGACTGCAGGCCATGGAATGGGGTGACTTTTGCTGTCGTTGCAAGTCGAGTTCCCTGACGAGGGAAACATAACTGCCCGATCATCGGATGCATCTCATTGAGCACGAGTACCAACCATCGCAGGCTATCTCGAAGACGAGACAGCTGCAAACAAGAGATGCCAGCTGGCTACCATGATGACCAAGAGTGGGGTAGCAGGTGGCCCCACCCGCCCGCCGGCACCGGTCAAGCTGCCGGAGTCATCGACTCGACCTCTCTACAGTACTACCGACGAGGGAAGGTACCTACAGTAAGGTACTTGCAGCATCAAGCTTCCCGCATCTCTACCCTCGACCACGACTATGCGGCACTCCATGCCACCCTCTCCCGGTCACAGCAGCTATCCTTAGACCTTCGAAGACAACATCTTGTTCTGGCGACGAAAGCTTCCACCCGTCCGCCGCCCCTCTCGCATGGCATCGCCAGCATGCTCACCATCGCGTTGCCCAAGGCTGGCAGACGATGCAGACTGAGTAGTACCCTCGCCTCGCCTACGACGAAAACAACCACCACGACCCCACGAACAACACCACAATGCAGGCACATCAACAATTCGGCCTGGAGAGCCGTCTCCGTTCTCGACGAGTGAGTCCCCCCGCTACGCCCCCAATCCACGCGCTGCTCGGCTGGTCACATGCTAACGTGCGCGCCCCCTCCTCCTCCAGATGGGTAGCTCGTGAGGCCCGACCCATTAGTCTGCGGCAGCTCATGGTCTTTGGGCGCTCTCTGACCGAAGCTCGACTCTTGAGCTCGGCCAACTATGTGCGGACGGAACTGCCCACTCGGTATGCGAACCCAACAGCTCTCCATCCCCCTCCTCCACCACCGCCGCCGTGGCGTCACTGACATGCCCGCCCGCACAGCATCGCCCACCGCATCCGCGACATGCAGCAGCTGCCCTATGGCGTCGTCACGAACCCGCACATCAGCGACGTCTACGAGCTCTACCACAACGCCTTCGACACGTTCCGCAAGGTCAAGGAGGTCAAGACGCTCGAGGAGAACGACCACCTGTGCAGCATTATCGGCAAGATGCTCAAGACGCATCTGACTGTCATTCCCAAGCTGGCCATGGGCATATTAGAGAGCAACGGCCACATAGATCCCGCCGTGCTCGACCATTTCATGAACACAATCTTGCGATCGGTACGTCTGCCCTGTTCAGACTGACATGCAGGCAGGCAGGCAGGCAGACAGACAGACAGACCACTGACCGGTACCCCTCCCCACAGAGAATCTCGAGGCGCGTCATTGCAGAGCAGCACCTCGCGCTGACCGAGACGTTCGGCGCCGACTGGTTCTCGCCGGGCGCCAAGCTGCACGAGTCGGACTTTATCGGCGAGGTCTTCATCAAGTGCGTGGCCAGGGACGTCGTGGAACGGTGCTCGAGCGCAGTCGAGAAGCTCGCGCGCTCGACCTACGGACCGGACGTGCGCGTGCCCGAGATCAAGATCAACGGCCACCTCGACGCCAGCTTCCCCTTTATCCTCAGCCACATTGAGTACATCATCGGCGAGCTCCTGCGCAACGCGGTCCAGGCCGTCATCGAGCGGCAGCAGCGCCTCGCCACCGAGGGCGGGCTCGACGCCGCCGCCGCCCAGCCGCCGCCGATCGAGGTGACCATCTGCGAGGCCCAGCAGCACGTCATGATCCGCATCTCGGACCAGGGCGGCGGCATCCCCACCAACGAGCTCCCCTACCTCTGGTCCTTCAGCAGCGGGCCCCAGAGCCGCCGCCGGCTCGAGAACCTGCGCCGCGTCCCCAAGCTCGCCGCCACCATGCAGGAGCTGCACGTCTCGGACGAGCTCGGCCGCGCCGACCTCAAGACGCCGAGCTACGAGAGCTCCCTCGCCTCCCTCACCGGCCGCCCGCCCAACCTCCGCCTCGGCATCGGCCTGCCCCTGAGCCGCGTCTACGCCGAGTACTGGGCCGGCGGCCTCGAGCTGCACAGCCTCTGGGGCTACGGCGTCGACGCCTTTTTGCAAATCTCCAAGCTCGGCAACAAGAACGAGCAGCTGACGACGAGGGCGTCCATGGACGCGATATGAGTCTTGGGGTTGTGTGCCAGGCGGAATGTGTTTACCATGCGGAGGGCATCGGTGTCAGCAGCATTTGTTTTACACGAGGTTTTGAGCAATGGAGGAACAGGACGTCAGGGAAGACGCAAGGGGCTCAGCGAATTGATAGCATCGGTTTTATGAATTTTACCCACTGGATTTTTCTCCTTCTCACTTTTGCAATGTGCACACACACACACACACTGCCTTCATACAACATGCACATGAGACGATGGTGTGGCGTTTCTTGGTATCATGAACAGGTGAGCTATTACATCGTACGTAGCCTCAAGTACTAAAAGGCGGCCGACTAAGTTTGGCATAACAAAAAAAGGGGGGGTAGTAGCTGCAATGGGAAACAGAGGACGGACGCATGTTGAGAAAAATCGGGAAACGCCAGCCTGCCTCGCCCTCTCGCTCGCAGAGGTGCTAGAAGACCTCTTGGGTCATGGGGGGGAAGGAGCATGCGCAGAACTTCATACATGCAGCACTCTCTCTCCGCACCCCCCAACCCTTCCCGCCCTACGGGAACAGAAAAGAACTTTTCCGACCGCCAGAGGAGCAAGCAAGTAAGCAAGCAGGCAGATCCGTGAGCACGTTGGAGAAGCATCGAGCTTTTCGGTCGTTGTCCACTCCAAACCATGATACGGGAACCGCCCAGCGACGAGAGAGACGTGTACAGTTCCGCGGAACCAGCCTTGACACGGGACGCTTAACGGCGGCCGTGGCTGCGGATGGCGCCGGTGCCCTGCATGGCCTCGAGCTCCGTCTCGAGCTGCTTGATCTGGGCGTGTGTCTGCTCGAGGTCCTTGTTGAGGCGGTCGCGCTCGGCGATGAGCTTCTGCTCCCACTGGCGGTAGCGCTGATCCTCTATCTTGACCTGCCCGGTGAAGTGTGTGCACAGCGCCTCCTCCTCCTCCTTGGACTAGGGGTTGTCGAGCTTGCGAGGGAGGACCTCGCCGAACTTGCGCATCTCCATCTGCTGGGTGCGGTAGGCCTCGTAGTGCAGCTCCTCGGTGGTGTGGATGAGGTCGAGCATGTGGGTGCGGATGAGGATGGAGCGCAGCTTCTTGAAGTCGCAGTGGTCCTCGTTCTCCACCTCGGCGACACCCCATGAGTACTGGCGACCCTTGACGATGCGGCCGTCGCCCGTCTTGACGTCCTTCTCGGAGCCAATGACGGCAAAGGGCATGGCGGCCATGAGGCTGCGCGCGTGCTGGGCGGCGGCCTCGTCATCCTCCTCGATCGGCGGCTGGTAGATCTTGATGTACTGGGCCTCAATGACGGCTTGGATCTGGACAAGGGCTCTCTGTTAGCGGGTGCTCACCGCTCCATGTGCGGACGGACCAAAAAAAAAATAAGCGTACCCTTTGCTTGCAACGGGCGAGGTCAGGGGGGGTGAGGGTGTCTGCCTTGGCAATGACGGGGATGAGGTTGACTCTGGAGCACATCGTCTTCATGACGTGAATGTCGAGGGGCTGGTGGGTGTGACCGGAGGGACGAATCAAGTACAGGCAGGCCGGGACACGGTGATCGATCTTGTCCTGAGGGCGGGGCTGCTGCTCCTGAAGCTTGTAGGGCTCGTGCTGGTCGTCGAGGAACTCGATGATGGGCATCCAGGAGTCCCTGTTGTTGACGTAGTCGCCGAAGCCGGGGGTATCGATGACGGTCAGGCGAACTGTGCAGGTCAGCCTCTGGTCATCTCCTGTCATGGACTGAAAGGGGAAGTGTCAGGCCTACCCTTGAAGAACTTCTCCTCGAGCTCGGCCTTGGTGATCTCAATCTCGACCGTCTTGTCGACCTGCTTCTGGTGTCGTCGCTTGTGGTCGGCATAGTTCTTGATGGTCGTGGAGAACAGCGTGTTGATGAAGGTGGTCTTTCCGAGGCCAGACTCGCCAGCAACCTGTTGGCATCATGTCAGCATGCTGGTTTGATCAAGACAGACGTCTGGTTGCACAGAGAGGGACGGACCATGATGGTGAAGCCAGCTCCCCTCTTGGCGACAATCTTGTGACGCTGGTTAGGGAGGTTGGCAATGCCAATCGGTGAGGCGCTCTCGGCGGCGGTGGGAGGAGCCATCTTGAATGTGTGTAGATGGTAATCCGTCACAGAGTCAATGGCGGTTTTCTTGAAAGGGAATCGACGCGAGCTTGAGTGGACGATGCACACAAATGGGTCGAGGTCAAGGTCGAGGTTGGTCAGGCTCTTGGGGGGTTTATCGAAGGTCGAGAAGTATGGGTTGACCGTTGGACGGGGGTCGGGCCAAAGATGCTGAGCTGTGCTCGTGCTTTCAGAATCAGGGGGAAACTGCCCGCCAAATTTCCCTGCCGGCTGCTGGGGAGACAAGCGAAAAGGGAATGAGGAGTCCCCTTTTTCTTGCCCAATAAGGGAGCCGTCCCTGGATCCTGAGCAAGACGCCGCCTTTCCCTCTTGAGCGTAGCGCACCCGGTGGGTCGCAAGGAGCTCTGGAAGAATTATCCACCGGACCCCCGCCAAAAGTTTTCTTATCGATAAGCATTTTCTCGATCGGAGGCAGGACCCAGGAGCCCAGCAGAGAAATGCGACGACGACCACGATTCCCAGACGTCAGTGAAGCGGCGCCCAGGCAATCATGAAGACCGACTTTAAGGTAAGACCTCGTCCCTTGCCTTCGAGACTCACCGCTGACTGACCGCGACAGTTCTCCAACTTGCTCGGTACGGTGTACTGCCAGGGCAACCTGCTCTACAGTCCCGACGGCACCCAGCTCTTCTCGCCCGTCGGCAACAGAGTGACCGTCTTTGACCTGGTCAAGTACGGCCCTCGTCACTCCTGTAGCGCTTGATAAGATCACACAGCTGACACCCCTCTCCTCGCAGCAACAAGTCGCACACGCTTCCCTTTGCCCACCGCAAGAACATCGCCCGCATCGGCCTCACGCCGCGGGGCAACCTCCTGCTCTCCGTCGACGAGGACGGCCACGCCATCCTGACCAATGTCCAGCGCCGAATAGCGACCTACCACTTCTCCTTCCGCGGCAAGGTCACGGCCCTCGCCTTTGCGCCCTCGGGCCGCCACTTCGCCGTCGGCCTCGGCCGCAAGATCGAGGTCTGGCACGTCCCCTCGACGCCCGACTCGAACGCCGCCGGCGAGCTCGAGTTTGCGCCCTTTGTCAAGCACCACACCCACACACAACACTTTGACGATGTCCGGCATATCGAGTGGTCCAGCGACTCGCGCTTCTTCCTGAGCGCGTCCAAGGACATGACGGCGAGGATATGGAGTCTCGACCCCGAGGACGGCTTCGTGCCCACCGTGCTCTCGGGCCATAAGCAGGCCGTCGTCGGCGCCTGGTTTTCCGAGAACCAGGAGACCATCTACACAGTCAGCAAGGACGGCGCCGTCTTTGACTGGCAATACGTCGGCAGACCGAGGCGGCAGGAGGATGCCGACGATGACGACAACGACGACGAGATGGCGGTGGACGACAAGGAGGCCGATATGCGGTGGAGGATCGTCAACAGGCACTACTTTCACCAAAACGACGCCAACGTGCGGTGCGCGGCGTTCCACCCGGAATCCAACCTCCTCGTGGCCGGCTTCTCCAACGGCATCTTCGGCCTCTACGAGATGCCCGACTTCAACCAGATCCACACGCTCAACATTTCCCAAAACGAAATCGACTTTGTCACGATCAACAAGAGCGGCGAGTGGCTGGCCTTTGGCGCCTCCAAGCTCGGCCAGCTCCTCGTGTGGGAGTGGCAGTCCGAGTCGTACATCCTCAAGCAGCAGGGCCACTTTGACTCGATGAACTCGCTCGTCTACTCGCCCGACGGCCAGCGCATCGTGACCATTGCCGACGACGGCAAGATCAAGGTGTGGGACGTCGAGTCGGGCTTCTGCATCGTCACGTTCACCGAGCACACGAGCGGCGTGACGGCGTGCGAGTTTGCCAAGAAGGGCAACGTCCTCTTCACGGCCAGTCTCGACGGCTCCATCCGCGCCTGGGACCTCATCCGCTACCGCAACTTCCGCACCTTTACGGCGCCCACGAGACTGTCCTTTTCCTGCATGGCCGTCGACCCCAGCGGCGAGGTCGTCGCCGCCGGCTCGCTCGACTCGTTCGACGTGCACATCTGGTCCGTCCAGACGGGCCAGCTGCTCGACCAGATGTCCGGCCACGAGGGCCCCGTGTCGGCCCTCGCCTTTACGCCCAACGGCGACTCGCTCATCTCCGGCAGCTGGGACCGCACGGCGCGCATCTGGTCCATCTTCAACCGCACCCAGACGAGCGAGCCGCTGCAGCTGCAGGCCGACGTGCTCGACATTGCCGTCCGCCCAGACTCGCTGCAGCTCGCCGTCTCGACGCTCGACGGCCAGCTGACCTTCTGGTCCGTCACGGACGCCGAGCAGGTCGCCGGCGTCGACGGCCGGCGCGACGTCTCGGGCGGCCGCAAGGCCACGGACCGCCGCACCGCCGCCAACGTCGCCGGCACAAAGGCCTTCAACAAGATCCGCTACAGCACCGACGGCTCGTGCGTGCTCGCCGGCGGCAACAGCAAGTACATCTGCCTCTACTCGGTGCACACCATGGTGCTCCTCAAAAGTTCACCGTCAGCGTCAACCTCTCCCTGTCCGGCACGCAGGAGTTCCTCAACAGCAGGCTCCTCACCGAGGGCGGGCCCGAGGGCGAGCTCGACTCCCAGGGCGAGGCCTCGGACCGCGACGACCGCCGCGACAAGTCCCTGCCCGGCGCCCGCCGCGGCGGCGACCCGTCCGCGCGCCGTCGCGCCCCGAGGTCCGCGCCACCGGCGTCGCCTTCTCGCCCGCCGGCAACGCCTTCTGCGCCGCCTCGACCGAGGGCCTCCTCGTCTACAGCCTCGACGACGTCCTGGCCTTTGACCCCTTTGACCTGGCCATGGAGATCACGCCGGCGTCGACCCTCGCCGTCCTCGACGACAGGGACTACCTCAAGGCGCTCGTCATGGCCTTCCGTCTCAACGAGGCCAACCTCATCAAGCGCGTCTTCCTCGGCGTGCCGCACGCCGACATTCCCCTCGTCGTCGGCGGTCTGCCGATCGTGTACGTCCCGCGCCTCGTGCGTTTCGTGGCCGCGCAGACCGAGGAGACGCCACACATGGAGTTCTGCCTGCTGTGGATCAAGGCCCTCGTCGACAAGCACGGCACGTGGCTGACGCAGAACCGCGCCAAGGTCGACGTCGAGCTGCGTGTCGTCTCACGAGCCGTCTCGCGCATGCGTGATGAGATTCGCAGGCTGGCCGACGACAACGTCTACATGGTGGACTATCTGCTGGGACAGGCCAAGGGGCCCGTGGGCGAAGGACAGCTGGCATTGGAGGCGGCACCGAAAAGAGCAAGGCCATCACGGCAGCAGTGGCGGCGGAAGGCTCAGACGATGGATCGGATGAGGACGGTTGGATTGGGCTAGACTAAGACGGCAACTAATAACCCCGTGTACAATTTCCCATGGTGAATCTCACAACCGGTTGGGGACATCCTGTATGTTGTTAGACTTATTTGTAGAGCATGAATTTGTTTGATACGTACCTCCCAGCTTTCGTCGAAGCCCGCGGCGCGCACCCATCGACCGCCTTCCTCTTCACCGCCCTCTGTGCCATCCAGGAGCGTGTAGTGCATTTTGAGCCAAACATCATCACTCTTTACCTTCTTCCAGGGCCGATCGGCATACGGCTCGCACAGCTCCCGACACACCGCGAGGGAACGAGCGACCTTGACAGTATGGCCGTCATCGTCGATGGCGTGGAAGCGCGGCAGCAGGTCTTCAGGTCGCGCCACGAGTGCCTTTCCACGGTCGAGATCCTTGGGTCTGTATGCCGCTATGGCATCAAAGCGGATCTCGGGGGTGCCCCTGGCGGCATTCTGCACGAGGTCCAGGCGGATTTTGTACTCGAGGATGCGCACCTTGTCCTCGACTGAGATCCAGTCGGTCTTATTCAACGCGACAAAGAAGGGAGCCGAGTTCGTGTGGTGGCTGTAAAACGTTAGTTCGTCCTTCTCTTTTGGATGAACGGCCATCGGGTTGCTACTCACATGAGGAAGAAGTCCCATTTCGCATCCTTGCCCTTCCTCAGCGCTGCGCCAGCGGCAACCCAAAACGTAGTCTCGAACATTTCAGCCGTCCTCTCACCAAGCTCGTCAGTCTTGATCTTGACCCGCTTCGCAATCGCCTTCATCTCTTCCGGTGCTCTGATGAGCACGCCATCATAGACCTTGTTGTCGTCCCCAGGCCTCGCGGCGTTCCGCAACTTTTCGTTCTTCGCAATGGCTTCATGCAGCTCTTGGATCGAGGGCATTTCGCCAGCCGCGCCCTCTTCCGTCTCCTTGAGGAAGGGACCAAGCTGATTCTTGTGCACAGCAGCCTGCGCAAGCCCCTCGGCAACAATGGCGGGCTGCTCCCACTCAATGCCGTACATGAGCTGGATGAGCGGGTGGAGGAACCCGGCAAAGAGCCGCTGAAAGAGATCTTCTGCGCGCTCATCCTTTGCAAAGATGAATTCCTTCAGAACGGGACCGATGCCGTGGGATTCGAGCTCACGCTGGAAGAAGAGCAGAAAGTCGGGATAGTATGCCTCTTTCCCCAGGAGACGCGGGGCCGTCTCAGACCAAGACGTTGCGAGGGAATCGGCAAGAGCGGGGTGTATCGGCCGGGCGGCACGCTGGTACGACGTGTTGGTCTCATAGGCCCTGTTGAGTGAGTCGGGGGATGCGCCCGTGCCGTAGAGGGCGAGAAGATGGTGTACAATCTGGACGTGTTTAGTAGTGTTTGAGAAGTGGGAGTCAAGACTCTCACATGATTGTGGTACCCTGATTGATTGAAGAATACGTGGTGGTTCTGGGATCATCAGCTGACGCACAGGTTGAACAGAGGCGGCGCCGACATACCTCGAGATCTGACTGGAGCAGCTCTGTCGTTTTGGCCGCCGTAGCCTCAGGCTGATCAAACTTGAGGAGGCCCGTGTTGGTTTTGGAGACGTGAATCTTGTAAGCCGTCGCCATGGTTGCAGCTACTGTCGAGGTAGACAGTCGGTGGTATCGCGAGACAGGTAGGGGGATTGGTTTCAATGATGATCGGGAAAGGGTGATCAATTTAGCTGCTGTTGCCGAGGCAAGTAATCTCATCGTCCTGTGATGATGACCCGCGTATTGGAGCCGTTGGAGAAGTGCCCAGATGGCCAGTTTATATACGTCAATCGAGCGTAATGCATTCGGCTCGCCTTCGCCGTCTCACTCGCCTAGGAGCCATGGTCAGTCCTAGGTAAGACTCACACACACGCGCAAATGATGATGCAGTCAGACGGAGGAAGGACACGATGCAAGAAGATGGGGAGATTACCAATCGATCACTTTTCACTCTGGTCGAGTTGCACCTGGTCGAGCACCTGGTCGAGCACCTGGTCGACGATGTCTATTCGGAATGCTGTAATTGGGCAGGCGCTCTGGGGTTGCGACGGGTAGGGAAGCCGCGACCCCAGTCGTATCGCCAGGCGCCCTCCTGTCCGTACTTGTGACATCATCCCGATTCAGACTCGCGCGTTTCTGGCACACACCCTTCACTACCTAGGTACCTTGGGTAGACTAGCCAGTCGCTCTCGACAGGCCACTTGCCCCGAACAAGACACATGAGGCATGAACGGCTGCGCGTATCCGTCGTCGCTTGCTAATCAGGGTCACAAGAGAGGTCTCGATATCCGATGGCAGCGCATAATTCCGCTTCGGTCGCCGGCCGATGATGTTCTGAGTATCCCACGGTCGGCTGCCGAAGCGCTGTCTCCGCTGCGGGGCCGACCGCCGGGTGTCTGGTGGAGGGTCTCACCTTCCATCAGTCGCAACACCACCAAGACAAAATTGCCACGAATCACAAGGATGAAAGGAACGTCAGACGTTTTAAGGTGGTTACACTTCTTCAAGTTGTTCATCATGGATATCATATCTCCTCCCCCGCACACCATGCGTTTCCCGCTTCGTATGCAACAAGTTTACTCGTCATCCTCGTCATCATCGTCCTCAAACTCGACATCGCTCATGGCCTCCATCTCCTGCGCCTGCGCAAAGTACTTGAGCGCCTCGGGCCACAGGTCGACAGCGATGGCCTGCGCGAGGTCGTCACCGCCGGGGAAGATCTCGAGGTCGTCATCCTCGTCGTCATCGTCGTCCTCCATCTCCTCGTCGCCGTCGACCTTCTCGCCGTTGAGGCGCATCTGGATCTCGCGCGTCTCCTTCTCGAAAGCCGCCTTGCTCTCGGCCTCGGTGATCCTGCGGCCGACGTAGCCGAGCCAGGCGAAGAAGGACACGCCGCCCATGCCCGTCTCCTCCATCTTGGCGCGCAGGGCCTTGGCCTCGGCCGAGTCGCCCTTGCCGCCCTTCCACGCCGTCGCGTCGCTGTCCCAGACCTTCTTGACGAGGTCGAGCAGGCCGCCGGTGAGGTCCTTGCCGGCCTTCCAGCGGAGCGTCACGGGCTCGCTGATGAGGCCGGTGAAGTCATCCGAGTGGCGGTACCAGAACTTCTTCTCGACAACCTTGTCCTCGAAGAAGTCGTTGTCGCCAAACTCGAGCTTGATCGACACGCTGCGCGGGTCGCCCTGCGCGCCGTTCTCAATGTCGAAGCGCGACACGGACACGTTCTTGAGCGCCGCCAGCAGCAGCGCCGAGTCCTGGGGCTGGATGTACTCGTCAATGTGGGGGGCGCCTGCTCAAGCACGAGGGGCCAGAAGTTGGGAATCTTGGAGATGATGGCCTGGCGCTTCTCGTAGAGGGGGCGCGTCAGCTCGTACTGCTTGCGGACTGTTGCGCGCTTCTGTTAGCTTGTTGCTCTGGGTTCCTCAACCATGGCTGCCTGCCCCGGGGACCACACGTACTGATCTCGGTCTCGATATCCTCAAACTCGCGCTCGATAGCAGCGAGCTGCTCGTAGCTGATAGGCGACTCCTCGGCCATTTTGTAGGATAATGGTATTAATGTATGTGTGTGTGTAGAACCTTTTCGTGGTACTCGAGAAAGGACAAGGCGGAGGGTGTAGGAAGGTGTAAGGATGTGAAGGAATCAAAAAAAGGTTGGTATGCAGGAGGGGAAGGAACAGACAGGAAATGCGGTGAGATGTGATGAGCTCTAATACCCCTCCATCAACCTTCCGCCCCAACGCACTTAAATACCCGTTCCCCCCTCCAGCTCTCGCAGGCCTTGAGGGCTCCCCGCCAAAAAGCTACGTTGCCAGGGGCAGCTAGCCCAGCTAGCTGGGCAGCAAGCGGACTCAGCCTGATGAGAGCGAGCGAGAGAATGCGTGACAACACAGAGAAGGGCAAGGAAAAAAAAATCTTCTTGTTCCCCTCCAACCGTTGCCCCTCTGGGACCCTCCACCAAGTGTCATTGGCTCCCCCAGCTGATGTCATTGGTTGGACCCTGATCCCTCCCCCTCTCTAAAGGTGAAGATCCACGCGGCGAGGCGTGCCCTTTCTGACCAGTACCCCGATTTGGGGTTGTTTTTCTTCTTCTTTTTCTTCTCTACCGGGTAACGTCCCTGGGGAGGCGAGGTGGAAGCGCCCTAGCCCGACTGTACGCCCCATCCGCTGGCGCCTTCTGCCTTTTTGGAGGGGTCCCATGTGGGGCCGACCCTGGACCTCGTCCACCGAGACAACGGGCTGCTGGCTTGACACGTGCAGCTGTTCGCCACTGACCTTACCCTGCTGTTACTCAACCGAACCTCACTAGCTCAGGCGTCTTCAGGAGCTCCGAGCTCCAGCTCTATTGTGAAATTTCGATCGTCTTCATCTCCCGGCTATCAAGTGTGCTATCGTGCCGAATGACGCAAGGCACCTAAAAAGGCAATGCAAGGTCACTGATCATGTTCATCATGTATCTCGCATGCACTGGAGTAAAATACTCAAACCAAAAAAAACGCGTATTGACCACCGGTGGTACCAGCCATGGCTGTACGTAGGTACATCCTGCATGCTCGCGCATCATCGCCATATTCTTCTTTCCCAGCAAACTCCAAAACATGCTTTGATGAAAAGTAAACCCCCACCCCCTCCTCGGTTCGTTCCTTTGGCTTGATCTCTCACGCAGCGCTGCGGCGTGATCCGTCGAACCGCTGAGATGCATTCCAGTCGATCATCAAGATTTCAAGACATGGCCAACTATCGTCAATCAGTTCCTTCGTACCCGGTCCAATCACTCCAGCCTCAACAACGCGACGCGTCTTGCTGCCTCTGCTGAAGCCACAAAACCTTCCCTTGCTTCCACCGTAACCGCCTCACCAGTGAATCTGCGTCACTCTCGACCGCATGTCAGGCGCCCCTGGCACGATGCCCCGCGTGCCCACCTGCAGTCGAGCGAATCGAGCCCGCAGGTCAAAGTCGACGGCCCTCACCATGACGCGCTTGTCCTCAGGCACCGGACCTGGCGTCGCCCTGCTGAGACCGGGGCTGCTGTTATGCCTGTGGCTTTGGGGCGTGTCCCATCGCGCGTTGCCACCGGGGCCCAGCGGCACGTCGGCCCCAAACTCGAGCGATCCGTGCCGCGTGGGCACGCTTGGCTGTGGCACGCCCCAACCGTTCGCTGAAGCCAACACGTCCGGCTCCTCCTCAATCGCCGTGACCCAGTGCCCGATCCGTGCCGTCAGCTCGCTGTCCCACATGCCCTCTCGCCGCGCACTGCTGCGCAACAACTGGATGGCCTGTCGTCGTATCACAGCGTTCCTGCACTTGGTCGCCACCACAAACAGAGGTGGCACAATACCCAGGTCGGCGCTAAAGCTCGGTTTGATGTGGTGCGTGGTGTACTCGCGTCCTCCGAAAATGTCCGGCCTGTACGCTTGCCGATGCTGGCATAGCTCCGGGTTGGGGCATCGCTTAGCTGCCGCTCGCCGCTCCTCATCACCTACCACCTCCAGCGCGAGGTCGACTATCGTCTTGAACTGCGCCTGAAACATGTCGAATTGCGACTCATTGTCGCTGAACGTCATGAGGTACAGAATCTGGCTCATAATGTGGAACATTTTGAGCACCGCAATGCCCGCCTTTTCCTGATGTGTGACGCTCGGCGCCGTGCGAGACTGCAGGATGGGCTCAAACGCCACGGCCCAAGCGTCCAGCTGACCCTTGAAGCTCAGGCCATACTGCCGGAGAGATTTCGGAAGGATACCCATTGGATTGTTGGCTCCGCTGGCTTGTGAGTAGCTGAACAGCGTCTCTGTGAACCGCAACATCTTCTCGAGAAGCTTGTCGTATGTCAGCCGTGCTTCCATCAGGGTAAAAAGCGATCAGGGATATCCGAAGGGTTCAGGGATGATGGCGAGCTTCCCGCATCAGACGGCGGCGACGATGACGAGTCCGATGGCTGCGGCGTCAGGCGAATGACGTACGGCTGCGGGAAGTGAAATGCCATGTCGTAAGACTTGGCTTGAATCGCGAGTCGCGTAAACATGGTGATGAGCTCTTGTTCCACAGGTTCTTCGGATCCAACGTAGAAGGACTGGCGTCGCTCTGCCCGGAGCTTCTCCAACAAGCCCAGACCGTTCTGGATTTGCACGATGGCTTGCTTGTGGTCACCAACAAAGGAATCGAAACAAGCGAGGAGAACGCTGGCCATGAGACGTCCTCGGTTCGACCTCTGATCCTGGTTGTCCATGTGAACGAGCGCATTGATAGCTTCCGAGTACTGCCGTATGGCTACCTCCCAGTGTCGCATGGCACTATCAAAGGCACTGAGGTTGTCGTTACTCGAAGGTGAACCTGGTGGCGACTCGGATGTTTGCTCCAGAGTCTTGTAGAGAGCGCCGAGTGCCACGACAGCGTGCCGGATGGCATTGTCGGAATGACACTCTTGCAAGACCGTTCGCGTCCAGAAGACGGAATCAAAGTAACCCGATAACTCATTGGCAGTGTGTGTTCGGAAGAGCTGGAAGTACAGCCCCTCGTGCTTGGCCAGAGGAAGATTGGCCGATGGGCGGTAGATCGAGATGGGGGCAATGGCGTTGATGGAGGGCAATGGCGTCTGTGGTGGTGTCAGGTGCTGCCGCTCGCGTTCCCGAATCTTCTGCCTTCTTCGTGGGGCAATATCGGCGCCATGATGCGCCGAGGCTATCGGCGCGGGCGCGGCGGCGAGGGGTTTTGGTGCAATCGCGAGGACTTCATGAGACCTGGCGCTTCGGGGAGGAGCCGGATAGCCGGCGCATTCTTTGCGAGAACGAACGCATTGAGTACAGGCGGGGCGCTTCTCGTCGCACTTGATTCTGCGATGTCTGGGCGCGACTGGTTAGCACAGCGGCGGCGGCAGCATGGGGTAGAGCGCGACAGAGACACATACTTGCAATTGTGACATCCAGTTTTGACCTTGGGCTTGCTTGTCCTCGCTCTCTTTGGCTTTTGTGGACCGTCAGATTCAGGGCTGAGGGATGGCCCGGCGGTGGGGGCAGTCTGCTGCGGGAGGTTGGAGACGGGAAGCATTGTCACGGTGTCGAGTCAGGTCGGGAACGTTGGTAATCCTGAGGCGAGGGCATTGCCTGTGGGTGTATGGCTGAGGGGTGTCGTTGCCAAGAGAAAGTTCATACGGATTCACACGTGGATGAATCGCTTGACGATGAATGTCGATTCGATTAAGGTCCCGAGCAAGGTCTAAGGAACTTGGGTGTTTCTGCTGCAGACCCAAGTCCACAGTTGGAGTTCCCCAGCAAGCACAGAGCCGATAGGGCCAGCTAGTCAGTGGCAATGATCGCACCGTACCTATTCGAGGACGTCGCTTGAGAGATGAGCAGGGAGGGGCCGAGGTAGCGGTATAGCAGTGACAAGACGTAAGTTGGACTGTCCAGATCGAAGCAGTGATATCGTGGTATTTTTCTCTCTCCTCCTGGTATTGCCCAGCCCACTCGAGGCTATGGTCAAACTCAGAGGCTAATGTAGCCAGTCGATAAGACAGAGACCGTGGTGTGAGATGTCGGAGGGGAAACGCGGATAGCAGTGGTGGGAGAGATGGACGTTGGGGGCGGCGACGGGAGAAAGTGGACAGGCACTGAACCAAATAAGGCCTGGAAGGCGCCAGTGAAAGTGACGGGTCTGTGGGTGACGGATGGTGCAGGGGTCCCAGGGTTGCACCAGCATTGGTGGGCAAGAAGAGTACCTACGGAAGGTACAGTAAGTACCTAGGCAAGCGCAGCACTTGTGGTACCTACCTACCTAGTGAGAAGGGGAGGAAGGGGGGGGGGATAGATCCGCGAAGCCAAGTAGCGCCAATGTGGAGAAACAGAGACAGGGGGCAGGGGCCGGGCCAGAGGGCCAAAGGGCCAGCCAGAAGCTGTGATGAGGGGTGGCTTGGAAGCTTCAAGGGGGGCTAAGCTATGGTAGAGACGTGTTCGCGAACGCCAACTGACAAGCTAATAGGAGTAGGGGCGTCTCTTCCACGAGCTGGACCTAAGAAGCAAAGGTAGGAAGGTATGCGCATGGGCTGATAAGGGAATGAACGTGCCGTGCGGGGGTCTCACTTCATCAGACGAAGCGAGCCGGACTAAGGGGGGGTTTTGGTCCTGCGATACCGACCTTACCTGCCAAAGGTAGGGTGCCTTGAACAGTACCTGAAAATCAAATAAGAATAGCTGATCTTCTCCGCCCATGGAAAGATTAGGTCAAGCGGATGAAGAGGGGGGAGGAGAAGGCCAAATGCGACAGAAGAGAGGGGGGGGGGGGGAGAAGCAGCAAACAAATGGGCCACAGTTGGGTCTCACGAGCCGCGGTACCTCAATGGGATGTGGTACGCGGTGCGACTTCTAGCTCTGGCTCGCATATTTGTCTTTTCCAATGCTGACGATAAATGTCTCTGTCACTCGGAGGGTTTGGCTCATTATTGCGTGTGTAACGGACGGGTGGCCTGGCGGAAAGCCTCATTGCGCGAGCTTTCTCGTCTTTGGGTGTAGTGCTGATTCAATAGTAGACGTGTCGTGTCGCCGATAATACTGTCTGCCCTTTGCTCCGCCGTGGCCAGGTAGGGCCATGGGGGTGGGGGTGGAGGTCAGAGGCAACTGTTGGCGAGATGGAGGTCCCCGGCGTTGAGACGATGCCGCGAGATGAGTATGGGCCAGAAGGGTCCTCGACACTTTTTTTTTCTACCTGCGGTCCACGATGACCAGAATTTGTTCCTCGGGAGGTCTAGTGTACTTGCCACTCTTGTACAGGCTCGACTCACTCGCGCTTCCAAGCCACAAGCTCGCTACGTAGCTAGGTACGGAGCATAATGAGCATTGACCGCGGAAACACATGGTAAATGCCGCGGGGCCCTTGGACCGGGCGTTCGAGGCGAAAAGCAGCGTGTCCGTGGTCCATACTCAGTCCATGTGCTGAGGTCCGTAAACCCTCGTCTACGTCTAGGGTTCAGTCGAGTCAAAAGAGGCTGAGAGGTGTGGGTGATCAGTCATCGCCTCCGTTGTCAGCGGACGTGTCAAGCTCGCTTCCCCGACTGATGAGGAAATGCCGTTGTTTGCGTCCATTTTTGATGCCAGCGTCGCACTAACGTCATGGAGTTAAGCTGTGGTGCTAGCGCCCGGCGTCGAGGGCGGATGAGGTTACTCTGTCGGGCCATGATGGACGGCTGCGCAGCGCTAACATCGGTCGCTGCTGGGCCCGAGCTACAGCGCTTGGGGGGGGGGGCGAGAGCAGATCAGCGAATGCCACGAACAGAGGGGGCATGAGGTCACCGAGGGGCCATGGCACCTTGGGTTGTCGATGCGATGATGTGTCAGTCGAGATTATAGGCGCATATGTCTTTCTCTGTATGCAGTCATGATGCTGCGTCGCGCAGTTGCCGACTCTCGTGGCAGAGCAAGCAAGGTCTGGCAAGGGCAAGCAGGGTCAGCCAAGAACGCGCCCCTCCACCCCCTGACAAGCAACCACGAAGGAGGCGGGTGCGTGACATGGAAGGTGAGGTGCAGACCAACGGCGGGAAGGATGGAAGGAAGGAATTCGAGCGCCGCGCTCGGTCCAGTGCACGGCACGCCTCGCAACGAGTCACCAAGCCGCCAACTCAGCCACTGTGGCCTCCCGCCCTCTCTGAAGCTCTGAAGGCGATTGGTCCAGTACGATTTTGATCCAATAGCGACAACGCCCGGGCCGATCCGGATTGCTGTCAAGGGTGTTCTTGCCTGGGTTGCCCAAGATGGATGTTCTTGCTCTTGTTGTTTCTTGTCGCGTCGTGCCATCCTTACGGGGGTGCTCCTTGCTCCGATCTCATCTGCAGCAGCAATTCATGTGTCGTGTTCCCCTGCCCTCGTCCACTCACCCACTCTCTCCTCACCCACTCTCTCCTCCACCCACTCTCTGCCTCCCCTTCCAATCCCCTCCCCTCCCACCTCTCTCGTCCTGCATCGTAGGGCTGGCGCCCGCGAAATGCATAGCTCGCTAGGTCCGTACAGCAGGTCGGCATACAGATGGGCACCTTCGACATGCTGGCGGCCTCCGTGACGATGCGCTTCAAGATAGTCAGTGACCTCAGCTGACCCAGGAGACCTCCAGCCGAGGCGCCAAACGTCGACATGTCACCAGCAAAACCACGTCAACCATCGTCATTCGTGCGCACCATGACTGTTGCCCGCATCGCTTCATTCGCACGAAAGGCCCACTCCACCGTCAACCCCAGGAGACTGCTCCCACTTGTCGGATCCTTCGTCACAAACAAACCTTGAATCCAGCGGCTTACGGCGCCTCTTCCCAACTCCCTACTCATCGGTCCGTCCTCCGTCAACGTCTGCGGGGTTTCCAGTTCTTTGGACGCGACTCGGGCTACGCCGAAGACAACCCTGGACCCTGACCCCCGGCCCACCCCCCTTTTCGGCCCGTTTCAGCCCTATACCGAGCATCATCACCACCCTTAAACGCCGCCTTCATATCCCACTCTCCTCTACCACCAATCGACCGCCACCACCTCCCATGCAATCGTTTCTTGAGCGCCTGCTCGACCCTCCCTCGCACACCGCTACTCCGAACTCGTCGTGACCTGCCCACGCATTGAGCCACCCCCAACCACCCGAGAAGCCATCATCGATGGACACCGCCCCGCCCAGTCGACGTGGGATGACCGATCACGGGCTTTGACTGGCTGCCGGCAAGTGGCCTCAGTGTCTTCAACTACAGGAGTAAGGGCAATCACTGGTCCCCTCTCGTGCAGGAAAGTCTGTCTTCTGGAATACTTCCAGCTTCTGCGCCTCGACGCCTCGAGTATCATGCGTCTCGGCCAATCATGACGTGACACTGCCACCAGCGCTATTACATCGTATGCCCGGCAAGGTGTGCCAGTAAGCCTTTGAACGTAGGTTCTCGTTCTCAAGAGTGTGAATTCTCCAAGACGGCGGGACGAAGTCAAGACCTTGCCATCAACGTCTTCTCGGTGCTGGACTGTCTCGACCTTGACTGCCATTCATCACTTCCCCCACTGGCCTCAGCATTCACCTGGGGTTGTCAGCACTACTCGAACTCTGCATCTTGATCCTATGCAAGACGAAACAGCGCCCACAGGCTTTGCATACCAAGCACGCTGGTGCATGTCGTATGGCTTGCCTATGCACTGCAACGTTTGGGGGGCATTGCTCTTACTGAGACAAAACTGCCGAGCGGATTCCATCCCCGGCTGGCTGTGCCGACAGTGTTAGTCAACTCTCAAGCATGGCTTCCCTCATGACAACCGGCCTGGCGGGCCTTCGAGGGGATGCATATCAACTCTGACGTGCACCTCAGAAGCCGCGCCTCTGCATGTCCCCTTGCCCGCACGATGCTGAGTGGCCGCCACGGACACGCCGCTTCCTAGGTAGCCCAGGGTCTCCCCGACCTTGCCTGAAAGAGACTTGCGGGCGTCGCTCAACCCATCTCGAATCTGCGAGTTAGATGTTCTGTATCAGCCCAGCTCAAATTCTATCCACCCAAGACTTACCCCCTTGGTTTGGATCATTGACATCGGAGCGCGTTATACATTCATGTCACCAGTAACGTCATTTAATTGAGGGTGCCTGTGGCAGTCGCGTTGGTCGAGTGAATGTCCGATGGCGACAACCTAGGTGATCAAATGCAGAACGCCGTGTTACCATTTCGCATGTTAAGAAGACATCCAATGACAAGCTGCCTCCTGGCTTGGTGCTTACTCATCGCCCGTCCTTATGTGAGACTACGGTATCTCGTGATTGATACTTTGCTCAAGAAGGCTTGTTGCAGTCGGAAACAACCAGCCTAAAAGGTTAGGGATATTTTGGAGAACGAATGTTGATCAATCAAATGTGTCTAGCTGGTCGCTTCAGATAGTATAATCCATGGAGGAGGAGCTTGTACCCAATAGATGCATTCTCAACATCAAAGACTTTGGTCCAAAATCAGCATACAACGATCGCGGCTCACGTGCTATCGCCAAGCTCCCTCTCTCAACCGTCAATGCAGAGACAGCAATCAGTGTCGTGCAACGACGCAGGATATACCGAAATCTGCAGATTGCAATAGGATATCATTGGTTCGTTGGTCGTGGGAGGCAGCCTGTCGAAGCGCTGTGGTCCGCCTCATTTCTTCGAGCGCGGGGTCATGGTATCGCCGCAGCCTTATGGCATCCGTCTTTTTGCATCTCCCCAAAGCAAACCAACTTCACATTGTGCTTCTGTGCTTCACGTTACGATGTGTTTTAAAGGAATCCAACAGAAATTTATGCTGAAAGTTCGACGGCCAGCTCCGGCTGAGGCCCGAGGTCCCCGGGCCAATGTCTCGCCCCCCGAGCCGGTGCCCGATAACTCCTCCACTCGCACGTCGCCGTCAGCAACCTCTGAAGAAGACGTAGCGCTTCGACTATGGAACTCGGCATACGAAGAGATAAGACAGAAGAACGAGCAGCTCACTGAGGCGTACGAGAGAATCCTCACAATGAACATTAATGGTGGGTGCTCCACTTGATTACCACATGAACTCTGGAGAAAGACGGAGAGCCTGAGTCTGTGTACAGATGGCGTTGGTGCCCTAACAGCAGCCGCGGCGAACATCTTTGCCAATGGCGCCGCAGAAGCACGCATTCAGAGGATGGCTATATCGGTACAAAAGTCCCTTGAGAAGATACATGCGCGCCGCAGCATTAGAGAAGGTGTCATACAGGCATCTGCTCTTTTGGACAAGCTTGAGAAAGTAGGGAAACTCGCACTGACACCGGCGCCTCCTCCGGCAACAATGGCCTGGTCTGGCATCTGTGCAGCGGTTCATGTGAGTGTGTGCAGTACTGTTGCACAGGCCTCTCAAAGAGTTACCCTGGATGGCTGCTGACGTGCGAGTTAAAAGGTGCTATCTGATCCTTTCGAAGTCGAGCAGTCCATGGTCGATGGTCTGGAATATGTCATCGTTCGGATGGGCTGGTATGCCGGCCTGTCGAGAATCACCTTCGAAGACGTCAGTCAAGGGCGTCAAAGGCTTGCTCGAAAGCCAGGTCGCGACAATATATCGTGCGATTCTCAAGTACGAGATGACAGCTGTCCTGTACTGCTACAAGGAACATCCGATGTTTGCGTATGCGAAGGTCATATGGGGCTCCTACAACTGGACAACCCAGCGCAGCAAGCTAGCCAAACTGGAAGAACGGCTGGATGGGGACATGGCGCACTATTCCAGTCACGAATCCGTCGCAGCCCTTCGAAGCCTTCTAGGTGAGGCATCTGCATCAACCGGGCTACTGCAAGAGATAGTCAGCAAAGTCCAGCAATTGTCGTGCATCCAACAAACCAACCAAGACCAACAAACCCAGCGCGACGCTGAAGAGCGAACAAGGAGACGTGATCTCTTGATTGGAAGGTTCAAGAAGGTTCAATACGAAGAACGAATGCAGATCAACCCCCGTCGTGTAGCCAATACCTGCGAGTGGTTTTGTCGACATGAAAAATTCTTGGCCTGGCTTGACAGCTGTACGGGTCTGCTTGTTGTTTCCGCAGAACCCGGTTGCGGCAAGTCTGTACTCTCACGATACCTGATTGAAGAGTACCTACCAGCATCAGACAAGATTGCCAAAGCACGCATATGCTATTTCTTCTTCAAGGATACACCTGAGCAGCGCAGCGCAGCTAGCGCAATCTGCTCTCTGCTGCACAGTCTTTTCGTCCGAGAGCCGCTGCTAGCTGATCATTGCGAGTCCTTGATCAATCAGGCAGGGGGCGATCTCACGTCCCACTTGGCATCATTATGGAACGTTCTGGAAAAGGCTCTCAGTCATTCATCCTGTCCTCCGGTTGTCTGTATCTTGGACGCCCTCGATGAGTGCGAATCTGCCGAGATCCAGCAGCTTATCAGTCTTGTGACGCGCTATTCTCGTCGAACGGCCGGAGAACTTGGTCAGGGGACTGTCAGGTTCCTAGTCACAACTCGGACCATCCCACTTATTCTCAAACATCTTCATGTTTCCGACCAAGGACGCATTCACCTCGACGGTGACGGGAAAACAGAAAAGGATTTGATCCAAAAGGAGATTCAACTCGTTGTGGAGCATCGCTTGTCTGAGCTTGCCGAGAAGAAGAGACTAGATGGCCTGAAGAGAAAAATCCTGAAAGATGGCTTCGCGCTCAAAGGTGGGGAGGACAGAACTTATCTCTGGGCCAGTTTGGTCTTCGAGAGTCTCGAGAAGAATAACAACAACACAGAAAGGTTGGAGGGACCTTGTTAACAATCTCCCCAAAACCATCGAAGATGCATATGCAAGGTTACTTCGGCAGGTCAGCAACGTTGACGCCCAAAAGGTGGACAGGCTATTCCATCTTATCATTGCAGCACAAAGACCCCTCACGCTTGAAGAGATGGACATTGCACTTTGTGCATGGGAAAACGTCCAAGATAAGCTTGGCGCTCTTTCAGAAGATGATTTGGATCTTAACTCGGCCTTTTCTGACTGGGTTAGGCAAGCTTGCGGTCTGTTCGTGACGATTTACGACAACCAACTCTTCTTCATTCATCAGACTGCGAAGGAGTTCCTCTTGGCCGAGGGGGGGGAGCCAGATGTGGTCAGGGAATCAGATCGCCTGACAGCCTCATGGCAACGCTGCATTACGTTGACTGCAACTCACCGAGTTATGGCCGAAAGTTGCATCGCCTATCTATCTATGGACGGGTTTCGAAGTGCTGGGTTCCGTGATGAGCTGATCAATCTCGGAGTCCTGAGAGACGGTCGAAATTCCCGTAAGTGGCGTTATGTCCGATCTCTATCAACGAGGTTCTGTGCCTATGCTGTTGATTACTGGTCTCATCACTTCGATCGTGCACAAACTGCCTCACATGACGGCATTACGGACATTTCCAATGGCTTTGAAAGTTCTTATTTCTCTCTTTTCGGTCAGGACAACCCTTTGTCCTCGCCTTGGAGTATTACTGCAGCTTTGCAGTGTGAGCGTAGAACTTGGTCACGGAAGCAGAGAATCAGGACGATTGAGCTTGTCGACGGGGATGAATATCGATGTATCGAAGGTTTCACACCTTTAGGTTTACGAGCCGCTCTCGGCCACTTCGGCGCCATACACGCGATCTTGGAAAAGAGGGGTACCTCAGCGTCAATGCTATCAAATGATGGTCTAGATGACTTGGCCCTACGAAGAGAGAACGGAAGTCAGGCCCACCACAGGCCTCGGTCAGCGCCACGCCAACCCAATCTGACGCGGCTTCCATGTTTGGCTCATCAGCCCATTTTCTTCGCGGTAGCTCTTGGGCGCTACAAGTGCCTGGAATACATACTCGCGACTTGGCGGCAGTCGCAACTTGGCGCACTTGCCCCAGACGGAACACCCTTCTTGTTATTCGCGGCGAGTTACGGTCGCTATCGGGCAGTCACTCTATTGCTACAGCATGGCTTTGACTACACCATTCAGGACCAACATGGCGACACCTTAGTGGATGCGTTTGTGTCAATGACATACCTGGTTGTAGCCGATCGGGAGGAGTGCGACGAGTCTCTTCGCTTTTTGGTGACTGTATCGCAAGCGTCTCAATGGAAGCCCGATTGGTCGTGCCTTCTACGTTTCGTAGCCAGCGAGCTAGAGCCCCATCTGCCAAAGTTTGACGAACGGGTAGGCCAACTGGCACTGGCAATGGAATGTGGCCGTCCAGAAGCGCTCAAAACACTCCGCGAATCACAAGCGTTTACGAGAGCTTATGAAGAAAGCCTGGTCAAGACCCTTGTCGACCGAGGGGCAACTGTCCATGCAGTCGACGAGGAAGGACGTTCGCCGCTGCACTTGGCCTGTCGATTCGGTGCTTTCTGGACCTTTATGTTTCTTCTGGAGAATACACCCAGCACCAGTAATGTTGACTTGTCTGGACAGACAGCGCTTCATCATGTCTGTGAATGTATTTACGGCATTGACAGCAACAAAATGGTTGGATGGACGACCATGCTTTTACAATTTGGAATCGACATCAACCTAGCGGATGCGCATGGTCAAACTGCCCTCCACCTTCTATTGATGGCCCGACCACAAGCGAAGGGTGTGGAAGTTTTACTCAAGAATGGCGCCTCTGTCGAAGTCAGAGCACACGGTGGTCGAAGCGCTTTTCACTTCCTTCGCCAGTATGCCGTGACGTCCGAGGTCGTAGACTTGCTGCTTAAACATGGTGCCGATATAGACGCAATGGATGATCAGGGCAACACTCCACTCATGAGCGTACTGTCTGAAGATGATTCAGATCTCTATACCGGGCAAGCATTGCTTTCTGGGGGCGCAAATCTGCATGCAAGGAACAAGGCTGGAGAGACCCCTCTGGGGCGGTTGAGAGATCTGAGGTCGGCATATGACGTGGGTGGTGGGCTTTCAGGAGAAAGGAGGGCTAAAGAATATCTATCTTCGGTGATTAAGATGCTTGCCTGGGCAGATTCGGAGAACACGATGAATGAATAAGGTAATAGAACACTCCGCTCGACTGAAGGCTGGTCGACGAGTTTGTTTTCAGGCGTCGAAATTTCTGGCTCGGACAACAAAACCACCAACTTGTTCAGTTCGCTATTCCTTTCTGGACCAGCGGGACATATCTATGTATGCATGTATATTTCCCCGACGCCACCGATGCTCGTGGTTTGCCTACGTAGCTTTTCTCAACACTATCATAAGCAATTATTGCGCCGCATCAACAGGATCTACCGTAACCTTGGTATGCGACGCCTAGTACTCATGCTGGTGGTTCCACATCAAGGACACGACACAGCCATCAACTTTAGAAACATGATGAATCGTCACGATCATGATATTCAAAGGATTGCAGAGCTTCTCCTACCACCACCTACGCCTCCCCATCAAGCGGCTCCTCGGCCTCCTCATCCGCCGTCTCGACAAAAGTCATCGTGACACCTTCTCCAGGAACATTCAAGTTGACAGAATCAAAAGTGCCATCCCGCGCTGCGACCTCCCGCTTGACCGTCGCACCGCCGACGACATTCCCCGCGATATCAGCAGCAATACTGCGCGCCACGACCTCCGGCGAAGAAGACAAGAGACCTTTAGACCACAATAATCAGATATTTGAATTCACTTCTGCGCTCCTGCCACTCCCTCAATAACGCCACCCAGGGAGAGAACGGCACATCACTTACCAGCCGGAATCCCAGACCGAACATACATGGTCGTAACCTTGGCCCTCCGCCTCGGCTGCTGCTGCCACTGCCGCGCCTCAACACCCCTCTTCTCCTTCAGCGAAGCCGGCGCGACAACGACCCCCTCGGCCGCGCCGCCGCCGCCGGCAGCAGCGCCCTCCTCGGTGCCGCGACCGGGCCGCGCGGCGGCCTGCTGTTTGTTGTCGAAAATGATGCCGACGCCAGAGCCCTCGGCGCCGGTACCGAGCTGGACCTTGGGGCCCTTGACGAGGGCGGCCTCGGCGTAGCGCAGGGCGCGGTCGAAGCCCGAGAGGTCGCGCTTCGCCGTCTTGCCGCCTGTCTTCCCGGCGGCGGCGGGCCCGGCGCGGGGGTCGATTTGCTTGCCGTCGATGCCGAGGAAGGACGCAATCTGCTGGGCCTGACTTGGTTAGCGTTACTCTTCCCGTTGACGTTCTTGCATGACGAGCGCGGTGAGCCCCGGGGAGACGTACCTCCTGCTGGTCCGAGGTCAGGGGCTGGCCCTTGGCCGTGGGCGCCGGGTTGATGATGACGGGCTGGGGCTTGTCGCTCGTCTGCTGGACGGCCGCGGCTTGGGCGGGCGGGGGTTGCTGGCCGCTGGCCACGCCTGCGGCGGCGTTGACGGCGGCGCCCTCGAGGACGTTCATCAGGCTGTTGACGTCGCTCTTACCGCCAAAGGAGATCTCGCCGTCACCGACCACCAGGGCGGGGGAGTAGGCGCCGAGGTTGATATTCAGGGGCAGGGCGTTGATGTTGCCGACGAGGCTGGCGGCGGCCAGGATGTAGTAGTGGTAGCCGTGCAGCATGGCGGCGGTGCTTGGTGTTCTTCACGAAGTACAGCGGGTTTCGGACTGGAAGGTGTGATGGGACGTCAAAGAATGACGAGGGGAAAAACGTATTAGGGGGAGCTGGAAAAGACGTCCGGCGTTGTGAAAGAGAAAGGAATTGTCCGCTCGCCAGGAGTCGAGATGTCAAACTTTGGAGGAAGCGACGGTGCGAGGGATTAGAAGATGAGGATGCGATGATGAAAGCCAACAACAAATTGGAGGAAAGGGGAGATCTCCATTCTTATGGTTTCTCTCACGACGGATCAAGCGCGCAGGACGACTCGAGGGTGATCAACACTACGACTCAACAGAGCACAGAGATGAGTCTGAGTCGAGACAATGCCAAGAAAGGATTTTTCGTCTGTTCTTTTCCTGGCAGCATGAGGCCAGTCGTTGCGACGATGATGAATACCGGCAGCTTCTCGACCCCGTTCGAGCACTCGACCCTGACATGGCTCCCGCCTGGACTGGCCAGCTAAGAATTAAGCTTGAAACTGAAATGACACCCGAACATGACCGATAGGAATGCGATTTCACCATTCACAGCACTGTAGAGGCTCTCGGGATTGGCCCAGGCGGGTCATCAATAAGCTTGATTGATGGAACCCTTCACCGTTGCCCCCCCTAAAGCTGAGGCCCCCGTGAGTAAAAATAGCAGAGGCATTCATGCCGATGACGAAGAAACAAATATCCCTTTCCCCCGATCTTAATGCCAGGGCATATTACTTCTTCTGGGGGCAGGGGCCACGTGATGGACGCCTCGCGATACAGAGGGCGGTCTGCGCTTCTCGAAAACCCGCCGTCACGTCGCTGCCAGGTCGGTGGGTCTGAGGCTATTCGAGACGTTGCTCAGACTGTTGCCATACGAGCAGGCTGCAGAATGACCATGTCAGTTTGTAATCCGTATGTGTGGTTGCGACAGACGTGTTGCGTCGCAACAGCCCCGGTGTCGCGGCGAACGTGAGGAAAAGAGACGGAGTCTTAGACTGTGTGTCGTGGTTGATGCCAAGACCGCCAAGACTTGCTAATCGGGCAGCCAAGAGCTGTCACTGTTGCTCGTCCTCTCGCTCTCGAATTTCCCCGCGGGGTACTGCTCCGCCACCTCCGTACTCACTCCAACTTCAGCCCGATAACACCAGCTCAATCTCTTGCTTACCTTTCCCAGCCATTGGGATCAGACTGTTGAGCGCTGGTAGGGCTGGGTCTGGGAGAGAAGAGGGCTCGAACAGAAGCCATTCACAGCATTGGTGGACGCACCACGGTTGAAGAGGACGGAGCACTCAATCGCGCATCTTCCACCCTTGCCACCATCCTTTCCCCCTTACACCCGTCTCCCCCTAAACTCGCATGGAGCCTCCGCGATCCAGATGCCCCTTCTCGGCCATGAATCGGGCAGGACACGGCACCCAGAGCCGAGTCGACCTCTAGGAGTCCGACGAGAGGTGTGCACCAACGCCTCCAAGGACCCTCTCACGAGTCGCGGGCTTGGCACCTGAAACACTCACACCAGCAAACCCTCGATCCGTCTGATAACCCCCAAACCCACAGACTCCCTCTGGACGTTTCAGACTTGGCGACAAGGCTGCAACGCCTGAGGTCCGACCTCTGCCCCATCTTGTGCCGCCTTGCCGGTCACACCTGTTCGCCCTGTATCTGGAGCATCCGAGCAATGCCCTTACCCGACTGTCTGGGGAAGCCAAGCAGACCAAGCTCCTGTCATCGACTTGGGTGCGGCCGCCTTGGATCGAGCCAAGCCGGCAGACCCAGCTGTTTGGGAGGCTCATCAGACCCTCTACATCCTGATGAGGAAGAATCGTTCAATACGATCGAGCACTTAAGCCTTTGTGTCGAGTCTGTTGATACTCTTGTCGGCACTACAACATGATTAAGCGGAGGGTAGCAGACTCAACATGCCGAATCCCGCTCTGGGAAGGCAGAGTTTGAACAGGCTCGTCACAGAGTCCCCCTCTCAGGAGCATCGCGAGTCTGGCAGGGGCATACTTTGGCTTGCGCAGCTTGCCGTTCTTCCGACGGATGCGACCTGGCCGAGAGCCTGACGGCTGACCCATCCAAGCGTCTTCAGCGGCCAGGCAGACTTTGGGAACACATGCTGGCAAGCAGCCCAGAGACGGCTTCTACAGACAGCTTCGGGCGTCTATAGTTCTTCACTTCTGCCCGGCTTGGTTGGGAGAGCAGTACTGAAGAAGGCAAGGTGTACAAGTACAGGAAGTCAACCTCGAGGTGGTTCCATCTCAACAGCAGATGGTCTTGGGATCGGTTCGAACATGAAAGTCGCCATACTGACCCAGCAAGACCACTTCTCTCGTCGTGATGTGAAGGAAGGCATACGCGGCCTGTCAAGGCGCCATGAGGCATGCGAAACACCAAATTCAGAGGCCAAAGCGACTGACCAGTCGGCGAGACACGTTCAACCACAGTACGTACCAACATCATAGGCGAGGCACCTACAAGCAAGCCTTTTCGGAGCGTCCCGAAAGCACGGGGGAGGTAAGCAGTTGGGTGGAGAAGAGACCATTCGGTTTCCAAGGTCGCGCTGGCAGGATGTTCAAGGCTTGGACGGCTGGAGGCTGAGGGCAAAAGGGTCGTCTTTGGCAGAGGGCGAGACTCACTACCCCGCAAGAAGGGCCCGATGGTCTCGGCAGCTACTTGAGCTTCGTCCCCGCGGTCCGGCCCCGAGTGCCTCACTCGATCCACGGCTTGGTGCTCGATCCTGTGTGTAACCACGTGCACCATGCAGTCTTGCCCTTTGGAACTGAGCGCATGAGCGACGAAGCGTCCCGATCGTCGACCGCGGCAGCAAATCTGTCCCCCCTTTTACTTGTTGGGGCCGTAGGCTGGCTTCGTAGCTCTGGGTAACGGCGGCATGAGAGGGGATGTGGCTTTCGGCTCGCCGAGGTCCAACGCCAGCAAAACCTGGCCTCACCCGCACGCCACACGTCCCAAGAGCATGCCGCGACGAGACAGAGCACACCTAGGCTCCATTCAGCGTGGGAAATGCTCAAGACCGACGGAAGGGCAGTAAGCATGACGTAAAGGCACGCGGGATGTTGGAGGGGTCCGACAAGGCATGTCCGTGTGCCGTGGGGTAACCAAGGGAAGAAGCAACAAGATCTGTCTGGGCGTGACGGGATGGGCGAAGCAGCCCGATGATGGGCAAAGTCCGCCCGGTTCTGGCCGGTTTGCCGTGATTGGACACATTTCCCAGTGGTCAACGGACCTCGGGGGCGCGACAGACAAGGGAGAAGTACGTGATCGGTGCATCGAAGAAAAGGCCATTGTCAATCTGGCGAGGTTGTTCGTGCGAGTGGGATGGAGGCGAGGATCCGGAGCAAAAGCCCCGCGAGAGATGGTGGCCCCCGGCCAGTAGGCGTGATCGATCCACAGGGCCAAGGAGGGGCGATGCGTGATGGGTGATGTGATGGACGATGGGCGATGGGATAAGAGTTTGCGATCTCGATGACGGGTGCAGAATATGTGGCAAGGGGGAAATGGGGGATGGTCGCGATTCTTGGGATCAGCTGCCGGCCCCTCATTCGTGGCTCGATCCAAAGGGCAGGCGGCGCCCGAGGGGGTTTCTGGCAAGTGCTGTTTTGCCTGCTGCCTACCTTAGTGGGGGAAAGTGCACCTTGAGCTGGCCCATTCCGTATATGCTGTGGAAAGCAGGACCGTGTGTCTACGGGGCCGCCAGGTCCAGAACATGCAGTGGAAGATGGTGACGTCATGCGCCTTCGAGCTTGTTCTTTGGACGCTGCTCAAGCTGCCAATGAGAGCAAGCAGCTGCAACGCTTCTTGTTTTGATTGTGTGTTTGGGAGAGAGAGAGAGGAGCTCGTTCCCGATGTGTGGAGACTCTGAGAGAGAGCTGGGGGGGAAAGGCAGAGGAGAGCTACAACAGGCTTTGACTGAGCCTCTGACGGTAGTGGGCATGAGGCTCCGAGGTATCGCACAGCCACGTATTGGACATGGAGATTTTCTGACGCCCCCCTCCCCCCCCCGTTCCTCTTTTTCACCATGCCTGGCTGTCCTTCGTGCCTGGAATTGAGTTGTGGGGCGCTGCGCTGATCATGCTAGGGGGGAGACATGGACTTTGTGCTGAAATTCCATGCCGTATTCCCCATCAACTGTCACGCGCTGTTGCGGGTGGTTTGTACCGGTGGGCGATCAAGGTAAGGTAGCATCATGCATCATATTGACCTACGTAACGTGGCGAGACGAAAATGATATCGGCATGGCCTTACGGGCGTAGATCACACATGGCTGACGTTTGCCATGTACATTCCGTGGCCTCTTGACATGTGCAATCCGGAACAGAGTCCACACCCCAGCTGCGCGTTGGAGAGACACGTCTCGAGACCAGTGGGATGGCATGGGATGGGATGACCCCGCTATCCGGGTGGTGAGGGGTACGTGGTTCGTGGAAATGACGTGGGCACGGCGCTTTGCCTGATGTGTGTGCAGTGCATTGTGTGGTATGTGTTCGACGAGCAGCATCAGCATCAGCACGGGTAAGAAGAGCAAGTGCACAAGCACGAGCAGCTCCAGTGTTCAGCATCTGCATCACCGCGTGCCCCACCACGGGCTGCATATGACGTCAGGTCTGGCGAAGACTGCCTCCCTGCAACGTTGGGCCCCGCCACAGCCAGAGCTACCCCGGTCCTAAGGCGAAAATGGTGTCGAAGGGGAAACGACAAGGTCCCAGCAAGTCCATGTTGTTAGAACCATGATGCTGCTTCAGCCTAGCATGTGCACCCTGACCATCGCAAAAGTGACTTCCCCCCTGAACCGCAAACGTGCTCTATCATGACGTAGCTTCCCAGGCCCCAATGGGACCACATGATGGTCTTCCGACGACTGCCAGCCAACGAGACAGCGCTAAGCATCGGATCGTGGCTGTTGCTGGGGCGTACCCCTCCAAACCTCTTGCCTTTTTGCTTGCCTCGATGGGACAAGCGGCCCAGCACAGGAAGCGGCCCCAGGAGGCCAGTCGGACAAACGGCCAGGAAGGCAGACGAGCGGGCCCCTCCCCCCACCTGTGATTCAGCCACAGCAAACGTGAAGGTACGAAGAGTGATGGGCCTGCTCGTGCTGGGCAAGAGCTCGATCTCACCAGATCGGGCGCCTGCCTCTGGCGGGTTCGCCAGAGGTCCTTACCCCCCCTCCCTATCTTCTATATAAACCCATCACCTCTGCCACCCGTCAATGACATCTTTCTTTCCTCCATCAACAACCACTTCTCTACAATCAAACAACACTCAAACCAACCAAACCCAAACAATCAACCCAACCTTCACAATGGAGACTGTCAAGAACGCCGCCAACTACGTCGCTGAGACCGTTCAGGGCGCCGGTGCCACCGCTTCCAAGGAGGCCAACAAGGAGGTTGCCAAGGACAACAACGCCAGCCTCGGCACTCGGTACGCCTCTCTTCATTGATTCCCAAAGTCTACAGTTCACTAACATGGCTCCCAGTTTCTCCGCCGGCAAGGACGCCGTCGGTGACAAGTTCGACGAGACCAAGCACAACACCCAGGCCGATGTCCACAAGGAGTCTGCCAAGCACTAAGCAACTCCTCTTCACGATGATGATACCCCTACCCTCCATCGGGGCGGCAATGGTCACGAAGGCGTAATGGAACTTTTGGAATGAGGGAGCGATTGAGCACGAGCACACAGTCTGAGGACGAGATCCTAGATAGTTTACCCGCAATTCATACACTTCCCACAATTATATTTACAGTGACATTTGAAAGACTTGATCTGCGCCATGAGCCTCAATATCCCATGTTCTACAATGCAGAAACATGTGGATCAACTCTGTCCGGAGAATTATTGTGCACGGACTCCCGAAGGTAACATCGCCAACTGGCCAGTTCCTGCACTGAGCTATCGGCCAAGGTTCCAACGACAACTCAACAATAACGGCAAGACCATCGCCTGCAACCGTCCAACATGTCGAGCTCTCTCCCACCGGATCTCTTCGACCAGACGACTCTCATTTCCCTGGCAGCAACCGTCGTGCTCCTGGCCGTCGCCATCGCCGTCTCGCGACGCGTCCTCCACCCCACCACGTCGACGACGTACCGCGTCCTCTTCATCTGGCACGCCTTCGATGCTCTGATCCACTTCTTCCTCGAGGGAAGCTTCCTCTACCACTGCTTCTTCTCCTACATCTCTGTGGCCGAGGTGGCCGACATTGGAGCCCTCCACCCGACGCCCTACAACTACCTCGGCCACACCGACCGCGTCTACGGCGCCCAGGCCGGCGGCGACAACCCCTTTGCCCAGCTATGGATGGTCTACGCCAACGCCGACAAGCGATGGGCAGGTGCTGATCTGGTAGGACTTTTCTTTGCTCACGGCAATTCGTTGGTACAATGCTAACGGCGACTTCCCAAACAGGGCGTCATCAGCCTCGAGCTGCTCACCGTCTTCGGAGCCGGTCCGCTGGCCGTCTACATCTGCTACCTGATTGCGAAGCGCGAACCCAAGGTCAATTTCTGGATTGTGGTGATTGCCACGGCTGAGATCTACGGTGGTGAGTGTGACCCAATGTCCCTGTCTTCAGGTCCCGGCTGACAGGGCGCGTGTTTCTGCAGGCTTCATGACGTTCTGCCCCGAGTGGCTGACCGGCAACATCAACCTCGACACGAGCAACTGGATGTACCTGTGGCTATACCTCGTCTTCTTCAACATGCTGTGGGTCTTTATTCCGACGTGGGCGCTGTGGGTGGCATTCGAGGAGATTACGAGGGCTTTTGATGCGAACAAGGCCCTGGCGAAGAAGAACCTGTAGGGTGTTGCGCTTTGCTGGGTGCTGGCCACGATCCATGGTAGTCGAAGAGACAAGAGTAAAAGGGGGCCTAGAAATGCCAACGAATGGAGCACATTTGTCTGGAATCACCACGACGGCGTTGCTCTCAGAGTGTTCAGGCAAGGATCTAGGTACTGCTAATCGGGCAGGCCATATTCATTGAGGGGGGGGAAGCAGGGGTTGTCGTCCCCCGACCCCTGGTGCCGTGTGTTCCGATTTACCCCCGGCGCCCCGACGCAATCGAGACGTCTTTCGGCGCCCTCCGCAAAAAAGTGAAGTGCAATCACATGTATCACGCTCGGAGTACGCCTCAACGGCACCATCCGGACAACGTTTAGAGTCAATTCTTTTGTTTCCCGCTATCATCAAGTCGAACAACAACAAATTATGTACAAGAAATCAACGCTGCAGCATCAGGGCCACCAAGCTACGGGCTTAGTTGCCAGCGTTGGGCCCGCCGAGCCAGGCCTTCATGGGCCAGGGGTCGAGGATGACCTCGCGGTCCTTGAAGTTGCAGTCGGCGAGCTTGTTGAACCACGTGGCGATGCGGAGCACGGCCTTGGCGATCTGCAGCTCGGCAATGGGCCAGGCGCCCTCGGCGTAGCCGCTCGTGCGCAGGTCCGAGGCGTTGGTGTTCTGGCTGAAGGCGTAGTCGCAGTTCCACTGGTTGGCGTCGCGCGCCCACTCGAGCGGGCAGGCGAGCGGCGTCGAGGGTCGGTGCAGCTGAGCCAGTCGCGCGTCGGCACAAAGTACGTGTCGGCGCGGATGCGGTCGACCATGTCGCTGAAGAAGGGCTGGATCGTCGTGTTGGGGAAGCCCGTGACGTTGCCGGCGAGCGAGTAGACGATGCGGCCGTCCCAGATCTGGCGGGTGTCAGTGTATTTCTTCTCTCAACGGCACAAGACGGGAAGACGGCTCACGGCGTGCAGGTTGGTCGTGACGCCGCCAAAGACGACGGGAATGTCGTTGCCGCCGCGCGCGATGCCCGTAACGTGCATGGGCTGCGCAATGTCCATGATGAAATGGGTGATGAACTTGGCGGCGTTGGCGCACGTGGCATTGGCGCCGCCGACGAGCTTGCCGTCCTTGACGGAGCGGATGCACGACTTGAGAATCTGCGTCTCGTTGGCGAGCGCGCTGACGATGCAGCCGCCTGACGTGCAGTCGCGGTTGTAGTGCACGTTGCAGAAGCTCGGCGGCTGGTCGGCCGGGTTGATCCAGTGCCACGTCGTCGTGTGCCGGCCCTCGGGCGTGCCGCGGTGCGCGTCGGCCCACGCGCCGATGCGGCCGAGGCTGGCGCCCGACTCGGGCTCGAGGATCTCGCTGAGGATGGCCTTGGCCGCCGGCGAGAGGAACTTTTCGGCCGCGAAGCCAATCTGCTGGTGGACTGGTGGCCTCGGGGTCAGTACGCTGTGCAATTGACGAGGAGGAGAAGGAGGAAGCCGCAGCCGCAGCCGCAGCCGAGAGAGCGTCGCGACTCACTATCAGTGTTCCATGCCAGGCCAGGCGCAGCGAAGGCGCCGACGAGGGCGGCAGCAAAGTGAGAGGCACGCATCGTGACGAGGTCGGGTCTAATTGCTGCGACACGGGGGGAGAGACGAGCGTGGACTAGAGAGAAGGAGAAAAGAGAGACGAAGTTCACCTCGGAAGCGACCCCTTCATCTTTATCAACACTTTTTTTTTCCCCCTCTGCGCGAAGCCTGTGAGCTGCATGCTATCTCATGCCGATCCCGCCGTTCCCCACACCAAGACCACATGGGCAAGGCTCCGAATTCGACGGGCCAGTCCCGCCCCAGTCAGATTGTCATCCAAGAGCCTGGGTTTAAAGGGGGGCTGGCCTGGCATCTGCGAACGCAGCGGGGAGGATACTGGGGAGAGGGGGAACGGATGACGCCGGGGATTCGCTCGATTCCGGCGTCATTGCCGAAATTGTGGCGCCCCGGCTTGCCGACCTGACTATTTCGGTTAGGACCACTTTCCGGGGTTGGCCCACCCGTGATAACGGAAGATGAGGCGGGGGTTCTTGTCGGCCTTCTCCGGGTCACGTGGGATAGAGTCACGTGAGTGTCGTTCAGCTGAGCAGACGGATAGATAGGATGTGGCTCGGAGATGAAGCCCTCATCGCTGTATGTATATAAAGTCCTTCGCCTTAGTCAGATGCCGTTGTTCCGATGGCTGAGAGGATGCGAGGCTCAGGACGTGGCGCCCTCACTGCCTCGTCAGGATGCTGCATCATAAGCGCCAGCACACAGCCTGCCGTCATCACGGTGTGAGGCCGCCAGTCAGCCGAATAGTAGAAAACGTATCTGGATGACCAACTGTGCATTGCTACTCACATTTTCCGTACCCTTCGAACTTCGGAGGGCACTCGCCAACTTGAGGCATACACGCCAAAGCCCGCGTCAGCAAAGTGTACCATCACCATCAATCCGAGCTAGGCATCAGGACTATGGAGGACGCCACCGATTCTTCCGATCCGCTGTGACTTGTCTCGTCTCTCTACGGCCCCGGCACGACCGGCGCTTGGATGCTGTCGGGCCTGGCGCTGCTGCTCTCTTGGTCACTTGAGCGCAAGACAAGCGACGATTGGGTGCTGAGTGCTGACCTCGCTGCATTCCTGCTCATCCCCGCCGTGGCCGCTACGGATATCTTCTACCAGCTGTCTGGAACGTCTGAAGCCTTCCACGGCGATCCGACCGACACGAAATACTCGGCGCGTCAAATGGCCCTGCAGGCGCCCTTTGTGCTGTGTCATGACTTTGTCGGTGCCATCAGCTTGCCGTGCGCCTTCATGATTGTCGCCAACCTGCGCGTAGGCGGCCCGCTGCTCAAGGCCCGTCTCGCATGGCTGATCCCCGTTCACATGTACTGCACGCGTGCAGGCATGGTGGCCTGCTCGGCGACCGCGGCGCGAGATAGCTACCAAGTTGTGCCCCTTGGCGGGTGGGCGTGCCACGTCGGGGACGGCCAGCATCCCGTCATCACGAGCAGGTCCGCCGAGTTCTTGTTCCATCCGGTGGCATTGTTTGCAGATGGCAAGCTGGTCCGACGATTTGCCGTCTACAACTGGGTGAAGAACGGGTTGCCTCACTTGCTTGTCACACTGATCTACTATGTCTTCTGCTGTTGCGACAGCGTGTCTGTCATGATACACTTCGCCATGTATACGGGGCTGATGCTGCAGTCGGCGACGAAACTGGGCGAGCTGGACCAGACGATTGCGCTGGTGGGCGGATTCCTCGTGCTGGGATCTTCAGTCGGCAGCATCGTGAGGAGCTGGCATCGGCTTTTAGACGATGGGGAGACCATGTGGTCAGTACTCGGTCGAAGATTTGGTCTGCTGTCCGACCCGAGCCTGGGCCAGCAAAGCTGGCCTGCTCCACAGAGATGAGCTGTCTGACACGAGTCCATCGACGAACTCTGCTCCCGGGCGTCGAGGATTGACCGTGATCGGCGACTTTATTGCACACGGGACTTTCATATAGAGTAGGCCGTCAGATCACCAAGGATCGCCCAGCGGAGCATGAATGCTGGTGAATACAAGTCGTTCTATGTGAAGATGTGTGATAAGCAAGAGGTTTCTCGCCACGGCATACGAAATAGCAACCACTCATCTGGCAAATGACGACTAGCGCATCACAGGCTATCGCATCGACATGCTTGCTGGAGACAGACCGGGCGTAGGTGAAAGATTGGAGATCCCAGACACCAGAAAGCTGCTTCGTCCAGCCCCTGACACCCTCCTTGTCCACGAAGGCGGAACCTCTGGAGCCATCGTAATTCCGCAGCGCAAGCTTCGCTGTGTAAGAGGCACCAAGTCCTGCCGATAGATAGCCTCGATAAAGGCGACTCACGAATCAGAGGATGGAGAAACACGATGACAAGAGTCAGTCGCCGGCCGGCTCAGCTTGCCTCAGGTAATGGTGCGGTGCTAGCCCGCGCTGAAGCTCATGCCGACTAGAACAACTCCGTTTCGACAGCACAAAGAAGCATCCACTGCGACTGGTCTGTGAGGCGAGACGAGATGATGACAGCTGACGGGGAGGCAGGCCGTAGCCTGTCAGGGCGCGCGGGCTCGTTATCTGGCGGGTGGGATGCCAGTGTGGGGAAAGCCGAGGGGGGCTTGTCCGCGCCTCAGTGTGGTTGCAGTGAGCAAGGGAGCAGCGGCGGGCTAGGTAGGGTAGACCGTTCATCCTCACCTGAGGTGACCCCTGGCCAAGGTTTTCCCCTTCTGACACGGGGATTGCTTCACATGGCTGCAAATTGAGGGGAACAGACGAACCGATCTTGGGAAGAGAGCCTCGCTAAGCGCTGCTCCTGAGCGTCAGCTGGCGGGGTCGCGAGGGAGCTTGAATGCGAGATGAGATAGGTATGTTGGGGTCGACTCGAGGATTGGCCCAGAAGGCAAATGTGTGACCGATGTCGAGTTGACATGTCTTGTTTGCGTCGAAATGCCATTCTGAGGATGCCAATGCCAACTGGATGCTCGCTATCATGGTCCAGCCAGCCACGCTGCATCTGGGATGAGGTGCAGAGCTGGCGAGAGCCAAAGGGTGTAGCCAGAGGTCGAAGCCAGATGAAGCGACCAACCAGCAGCATCAGTTGATTTGTGAACACAAATCCTGAGGCAGGCGACGCCGCCGCCATCGATGGATGTGGCAGAGCTCTGAAGCAGTGATAGGCTGGCCCCGCCATGTATTGTCCGGAGCGACTTCCTCTGCCCTTCCTCTATTGAGTAAGTGAGTGAGTGTAAGCCGCACGTCAGGTAAGAGCAACGGACCACTAGGGGAAGGGAGAAGGCGGAGTGGGGGCAAGGGGCAAGGGGCAAGGGGCAAGGGGCAAGAGGTAGGTTTGATCCACGCCTCGGCAGTCACGATCCTAGGCCCAGTCAGGCTTAGCGCTTTGCTTTGTCCCAACCTCACCTCACCCAGTTCGACTGGTTACAACCAGAACAACAGGGGCCATCGACACGACGAAACTTCAACGTGTTCCATCACTGCGTCAGAGCCTCTCGCCACGTCAATGCCTCTTCCTTGCTCTTTTTCTTCTGCTCAGCTCTCTCCCTCGCTTGCTCACCTTGTCGCTCGACAGACCTTCTACACTGGCCACGGACGGGCTCCAACAGAAACCCGGCTTCATCGAGAGGTGGTGCCCTGCAGAATC